>OY743164.1:10007500-11227800 GCA_963555695.1 Dasypolia templi
TGAGGCGCGCGTGGAACACGACGCGCCGTTGACCCGGGCCAGGGGGTCTACTCTCTTACTCCGTCAACGACAGTACGGGTCGGTCCGAAGGTAGTTCGAAACTCCCATTATTAAATGTACTCTGTGGTTCGAAACGAAGCACTAAACCCTACTCCCGATTGATTTCGGATTCATGAGTTTCTAACGGAATCATAGACTATATTTGTGAACGAATGACGAATGACGATAGAGTTGCGCTATTTAACCGGTCGATTACCGGTTTACTTACTTTGAAGTTGTCTAGCTTATTAAATAAGAAATAATATTGGTATTCTTAGAAAGATACCACATTTCTAATAATATAGTTTTTATTATGTCTTTAGATAAATAATTGTACTATTTTTGCCATTTTAATCCGTATCGTGGCCTTATCCTGTTAATACCTTTGCCCTTTTTCTTTCTGACGGCAACTTTCAAATAAAATGTCAGTTTTTTTCAAAATATTTATTTACAATATGTGTACTTTCATAATATTATTTATACGACGCGGGAAGTTTTCGCTAGTTTAGTAAAATGGCTCCAACCGCTCCAGCAGCAATTCATGCACAAATTGAGGTCCTTTTCGATTTTATGAGTGAGCATAATGAGTTGGCTCGCGGACTATTGAGGGGTGCCGATCGGGAGAATCCGATCAAAACGGCTGTGGGAAAGCCTATGCAACTCTCTTAATTCAATGGGGAGTTGCACAAAGTCAGTGGAGCAGTGGCAAAGGGTAACTTTAATACATTACTCGTATTAGTATGATTTTAAGGTCATGCCATTATTAAAGTGCATACAATGATAAAAAAACATTTGGGCCGAAAAACCTGCTGGATCTGCCAGACGTTCAGAATGTGCTACAGGTGGAAGCCCATCGATACGAATTGAGGATACTGTCAATTATGATGAGAGGGTTTTAGAGAGCCGAAAACTGAGGCAAGACTGCCAGCTTTTCCATTGGTAATATTTTCATTTATGATTGAACATAGGTAGTAAATTTGTTCCGATGGTAAAAAAAAAAAAACAAGAAACAACAGCATTCATGTACTTAAAATTATTTTGCATGGAGTCTTACCCGTGACTTTTAAATTAAATAATTATACTTAACAGATACATAACTATACATTTCTTGTATCCGTCAATGATATTCAGTTTTTGTTGTACAGGGTCCACCTGTAAGACAAGAATAAGCAGTCATCAGTTCATCACACCTACACAAATATCTACTGCTACACCTGCCAATCCACTTTCCCAGGAGCAACCCGCAGTGATCACTGAGGCACTGGTAAAAGGAACTGCTAATTCATAATCAGCGAAGTAAGTATAATTGATCACTAGTAAATAGATGACATAAATCATGTTTATAAAATACTAAGCTAATACGTTAGTGATATTTTTTTTTTCATTTGTTCACAGCATTACATTCTCGTCGTGCACGTCCACGAGTTCGGCGACACTTACCTGCCGATTCAGCAAGAAGCCGAGTTGTGTTGATTGATGCTAAATTAAAATTTGTTACCAAAAACAAACCTTTTATTTTGTAAAATTTGTTTTTTAACAGTATCTTCCGCCTGTCCCATTATGTCCAAATAAATAAGGACGTAATTGAGGTAAATATCAAGTTGGAAAATTATATAACTGAATCAATAATATAAATACAAATACCCTATTTATTGACATGTTTTAAATAAGAGGCAATCGGCGACGCCTCCGTTCTACCTGTAAAGCTTCTTCGAGCATAAAAAACCAGCCATATTTTCAATTTATTAAGGCCGCATTCCGAGTTAGACCATAATCGCTTACAGCGCTCTCATCGATAATTTGCGTTCCGATTTAGTTATCACGGTTATGACAGATGAGAGCCGCTCACAGTGATAGGGCATGGTCGGATTTATCGCAAGATGCCACTTAATGTTCTTATAAATAATGTAATTTCAAAGAAGGCATAGTAAAAATGAGATAATCGAAAAAATCTATTAAATCGATTTAAAAATTAAGAAGATACACGCTTTAAAAGTTTTTGGATGGGATTATTCCTGTCTTTGTCTAGCGGTACGGACAATGTACGGCGCTAGTATGAAGTTACGTAGTCGTGACGTCACTTCTACGATAGTGCTGTCCTAGTCTAACACTTTAAAACGTTTATAACTTGGCATTTTTTTAAGTTTTTACACTTTTTGTAATACTATTTGCACTATTTGGAAATGAACATATTTTTGAGATAAAAATTTAAAAATTGTCATCATCCCCATTCACGGGAGATCGTTATCGCGCTCACGCTAAGTCGGAACGCGCTCAAACCGATTACAGCTCAATTCGGAATGCGGCCTAACTTTCGTCAGCAGCACGACAACTATTTTGATATTGTGGTATGCCAACCAAACTCTTTAGTGATGTTATCATAATCTGGCATCTTTGTATTGTAATGTCACTTATGTCATATCTTACTTTATCAAATTATGTATCGTTTATTTTGTTGATTAAAACCGTTATTCTAAAGGTTTATCTTATTACAATTTAATGAACAAAATGTTTTAAAATTTTGCCATCATGGAAAAATACTTGAAACCCGAACGGTTGGATATCGATCCTGTTGATAGTTCCGCATCAATAAAATGGGAACATTGGAAGAAAACATTTGAAAGCTTTCTTAAGGCGTCGGAAGGCATCTTGACAGGTGAGAAGGTACAAGCCTTACCATCTTCCTGGAAACTAGATCTTCTCATAAACCACGTTTCATCAAACGTTTTCATGTATATCAGCGAGTGTAATACTTTTTCATCGGCAATAATTACTTTGGAAAAATTATTCACAAAGCCTAAAAATATAATTTATGCCCGGCATGCACTCGCATCAAGGAAACAACTGGGCGACGAAACAATAGACACCTACTTACAATCATTAAAACAATTAGCGAAAGACTGCGACTTTAAAACTGTAGATGCTGAAACAAATAAGAATGACAATATACGTGACGCATTTATCTCTGGAATAAAATCTAGTACGATAAGACAAAGGTTTCTAGAAAATCTGACGTTAACCCTTGAAGAAACACACAATCAAGCACTGTCACTAGAAATGGCTGAAGTGAATGCCACAAACTTTAACTCTTTTAATGCAAATACTGCTGCTGCCATTGCCTCCACTTCCAAACAAAAGGAATCTGGAAAATCTTTTGTACTTAAACAATCACAGGAGCCTAATAGTACAATAGCAGTGACGCCAACTTATCAGAGACGCAAATGTTTCTTTTGTGGTGGAAATGTCCATCCTCGTAAAAACTGTCCCGCAGTGGACTCTATCTGTCAATTTTGTAACAAGAAGGGTCACTACGCTGTTGTATGTCGAAGCAAGAGCCATATCAATGCCGCTATTCTCGAAGGGGATGATAGCCTTTGTGGTTGTATTGTAGCTGCATCGCCAACTTCCTTGAAGAAAGCTACAGTTCCAGCTTATATAAAAGGGATAAAAGCTGATGCTTTAATCGATACTGGTAGCTCTATAAGCTTCATTAATGAGCAATATTTTCAGTTATGTCAATTAACGAAGAGACCCTGCAAGCAAACTATATCAATGGCATCAACCAGTCATACGTCACAAGTCGAAGGTCAAACATGTGTGTCAGCTCGTATCGGAGAACATGATTATAGAAACGTGAATTTACTAATAGTAAAAAATCTCTGTGCTGACTTGATAATTGGTCACGACATATTAGACGAGCATTCCTTTCTCGAATTTTCATTCGGTGGACCTAAAGAACCACTTAAAGTATGTGGCGTTGCAGAAGCGTCTGTCCCTGCTGTTCCACTTTTTACGAATATCAGTCCAAATTGCAAGCCTATTGCGATTAAATCTCGCCGCCACAGTGAAGAAGATAAAAAGTTTATCAAACAAGAGATCGCAAAACTCCTAGCTGATGGCATCATAGAAGAAAGCACGTCCCCTTGGCGAGCTCAAGTACTAATTACAAAGAACGCCAATCACAAGAAGCGCCTTGTCATTGATTATTCACTTACGATAAACAGGTATACACAGCTTGACGCTTATCCACTCCCCAATATGGAGGACCAAGTTTCAAATATCTCAAAGTATTCTATCTTCAGCGCTATCGATCTACAGAGTGCTTATCATCAGGTGCCGATCCTGCAAGAAGAAAAACCATATACAGCTTTCGAAGCTACTGGCAATCTATATCAGTTTCGTCGCATTCCATTTGGCGTAACGAACGGAGTGTCAAGTTTTCAAAGAACCATTGACTGGGTTATTCGAAAAGAAAATTTAGAAGGTACTTTCGCATATCTCGATGACATAACAGTATGTGGGCGATCTCAATCTGAACACGATGCAAATTTGCAGAAATTTTTAGCAGCCACACAAAAATATGGTCTTACTCTCAATAAAGAGAAAAGCAAGTTATCGCAGAATAGCATCGATATCCTAGGCTATACCATCAAAGACCATGTCATAAAGCCAGATGCTGAACGGCTGCGCCCACTTCTCAATCTTCCACCGCCAAATGATACACAGTCATTACGAAGAGTGGTAGGAATGTTTGCACATTATAGCAAATGGATTCCAAACTTCTCGGAAAGAATCCACGCTTTAGCAAATACAAGAATGTTCCCACTAAATAAACAAATGACCGAAAATTTCAAAGCATTAAAAGCTGATATAGTAAAATCTTCTGTTCACGCTATCAATAACGATATACCATTTCTCGTTGAAACGGATGCATCTGAACCAGTGGCGGCGTAGCATGGTTTGGCACCCGGGGCGGCTTTCTATTGAGCACCCCCAAAATAAAACGACAAATACTAAACGTGCTTACGTGACTTTATTTCACTAAAATGTGCGATCACATTTTCAAAATTTACTTTCCTGTCCTTTTCAATGGACAATATGGAAAGACTGGTAAGTCGCGTTTGGCTCATTGTGGATCTTAAGTAAGATTTTATTAACCTTAATTTTGAAAAACTTCTTTCACTAGAAGCCACCGAAACAAAAATTGTAAAAAAAAAAAATTTGACACAGCGCTAGTCTTGGAACAGACTCAGAATAGTCCCATTTTACTATGAGTTTCAGAAGCTCCAGGGTACTCCATTCAACCGCTTCTTGAAGAGTAATGCTGGCGGCTTCCAAGTGGCGCCTCAGTCGTAAATTCTCCAAAATAATGTCCTCTGCACAAAGTTCATCATAGATTTTCGTCAAATTTGGAACAATATCACGAAGTTCTTCTTCTGTTGACGTAAGCAGAGTTTTAGATTGAACAACACCAAATGTTATAAGAATGTCATCAAACGCTTTGTAACGATGCTGTAGTTCTTCGTAAAATCTATCGAGACATTCTAACATAGCTCTCTACGACTCTTCTGGCAATGTTAGTCCAGCGTTCCGGGCCATTTCTCCTGGCATAGGTTTTCGGAATCTCCTTCTTGCTCTTCTTCAATTGAAATATCCTCGTCCTCATATTTTTCAGTTGCGTAGGAAATAGCTCTTTCCACTATGTTGATACGTTGACTTAGAAGTTTTTTTTTAGGGCTTTGATTTTTATGACACACTTTTCCAGCGATATTCCAGGTGTTTGCTAATACTTTTGTATCTGATTAACTGCTTCTAGGACTTCACACCTTAAAGAGAGGTAGCATAAAAAACGGAAGTCACACAAAGCCGGTAAGAGTGTGGATGCTGCTTCTCTTGTATCGGCGTTTTTCTGCTGCTGCTGGGATCACACATGTCTTCGAGTGTTGAAACAAGTTTCTCAAAATAATTCTTAAGTGATTTTACAGCGTCGTGATGAGCACTCCATCTTGCCTCTACTAGTATTTTGACCGATACGCCTACACTTTTCATTAAAATTTCCCATCGATGTGTGGACGACGAAAAGAACGTGTAAACTCTTTCTACTGTTCCGAAAAATATTACACTTGAACTAACACTACCGAAAGTGTGCACTCCACACAGATTTAGCGAATGATTAGCACAAGGCATAAACAACGCTTGAGGATTGTGTTCTTTGGTTATTGCTTGTATACCACCATGAATACGATAACGCTGCAGCCAGGAGGCCATGGTTGCAGCGTTATCGTATCCTTGTGCCCGACATAGATGTATGTCCAAGTTAGCACCCTCCAACTGCGTAAGGATATTTTCAGTAAGTTCGACTGCAGTCTTTCCAGCTATAGGGAAGAAACCTAGAAAAGATTCCTTCACTTCAATATCATCGCCTTCAATATGAACATATCTGATTACATAACTCATCTGATCAACATGTGATATGTCTGGAGTGCTATCGAAAAGAATTCCGAAATATATAGCTTTTTTATTTCGTCCAAAAAGTTATTCTTCACCTCTTGCCCCAAAAGACTGTTGAACTCGTTTTGAATGTCTATGGACAAATAAGAATCTACCCGTTTACTTTTTGTACAGGCGATAGCATGTTCAATTCTTAGCATATGCTCTTTTAGCACTGGGTCATATTTCGACAATAGATTAACTAATTCCAAGAAATTCCCTCTATTGTCTGATGAAATCCCCTCTCTATGTTAAGAGGAAGATTTTGGCTTGCCAGAAAAAGAATAACATGTGAAAAGCGACTTAAAATGTCACGCCACTTCTTCTTTTCTTGGTCTAAGACCATTTGATGTTCATGGTCGATAGTTTTTAGCAGCCTCAATCCATTTTCCATTTTTCAAAACAGGAGAGATGGCTCTCAGAATTCTCGTGTTCAGACACTTTAGGATTTAGTTTCCACCATGAATTAAATCCGTTGACAAAACTCTGTTTTTTTTTCATGGTGCGTAAACAGTTTGCAGCAAAAACAGTATTAACTGTTTTTCGTTGGAGAGTATACCATCCATATTCTGAGTACTTTTTCTCCATTTGGTAACGCTTTATAAAACCATTCTGAATTGAAATAGCGGCTCTTTCCTTTTATTCTGTCTCTGATCTTTGCACAGTATCTAAAAATGGGCCATCTCTATTTTGATAGGGTTCACTTCCCGTCTTAACAATTTCAACTCTCAAATCATCAGGCATTGGTGCTCGCCAAGTAGCATCATCGAAACGAGTAATGTTATGCAGCTCTTCTTCATCGTTTGCAATTTGCTGTGATTCTTCTTCATTGTCGCTCTTCCGTCCTTTTTCTTGGTCAGGTTCTTCTTGATGCTGATGATCTCCACGTTGTCTTTCTTCTTGTATGTCAGGCTCTCTTTCCAGCGTCCTTACATCCAACTCGTTTTGGCACCGTCTTTCTACATCATCTATTTCATCAAGAAGGTCACTTTCAACAGTTTGCTGTGGTGTATTTGATTCCAGAGAAGCCGAAGGTGCTACATACTTCAAAATTAATCCAGATAACGATTCACGTGCAAGTTCTTTTGATTTCTTTATTTTTATTTGCTGAAATCCACTAGGTCTAATTCGCTTCATATTAAAGTTTTATTCTGTAAAGATCAATAAATGAATACTCGTTAATTTTTACAGTTCTTTACTCGCTCAATTTTGCATTATATTATATTACAGTAGAAGTAAGACTGAAGACAAGCAGTATAAGTTATAACGTCTCGGCAGTGTAAATTACGTACATTTAAGGTGGATGAATTTGAATTCTTAGTGAAAGTATAAAAATATATAAAAATTCGGATCTCGTGCATTACACGACCTTTGTACTAGGTACATTGAAAATGAACTCAACAAAATAAAAAGAAACGCATTACATTTATATATTTTATAATATTTTTCAAAAACACAAACTTCACTCTTCTATAATATTCAAATTTTATTTCAAAATCTTTTTACTTACCATTTATGTAAAAAGAAAACTTATAGCACTATCGATATTGCAACAACGGAAACAAAAGGGTGGGCGGAGGCAAACAATTCATAGAAAGATTTTCTTAAATGACTAGGCGCCAACTTCCGCGATTGTACACTAAACTGCGCAAGTGAGTTGTCACCCCGTTGTCACCCCTTGGTACTTGGCACCCGGGGCGGACCGCCCCCGCCGCCCCCCCTTTACGCCGCCACTGATCTGAACATTCAATCGCTGCAACCTTATCACAAAATAATCGACCCGTAGCATTTTTCTCTCGAACCCTGAATCAAAGTGAACAAAACCACTCCGCTGTTGAAAAAGAAGCGTACGCCATAGTTGAATCCTTAAAGAAATGGCGACACTTTCTTATCGGAAAACAATTTCGTTTAATTACAGACCAAAGATCGGTAGCATTTATGTTCAATAACAAGCTAAATAGTAAAATCAAAAACGAGAAAATTCAACGCTGGCGTTTAGAACTAGCTCCGTTTAAATACGATATTGTTTACCGTCCAGGTAAAGACAATAATGTTGCTGATACATTGTCGCGTATATGCGCTGTTATAGAATCTCGATCAACAAAACTTGTTTCCCTGCATGAGATCCTTTGTCACCCCGGCGTAACAAGGATGGTGCACTGGACGAGATAAAAAAATCTGCCCTATTCTGTTGAAGAAATCAGAAATATGACAAACTCTTGTCGAATTTGCTCGGAATTGAAGCCAAGATACTACAAATCAACAGAACCCGGCCCCAATCTAATTAAGGCGACATCTCCATTCGAAAGACTAAGTATTGACTTTAAAGGTCCTATACCTAGTAATACAAAGAATAAATACATCCTGACAGTGATTGACGAATACTCTCGCTTTCCCTTTGCATTTCCATGCTCAAACATGAGCTCGACAACGGTCATCAAGAATCTTAATGAATTGTTTATGCTATTCGGAATGCCTGCATTCCTACATTCTGATCGTGGGACATCATTTTTATCATCTGAAGTCAAGCAGTTTTTACACTCTCGCGGTATTGCATCAAGCCGAACAACGCCATATAATCCCCAAGGGAACGGACAAGTAGAGCGCCTTAACTCCACTCTTTGGAAAACTATCCAATTGGCCTTAAGATCCAGAAACCTGCCTATAGAGAATTGGGAAAAGGCTTTGAACCAGGCTCTACACTCTATTCGCTCCCTTCTCTGCACAGCCACTAACTGTACGCCGCACGAGAGGATGTTTACACACACGAGGAGGTCACCGAATGGCGACTCTATACCTACTTGGTTAACAAACTCAGAGCAAGTACTGATGCGGAGATTCGATCGCACTAATAAATATCAAACAATAGTAGAAGAAGTTGATCTGATTCAAGTTAATCCAGATTATTCATACGTACGCTTACCGAATGGTCGCGAAACGACCGTATCTAATCGTTATTTAGCACCATTAGGTCTAGACGGAGAAATAATCGAAAGTGAAACAGCTAATGGCGAGTTAACTGATTCCATTCCACAAAATGAGCTTCCTGTCCAAGATATCGAGGTGCCACCCAAAACTGTAGTGCCATCCCAACAACAAGATAATATGCAAGACCATACAGAGGGTAATACGGCACTCTCAGAGCCCCGGCGTTCAACAAGAGAACGCAGACTGCCTGTTCGTTTTGGAGATTACGTTGTTTCATAATAAGGTCGGAAGAATGTGGTATGCCAACCAAACTCTTTAGTGATGTTATCATAATCTGGCATCTTTGTATTGTAATGTCACTTATGTCATATCTTACTTTATCAAACAAGTGTCTAATCCAACTTTTCGGACGGGCTAAAACACATCGGGAGTAGGGACAACTGTCAAATCGTGTTGTCGTTCATTCTTAGTTTGAGTTCGGGACTAATCGTAAGTCCGTAGGTGATACGGAGTAGGAAAAGTCCGTAACGAAGGCCGAAACTACAGACTTCGTGCTAAGAGAGTAGACCCCCAGTAGCCAATAGCCAGCTATCGTGTTGACGGATATCGTAGCCGTGGCTATTTTGTGAATAGCCGCTAGTTGGCTAGTTATTAGAATAGCTACCCATCGCTAGTATTCTTAGAAAAATGCCACATTTCTAACAATATAGTTTATATTATGTCTTTAGTTAAAGAATTGTACTATTTTTGCCATTTTAATCCGTATCGTGGCCTTATCCTATTAATACCTTTGCAATTTTTCTTTCTGACTGCAACTTTCAAATGAAATGTCAGTTTTTTTCAAAATATTTATTTACATTAATTAGGTGTACTTTCATAATATTATTTATACGACGCGGGATGTTTTCGCTAGTTTAGTAAAATGGCCCCAACTGCTCGAGCAGCAAAATTCTGGCCTTCCTCGATTTTATGAGTGAGCATAATGAGTTGGCTCGCGGACTATTGAGGGGTGCCGACGGAAGAATCCGATCAAAACGGGTGTGGGAAAGCGTGTGCAACTCCCTTAATTCAATGGGGAGTTGCACAAAGTCCGTGGAGCAGTGGCAAAGGGTAAGGTTTAATACATTACTCGTATTAATATGATTTTAAGGTCTTGCCATTATTAAAGTGCATACAATGATAAAAAAAAACAATTGGGCCGAAAAACCTGCTGGATCTGCCAGACGTTCAGCATGTGCTACAGGTGGAGACCCATCGATACGAATTGAGGATACTGTCAATTATGGGAGAGGGTTTTAGAGAGCCGCAAACTGAGGCAAGACTGCCAGCTTTTCCATCGGTAATAATTAAATTTGTAATTGAACATAGGTAGTAAATTTGTTCTGATGGTAAAAAAAACAAGAAACAACAGCATTAATGTACTTATAATTATTTTGCATGGAGTCTTACCCGTGACTTTTAAATTAAATAATTATACTTAACAGATACATAATTATACATTTCTTGTATCCGTCAATGATATTCAGTTTTTGTTGTACAGGGTCCACCTGTAAGACAAGAATAAGCAGTGATCAGTTCATCACACCTACACAAATATCTACTGCTACGCCTGCCAACCCACTTTCCCAGGAGCAACCCGCAGTGATCACTGAGGCACTGGTAAAAGGAACAGCTAATTCATAATCAGCGAAGTAAGTATAATTGATCACTAGTAAATACATGACATAAATCATGTTTATAAAATACTAAGCTAATACTGAGTATTTTTTTTTCATTTGTTTACAGCTTTACATTCTCGTCGTGCACGTCCACGAGTTTGGCGACACCTACCTGCCGATTCAGCAAGAAGCCGAGTTGTGTTGATTGATGCTAAATAAAAATTTGTTACCAAAAACAAACCTTTAATTGTGTAAAATTTGTTTTTAACAGTATCTTCCGCCTGTCCTAACACTCATTATGTCTTATAAGCAAAATATCAAGTTTGAAAATTATATAACCTAATCAATAATATAAATACAAATACCCTATTTATTGACATGTTTTAAATAAGAGGCAAGCGGCGACGCCTCCGTTCTACCTGTAAAGCTTCTTCGAGCATAAAACAGCAGCCATATTTTCAATTTATTAAGGCCGCATTCCGAGTTAGACCATAATCGCTGACAGCGCTCACATCGATAATTTGCGTTCCGATTTAGTTATCACGATTATGACAGATGAGAGCCGCTCACAGTGATAATATTATAGGGCATGGTCGGAGTTATCGCAATATGCCGCTTATCATGACGTCATCTATGACAATTGGGATGATGACTACTATTAAAATGTTCTTATAAATAATGTAATTTCAAAGAAGGCATAGTAAAAATGAGATAATCGAAAAAATCTGTTAAATCGATGTAAAAATTAAGAAGATACACGCTTTAAAAGTTTTTGGAGGGGATTATTCCTGTCTTTGTCTAGCGGTACGGACAATGTACGGCGCTAGTATGAAGTTACGTAGTCGTGACGTCACTTCTACGATAGTGCTGTCCTAGTCTAACACTTTAAAACATTTATAACTTGGCAATTTTTTAAGCTTTTACACTTTTTGTAATACTATTTGCACTATTTGGAAATTAACATATTTTTGAGATAAAAATTAAAAAATTGTCATCATCCCCATTCACGGGAGATCGTTATCGCGCTCACGCTAAGTCGGAACGCGCTCAAGTCGATTACAGCTCAATTCGGAATGCGGCCTCACTTTCGTCAGCAGCACGACAACTATTTTGATATCGTATGAAATGACATAACGTTCCGTCAAAACAAGTGTCAAACCCAACTTTTCGGACGGGCTAAAACACAGCGGGAGTAGGGACAACTGTCAAATCGTGTTGTCGTTCATTCTTAGTTCGAGTTTGAGACTAATCGTAAGTCCGTAGGTGATACGGAGTAGGAAACGTCCGTAACGAAGGCCGAAACTACGGACTTCGTGCTAAGAGAGTAGACCCCCTGATCCAGCTAGTCATTTGCTGCCCTCTTCCAGCGACGCCCTAAGCCGAGGTTCGTACCCCACAGGGGGTGCCCTTAGCGTTGTCTCTTGGTTTTAGTTAGTATATAAGTTTAAGTCCTGGCTGGAGGCCTTAATTTATTAGGGAATCCACAGGCAAGTCCGCTTAAGCAGACGACAACCGCATAGGTTGACCTGCGAGATGCCAAACAAACAAACAAACTATACTAATAACTTATCTAGGCCCCGGTGAGAAGGTGAGCGATTTTTTTTTTGTCTATGCAGCAAAGAAGGCAATGAGCACCCACGAATTCTGGTTCAGACATCTTGCACTGTAAATCGTTATAATTATAGATTATAAAGCCATCATTTTGGTTATTTGTGCGCTTAGTATAAAATAAAGTATAGCCTTCTAAAATCGGGATTTATCGACTTTGCTTAGCCAACATTCTGTTACGATAATTATGTCGCATCTTGATTTAATAGTAGCTAAGAATACAGATATATCGGTCAAAGTGTTTATTACATAACATCACGCCGGAAATTCCAGAAGGGTTAGGCAGAGGTGTACCTATAGTACACCCACATTTCGCGAGTAATGTTTAAGTCCCATGATTACATGGGACTTAAACATAACTGGCGCCATAGCCTATTGCCGCTGCATATCTTATTAATAGAATGCCAGTTGATACAATTAATAACTCAACACCTATAGAATTGTGGACTGGTCAACAACCAAAAAAGACTCCGGACGTCAAAATAGAGACCTGGCGCGGAAAACGTGGGGCCGCCCAGTGCCACCGATGCCAGCGGTTCTGACACAGCTCGCATCAATGCCGGCCACATAATTTTTTTTGTTCCGGGTTGGAAAATCCTTTTGGATGTCCTCTCTGACTATAAACCACACCGGTGTTCCATCTCACACCTATGTCGGGGTCGCGGCAACATATGATTCTTCCGCAACCCCGACTGGTGCCGAACCGCTTCGGCGGGCCTCCTCATGTGGGGGGGGGGGGGGGGGGGTAGTGAGGTGTTTGACTCCCCCCGCAACGTCTAAGAGAGGCGCGCGTGGGACACCTACGCACCGTCACCTCGGATCTTTAGGGGTCTGGAAGAGGGCGTTGTCCGCCCTGCGTCTGCGCCCGGCACGTCTGCTTCGGATCGGGAGAGTAGTCTCGACCTTTTTTTTTTTTTGTTCCCGGTGGGGAAAATCCTCATGGATTTCCTCCGCCCTGGGGCGGGCGGAGGGGTCTGTCAGACTCTTACTGACTAAAAACCACCCCGGTGTTCCATCTCACACCTACGCCGGGGTCGTGGGAACACGTAATTCTTCCACAACCCCGGCTGGTGCCGGGTTATTCGCCGCCGCCACCGGGTACCGCACCCAAATCGTGCCGAGTCCGGAAGCGTCGGCGCGTATGTCGCCCGTCCGCACGTCTCCTGGCGGACATCCGCCGACTCGGGCCACCACGACTTCAGCCGAGGTCGTCGAGTCGTCGAGGCCATCGACGCGCAGCTCAGCGGTCTTCATCGACCTGGACACCCGGACGTCCTCCGGGTAGAGGACCTCCCTAAGTTTGGTGGCCAGGATGTCCGCCTTTTCCCCGCTAGAGGCCCCCGACACCTCGAGCAGCCGCGCCCCCGTAATCGCCGGCCTCAATCTGAAGCCGGACGGTGTGCCAAGGTCGGGGAACGCGACTTTGGCTTTCGCCTGCGCTAGGACCGCCTTGTAGGGTTCGACGGCTCCGGGCTGCAGTGTAATAACTACAGCTGCGGAGCGTGGGGCTCTGACCTTAGGAGGTCCCTGGGCCTTCTTAGGAGCCGATGCTGGTGCCGGTGCTCCAGCGGGTGCTAGTGGCGCCGTCTTCTTCCCGCGACGCCGGCCCTTCTTGACGACCGTCGCCCATGTCTCTGTGGGAGGCGCGAGCGAGGCCGCCGGTGGCGCTGTCGCCCGGGAAGTGGGCACAGACGTACCCGCCGCGGGCTTTTTGGTTCCCTTCCCGGACCCACTAGATACAACCGCCGCGGTTATTAGCCCCTGCTTGATGGGCCCCTCCTTCCTCCGCTTGTCCGCAGCGAGCGGTGGGCGGAGATTCACCGCTGGGAGGAGCCTCTCCTCGATGGCATCCATGCGGGCACCCACCATCTGTCCACACTGCATCATGCAGATGCGCGCGATTTTCTCTATCTCCGCATCCGCTAGTGCAGGTGTCGATGACGGGACCGGTGATGGGGCCGACGACAGAGCCGCGACGGAAGAGGAGCTGTTGGCAGCGGGTAATACCCTCTGGGCGGCGAACTGCCGCTTGAGGTCCTCCAACTCGGATCGGAGACGGCCATTCTCCTCCCAAAGCTTCGCCGTCTCCTCCGTACTTGTTCGACTAAGGAGGACCTCAACCGCCTCCTTAATGCCCTCAGCCGCCTCCTTCAGAGCACGCGTGAATGTGCCCTTCAGGTTGCCAGATTTCGTGGCCACCTTCAGGACGACATCCACGCCGTCCAACACCTGGCGACTGAGCGCCACCCCCGTTACACTCCCCCCGGCTGCCATCCGAGCAGAGCGCCGCTCTCGAGCCTGTCGGGCCAACTCGCTGACCTCGTCAGCCGCGACAGTCTTTTGCTGCGCCCGCTTTGCAGAACTCGCCTCCGCCCTATTGGTTCCCAACAGGGACGTAGTGGAGCCTCCACTAACCTCCACCACGGGCTCGGGGTCCATCTCCTCGCTCTCAACGCGCTCACCAGGGACCGGCGTGTCGGGGCGCTTGAGGAAGCGTCCCTTAGAGTCGCGCGACGCCGAAGAAGCTGACGCGTTCTTGGCTCGACCTCGCCCTCTTGTGCCCGTTGGCCCCATAGGGGCCGATAGGTTCTCCTCGCTAGAGGAGAAACCTGACATCCAAAATTTGGCAGGACCACCATCCACCTCTTCTTCGGCCACTTGGCTCTTGCGCTTTGAGCTTACGCTCGCCACGCTCACCACACTCATCTCGGATGCAGTGTCAGAATCTGACACCGCCCGTACCATCTGCTCGACCAAAACGATCGGCAGCTTCGTAAGTTGTTCCTTACGTTGTGAGTCCGTTTTGGACATACTTTGGTCCCCTGAGGGACTGGAGCCTCCTCGGCTCTTGTTGCCATAGGCAATCGGGAAACAGTTGATGCCCCCCCCCAGAATACGTGGGGCATGACGCTACCGAAGTTACCCCACACCGCTGCCACAATGGTACGCCTGCACCATTGTGGCAGGGTCGCGTCCAGTGTCAATCGACGACCGTCGATCAATCAGGAGCGACCCATCTCCCTTGTTTCTCCACTGTGCCCTCTGCTAATCAGAGGGACACGTGGAAGAACATCATGGAGCCTACTGCCCCCCCCCCCCCGCAGAAATTCGCCACAGACAATACACTCTCCGAAAAAACCCCGGTAAAAAATTAGTATCGTTTGGCAGGAAAAGGGGGTGGGGGGGTGGGGGGGGGGTGGGGGTGCATAATCCCCCCTAGTACCACTCCCATGAAAAGGTAACGCACCGTTCTTGAGAAAAACTAATTATTCTAACCTAACCTCAAAACTCTTAAATGTCGCTTCTGCAACGTCTCCGGCGCTGCGGGAAGTGCAACCCCTTCGCCCTTACGTAACAAAGGATAGGCACCCATGCTCACCTCCGCTACGGCTCGCACGGGTGCCTATGCTTTGTTACAGCGGGCGGGGGTTGCCCTCCCTCCGCGCCTCCGGATTTTTATAAACACTCTAGGGGTAGGAGCCAAAAGACTACGTGGAGTCGGGGTGCCCCGATTCGGTTTTGGAACAGTGTCGACCTATTTTAACCATGAAGTGTGGGTACACTCATTTCCTTCTAAGCAGAATTTCTAAGTAACGTAAACAAATAACACTGACACATGACACAAAGATTTTTTTTTTTTTTTTTTTTACGTTCCGTTTCATCGATTTTGCACGACATTTGACACCACAGACAACACACTAGTACAGATTTGGTTGTCAATCGACGATTTTAACGTTTCGTAACGCTGTTTATCTAATTAGAGGTTAGAAACATTTTTTATTAATTTCTCGAAAAATACGCATTACCTTGTAATAAGAGTGGTAGCGTTATAATCAGGGAACCCACCCCTACCATCTTCAACCCTTTTTACCCCAAAACTCCTGCCAAACGATACTAGATCCAAGCCAAAACCCCCAAACCCTTTTTTCAAAACAGAATATTGTCCATGCCCAGGGTGCACCGGCCCGAAAACTGCTATTCCCCTCGAACGTATCCGTAAGGGATTAGCAGCTATCAGGCACACGAGGAGGTTTTCTGCACGCGCCCCCGGGCTGAGGACCTCCCTCAACTTGGCGGCCAGAACGTCCGCCCTTTCGCGGCTGGAGGCACCGGACACCTCGAGCAGCCGCGCCCCCGTAACCGCCGGCCTCAATGTGAGGCCGGACGGTGTCCCAAGGTCGGGGAACGCGACCTTGCTCTTTACCTCTCTGAGGACCGCCGCGTAGGTGACGCCCCTCTCAGCGGCCCCGGACTGCAGTGTGATCACCACAGCCGCAGAGCGTGGGGCCCTACGCCGTCCTCGCGACTTCTTTTTTTTTTGGCGTCTTGGCCGGTGCCGGTGCTCCGTCGGCGTTCTTCCTGCTCTTCTTATTCTTTTTTTTCTTTTTCCCCACCGTCGTCCAGCCCTCGGCATCCTGGGTGGGAGGTGAGGTGGGAGGTGGTGCGGTCGCCGGGGGTGCGGTAGGCGCGGTCGCCGGAGGTGGTGCGGGCGAAGCCCCTTGGCTTCCTGGGCCCCTGCGTGGGCTTTTTGGGCCCCTGCGCGGGCTTTCTGCCCTCCAACGCGGAGTTTGTCCCGGCGGCAGCCTCCTCCGCTCTCCTCCTATCCGCCGGGGGTCGGAGGGTCACGGCTGGTGGGAGTCGCGACTCCAGCGCCTCCATCCGGGCGTTAATCATCCCGCCGCACTGCATCATGCAGATGCGGGCGATCTTTTCGATCTCCGCATCCGCATGCGCAGGCGGTGACTGGACCGCCGACGGAATCGAGACGGGAGTGACGCTGGGGGTGGCGGGAGCCGTCCTCTAGGCAGCAAACTGCCGCTCGAGCTTCTCGAGCTTGGATCGGAGACGGCGATTCTCCTCCCAGAGCCTCGCCGTCTCCTCCGTGCTGGTGCGGTTCACGAGGAGCTCGACCGCCTCCTTGATGTCGTCCACCGCCTCCTTTAGGGCACGAATGTACGTCCCCCTCAGGTTGCCTGACTTGGTGGCAACCGTCATGACGACATCGACGCTGTCCAGAACCTGGCTACTGAGCGCCACCCCGGTAACGGTCCCTCCGGCTGCCATTCGGGCAGCGCGTCGCTCCTTGTTCCGACTGGCCATTTCTGCCACCACGTCGGCTGCGGCAGCCTTCCGCTGCGCCCTCTTGGCAGCGTTTGCCTCCGCCCTGTTGGAGCATAGGCCTAAGCCTATGCTCGCGAGGTCCTCCCTCCCCAGTTCGGCGTCGCTCCCCGCGCTCTCCGACGGAGCTGGCGAAGGAGCCGGTGACGGAGCCGGCGATGAAGCCTGCGATGGGACCGGCGTAGCAGGGCGCGTGAAGCGGCCCGATGGGTCACCCGGCTTTGCAGCCACACGACCCCGACCACTCGTCACCTTAGGCGCCTTTGGTGCCGGCAGGATTTTTTCCTCCGTCTGCCGCCTCTTGAGCAGCGCCTTGCCGCGCCTACTCAGGTCCGGATCGGACCTACTGTGGTCGCCGGAGGGACCGGAGCCTCCTCGGCTCTGGTTGCCATCAAAGGTGGCAAGTGGCTCAATCACCACGCGCGGGAGCTTCAAAAGAAGCTCCGTTTCTCGCTGGTGACCGGCGGCAGCCACTCGAGGGCCCTCCAAACCATCGCTTAGCGGGTCCCCGAATGACTGCGACCGGGTTCTTCCTCTCTCTCCTCCCTCGAGACAGTTGTTGCCCCCCCCCCAGAATACGAGGGGCATGACGCATCCGAAATCGGATGCGTGTCGGATTCTCCGACTGCTAAGCAGTCGGTACCGCCCTGGGGTAAAATTTTCCCAACTGTCTGTTCCATTTTAGTTTTTTCCTTTGAAGGGTGCGGTCCCTTTGATCCCCCTTGGTCCCCCCCCCCCCAACCTTTCCACAGGCGTGGGACTACCTGACTTATGGAGCAGGTGGGTACCGCCTGTTGATAGAAACTGCGGCTAAATATTCTCGAGAGCTTATTCCAGTCCCCGAGAATGCCCGCCTTACAAAGCGCATCACTCGTGGTCTTGAATTGCCTTCCCTGAAGCAGTATAGTTTGCCGATAAGTACCCTAGCCTCATCAATACGACGCTCGATACTGTCAGGCTGGTACGGCTGGTTTTGGTCAAGTAGCTCCGTCACACTTGACGTTAACTAAACGACATGCCGCAACAGCCGCGCAATACAGGATAGAGTGTGTATCAACGGATCCTTGTTACTCTCGAACACTTTCTTAAGTTGCGAGTCCAGGGCACACACCAGCGCCCTATTTTGTTGTGCATAGGTAGGCGTGGTAATCGCGGTCTTCGTTCGGTCGGAGTGGATCTGTACTCGCGAAACGCATCTTCCAATGCGCTCCTCAATCAGTCGTTGCACTAGCTTCTTACAGTGGTACCCCTTTCATCTTCTTCTTCAACACCATGATTGGGAAGTAGAGCGAGTTAGTCGCCGAGGTAACATTGTTTCTGCGTCGCTTCGTTGTGAAAAATCGTAAAAATAGGAAAATTTTGTCGGAGCGTGTGGTATCTCAAGGTGTGCGGGAGAGTGTGTGCTTTGTGCCAGTACTGTTTTTTTGTTGTTTTTTTACGGATTGCAGTTGTCGAGTTTTTTTTAGGTGGAAACACAAATAAAGTGTAAAGGCATATACAATTAAACGTCCTTTTAAACACTAAAATGTCTTTTAATTAACTGGTCACAATAAATCACTGATGTACACACTTTAGCACTCGCTCACCAACAGTGGTCTAACTCAAATCAGAAAAAAGGCCCAGAACAAAGGTTGGTGGGCTATATATATATATATATATATAGGCTGGCTCGACACTACCCCACTCTGGTCTTGGCTAGATGACGTGGCAGAGTTGGATTGGCAGGCAACTATGGCGCGTGGAGTAGTGACGTGGCTATTGGCTGGCGTGTCCTTTTACATTCTGTACCTATCATTGCCTAACACTTTCACAACTACGTATGGGCCAGAGTAAACATCGTCTAGCTTAGTGCTAACTTTGCTTGTACTGCTGACTGGAGCCTGTTTCCAAAGTACAAGGTCACCTCTTTTATAGATCATGCTATGCTTACGCTTCCTATCATATTGTTGTTTCATCCTAGCACTGGCTGCTTTATTATTAGCTGCTGCCTTGGCACGCCTAGTCTGTACTGGTTCTGCAACCCGACCTGGAATGGTCACATCGCATATAGACCTACTGGCTCGTGCAAACATTAGATCATATGGTTTATAATCTGTTGATGCGGTTATCCCAGTTGTTACCTGCCTCACTCGGTTCAGTAGCCCTAAGTGCATCCAAGATTGTGCGATTTGTTCTCTCCACTTGCCCATTTGCTTGATTGATTGTCTCTAATGAGTTTACAGTGCTGGTAGGCTCAACAATCACAAACTTTGAAAAGGAATCTGTCACTACCAGCATGTATTGATAACCCTTCTTGGTCTTACAGAAAGGCCCAAGGTGGTCAATGTGCAACATTTTCATCGACTCTATGGGTTTAGGTATGAGGTATAGTTTACCTTGTTTCTTTCCATAATCCCCTTTTCCGTACGCACTGTGAAGACAACTTGACACGTATTTCTTATGAACCGTGACATCTATGGAAACCAGAAGTCGGCTTTGATAAGATCTGTGCATCGTTTCAGACCGACATGACCGATGTCATTTGTGATGCATTTGCAAAATTTTCCAGCGCGCAGAGGCGTCTTTATCTATGGTGCAGGGTGTGCTGCGCACACGGGCGCCGCCGTGTCTAAGGGGGCGCCGAGCGCCCTCTAATGCGACACCTCCAAAGATGCGAGGATGCTGGCGCTCTCAAAGACCCTGCGCTCGTGTTATGGCCGACGCCGGGCGCGCGGTAGCAAAGCAAGGCTACTCCTTTTCCGACTCTATTTAAATCTACACAAAAACTTTTGTTTCAATGTGAATCAGCCTTAAAACAGATAATTAAAGATTAAATTGGCGGAATGTCGCATCCCTACCAAAGGCGCGTGCCGGCATCGGCACCTGTTTGTTTTGATTTGTTTGACAACACGCCGATAGTCATTGCTAACTCGGCTGTATTAGAATGCTATAAAGTTCAAATTAAAATTCCCAGGGACGTGCGGCGGTCATTTTCAAAGGCTTGTGTACGCGTGCTGCAATTTTTGTTTTACCGCTACACCGTAGTTTTGCGAAATAAGCCTTGATGCAATTGGATTAAGTATCATCTTTGAATAAACATGTAACTATGAAGTAAATCGGCTTTTCTTTCGATAACAAATATATAAAAGGTAAGATTTGGTTATTTGCTTGCACAATTATTGCGACATGCCTCGAGGTCGGAGGTCATCAAAAATAGCTAGCGAAATTCATGAAAACATCGAGTGATAGATAGTGATTTCGAAGTTAAATACTCGTACCTACACGACCTAGGATTTTTCATTTGTTTATTCTACTGCAGTGCGGAACAAACAAGGTAAGTTAAAGTGCTTTAATATGTACCTACTAGTATACTTATGTATTTACTTAGGTCTTACTTGTACCTAACCTTTGAACAACGAACTACTTTTTTATTTTATTTCTTTATTCCGTTTGATTGCCTAATCTAGGTACCGCGACGTTGATTGATGTGTCATATCCATACTTATATTATAAATGCAAAAGTAACTCTTTCTGTCTGTCTGTCTGTCTGTGTGTTACGCTTTCACGGCTCAACCGCTGAACCGATTTAGATGAATTTTGGTATGGAGATAATAGGATAGCTTGAGTACTGGGGAAGGACATAGGCTACTTTTTATCCCGGAAAAGTGCACAGATCCCGGGGGAATCGCGATATACGAATTCCTCGGGGACGAAGTCGCGGGCAGAAGCTAGTAACAAATAATACTTAGTCCAAGTTGCAACTATTTCTCTGGGCCTATATTAATTTACATTGTTAGTTCTTTTAGGTGCCTATACTTAGTTTATTATTTATTTTAGATGTCTGATGGCGATGGAAAAAATAAACTTTCTGATGCACAGAGTCGAAAAAGAAAGCTGGAGAAGGAAGTGTCTCTGAAAAACAATACAAGTTCTATTAAAAAGGTTTTTCTTAAAAAATTGAAACACTGGAAAGATTTGGACTCTGATATAAAAAAACACATTGCTATAATTTAGAAAATAAACTTTGCCATGCTGGCTCTTCAGATGTGGAACAGTTCGAGCTCTATAATGAAATCGAATTATTACCGATGTTTATTGATGATTCCACTACGCCGTTGGATATTTTAAATTACTTGTTTACGAATAAATTAATTTCAGTGTTCCCAAATCTGTCCACAGCACTGAGGATATACCTGACACTTCCAGTCACGGTCGCACATAGCGATAGGCCATTTTCTAAACTAAAAATAATTAAAACCTACCTTAGATCAACATTGTCGCAAAGTAGATTGACAAATTTATGATTAATAAGTATTGAACATGAAATCAAAATTGAAGTTAGTGACATTGTTAAAGATTTCGCTAATGCAAAAGCTCGAAAAGTAACTTTTTTGTAAATACTTTTGTGTATATATATATATTTGGTACGAGCGTTTGTTATGTAACTATAATAGTTTTTAAATTAAATGTTTTTGAAAGAACTACAAGTTGTGAATTTTTTATTCTTATAACCCCTTCCTTCCTAAAAACAACTTTTTGCTTCCCGACATCATTTAAAATTGCACCATTTGCATCCGAATTTCCGTTTGAAAATTAACTATTAGTATTCCATATTGACCCCGCTCCTACAAGACTATAGGGAAAGAAAAGAAAGAAATAAAATATTTATTTGCACGCACGTCGTAAAGCACCAAATACAAATTTAAAAAGAGAACAACAGTAGTGTGTGCCTCACGGCTGCGCCAGGGTACTGGTTGCACACGGGCGCCACAAGGGCTAGAGACGCCTCTGCCAGCGCGCAAAGCTCTGAACTATCAGGCGATTATCGTTAAGTGTTTTACGGTACAGTCGATAATCAATTAATGCATAGTTCTTCATTAAATCAGAGTCTATACAGCCACTATTTATTAGTTCAATTTTTTTTTTCTTTTGGCTTCGTACATTTTGTGCATTCAACCACTGTCACGTTTACTTTATTACGAAGGAAACAAAGCTAGGGAAACGAAAATATATTAACTATACTTAATAAGTTATCACGGGATTTAGGGATAAAATCTATAGGATCAGTATTTAAAATAGTGATACTATAATGAATAATGAACTAAAATTACAACTTAATATTATTTAAAGTAATTAAATTAAATTAAATTAAACTTTATTTCAGACCAAAGGTCCATATTTTGTTAGTATATTGATGTTAGTGACAATAGTGCTTAGGTTACTAGGTTAGTATTGTTAGTTTTTACAAAATTAACTATTTATTAAGGCCTACTACTGTGGCCACCCAGTGCCCCTGAAAGGGACAGTCCGCTCTGGACGCGATCACTTTCAGAATGCTTTTGTCACTACCATGCAGGCGCTGTAGTAACAAGGCCGCTTTCTTTCGAATGATGGCATGAAAACCATCTGTGCGAGCCTCTGCGAACATTCCGGAAGCGCTCAACGCCATGGCAGTCCCAACAGCATCCTAAAAGCATTATTAAATTGAACACGCAGGACGTTGTAGGCTCGGCGCGTGTATGACACCCACAGGCCACTCGTGTAAAATGATTGACAGAACGCCTTAAAAAGGGTTACTTTGACGTCTGTAGTATAACGAGCGAACCTGCGGGCAAGCATATTGCTTCTCACAGACAACGCCCTGCGCTCCCTCTCTATATCTGAGTCATCTCTTAGGTCACTCGTGACAATGTGGCGAAGGTACCTAAAACTATCGACAACCTTAAGTTTTTGCTGTTTAGACATATGGGTGGAAGACTGCGCGGCTGCTGCTTAGATGCTTTAAATACAAGAAGTTCACTTTTCTTAGAGTTGTATATTAGCCCATGCTCCTCCGCATAGGCTTCGCAGGTCAATAACAACTTCTTCAACCCACCTATCGAAGGACTGAGAAGCACCATATCGTCTGCATAGCTTATATTGTTGACACAGGTTCCATCAATGTGGCAGCCGAAATGTGTACCGCTCAGTAGCTCGATAAGCCGGTTGATATAAAGGTTAAAAAGAAGAGGCGAGCTCAACCCCCCCTGTCTTACTACGCATTCTAGCCCATACTCATTTTTGATTAGAGTACCAATATTTGAGAATGGAGGTGTACTCCGCCGACACACACGCGCCCCTCAACTTGTCCCACAGCACGTCATATGCCACCAGATCAAATGCTTTTGACAAGTCGAGGAAACACGTGTAAACCGGCGTCTTTCTCGCTGTGTAGTACATGACAATTCGCTTCAGACTCAGAATAGCGCTCTCGGTTGAGACTCCTGCTTTGAACCCGAACTGGGCATCGTGCAACTCAACTTGTGCAGTGAGGCGACTATTCAGCAGACTGTCAAGTACCTTGACGATTGTGGTAGTGAGTGAAATGGGCCGGTAGTTACCAATGTCAGACGTATCCCCCGTCTTATTCTTAACTATCGGAACGACAATGGTCCGCATTAGCGGCTCCAGCAAATACGAGTGACCTATGCACAGACTGTAAAAAATAGACAGTACTAGCGGCAAATGAACCCCCGCAAATTTATAATGCTCGATGCTGAGCCCATCGTGACCAGGAGATTTTCCATGCTGCATTTTACTAATAATTTTAGCCACAGTCTTCGCAAGTATCTTTACATTCTGCCCCATCACAACGGGCTCACCACTGCTCACATCACCAGACGAGGGACCCAAGGGAGATTTCACAGAAAAGTGCTCTCTAAACGCCTTGGCAATGTCACTGCGGTCATGAACCATTTACACTCATCGGGAGGTTTGGCCCAACGTTCATTTTCTTAGTACGTATCCAAAAACTTTTGAAATCCTTAGAGGAGTGGTCGGATGCAAGGATGTCCATTTTAAGTTGCTCTTGACTATTCTGACACCACTTAAATTTAGCTTTAAAATGTTTCATCGCCTCCGACATCTCATCAAAGATACGACCATTAGCTGGTCGACCAGCTAAATTCCACACTTGAAACTTAAGCCGCGCCTCCCGATGAGGGTCCACTACGTGCTTATTCTATCCAATGACATAACCTCCCTTCCTGGGACACTTCTTTCTATAAGTTTGACTAGCCGCTCGTGATAACGTTTCAGTAATTTGCACATGTAATTTATCAAGAACTGAATGATGTTCCTTCATAGTACAAAAACTATCACAACATTTATTTAACTCCAGCGGAAAATCTATCTAGTAGTTTGGAATGACAAATATCATGGTATTCATTAATTTGTTGTACCTGTCTCTCACCCCACACGACACGGTTCACAGGTTTTTCTGCTAACAAATCATTACCTCTAGGCTTAAGCTTATTTAAGTTACATCTCACTATACGAGTGGATAGTGGTCCGACCAATACACGGTCCTCCCGGCAGTCGACGCAGTGGTGACACCGGGCGTCCGGCTCCCTGTTTATGCGACACAGGTACTTCCCGAAGCAACCATGCCCCGAGAGCACCTGCGTCGCCCGAAACGTCAGGGAGCCGTGCCTTCTCCCGAGCCAGCGGTCGAGCACTGGCCGGATCGCCTCGATGGTGCTGAGGCAGGCGGTAGGGCGTGACAGCCTCACCCGCCATTCCGCCACCAGGACCTCGCAGAGCTGCAACCGACGCTGCTCAATATGTTGCTGCATCGGTCGCTCGCCCCGCTCCCGCTCTGCCTCGCGCCACCGGTACAGTGACGAGAGCACCTTCGCCTCCAGGTCCCAGGGCGGGGATCCGGCCAGCGCACAACCCGCCTCGAAGGAGATCGTGCGATACCCCCGAATGACTCTGACGGCCATCGCCCGCTGCGGCTTGCGGACACATAGTTTTAGGACACATATTTAAATCTATACAATGCCAATCAAGATCCATACAAAAGTCTAACATTTCACTGTAAAACAATTCATTCGGGTGGGCATTATAATAGCCTAGTATATAAAAGTCCTCAACTCCATTGTTCTCCTCCACTTCAATTACCGATCTAATCACACCAAAACACGCGGTAAACTCAGGTAGGTTATCATACGAGTTTGTAGGCATATATACACTAGACTACTGCTGACCTATCACACACAGTAACTTTTATCGCACAGACCCGATCGCTATTACATTCTATCACGGACACAGACTCAAACGCACTCTCACGCCACAACAGGGCTACGCCACAACAGGGCCACGCCGCCATAAGGCCGCCCGCTGATTACACCCGCCGCCGTGTCGACCGCAGAAAGAAAAAGCAAGAAAAAGAAAGAAATAGCATTTATTGGGACTCGCACAGTACATAGTTAATACTTAATTATAGACACTCTTTTAAAATTAATTTAAACTAATAATAACAAACAAATAAAAAATACAAATTAACAAAGACCTGTACGAGGCCAAAAGGCCCTCATCTCAGCATAATGCTGCAACACTTAAAAATAAGTGTCACAGCGCTGGTATTCTGATAGGGCCCGCTGTGAAGTCACGGACAGTTACAGAAAAAGAATAAAATAAAATAAATAAAAATAAAATGTAAAGTAAAATAATAGAAAATTGTAAGCTCCAACGCAAACCGCGTGTCAGGACCC
Organism: Dasypolia templi; assembly: GCA_963555695.1. Classification (NCBI taxonomy): domain Eukaryota; kingdom Metazoa; phylum Arthropoda; class Insecta; order Lepidoptera; family Noctuidae; genus Dasypolia; species Dasypolia templi. Next base: position 10,033,635 of record OY743164.1, read on the forward strand.
GACGTAACATTCTTGTCTATGCCTTTAGTGTCTGTGGCACTCTATGTTAGTCAGTGTTCTGACTGTTCTGTAAACTTTATGGCACCGCTGTGACACTGAAGCGAGTAGAAACTGTAGAAAGTGGACGCAAACGACAATTAAAACAAATTACCTTTATTTAAAAATGGAGTGATGTGGGAGCGTGGTGGAACATTGTACCAGAATCTTGCACAAGCATTCTGTACCCGCTGGATCAGCTTTTCGCTTCTACCGAGAATGCACGCCTCATACACAGTATCAGCGTAATTCAGCTTGGATAGAACAAGTGACTCACACAGCATGACACGCAGATCCACACTTATGTAGTGACGGACACGATACAAGAGCTTGAGTCGGTAGAAACAGTTGCGCACAGCCTCCAAGATGTGAGTTTCGAAATGCAACTGCCCGTCAAACAGTACCCCAAGATTACGAGCTTCCAAAACCTTTTCCACACCACAACCATCAGTCTTGAGGTCTATCTTGCAAGCAAGCATTTTGTTTAGGAAATCCCTTGATCCCATCACAATATACTTGGATTTGCTAGGGTTCAGGACCAAAGAGTTTCTCCTGGACCAAGCAGAGATCCTATCCAAATCCTCATTTATTCTGTTTATAGTTTCAGCAATATCCTGCGAACGGAAGGAGAGGTCTAACTGCAATTTTTTTATTTTTATTTATTTATTTATTTTACAAATTACAATTTCCTTAAAGTTTAACAAGGCACACAATCAGACCTTTGGGGTCTATCTTAGCATGCCATGGCCTGAGATTTGATCAACGCGCTATTAACAATTAAGTTAGTATCGAGTTGATGTAATGTTCTTTAAGCTTACGCTTTAGGTTTGTATTATTCATTGAGTCTCTAATGTCTACAGGTATTTGGTTAAGTAAATTGGGTATTGCAAAAGAAGCGGTACGCCTGCCATAAAAGTTATTTTTGCGTGGCACTTGAAATAATTTTGATTTGGCTTGTCGTGTATTCACGTCATGTTTCACGGAAATTTGAATATCACTGTTATCAAAATGTTCTATCAGTAACAGATACTCAGCGCGCGCTAGAACAGGTAATACTTTGCAATGTTTAAATAACGCTATGTAATTGTCTTGGTATTTACTTTTTGCATAGTTTGGTACTACCAGTTTCAGCAGGCGTATTTGCAAATTATGTATTTTATCTAGGTTACTTTTAAATGTGCGTCCATAGCTGGTGAGTCCATAGGAGATAATCGACTCCGCAGGAGCTGTGTACATTTGGAGGAGGGTTCTGTACGGTATATTGCGCTTTATAATGGAAAACTTGGTGAGCATCGCACGTAACAAAATCATCGGCGTAAAGGTGGAACTTGGTATTGATCAGACAGTTGATGATGTCAGCACTGTAAAGGATGAAGAGAAGCGGGCTCAGGATCGATCCCTGTGGTACGCCCCTGTCCACGCGCTTTGGACCAGAGGACATGATATCTCTGTTATTGTCGCATGTCACCTGGACAAACTGTGATCGATTACTGAGGTAACTCTCAAACCATTTAACAGTTTCAACATCACACCCATAGTAAGACAACTTTGAGAGAAGAAGCGAAGTATTGATAGAGTCAAAAGCACGAGAAAAATCTAGTAGGACAAGCAGGGTTCCCATGCCCTGATCTCTGGCTTCAAGAATGTTACCAACTACATCCAGGAGCGCTGTCGCTGTACTGTGGCCCCTGCGAAATCCGGATTGAGCCAGTGGTAAAATACTATGGCACTCAAGATATGCCCTAAGCTGGTCTGAGACAACCCTTTCTAAGATCTTGGACAAACACGGCAGTATGCTTATCGGACGCATGTCAGACGTGCCCGTGCACCCGAACTTGTCATCGATCGTGTGGAGCAGCGGCAGGTCATGTGGCAGCAGCCAAGTCTCCTGGAGGGCTACCACATCGGCTGTTTGGCATAACGTTCTGATTCCCTCTAAAGATCTATTCATAGATTTACAATTGAAACTTATTATTTGGCTGTTATTATCCATTAAATATTATAATTAAGTTTTTTCTGTACTACCTACTGTCTTCAAGGTAGGGCCTTGTCTCTTTTCTCTATTCTCAAAAAAGTTAACAAAACGCCTGAACGAAATGCCTGAGGGCCACAACTTGTCATCCAGGAACGTGGCGATTTTGTGTTTTGTACCATAAAGTTTATAGGCGCTGTAGTTTCTTTCTTGTTTCATTTTGATTTTTACCAACGAAACTGTTTCTCGCGTTTTCTCAAATATGTAATTTATGTCTTGTTCAGCGACGTCCCTATGTACGTTGGATATAAATAGTGGCACTTTCGTGTGCTGTTTTGAACCTAGCGATAGCGCTAGGTTCAAAACAGCAGTGCGGTTACTGATTCCGGTGAGAATAGTCTCACCGGAATCAGCAACCGCACTACCTCTCTGACTAATCAGACGGTTTTTAAATCTCTGTATCTGTACCAACTGCCAAGCCTCACCTTTCTCCGACATCTTCCATTCCCCCTCTCTCTGAAGTACCTTTGCAAAAGAGAGGTGTTTCGGCGGCGATAATGCATAATTATCCGTGACACTATTAGTTTCCTTATCGCTAATAACAACATCATTCACGAAACTGCCAGTGCGCTATTAATATTAGTATGGCATCTCGCAGGTCAACCTATGAGGTTGTCGTCTGCTTAAACGGACTTGTACTGCCAGTGCGCTCAACAGCTGTTCTATTTATCGTAGCTAAAACCGGTGGCTCTGCTTTATCAGTAGTATCAGTAGTAATGCTACGGCGCAACACACACTCAATTGCCGTCTCGCTCACACTCTCTGCGCTGACGCACCTCACCTTTTCACTCACTCCTTTCTCAGTTATGGGCGATGAGTGGCAAGAACGCATAGATTTATGCATTGATTTATGTGTAAGCGATAAAGACTCGTTGACCTCGTCATTAAAAGAAACATTGTTGCATGACGTCGATAGTGCCATCGGCCCACTGTCAATCGTATTACTCAACCCACCTCCTCTTTTCCTAATTATATTTTGCTCGTCAATTAGAAAAGAATTGTCTTTATATCGTCCTATCATTTTATTATGATCTCTTAAATCACTTTTTGACACATATTTAAGTGGAAAGTCATGCACGGATTTCTCTAAAAGGGCAATTCTCTTGAGTAATGGCGTCACATCGACATGATCGAATGTGACGGGTGGAAGTTCTTTAAACAGGCAGATGATGTCCTCAATATTCCGCACTGTCTTCCCTTGACATTTCCTCGTCTTCAATCGCTTGCTCACTGATTCAAATAATAACGATTTCGCTACTTCAATGGTGCCGATTCTCTTGTCACAAACGCCTCTAAACTAGACTAAAAATCACTAAAATTTGGTTTAATTCTGTCAAATGACGATTTTCCATTCTGAAATTGACTATAGTGACACAACTTAACTATATTTTAGTTTGACAGCACTAAGATTGCACTGAGTTATTTAGTTTAGTGAAAATGGCTTTTTTGCTATTCTGAATTTTACGTTTTTCACCTAAAAATTTGATTGTCTAACTAAATCTGAACATGAATCTGACTATTTTTAATCGCGATTAAAAAGGTGTGGAATAAAATTAGGTGGCGTGAACTAAAATTCACACCAACACCTCGACTTCAGACGTGCAAAAACGGTACTTTAACTTTCTTTTTCTTTTTTTGCACATATCTCGAAAACGGTGTGTCCTATCACAAAAATAATGAAAATTTCGACCCCCTTTAAAACCCTGAAACCACCAAACCTCTACATGTAGATATTTTTATTTTATATTTTTCACACAAAAAGTCAAAACTTCCATAGAAAACACGTCGAAGCTGCCCCAGGCTGCCTCCGGCTCTAACAAAGACGTTGCGAAATCAAAAGAAAAAAAAAAACACGTGGACTCGCGATTGTCAAATTCGAATATAGTTGTGTCAAAATTATTTTTAAATTTAGAGATTTTTTTTCGCAGAATAGCTTCAAGATTTTCATAGCAAAAAGTAAGGAATTTTAGTGATAGTTTAGTTTAGTTCGGTGTACAAGAGAATCGGCACCAATGTCCTCCAAACTAAAAGCACTTTCACATATTTGTACGAGGCTTACTTCCGTCATAACATCTATTTTATTTTGAACGAAAGCTAAAACTTCACAAATGACAATATTGCAATTAGAACACTTTAATCTTTTCGATGCGTTATCCATCGTCGTAGCGGAGGTCAACAACCTTGCGTGCGCTCTAGATCACGGTCACGACCGGACTGCGACTATTACACGTTCGTTCTATGACGTGATTACAGAATACGGACTAAAACTTATTCATCATATAGGTGCGCCAAATTCAAAAATGTATTACTTTGATTTGGGAAATGACGATGTAACCGTTACTGAACCTCCTATTTCGAGGTGGCGTAAGTTTTCAATTTCATCTTGTATTAGTAATAGGCCTAGACCTTTCAAACGTTGTCATAGGCAGGCCGCTATTTACTTAGGTATCTAATTAAGCAGGTAGGATATACATTTGCTTATAAAAATGATCTACTTCCACTTAGAGACATTTTATGAAAAACATTATTGCATCCATTTATGATTAAAATCAAAAGTCACTGGATCTCTTTATAGAAATCATAATCCTCTGACTGCTGAACAGTAAAATAAAATGAGATGTTTTTGCCACTCATTAGCAAATAAATCTAAGCTAATCTAGCAGATATAACTAGGCAGAAAAATAATTTGGTCAATCCTTCGTGCTTCAGCAGGATTATCAGGTGGTGGTGGTTCATGAGTGACCGTTGGATTAGCAAGAGTGGAGGTGGTTCGGGCAATATAGGTTCATTTCTTCAACCTGTCTGTGTATATTTAGTACTAAGTGCCGATTATTTCGCATCACAGGGATGACATGCTGGGGTCGCATGTTGAAGAGCCTCCACGCGGCGCACCCTGGGCAACGTCAGCTCCAACTGTCCACCTGCTTTTGGTGGACAGTTGGGGTTGGCGGCCAATCTTCAACAAACGGGGAAGGGTCATGGTTCCAATCATCGATCATTTGTTATGGTCGATGAAGGGAACCGGGCTAGGGTTGGGGCGGCCAGTCCGTCTTCGGGACAGGTCTGGTGGCCATCTCCGTCCACACCCCCTCTGTTTGCAGAGGGTGAGTTTTGTGGGCGTAGAGTGGGGAGGGGAGAGGAAGACAACCTCTTTAAAAAATTACCTCAATCCCAAGGTCGAGCGTGCCGAGGGGATGAATGGCCGGAGGGAATCCGGTCACTAGCGCTGGGGGGGCTACCAGGGGAAATAGGGACCACACCCTTCAAAGGAAAACAAAAAAACAATGAACAAGACAATTGAAGAAAAACTACCCCAGGGCGGTACCGGCTGCTCAGCAGCCGGAGAATCCGCCACGTTCCCTTCGGGAACGTCAAGCCCCCATTCGTATTCTGGGGGGGGCAACAAATGTCTTCTGAGCCGAGGAGGCTCGTCGAGTGATGCGCGGTCAGAGTCTGACGCGGCATCTGGCGCGGAGGGCTCATTTAAGAGCCCGGAGCGCGTAGTGGTGGGCGCTGTTGGGAAGAAAAAACGGTTCTTCCTGAAGCGGCCCAAACCGAGGGATGGCCAGGGGTCACACTCGGATGGCGGGATGGCCTCGGCCCAAAAAATCGGTCGACGCTGTGGGCCGAAAAAAAGAGGCGGAGAGCTCACCACCCAGGAGGGCAGGGAGGCCAGTCCGGCCGAGTCAGCCCAGCGAGCCGTGAGTCTCGCCACGGAGGGGCGCCACACTGAAGTGGACGGCCGTAGGGTGGCCCTGTCGGAGTCGTCAGGTGGTGAACGGGATGCTGCTGACGGCTCAAAGACTGAGCAAGCGGCCAGGTTTGCGGAGGTCGTGGTTGCCGCGATAAAGGGTGTGGCCTTGAAGAGGACTCAGGCCTCAAAAGACAAGGCCATATCTGCAGCCACGGCCTCCATTATAGAGGCAGCGGAGGCCATTCATTTCGGGCCTTCGCCGGACGGCATGTCCGAGATGCGGGCGGAGGTCGCCCGCTTGACAGCCGCCATGGAGCGTCTCCGAAAGGAGAATGTGGAGCTCCGAGCAGACCTGGCAAAGGTTCAAGGAGCTGGCCACCGGGAGGCGGTAACAGGAAGGGCGCAGCATGGGCAAGGCCAGCCCGTGTCTGCCGAGGACCGGGTTTTGACCCTGGTGCGGCATGAGCTGGCTGCCTTTCAGAGTCGGTTCTCCACTCTGGAGGCTATTGTCCTGCGCCCTCCGCTGGCGGCGAGCCATTCGGCCTCGGGCCAGCGAAAGGCGGCTTCGTATGCCACCACCGCGGCCAAACCAGGATCCTCGGGGCGGACCCATAGTGGGGCCGTGGCGGGCCCGCCCCTGGCGAAACCTGCGTCGCCCCAGACCAGGAAAGGTGGAGTGACTGCACAGACGGCGAAGGCCCCAGCCGTGACGGAGAGACGGCCACCCCCGCCTTCTAAACCGCCTTCTAAATCTCCTCCGGCCGACGCCAAATGGCAAATTGTCGGGGAGAAGGGGAAGGTGGGTAAGACAGCAAGGGCGGCCAGAAGAAAGCAGAGGCGGCAGCGGCGCAAGGAGCGAAACGTCGCGGCTAGGCTCCGTGCCCCGAAGTCCGCAGCTGTAGTTATCACACTACAGCCGGAAGCGGAAAAGAAGGGCATGACCTACCGCGAGGTGCTCGGCAAGGCGAGGACGGCGGTGAACCTCCAGGAGATCGGCGTCACCAATGGCCTTCGGTTAAGAGTCACTGCGACTGGGGCCCGGATGCTGGAGGTCCCCGGTGCTTCCGCTGCCAAGTGGGCAACCACGTGGGAGTGCAATGCACCTCGGAGGTGGACCGCAGCGGCCACTGCTTGCGCTGTGGTCAGCCCGGTCACAAGGCCGGCTCGTGCAGTGCCGCGCCGCACTGCTTTATATGTGCGGCAGCTGGCAAGCCGGCCGATCACCGGGTGGGGAGTAAGGCCTGCGTACCACCCGCCAAAGCCAGGGGCAGGGGCAAGCCCACTGCCACCGCCGTCAATGCCGCGTCCGCCGACACTGCCGCCGCCGCTGCTGCCTCCACCGTCGTCGCCGCCGCAACCATAGTGGCAGGGCCTTCACAGCGGGCTCGGGAGGGGGCTGATATGGAGTGTCAGTAATGGCCCCATTGCGCCTCCTCCAGGCGAACATCAACCACTGCGCCTCTGCTCAGGATCTGTTGCTCCAGAGCATGGCGCAGTGGTCGATTAACATCGCCGTGGTCGCTGAGCCGTACTTTGTCCCGCCCAGGGATGACTGGGTGGAGGACCTGAGCGGCTCAGTGGCCCTAATTTCGTCGGCCGCCGCCGGTACCCTGTCCCTCGAGGCCGTCAAGAGGGGACGGGGTTGCGTGGCGGCACGGTTCGGGGAGATAGTCGTGGTAGGGGTGTACTTCTGGGGTGCAGTTGAAGAGCCTCCTCGTGGCGCATCCTGGGCAACGTCAGCTCCAATCGCCCACCGGTTCTGGTGGACAATTGGCGCTGGCGGCAAATCTCAACAAACGGGGAAGGGCACGATTCCATTCCCCGATCATCTTCGATGGTCGTGGAAGGGAACCGGGCTAGGGAAGGGTCGTAGGAGAAGGTCGTACGCCCACCCCCCCTCTGCTTACAGAGGGTGAGTTGTGTGGGCGTGGTCTTGTGGGAGGAGAGGAAGAAAACCTCTTAAAAAAATAACCCCAACTCCAAGGTCGAGCGTGCCGAGGGGGTGTATGGCCGGAGGGTATCCGGTCGTTAGCGCTGGGGGGGGGATCCAGGGGGATCAAAGGGACCGCACCCTTCAAAGGAAAAAACTAAAATGGATAAGTCAGTTGTTAATATTTTACCCCAGGGCGGTACCGACTGCTTAGCAGTCGGAGAATCCGCCACGCATCCGGTTTCGGATGCGTCATGCCCCTCGTATTCTGGGGGGGGCAACAACTGTCTCGAGGGAGGAGATAGAGGAAGAACCCGGTCGCAGTCATTCGGGGACCCGCTAAGCGATGGTTTGGTGGGCCCTCGAGTGACGGCCACCGGTCACCAGCGAGAAACGGAGCTTCTTTTGAAGCTCCCGCGCGTGGTGATCGATCCATTTGCCACCTACGATGGCAACCAGAGCCGAGGAGGCTCCGGTCCCAACGGGGACCACAGCAGGTCGGATCCGGACCTGAGCAGGCGCGGCAAGGCGCTGCTTAAGAGAAAGACGGACGAAGAAATGTTGCCGGCGCCAAAAGCGCCCAAGGTGATGGGTGGTCGGGGTCGTGCGGCTGCGAAGTCGGGGCGTGACCCGTTGGGCCGCTTCACGCGCCCTGCTACGCCGGTCCCATCGCGGGCTTCATCGCCGGCTCCGTCGCCGCCTCCTTCGCCAGCTCCGTCGGAGAGCGCGGGGAGCGACGCCGATCTGGGGAGGGAGGACCCCGTGAGCATGGGCTTAGGCCTATGCTCCAACAGGGCGGAGGCAAACGCTGCCAAAAGGGCGCAGCGGAAGGCTGCCGCAGCCGACGTGGTGGCTGAAATGGCCAGCCAGAACAGGGAGAGACGCGCAGCCTGGATGGCAGCCGGAGGGAGTGTGACCGGATTGGCGCTCAGTAGCCAGGTGCTGGACAGTGTGGGGGTCGTCATGACGGTTGCCACAAAGTCCGGCAACCTGAGGGGGACTTACGTTCGTGCCCTAAAGGAGGCGGTAGACGGGATCAAAGAGGCGGTCGAGCTCCTCGTGAACCGCACCAGCACGGACGAGACGGCGAGGCTCTGGGAGGAGAATGACCGTCTCCGATCCAAGCTCGAGGAGCTCGAGCGGCAATTTGCTGCCCAGAGGGCGGCTCCCGCCGCCCCCGGCGTCACTCCCGTCACGATCCCGCCGGCGGTCCGGCCGTCGCCTGCGCGTGCGGATGCGGAGATCGAAAAGATCGCCCGCATCTGCATGATGCAGTGCGGCGGAATGGTGAACGCCCGGTTGGAGGCGCTGGAGGCGCGACTCCCACCGGCTGCGACCCTCCGACCCCCGCTTGCGGCGGATAGGAGGAGAGCGGAGGAGGCCGCCGCCGGGACAAACTCCGCGTGGGGGGGCAGAAAGCCCGCGCAGGGGCCCAAAAATCCCACGCAGGGGCCCAGGAAGCCCACAGGGGCTTTGCCCGCGCCACCTCCGGCGACCGCGCCTTCGGCCACAGCACCTCCGCCGACCGCGGCTACCGCACCTCCGGCGACCGCACCACCTCCCACCTCACCTCCCACCCAGGATGCCGGGGGGTGGACGACGGTGGGGAAAAAGAAGAAAAAAAAGAAGAAGAACAGCGGCAAGAACGCCGACGGAGCACCGGCACCGGCCAAGACGCCAAAAAAAAAGAAGTCGCGAGGACGGCGTAGGGCCCCACGCTCTGCGGCTGTGGTGATCACACTGCAGTCCGGAGCCGCTGAGAGGGGCGTCACCTACGCGGCGGTCCTCAGAGAGGCAAAGAGCAAGGTCGCGTTCCCCGACCTTGGGACACCGTCCGGCCTCAGATTGAGGCCGGCGGTTACGGGGGCGCGGCTGCTCGAGGTGTCCGGTGCCTCCAGCCGCGAAAGGGCGGACGTTCTGGCCGCCAAGTTGAGGGAGGTCCTCAGCCCGGATGGGTCCAGGGGCGACGGATTCGGGGACATCCGTCGCCCCCCAACATCAAGACCCGAGAAGGTGGCGCGCGTAGTGTTCCTCGCGCGCCGACCACAGACGTTGCGGGGGGAGTACACCTCACTCCCCCCGCCCGAGACGGGGCCCGCGCAAGCGGGCCGGCACCAGCCGGGGTTGTGGAAGAATAATGTGTTCCCGCGACCCCGGCGTAGGTGTGAGAAGGAACACCGGGGTGGTTTTTAGTCAGTAAGAGTCTGACAGACCCCTCCGCCCGCCCCAGGGCGGAGGACATCCATGAGGATTTTCCACCCCGGGAACAAAAAAAAAAAAAAAAAAAAAAAGGTCCTCAGCCCGGAGGACGTTCGAATTACCAGGCCGATGAAGACCGCCGAGCTGCGAGTCAACGGCCTGGATGACTCGACGACCCCGGCTGAGGTCGTGGAGGCCATCGCCCGTGTCGGTGGATGCCCGCCCGACGACGTGCGGGCGGGTGAAATCCGCGCCGACGCCTCCGGGCTCGGCTCGATTTGGGTGAGGTGCCCGGTGGCGGCAGCGAACAAGGTGGCCGACGCTGGGCGTCTGTTGGTGGGATGGGTTGCAGCAAGAGTCAAACTGCTGCAGCCCAGGGCCATGCGGTGCTACCGGTGCCTGGACGTCGGGCACGTCAGGTGCCGATGTACCGCCGAAACGGACCGCAGCGATGAATGTTATCGCTGCGGCCAGCCCGGCCACAAGGCGGCCCAGTGCTCCGCGGCGCCAAACTGCAGCCTCTGCACGGCTGCAGGGAGGCCCGCCGGGCACAGATGGGGGGCGAAAGCCTGTGGCGTGCCCGCCAACAAAAGGAGGGGAAGGGGCCAGAAGGGCTCCTCTTCGGCCGACTCCCGGCCTGAGAATGCTGCAGAGGGGGGGATGGACTGCGCATAAATGGCGCTGTTCCGTCTCCTCCAGGGCAATATCAATCACTCTGCCAGAGCTCAGGATCTCTTGCTCCAGAGCATGGCAGAGTGGTCGATTCACGTGGCCGTGGTCGCCGAGCCGTACTGGGTCCCGCCCAGGGATAACTGGGTGGGAGATCTGGATGGTTTGGTGGCCATCATTGGCGGGGCTCTCGTCAGCCCGTCTCGGGGGCACGGCTGGGTAGCCGCCCTCGCAGATGGCGTTGGCGTCGTTGGGGCGTATTTTTCGCCCAACAAGAGTCTCGCCGACTTCGAGAGGTTCCTTGTCGAGTTGGGTGCCGTCGTGGGCCAGCTCCATCCTCGCCCGGTGCTGTTGCTCGGGGATCTCAACGCCAAGTCTGCGGCGTGGGGATCCCCGGTGACCGATGCTAAGGGTGAGGCATTGGAGGAGTGGGCGATCACGACTGGCCTGGTCGTCCTGAACCGGGGCTCGGTCTACACGTGCGTGCGGCAGCGGGGCGGGTCCATAGTGGACGTGTCATTCGCAAGCCCTGCTGTCGCGAGCCGTGTCCGCGACTGGCGTGTCGCCGCGGAGGTGGAGACGTTGTCGGATCACCGATATATCCGATTCGACGTCTCCGCCCAGACCGCTGGCGGCCGCAGGACATCAGTCCCGCGTTCGGACGGCCCGCGCTGGGCGCGTAAGCGCATCGACAGGGAGCTTCTCGAGGAGGCAGCCATTGCTCAGGCCTGGTTCCGGGGGTCGGCAACGACCGGACCCGATGACGTCGAGCTGGAGGCGCTGTGGTTCCGCGGGGCAATGACGCAGATATGCGACGCGTCCATGCCCCGCGCCCACGCACAGGGTGCAAGGCGCCAGGTGTACTGGTGGTCCGCCGAGATCGCGCAGCTGCGCGTCGCATGCGTGGCGGTGAGACGCCGGTACACCCGCTACCGGAGGAGACGTCGTCGGGTACCCGAGGAGGAGGCCGCGCTGTACGAGGTGTACCGCGCGGCAAAGCAGACTCTGTGGCTGGCCATCGACGAGGCGAGGACGCGATCCCGGGAGAGGATGTTGGAGACTCTGGACGGGGATCCGTGGGGGCGCCCGTATAAAGCGGTTCGAGGGCAACTTCGAGCCGCGGCGCCCCCACTTACGGAGAGTCTCCAACCCGAGCTGCTGGAGGAAGTTGTAGCAGCCCTCTTCCCGGTGAGAGCGGAGCATGTTCCGCCGCCGATGGCTTTGCCCGCAGCCGCAGAGTCTGAAGAGGAGGACGAGGAGAACGCCATCAGCGTCCCAGAGGTGACACAGGCAGAGATGAGGGCGGCCGTGATGCGGCTCCGGGCCAAGAACGTGGCTCCGGGGCCCGACGGAATTCACGGCCTGGCTTTGGCCCTCTCTCTGAAGGAGTTGGAGCCCCAACTGAGAGGACTCTACACAGCGTGCCTTGAGCGGGGCCAGTTTCCCAGTCTGTGGAAGATTGGACGTCTGGTCCTGCTCAGGAAGGCGGGGCGCCCTGCCGACTCGCCGTCTGCGTACCGGCCCATAGTGCTGCTCGACGAGGTGGGCAAGCTGTTCGAGCGCATACTCGCAGCCCGCCTCGTCGGCCACTTGTGCAGAGAGGGGCCGGACCTGGACGAGAGCCAGTTCGGCTTTCGGCATGGGCGCTCTACCATCCACGCTGTGTCGAGGGTGAGAGTCCTGGCGGAGGAAACAGTGTCCCGGGGCGGGGTGGTGGTGGCGGTGTCCTTGGACATCTCCAACGCCTTCAACACCCTGCCCTGGAGCTGCATACGGGAGGCACTACGTTATCATCGGGTGCCTCTCTACCTCCGCCGCATCGTTGGGGCTTATCTGGCGGGGAGGTGTGTCACCTACATGGGACGAGATGGCGGAAACCAGCGCCAAGTGTCGTGCGGTGTTCCACAGGGATCGGTCGTGGGACCGCTCCTGTGGAACATCGGGTACGACTGGGTGCTGAGGGGCGAGCTCCCGCCGGGCGCGGACCTGACGTGTTACGCGGACGACACGCTGGTCACGGCCCGGGGGAGTTCGCACAGGGAGGCAGCGTTGCTCGCGACGGCGGCGGTCTCACTCACGGTGAGCCGCATACGGCGCCTCGGCCTGGAGGTGGCCCTCAACAAGTCGGAGGCCATGGTGTTTCATGGCCCCCGGCGGGCGCCGCCGGCCGGATCACACATTGTGGTCGGGGGGGTCCGGATCGCTGTCGAGCCCACCATGAAATATCTGGGATTGGTGCTCGACAGCCGGTGGGACTTCGGACCCCACTTCCGTCGGCTGGCGCCCAAGTTGTTGGGCGCGGCCGGGGCGCTGGCAACGCTGCTTCCCAATCTGGGGGGCCCGAGCGCCGCCTGTAGGCGGCTCTATATGGGGATCGTGCGATCCATGGCGCTCTACGGAGCGCCGATCTGGGCGTCTGACCTGACGGCCGGCAGCATAGCTGTCCTGCGCAAGCCGCAGCGGGCGATGGCCGTCAGAGTCATTCGGGGGTATCGCACGATCTCCTTCGAGGCGGGTTGTGCACTGGCCGGATCACCGCCCTGGGACCTGGAGGCGAAGGTGCTCGCGTCACTGTACCGGTGGCGCGAGGCAGCGCGGGAGCGGGGCGAGCGACCGATGCAGCAACATATCGAGCAGCATCGGTTGCAGCTCCGCGAGGTCCTGGTGGCGGAATGGCGGGTGAGGCTTTCACGCCCTACCGCCGGCCTCAGCACCATCGAGGCGATCCGGCCGGTGCTCGACCGCTGGCTCGGGAGAAGGCACGGCTCCCTGACGTTTCGGGCGACGCAGGTGCTCTCGGGGCATGGTTGCTTCGGGAAGTACCTGTGTCGCATAAACAGGGAGCCGGACGCCCGGTGTCACCACTGCGTCGACTGCCGGGAGGACACGGCGCGGCACACGCTGGCAGAGTGTGCCGCTTGGGAGGAGCCGCGCCGTGCCCTCATCACCGAAGTAGGCAACGACCTGTCGCTGCCGGCCGTCGTGAACGCGATGGTCGGCGGCGCAGAGTCCTGGGACGCAGTGGTCTCCTTTTGCGAAACGGTCATCTCGCAGAAGGAGTTCTGGCCATGGAGGCTCTCGGACCTCGACTTATGGGGCTCCTAAGCGCATGCTTGGAGGAGGGCCAGTTCCCACTTCGCTGGAAGACGGGGAAACTGGTCCTCATTAAGAAGCCGGGGCGCCCTGCGGACTCTCCGTCCGCTTACCGGCCCATCGTGCTGCTCGACGAGGTGGGCAAGCTCTTTGAAAGAGTTATTGCAAACCGCCTCGTCGGGCGGCTGGTGCGGGTGGGGCCGGATTTGGCGGAGAGCCAGTTTGGTTTCCGCAGGGGGCGCTCTACGGTGGACGCCATCATGCGCGTGCGAGCCCTCACGACGGGGGATGCTGTTGCCCGGGGTGGGGTCGTCTTGGCGGTGTCTCTAGACATCGCCAATGCCTTCAACACCCTGCCCTGGAGTTGCATCAGGGAGGCATTGCGGTATCACCGGATGCCGACCTACCTCTGTCGTGTGGTCGAGGCCTATTTGACGGACAGGGCCGTCATCTACCCCGGTCACCGGGGAGAGTGGAACCGGCGAGAGATGTCGTGCGGTGTCCCACAGGGATCGGTCCTGGGGCCGCTTCTGTGGGATATCGGTTACGACTGGGTGCTGCGCGCGGACCTCCCGAATGGCGTCAGCGTGGTGTGCTACGCTGACGACACGCTGGTCCTGGCACAGGGGAGGTCGCACCAGGAGGCGGCCGAACAAGCGACACTCGGGGTTGCGACAATCGTCGATAGGATCCGGCAGTTGGGACTCGAAGTGGCCCTGCACAAGTCCGAGGCCATGTGTTTTCATGGTCCTCGGAACGCGCCACTGTCGGGTTCCCAGATAACGGCGGGAGGGGTTCACATCGGTGTCGAGTCGACGATGAAGTACCTGGGACTCGTCCTCGACAGCCGGTGGAACTTCGTGGAGCACTTCCGACGTTTGGCTCCCAGACTGGAGCGGGCTGGGGCTGCCTTGAGGCGGCTCCTGCCCAATCTAGGGGGTCCAAACGCCTCCTGCCGGAGGCTCTACGCGGGAGTCGTGCGGTCCATGGCCCTTTACGGGGCACCGGTGTGGGCGCGTTCTTTGAGGCGCCGACCGGCCCGCCGGTTGATCGCGTCCCAAAGGGTCATGGCCATCCGGCTGGTCCGGGGATACCGCACGGTCTCATGCGAGGCGGCGAGCCTCCTTGCCGGATTGCCGCCATGGGATCTGGAGGCAAAAGCCCTCGCGCACGTATGGGAGTGGCGCGAGGAAGCAAAACGCCGGGGTGTAACTCCGCTGCCGCGACAAATCACGGTACAGCGGACAGAGCTCCGGCGGGATCTCATGGCGACATGGAGGGTGCGATTGTCGCAACCCAGTGCTGGGCACGCCACAATAGCGGCGGTAAGTCCCCTCTTTGAGGAGTGGTTGGAGAGGCGCCACGGCGTCCTCACCTTCCGCCTGACACAGGTCCTCACCGGACACGGTTGTTTCGGGAGGTTCCTGTTTCGCATAAGGCGGGAGGAAACGCCCGGGTGTCACCATTGTGTGGATCGCCCGGAGGACACGGTGGAGCATACGGTGGAGGTATGCCCAGCTTGGGCGGAGCACCGCAGTGTCCTCGCGGAGGCGATTGGCGGCGGCGATCTCTCGCGTCCGGCCCTGGTCCAGGCCATGGTACGGAGCGAGAGGGAATGGAAAGCCGTCACCTCCTTCTGCGAAGCAGTAATTCTCGCAAAGGAGGAGGCGGAGCGCGTGAGGGAGAGAGCCTTGCGCCCTCACGCCCCTAGTCGCCGCAGGAGACGCCCTGGGCGTCGGGAATCGCAAGCAGATTCCCGGCCACCGTAGGCGCGGGCTTGCGGACGGCGAGCCATGGGTAGCTCGCCGTCCGGTAAGGACCAGGCCCGGGTCGACGGCGCGTTGTGTTCCACACGCGCCTCAAAGAGATGTCAGCACAAAATGACGGGGTCCGATAGGGCCGACGCCTCAGGGTCGCGGGTTATTCCACAGAGAAAACCGTGGCCCTGGCACAGGCAACTGAAGGAACACGGGTGGGTTTTAGTCAGTAAAAGTCTGACACGCCCTCCCGCTCCACCCAGAGCGGGAGAAGTCATTTGATGATTTCCCACCCAAAAAAAAAAAAAAAAAAAAAGGGATGACATGCTTGCAGATTTGTGTTCCGATCCTGTAACAATGTTTGACATTTTGGTTAGTATAATAGTATTCATAATAACTGGTAGTTATTAGTGCGCAATCTCACTCGGCGTATAGTTTACGGCTGACTGTTTGTGTGTTAGCGATGCTATTTTAAATAGAACGGTCACGCTATGCACACACGCAAATAGTTGTAGCTATTTGCTAAGTGAGACTGCACCCAAACTTATTAATTATGAGGAATTTGCTTCATCATGGGAACAATACAATAACAATTAACAGCAGCTAGGGCAAGATAGTTGGCTAAAAATATAAGCTCAACAGCACACCTGATTGTGGGTATTCCACGAGAAGAAAATATCGATTGATGGAATATTTCCATCAAGAGCGTGGTATCGCACTGAGTGACGCCTTCCCATAACAGAGCATCCACAACCAATATTCACTATTGGGTATCTCAGGACTCTGCTATGTACTTTCTTCCGAGAAACCAAAGGCTGCTGCACGGCACTTACTGAGTTGTGTGCACAGTTGTGTGATTGTTACTCAGTCCTGAGAAGATCAAGACCACAGAACACAAATACCCTATCAAGACACAGAGTGACAGGTGACAGACATATACATGGACAGACAGAACAGCGGGAGCGCGCACAGTTCAGAAACGTCAAAATAACTAGGATGTTCAGATACACACTCTTGAATATGTTGTCGATTCATATACGTAACGTGATCGGCATTATGACGCACGGTAACTCGAAAAATGGTGACTATGATAATCGTGAAATCTTTATAGGTTTTTTACCTTAGCCTTACGGTTCTGGCAGTTTTGGTGGTTTAATATTTTAATGTTACCTTCAGGCGTACAACAGATATAGTGCTTGTCTTAAGCGTGTATCCAAACGCAAACGCAGTTTTGTTGATTTGCAAATTATGTCGAAATGAACACTGGACAAAATCAATTACCACACATATTTTTATTGGCATTTTTGTCGCTATTCTAAAGAAATGTAATTGTTGCGATTTACTTCAGTAAATTTAAAAAGTAATTTTCATATAATAATAATTACTGTACATTTATGTATTCTGAATGGCTTCTGTGGGCAGAATCCGGTCATGTCATTTGCGAAAGTAACTGCATAACCCTATAAATTGTCTGATTTCGTGTACATTGCGCGGTGTAGGGAACTGAGACACAGCTGCCAACTTTAATTCACCCGGCTGTATGCTGTTTGGAGAAATTTTATGACTTATTAGGTGATTTCTTTTTGCAGAAATGAACATTTACGCATATTCAATTTCAGGTTTTCAGTTTGAAGTTTCGTAAGTACTTTCTTTAGTAGCTCTGCCTGTTTGCACGTCAACAGATGGTAACAATAGGTCATCTAGGAATGCTAGAAACTCTGTACTGCCTATCGACTCTACTACCTTATTGATTAAACGCATAAAAACGGATGGAGCGTTATCAAGACCAAAAGGGACTCTTGTGTACTCGTAATGGCCGTGTGGAGTTACGAATGCGGTTTTATGTGTATCTTCTAGACTTATAGGCACTTGGTGGTAACTTTGATCCATATCTAAACTGGCAAAATAATTTTTGCCTGCTAGTTAGGATAATTGGTCGTCAATGTTAGGAAGGGGAAATTGTTCGCGTATGGTACTGACCTGGCTAACTGATGCTTCCTCGCAGCTCTCGGCACGCAGTAGAACAGTGCCCTCGCTCCACTCCACGTCCTTGCCTCCAGTATTGACAACTTACAGATAACCCTCGCTGCCACGGAGCAGGGTGTCTGGCAGCGAGTAGGTGACCCCGTGCAGGTCAAAGTGTCGGGTTGGTGTGACCGTTGCCGCTTCGGTTTCCGCGAATGTGGAAACCGAACCTTGATGATGGAGGTCCCTGGTGGTATGTTATGGACGTTCCTTCGAGGCGACAGTAACCTTGAAACGATCGTTTTCTTCAGCCACGTCCATGCGGGTTAAGGATATCCGGTTCGAACCGTCAGAGACACTCCCTCGTTGTTTATAATAGGCTGACCAATTAGTAAATTGACTCCATTCATCTCGACATCAGTCAAATGGGCCGTACAAATCATGTCAAGACCGTCTAGTTGTAGATTAAACTGTATTTCGCCCCTGCTCTTGACACTACTTCCACTAAATCCTTTTAGCAAAATATAAGGTGGCTGTACATCTAAATCAAGAACCTTTGCAACTTCTATTTTGAGTATATTCTCTTGACTTCTGGTGTCGACATATGTATTCACATACACCCCACTGATCTTAGCAGTCTTCATATAAATGTTGTTGTAGTTTTGGATCAATTTTATATCCTTGACCATTTTGGCCGCGTTATCACTTCCCTTGTTACTTGGGCAACGTGGCGCAATGTGACCTTGAGAACCGCATTTAAAACATGTACGCTGATCGGGCAAAGGTCAGTTTCGAACCAAATGCCCAGTCTACTTACAACGTGGACAAGGGTATGTCTCAATGTTAATAGGTCCTTTGTTCTATGTTCCCGCACGGGTACTTACTTCCCTTGAATGTAATAATAATAATTATTATTATTATTGCCAATAAAAATTGGCAACACCAACGTCAACACGTCACGAAATTTGTTAAAATTATTTTCAATTACTTATATTCATTTAAGACACAGTTTTTATATTTTCTGAGCACCCCTACAAGCCTGAAGTCCAAAAAACAACATAAAAAGTATAATGAACCAGAATAAAACAGAATTTCACGCCATAAACTACTGCCGAATTGGAGGTGACATATGTCATGTCACCTCGGAACATGTAAATAATTAATAAGTATGAAAATTAACAAATGTTGACGAGATCAGCCGCACGTCAAGCACGCCCAACACCTCCGGACTCTTCGCCCAGCTCCGCCTCGCCGCCGCCGGTATCCAGCCCCAACGTGAGTTCTGTGACGAGGTGGGCCGCGGTAGTTGCGTCGAGCTCGAGCGACGAGTATTTTTCCCCGCCGAAGTCGCCAACACCTGTTCGTCGACAGGGGAGAGGCCGGCCACCGAGGAGCTTGGGACTTAGGGGCCATCCGGCCCCGAGCAGGGTCCCCGCTGCCGGTGGTTGTGTTGTGTGCAGCGCTTGAGATGGACTCAGTCTATGAACGAGAACGACATGCGCGCATATTATGGGTCTACAGAGGGGGGAACTCACCTCACTGCGTACCGTGATAGGATGCTGTCTCTTTTTCAGGAACTAGAACCAACCGTCAGCGTCTCGGCCCAACGACTGTCGGATCAGGTGCGGGTCATCCAACGCAATCATAGGTTGGACGATGCCGCACTTGATAGGCTGCGCTCAGAGATACTGAGCAACCTTATCGTCTCGACTCCGGCACAAACCGCGGTACAAGCGTCAACCATTGATCTACCGCGGTCCAGTCATGGTGTGGAAGAAGAAGATGATAGGGTTACCACAGTAAGTAGCCAGTGCAACGACCGATTGAGGAGCGCACTGGAGGATGCGATTCGTATCGGCCAATGGCCTGATGGCAAAAAGCCTCGACCAATCTCGAGGCTCTCGAGGCTTTCGTTAGGCGGTTGGATCAAGGGCCTGATTCAGAAGGCAGTACTCCTCGATACGGCTCGCATTGTGAGGAGGTTCCTGTCTCTGGAGCCCTAACCACTAGTAGCTTGGACCCTGCTCCCGCTACCGGCGGACCACTATTTTTTATATTTTTTAATGTTTTTTTTAAAGTTGTTTTATAAAAATATTTAAAAATGTAGCAAAGTAAGGATAAAAATAAATAAACGACATAATAATAAATTCATTTATTTTAGCTAAATAACACCCATTGCCAGACATACATTAACAATAACCACATTTAATAAAGTCACTAATTAAACGGAATAAGGAAAACAAAATAAAATAAATTAATAACAGATTGAATAAAATAATTAATTAAAGGGATTCAAAACACCTTCTCTCCGACACTGGTACAGAAACCTGTCTGCTGGAAAAATGCCGGATGAAGGGGCAGTCTAGCCTTCCTGCAATCATCGCCAGAACAATGTTGGGGCTAACCCGCACCCTGCTCACCAAGGACGCGGCGCGTTTACGCATGGTCGCGTGGAAGCAGTCGGTGCGCGCCTCTGCGAACATACCCGAGGCGCTACAGTGTCGGGGTAGCCCCTTCACTGCTCTGAACGCGTTATTAAACTGGACGCGGATGGCGCTGTAACTTCTGTTAGAGTAGTGAGCCAACAGACTGCAGGCGTACAGCGATGTACAGTAAGCCCTAAAGAGCGTAGCCTTAACCTCATTCGAGCACCGCGCAAATCTCCGGGCGATCATATTCGCTCTAACAGACAACGCCCTCTGCTCCCGTTCCATGTCAGCGTTGTCTTTGAGGTCGACAGTCAAAACATGGCCCAAGTATGTAAACTGGTCATCCCTATCAAAAGGAACCGCATTGAGTCTGACCGGAGGGATAATTTTCGGACTTCTCGCACTGACGGTCTCGAATATCATACACTGGCTCTTCTTTACATTATACAATAAGCCGTGACCACAAGCGTATTCCTCGCATACTTGTAACAGCTTCCTCTGACCGAAGCGCTCATCAGCACCATGTCGTCAGCATAACTTGGATTATTGACACATGTACCGTCAATGTGACAGCTGACATGTTGACTGCTGAGTGTTGTGACAACAGACCGAAACGGCTCGCATTACAATACGAGCCGTTTCGGTCTGTTGTTGCGGTGCGCGATAATCGTCCAAAGCGGATCAAAAGTTTTCGTATAGCTCCTCCGGTCGATTGCACTGGAAGGCCCGCGCATTCAATTGTAGAGCTGGGGGAAGTCCCCGAATGATACATGGCATTTTTTTATTGATAGTTCTTAGTCATAGACTCGTGAGGCATTTTCATACTGTTGAGCATTTCTTCTAAAATATTGGCGTAGTTGCGGTGTTTTGGGAATGCGCGAAGTAGCATCTCTTTCTAATCCTCCCACGAATAGTCATACTCTTTGAGGCGATTGTACCATTTACGCGCTTGGCCTCTCAGTTTATCTTGTAAGTTTTTACTTACAAGATAAACTGAGATGGATTTCACCTAATTGATCGATTTTCTTGAGCCAAGTTTGCACAGTATAGTCCTCGTTTTCCGGATCAAACTCAGGAATCAAAGATGCTGCTCGATGTTGTTTCGTGCGGAAAAAAGTCTCT
The DNA here is from genome assembly GCA_963555695.1 of Dasypolia templi. NCBI lineage: Eukaryota > Metazoa > Arthropoda > Insecta > Lepidoptera > Noctuidae > Dasypolia > Dasypolia templi. Next base: position 10,054,561 of record OY743164.1, read on the forward strand.
TGCCGGTGGTGTATGCGTGCCATCTTCGTTATCTCTCACCTCATCGTCAGAGTTGGCCGTAGAAAATTCCCGACTGGTAACAGAGATGTTCCGCGCCGCGTCGTAGTAACGTGGGCGTTTCTGTCCACTCGCAGAACGTGTTTGCATTTTTGTAGGTTTTAAAATCCCACTCTTCTGAATTTGTAAAGGGATATACAATTAAACGTCCTTATAAAGACTAAAATTTCTTTTAATTAACTGGTCACAATAAATCACTGATGTACACACTTTAGCACTCGCTCACCAACAATGGTCTAACTAGAATCAGAAAAAAGGCCCAGAACAAAGGATGGTGGGCTATATATGGGCTGGCTCGCCACTAACCCACTCTGGGCTTGGCTAGATGACGTGGCAGACTTGGATTGGCAGTAACTATGGCACGTGGAGTAGTGACGTGGCTATTGGCTGGCGTGTAGGCTCTTCGGGGCACCCCGGCTGGTGATGGCAGTGTTACACTGGCGTGTAGGCTCTTCGGGGCATTCCCGGCTAGTAATGGCAGTGTTGTCATTCTTTTGCTTACGCTGTGGACACGAGACCGTTGTCCTACTCGTTTCTCATTTTCATTATATGCATATTTTTTGCCCGCTCAATTTGAGGTATGAACCATATTTTTCGCGTTTCTGGTTTATCGGGACAACTTGTCCCGAAAAATCTAATTGGTGGTACGAGGTGGTTAACTTTTGCATACGCGTGAGAGATCGTCTTTTATTCCTGGTTTTCATTTACAGATATGATTTTCAGGCTACGGGTGAATTAAGGCAACGATTTTTCTAAAACTTACCTAACCAAAAAAAATATTTTTCACGTATCTCGTAATTTAAAGCGGTGACCCTTATTTATTTTAATGCCTAAACGGACTCCTTTGGGCCGTTTAGGTGTACCCAGAAAGTCAGTTTTTTTGCTTCGCTGCGTGGACTGCTTTTCATATTTTTGTGTAAGCCACGTGCCACTGGGTCATCGATTGGCCGTGGAGACAAGTTCATTAACACCACGGTCGCAAGGGTCTTACTCCGTTTGCTTACCTTGTTCTTTTTCCCGTCATTTCATCAGCCATCTTGGATTTATAAGACTGCAATGACTATATGTCACACATTTTATGAGGTTCAGTACTCTTGAAAGATTTGCAGGAATTTTCAGTGTTAACTTTTATAGGACCATTAGACTCCAACTCAAACTCAAATAATTTATTTCAATTAAACCATTTACAGGCACTTTTGAATTGTCAAGGAGTCGGTCAGTCAGAAATATGAAGCTAGTTGCCCATTCCAAAGCGCAGTAGGTACCTATGGAGAATAACGGGCAAGAAACTCCATGGAAACTCTTTTAAATAATATTGCTGTTACAAATATATTAGTTACATCGATTAATGTTGACACTATAAGTGAGAACGATGTACAAAAACCGTACACGTTAAAAGCGTCCAGAGAACAGCAAAACATAATTTAAAACAATCCAAAAAATTAATTATTAAAATAAGTCGTGGCAGCTAAGAGATGACCAGTCCCAACTGACGGCGCCCGTTCTCGAACATGACGCATGGATCAGCACCATTCAGCTCAACCATTTTGAAGGGAGCTAAATTATCCGACACACGCGCCACCGTCAGCAAGACATTTGAGTGAGCATGACATACTATCAGCCGCCAGGGCACATTCAAGTCAATCTATGACATTACCCGGTAAATGGTAGCTCTATAGTCCAAAGTACTCACATCTGTGCAATGCATCTACGAGTATATAATAAAAAGGAGATTAAGTATAAACTTAAAAATACTGTTGAAGCTGCTTAAGATTGTAAGAATATATTTGCATTATATATATTCTTATAAATGAAACATTAAAACATTAAAAAAATAAATTTAATAGCAAACTGCAAATTACAATTACAATTTCAAAATATTAAACAATTAATCACGAAAAAAAATGGGCAGAGGAACAATGTTGATAGGTCAACGATCGACGACAAAATGGACGAGTCTACGTTTTTTTTTTTTTTTTTTTTGTGTATGGCATCTCGTAGTTGACCTTGAGAGGTCGTGACTACTTAACCGGACTATCCTGTGGCTGCCTTAAGCGGACTCAAAGCCTCCAGCCAGGGGCGTAAAACTACTTATATTATTAAGCGAACGCTCGCTAAGGGCACCCCCTGTGGGGTACGGACCTCGGCTTAGGGCGTCGCTGACGGGAGGACAGCAAGATGGGACAGGCTGGATCAAGTTTAGTTGATTATTATTAATCGGGGAATTTAAAGCTACAGGCTCAGCTACGGCGCGGGCTGGCACTTCGTCGAGCAAGGGTCGGGGGGGACAATTACGTCGGGATCTTCGCGAGGAACCTCGGCGGCGAGGTCGGAATGTCGGTCTGTGTTTGTGCACTGTACTGGTGGCCCTACTGCTCTCCTGAATGAGAGTTATGTGGTCATCGGGATCGGTGAGGACATGCTTGGGACGGCGGACATGACTAATGGAGGAGGGAATATAACTAGCGGCTTTCACAACCAGAGGGTTGCGGTGATTCGCGGCGGTCTCGAAGAAACGCTTTGAAATGCGTTTCATGAACTGACGGATAGTGGGAATCCTGAGGTCTACGTGGAGGATTTCGTTGCGAACGTACCAGGGGGAGCCTGTTATCCTACGGAGGAACTTGTTCTGGAGGGTCTGCATTCTATGGAAGCGAACGGGCTTGGCGTGTGCGAAGACTGCACTGGCATAGGTCATGATCGGACAGATGCACGCTGTGTAGATACGCAATTTGCACTTAAGTGACAATTTGCTACGTGCGTTGAGGACGAAGTGGAGTCTACCTAGAGCGAAGGCGGCGCGCGAACGAGCCGCCTTAATGTGCTCTGAAAACGAAAGGTGTTCGTCGAGAACTACACCAAGATATTTGGCTCGCTTCTCCCAAGGGATCGGCTTGCCGAACATGGTGATCGGTCGAGGGGGGCAGGGGGTATGACGCGGCTTCGAGAATAGAACCGCTTGACTTTTGTCGGGATTTACTTCAATTCTCCATTTCCTAAACCAGGCGCCAAGTTTGTTGACTTGGGTTTGGAGAATGCGAGATATCGAGTCTGGATCGCGGCCGGTGTAGTAAATGGCCGTGTCGTCTGCGAACAGAGCCAGCTGTGCCTTGCTGCACTTGGGCATATCGCTGGTGAAAAGCGTGAATGCTAGGGGAGAGATCACGGAGCCCTGAGGGAGTCCTGCGCGAATAGGGTGGGGGGAGGATAGCGCTCCTTCGATGCGATAACGGAAGGTGCGATTCGACAAAAAGTCCCGTAAGATGAGCACGAGACGATCTGGCACACCGAGTTGGTACAGCTTATATAAAAAGCCGTTGTGCCAGACTTTGTCGAACGCTTTCGCTATGTCGAAGAAAACAGCACCGGTCATCAAACCTCGTTGGAAACCGAAGTTGATGTGTTCGACTATACGGTGGACCTGTTGTACGCACGAGTGTTGGGTTCTAAAACCAAACTGTTCGTTGGGGATGAGGCCCTTTGTCTCGGCGTAGTCTCTGAGGCGCTTATAAATAAGCCTCTCATAGATTTTGCCGAGGACATTGAGCAGACTGATGGGGCGGTAACTACTAGGCTCTGACTTTGGCTTGCCGAGCTTCGGGATACCGATGACGGTGGCTTCTTTGAATGCCTGTGGGAAGATGTTGTTGCTCAGAGCACCATTGAAGATGGTGGTCAGTAGCATTATCAGGTGGGCAGGGAAAAGTTGGAATACCCTATTGGTGATTCCATCTGAGCCGGGGGCTTTACGAGCCTTAAGACCTTTGATGAGGTCGTGCACTTCGTCGGGCGTGACTGGGGGCAGTGGATACTCTGGGTCTTCGACGGGAGGGAGGGAGGCTCTATGTTCGACTTCAGCGTCGACCTCAGTGAGGTGAGCTTGGTCTACTGGTTGAGAGCTAGGCGAGCATTGGACTTCTAGAGTGTCGGCTAGAAGCTCAGCCTTGTCGACATCATCGAAGGCGATGGTCTTGTCGGGACGGATCAGGGGGGGCATGGAGACTATTTCTCCGGATCTGAGCTTCCTCTGGAGTTGCCAGAAGGTTAGGTGGACGAGTCTACGCAGGCTTCGTCTATTTATAAGCGTGGTGGCGCTGGATCGTCGCTGCGTGGGGATTGTCCAGTGTTGTCATCTAACACGGCCTCTCCTGACATGGCAGCGTCCTCGCGGCCAGCTTCAGTTCTTGACGATGGACCAGCACCATCGTCCCCATGATTAATTGCTTGATCTTCATCGCAACCTGAAACCACAGTGCACGTACGTTAAGATCACACACTAAAAGTTATTACAAAAGTTAGCAAATGGGTTTTAATTCAAATAACAGTGACTTTATGTACCGAACAACACAAACACTTTGCGCAAAAATCAAACAGTCGTACACAACGACTTTTCATATCACAAGTAGGGTTTACTCAGGTCATATTCCCACACCAAATACCATGCGCGCATCAGGATTTACATCAGTTACAGCAGGTCAACCATGAGACCTACTTCAGGATTTACACTCAGTCTATAGTCAGCATGGGCCCCACCGACATCAACCTCGATACCTTCACCATGAGCTGCACTCTCAATAGTACAGTCCACAGTCTGTGCCACCCAAAACCATGTACTACACAACATGAGATTCGGCACCAAAAACAACATAAAACAAACGCAACCAGTGATTGTTTGGTACACATAGTCTAAAGTGTAAGCAAAAGCTGGGTGCATACAACAAAAATAAACAGTGAAAGTTCTCAACTAACTTTCAAAGAAACCAGCGCATGTGTCGGGGGTCCACTCGCCGCGCCACAACACCATGAACCCAGCAGCTGCTTGACTGGTTTTACCATAAGAACCAGCTAGCAATTTTAGTTCGTACCTGTCGTTAGGTAGGACACTCTCAACCCTGTACGGGCCTCGCATACCACAATCTAACTTGCCAGTACTTTGTGATCTCTTAATGACGAAGACTCGGTCATTAACATTGAACTTCTTAGGAGGGCCTCTATTTTTATTGACATAAGCGTCTTGATTTGATTTGTTTTTATTTATTAATTCATCTGCGCGTTGCCTACGTAACTCGCGAATCGCTTCGCGGTTCGGATTTGAGCCCTCAAACATAACATCTCTAATTAAAGAGTTAATTACTGGCGTTGTCGATTCCGTGCCAATTAATAGATTTAACGCGGAATATTGTGTAGTCTTATGTTTGGTAATGTTTAAAATGAGCTGTAATTTCCACAAAACGTTCGGCCATTTGTTATCGTTATTATTAACTTCGATCCTGACCATATTTAGCACAGTACGGCAGTATCGTTCAACCTGACCGTTCTCCCGATGCATCTCAGGCGTAATGAAGTGGACTTCAATACCATAGTCAGTTAACCAGTGTACAAAATTGTGGTTATCAAACATCCGACTGCGGTCGCACACCAATCGCTTGAAAGTACCGAACAAAGAAATTGTTTGAGTTATCACTCGCTTTAACTCGTCACAATCCTGTCTGTACAGGCTGTACAACAAACAATACTTTGTATACGCATCAACTATGATCAATACGTACTTAAATCCATTACATTCTCTAAGCGGACCGAGTACATCAGCATGTACTGTATCAAACGGTATTGGATTCTTTTGCCAAGAGGATATCGGTTGTAAGGGGGCACGGGGTACTTGTTTATGCGATATACAAACGACGCAGTGTGTAATGTACTTGTGAACGAATCGTCTCAAACCCGGGAACCAAAAGTGTTTGAGAATCAAATCAATAGTTTTGTCTATACCCAAGTGTTCGTGTTCGTCGTGGAATACACGTAACAAGCTTAGACGAAACGCTTTAGGGACATAACATAGGTAACGCTCTTGCTCGCCCTCAACACAGTACTTACAATACAAAAGATTGTTACGTTTTACATAGCGACTTGAATCTAAAGCACCGTTATTTAATTTTTCTAATAATGACAAAGTTTCTTCGTCTCCCGCCTGAGCTATCTGCGCCCAATTAAGTGGTTTCTGAACGGCATTTATGACATTAACCGGATTTCGGCTCAAATAATCTACATGAGACATTAAACAACCCTTGCGGTATTCTAACGTAAAGTCGAAGTCCTGCATATAGATCCACCAACGCGCTACTCTAGGCTGAAGATCTTTCTTGCGTTGGGTCATTTTTAACGCGTTCCAGTCGGTGATTATCGTAAAATGCTTACCAACAAGATATTGACGAAAATGCTGCAATGATTTTACAACAGCTAGGGTTTCGAGCTCATAACTATGATACTTTGATTCCGCAACAACCGTTAGCTTACTAAAATAAGCGACGACACGCTTGCGACCATCTTCGTGTATTTGCAACAAAATACCGCCGTAACCTATCGCACTCGCGTCAGTATGCAACTGTGTGGGTAGATCGGGATCGAATATCGCTAATAGAGGCTCGCTAATTAAAAACGAAATAATTTCCTGCCTAGCTTTTTCTTGTTCATTGCTCCAGTTAAAAACAACACACTTTCGAGTTAACGCGGCCATGCAGGCAGTTTTAATTGCGTAATTAGGGATATACCGCCGGAAATACCCAGCCAGGCCCAGGAATTGGCGAACTTGCTTAACGTTACTTGGCCTTGGCGACCTAACCAAAGCTTCGACTTTATATTTGCTCGGTCTAACCTGACCCTGACTGATTATTCTACCTAAGTATTCTATTTCACTAGTTAGGAAACTACACTTTCTTAAGTTTATAGAAAAGCCAGCTTCTGTCAAAGTTTCTAGGACTGCGTCTAACAAAATAAGGTTCTCGCCGATTGTATCGGATAGTAACAAGACTTTGCAATAACTTCCATTCCACCTAACCCTCGTAATAATTGGTGAGCCGGTTTTACCTGACACGAAAAGTACTTAATTAAGTCGGAAATTATTAAAGAAACGCCTGAACCGCTGTCAATAAGTACATCGACGGGTATGTTCGAGGTAACGGCAGTAATGACATCGGAATTTTTACGTTTACCCTCATTTTCGCGACAAAAGTTAACGGAGCTATTATTTCGAACGCGTTCCTTAGCAAAACACCTACTTTCGGTATGACCTATTTTTTTGCAAAACCCGCACTTGTCAGGACAAGGTTTCGTTGAAGAGCTATTCGCATTATTCTCAGAATTATTGCTTTGTGAATCTGATTTAGGTCGTTTCATACAATGTTCGCGTTTATGACCTACTTCGCCACACTGAAAACAACGGACCTTGGACATATCGAAAGGTTTACGTTTGAACTGACTATTACCGTTACGATTGGGAGCACTATGAGCATTGGATTTCTTGTATGAATTAGACGCACTAGATTTTACAAAACTCGACAAATAATCAACTATGCTTTCGGGAGTTAATTTAGCATTCCTTGCGGATGCACGAACCTGTGAGTCAGTAATACCGCGTATAATAATTGCAGTTAGTAATTCACTGCTCAATCCTCTAACGATACGTAATTTTAATAAAGATTTACGAGCGTATTCAGCATAGGTAGAATACTTGTCCGATTCAGTACACATAACATTATACAGAATGTTCGCAATATCGACAGACCGTGGGCACAACGTTTTTAACTCCGATTTGAAATTAGACCACGTACGCGTAGTGCTAGTCCACTCACTCAGCCAGGTACGAGCTTCCCCCTCAAGGCAACGACCTACGCGAGCAAGACATTCACTATTCTCCCAACGATTAAGCGATCGGGCTTTATCAACTTCATTGCACCACGTGTCGACATCATGAACACTCGGATCGATATCAGAGACAAAATATTGGTTTGATCTCACCGGGAGGGTCATCATGGCGTCCAGAAAGCGTTCAGCTATGCTTTTGGCGTCGCTCTCAGACGGCAACGGTGTGGCAGCAAACTCTTGCGTCGGGGCTGTAGACGCTGGGGGTGCGCAGGCAGGTGTTGTGGCGGGCTCCACGTCTGGCAGCGGTGTGCTTGGCATGGCCAGAGCGTGGTAGGACCCTGGGCTCGCCAACAAAGCAGGCCGCCTCTCGTTCCCACGCGTCCGTTCCTCCAGATCCTGAAGTCTCTTTAAAATCTCGTCTAACTTTTTAGGAGGCGAGGGAGTTCGTACATGACGTCTCCCTTTCCTATTGCGATCGGAAGGCATTGCGTCTCTGCCCAACTTAACCTCAAAAGCAACTACTGAAGAACACGATAAACGAAACTGCTTCAAATCTACAAAATCAGAGATGGTATTCTAGCGGTTAAGGCCTTCATATCCCACTTCTGATCTTATAAATTAAACATTAAAACATTAAAAAAATAAATTTAATAGCAAACTGCAAATTACAATTACAATTTCAAAATATTAAACAATTAACCACGAAAAAAAATGGGCAGAGGAACAATGTTGATAGGTCAACGATCGACGACAAAATGGACGAGTCTACGTTTTTTTTTTTTTTTTTTTTGTGTATGGCATCTCGTAGTTGACCTTGAGAGGTCGTGACTACTTAACCGGACTATCCTGTGGCTGCCTTAAGCGGACTCAAAGCCTCCAGCCAGGGGCGTAAAACTACTTATATTATTAAGCGAACGCTCGCTAAGGGCACCCCCTGTGGGGTACGGACCTCGGCTTAGGGCGTCGCTGACGGGAGGACAGCAAGATGGGACAGGCTGGATCAAGTTTAGTTGATTATTATTAATCGGGGAATTTAAAGCTACAGGCTCAGCTACGGCGCGGGCTGGCACTTCGTCGAGCAAGGGTCGGGGGGGACAATTACGTCGGGATCTTCGCGAGGAACCTCGGCGGCGAGGTCGGAATGTCGGTCTGTGTTTGTGCACTGTACTGGTGGCCCTACTGCTCTCCTGAATGAGAGTTATGTGGTCATCGGGATCGGTGAGGACATGCTTGGGACGGCGGACATGACTAATGGAGGAGGGAATATAACTAGCGGCTTTCACAACCAGAGGGTTGCGGTGATTCGCGGCGGTCTCGAAGAAACGCTTTGAAATGCGTTTCATGAACTGACGGATAGTGGGAATCCTGAGGTCTACGTGGAGGATTTCGTTGCGAACGTACCAGGGGGAGCCTGTTATCCTACGGAGGAACTTGTTCTGGAGGGTCTGCATTCTATTGAAGCGAACGGGCTTGGCGTGTGCGAAGACTGCACTGGCATAGGTCATGATCGGGCGGATGCACGCTGTGTAGATACGCATTTTGCACTTTAGTGACAATTTGCTACGTGCATTGAGGACAAAGTGAAGTCTACCTAGAGCGAAGGCGGCGCGCGAACGAGCCGCCTTAATGTGCTCTGAAAAAGAGAGGTGTTCGTCTAGTACGACACCCAGGTATTTGGCTCGCTTCTCCCAAGGGATCGGCTTGCCGAACATGGTGATCGGTCGAGGCGAGTCTACGCAGGCTTCGTCTATTTATAAGCGTGGTGGCGCTGGATCGTCGCTGCGTGGGGATTGTCCAGTGTTGTCATCTAACAATATATTATATATAGCAGCTTCAACAGTATTTCAAATGTCAATTAATTAGTTGTGGTGTGGAGCAGGACCAGCATTAAGCCAGGCATTTTTATCAGTTATGTTATCCCCTAACCTATAATATGCCTGCCTGCATAGTTTGCGTTTGACAAAGGATTTGAATTTCGTCTCATTCAGTTGAAATATATGGGGAGGTATTTTATTATAACATATAAGACAGTACCCCATGAAAGATGAGTCTACTTTAGCAAGTCTGAAACCTGGTTGAACTAATAGGTCCCGACTTCTAGTAATATAATTATGTCTTTCACGTCTTTTACTGTAAAGATGTAATTTTTTTCTTACGATGTTTTCCGTCGTGGGCCAGCTCCATCCTCGCCCAGTGCTGTTGCTCGGGGATCTCAACGCCAAGTCTGCGGCGTGGGGATCCCCGGTGACCGATGCTAAGGGTGAGGCATTGGAGGAGTGGGCAATTACGACTGGCCTGGTCGTCCTGAACCGGGGCTCGGTCCACACTTGCGTGCGTCAGCGGGGCGGGTCCATAGTGGACGTGTCGTTCGCCAGCCCTGCTGTCGCGAGCCGTGTCCGCGACTGGCGTGTCGCCACGGAGGTGGAGACGTTGTCGGATCACCGATATATCCGGTTCGACGTCTCCGCTCAGACCGCTGGCGGCCGCAGAACATCAGTCCCGCGTTCGGACGGCCCACGCTGGGAGCGTAAGCGCATCGTCAGGGAGCTTCTCGAGGAGGCAGCCATTGCTCAGGCCTGGTTCCGGGGCGCCCCCACTTACGGAGAGTCTCCAACCCGAGCTGCTGGAGGAGGTGGTAGCAGCCCTCTTCCCGGTGAGAGCGGAGCATGTTCCGCCGCCGATGGCTTTGCCCGCAGCCGCAGAGTCTGCAGAGGAGGAGGAGGAGGAGAACGCCATCAACGTCCCAGAGGTGACACAGGCAGAGATGAGGGCGGCCGTGATGCGGCTCCGGGCCAAGAACGTAGCTCCGGGGCCCGACGGAATTCACGGCCTGGCTTTGGCCCTCGCTCTGAAAAAGTTGGAGCCCCAACTGAGAGGACTCTACACAGCGTGCCTTGAGCGGGGCCAGTTTCCCAGTATGTGGAAAATTGGACGTCTGGTCCTGTTCAGGAAGGCGGGGCGCCCTGCCGACTCGCCGTCTGCGTACCGGCCCATAGTGCTGCTCGACGAGGTGGGCAAGCTGTTCGAGCGCATACTCGCAGCCCGCCTCGTCGGCCACTTGTGCAGAGAGGGGCCGGACCTGGACGAGAGCCAGTTCGGCTTTCGGCATGGGCGCTCTACCATCAAAGCTGTGTCGAGGGTGAGAGTCCTGGAGGAGGGAACAGTGTCCCGGGGTGGGGTGGTGATGGCGGTGTCCTTGGACATCTCCAACACCTTCAACACCCTGCCCTGGAGCTGCATACGGGAGGCACTGCGGTACCACCGCGTGCCTCTCTACCTCCGCCGCATCGTGGGGGCTTACTTATCCGGAAGGTGTGTCACCTACATGGGACGTGATGGCGGAAACCAGCGCCAGGTGTCGTGCGGTGTTCCACAGGGATCGGTCGTGGGACCGCTCCTGTGGAACATCGGGTACGACTGGGTGCCGAGGGGCGACCTCCCGCCGGGCGCAGACCTGACGTGTTACGCGGACGACACGCTGGTCACGGCCCGGGGGAGTTCGCACAGGGAGGCAGCGTTGCTCGCAACGGCGGCGGTCTCACTGACGGTGAGCCGCATACGGCGCCTCGGTCTGGAGGTGGCCTTCAACAAGTCGGAGGCCATGGTGTTTCATGGCCCCCGGCGGGCGCCGCCTGCCGGATCGAACATTGTGGTCGGGGGGGTCCGTATCGCTGTCGAGCCCACCATGAAATATCTGGGATTGGTGCTCGACAGCCGGTGGGACTTCGGACCCCACTTCCGGCGGCTGGCGCCCAAGTTGTTGGGCGCGGCCGTCTAGCGATTAAATAAAAGATGCTGATAATATCAATCAAAAAGTTTATTATTTCGTAACACGCTTGTGGCGCTTGGGAATGGTTCACACAAAAAGGAAGTTAGCAGCAGTGTTGCAAACAAACAAAACTTAACTTGATGTTACCACCTTAAATGTAATAACATTGCCAGTTTACAACACCCTACCTCAATGTAGTTACATTCCAAAGTTAAAATAAGTTAAAATTACTGCCAAACAATACTTAACAAAAATAAACTAACCTATGTTCTCTAGACCACACATCTTAATACATCTAACAAGTAACTCTCTATTTAGAGCTTTGGTAAGCATGTCAGCTGGTTGTTCACTTGTGTTTATATACTTTACACATATTTTATTATTTTTAATCAAATCTTTAACTAAGTGAAAGCGAATATCTACATGCTTTAGACGTTTAATAGATTCTGTTGCTGCAGTTAATATTGCTAACTGATTGTCACAAAAAATATTTACAGGGCAAATATTCTGGAAACCAAAAACATAGAGCAAATTTATTAAACAGCACGCTTCACTGGCAGCCATGCTCATTGCAACATACTCTGACTCAGTTGAAGACAGGCTCACAGATGCTTGTTTCTTAGAACTCCACAATACTAAACAAACAGAGAACATAAACATGTATCCAGAGGTGGACTTTCTGTCCTTTAAATCACCACCCCAATCAGCATCAGAAAAACCTTCTAAACCTACATCTGTGCACTTATAAATTAAATTATACTCATGTATTTTTCACATAACGTAATACTCTTTTCAAAGCAGTTAATAACACATTATTAGAACATTTTTGGTACCTACGCAGCATTGAAACTGCAAAGCACAAATCTGGTGTGGTACCTTGTACACCATACATTAAACTTCCTATTATTTGCCTACACGTGTTTTCAATATTTTTATCAACACCACAACATTTTCAAATATTTTTGAACTGAAATTACTATCCATTGGTGTAGCCATGGGTTTACAATTTTCCATTTTAAACTGTTTAATAACATTCTCCAAATAGCTTTTCTGACTAAGTTCAGTAATACCAGATTTTAAGTTTTATTTCACACTTATTCCTAAAAATTCAGATATCAATCCCAAATCTTTCATTTTAAATTCCCCATTTAAAATCCTTTTAATTTGTGTAATATCAGAGGTATTTGTTCCAAAAATTAACAAATCGTCTACATACAGTAGACAAAACATTTTATCTTTTCCATTACATCTATTGTAAAGACATGAGTCATAGTTTGATCTAAGAAAACCTTCTCTAGTCATTACTTCATTGAACTTATTATTCCAACATTTAGGAGACATTTTTAAACCATACAATGTTTTATTCAGTTTAACAATATTTTTACTATTAGAGTAAGCCCCTTCAGGTAACTGAATATAAACATCCTCTTGGATTTCCCCATAAAAAATGCTCCGGTTACATCCATTTGATAGATTGGTAAATTCAGCTTAGTAGCAATAACAACAAAGACTCTAAATGTTGACAGTTTTGCTACTGGATCATAGATGTCTTGATAACTAAACAAATCATCCTGTTCGAACCCTCTTGCAACTAACCTGGCTTTATACTGACCTGCACCTTTAATTTTGAACACCCATTTACTGCTTACTATTTTATTTGGGTCAATTGGCATATTTGACACTTCCTACGTATTATTTTCAGTAAGTGTAGTTCTCTTTCTATAGCCTCCCTCTATTTGGAAGCATCACCCCTACTCATAGCATCCTTGTATGTCAAAGGATCTACATTAATGTGCACGTTGTTACACTTATAAAAAGAGGTTTGTTTTCTTCTTCTAGGTCGCTCATTGTCAAGTGATAGTGTATAATCAACAGTTAATGAACTCAATTCATCCGGACATGGTTCATATATTCACTTTCAGATTCTGTTTCATAAAACGAACTTTCCTCAACATCACTTTCTCTCTCACAAATAGCATCTTCTGATCTTCCATTTTCTTCATTTTCCACAGTTTTAGCCTCCTGTGATGGTTGGTCTTCTAAAGTTACTATCTCAATTGATTCCTGCACTTTATCCACTTCTTTTTCCAAGAACACTAAGTCCCTTTTTATTTCTACAGTATTCTTTTGTGTAAAATAAATCCTATAAACTTTCACGTCTTCGCTGTATCCAACCATCAGTCCCTTTTCACCCTTTTTGTCCCACTTTCTTCTCTTTTCTTTAGGGATGTGTGCAAATACTGGCATACCAATTACTTGGCATACAAACCTTTAATAGATTAATATCAAAGTTCCTATTTGTCCATACTTCAAACGGGGATTTTCCATCTTCTTTACTCTTTCCAGTCCTATTAAGCACAAAAGCGGCCGTATTTATGGCCTCTGCCCATAGTTTTCTCGGTAAATTCTTTGCATGTAACATCGACCTAGCAGCTTCTACTAATGTTCTCATTTCTCTTTCCGCTTTACCATTCTGCTCCGGTGTGTATGGCACGGTGGTATGATGTTATCCCGCGCCTTGAGAACATATCCTTGACCTCTTTGTTTAAAAACGAATGTCTACCGAGCCAAGGAGGCTCATCACGTTCTCGGTCATTCGAGGACCTGATAAATTTTAGTTTGTCAGGTTCTCGAATGACCGGCACCACCGGCCAACGAGAAAAGGAGCCGCGCGTGGTGATTTCACCGTTTGTCGTCACGGAAGGCAACAAGAGCCGAGGAGGCTCAAAATCCAGGGACCAATCGTCCGAGCGGGAGGAGTCTGGAAGGAAGCGCGGTCCCTTTCAGCGTGGTCACTCCCCGGATGAGGATAACCCGTCAGCCGCAAATGTGCCAAAGGGGCAGAGTGGGCGAGGTCGCGCGGTGGCGGGTGGGTACCGCGCTCGGCTTCCGGAGCGCGACGTGCGGGGTCGCTTCGATTTCGCACGAGGGCATGGCACGGCAGATGCCAGTCGGAAGCCATGCAACACCATGGCCTCCGACTTGTTGAGGGCCATGCAATACCATGGCCTCCGACTTGGTGAGGGCCACCTCCAGCGGGCCTATTACGAACTTTTAAAAAACCAGGCAAGTTCCAGGCAATTCATTTCACGGGCTGGTTAAATTTCGTATTATGACATTCCTAGTTCTTAGCGACTTCACGCTGGGTAGTTTGTCTATGGCTGGCTTGTAATTCTCTGACGTAACGTTCAGAAACCCAATGATATATTTATAGGGAAGTTACGGTTTTGTTTATCTCACGTATTTTATGATAAAAATAATAAATACCATATATTAAACTAGTTAGTCTAGTATAATAGGCGAAAATATGAACGCAATTTATATTGTGCTATTCTAGATTATAATCATTTTTATAATATTTCCTGTTTGCAAATTGTAACGCGAGGTTTCCGAACGTATTCCACTTGAAGGTGAGCGGGGAATTTGAAAAAAAAAAGACAACTTCAATGAAAGTATTGTTTGACAAACATTAGATAATAACATTATGAAAGAACACTATCGTATAGTATGTTTAATGGAAGGATCCATTCTAAGGTTTACGGAGTACAAGTATAAACAAAAAGATGGCGAAAGTGTTATTGAGTATTTCAATTAATATTCATGTTTTTAACATGATATAGTATTAATACAATGAAAGGTTTTATTTTAATAGTGGATGAGCGTTCTCGCCCTCGCCTCGTCGGCGAGTTACCTAACTTATGTTCAGCTGGAAAGATTGGTGGAGTTTTTATACTACTTCCAAGAAGTATGAAGAAATCTCAGTGATTTGGATCTACTATAGAAAATGTTGGCTGGGACTGGGACATTGAATGAGAGCCTATATCACCAGTGGGGCGTTGGTAGGAGCCAGTAGCATACTATGATAATGCAACCAAATCCTAAAATGAGAATAATGTTTAGTTAAAACTTTACGTAAAGTTCATACTTAATAAAAACAACTACCTTAGTCTTCACGGATAAATCCGTGGATTTTGTAAGCCCGTTATGGGTTAAAGGTGAACACCAAAAGGAAAGGCCGTTGTTAGGATTTTATTATCCTTTTATTTATTTAGTGGAAAGTGTATTTTACTATTCTTAGCCTTGCGTGCGATCACACATCTCATGACATGTGGGCCTCAGCTGCTCACATAGATTCAGTCCCAAGTCGTGAACTGTACATCATCCATGTCGAACGCATTAGATTGGTCATGAAGTCGTCTCCTTTTATTAGTTGATTCACAAGTTTGCCGAGAAGAATCACTTTCCAGGAACTCAAACAGGTAATTTTCGTCACACATGATTATATTTTCTTATGTTATATAGAAAACACTCCAATAATTTCCAAATAAACCCTAATTAATTCAATAAAAGCTCCTCTGAAGCAGCGTAAACTGAATGGATTGTGAGGTTACTTTTTGACAGTTCTAATACGGAACGAAATGTCAAACGTAATTTCGTAATACGGTATTGCCAGGCAATATTCGGCCAGAAGTCGGCCAGGGTGTCACGTGATCGCTGACTGGCTTGTTTGACGAGTTCATAATACGAAATTGCAAGGCAGTTCTGTTTACGCCGTAAACTGCCTGGAAATAAGAGTTCATAATAGGGCCCCTGGCCGAGGCGCCGTATGCACACACTCAGGTCTCACTGACGGCTCACCGTCAGTGAGACCGCCGCCGTCGCGAGCAACGCTGCCTCCCTGTGCGAACTCCCCCGGGCCGTGACCAGCGTGTCGTCCGCGTAACACGTCAGGTTGTAGTGACCTACACACTTAAGTGCAAATATTAAATTAATATCACACGCTTCCTAAACACTACAAGGTCTGCGCCCGGCAGGAGCTCGCCTCTCAGCACCCAGTCGAACCCGATGTTCCACAGGAGCGGTCCCACGACCGATTGGCACCGGTGTGGGTGCTCTCTTTGAGGTGCCGACCAGCCCGCCGGTTGAACGCGTCATCAGGCTGGTACGGGGATACCGTACGGTCTCCTGCGAGGCGGCGAGCCTCCTTGCCGGATTGCCGCCATGGGATCTGGATAATATTTTTTGTAGTGTTGATCTTTTTTTTTGTAATGTATTTTTGTAGTGTATAATTATATATAATAATAAAAACAGCGGACAGAGCTCCGGCGGGATCTCATGGCGACATGGAGGGTGCAATTGTCGCAACCCAGTGCTGGGCACGCCACAATAGCGGCGATAAGTTCCCTCTTTGAAGAGTGGTTGGAACGGCGCCACGGCGTACTCACCTTTCGCCTGACACAGGTCCGAACCGGACATGGTTGTTTCGGAAGGTTCCTATTAAGGCGGGAGGAAACGCCCGGTTGTCACTATTGTGTGGATCGCCCGGAGGACACGCTGGAGCATACGGTGGAGCTCTGCCCAGCTTGGGCGGAGCACCGCCAAGTCCTCGCGGAGGCGATCTCTCGTGTCCGGCCTTGGTCCAGGCCATCGTACGGAGCGAGACGGGATGTAAAGCCGTCACCTCCTTCTGCGAAGCAGTAATGCTCGCGAAGGAGGAGGCGGAGCACGTGATGGAGAGAGCCTTGCGCCCATACGACCCTACTTGCCGCAGGAGACGACCAGGGCGTCGGGAGTCAGACTTGCGGACGAGGTGCGGACTTGCGTATAAGGCGCGGGCTTGCGGGCTAGGCGCGGGCTTGCGGACGGCGAGCAATGGGTAGCTCGCAGTCCGGTAAGGACCAGGCCCGGTTCGACGGCTCGTGTTCCACACGCGCCACAAAGAGATGTCAGCATATAGTTACGGGGTCCGATAGGGCCGATGCCTCAGGGTCGCGGGATGTTCGAAATAGATACCGTGGCCCTGGCACAGGCAACTGAAGGAACACGGGTGGACTTAGTCAGTAAAAGTCTGACTCCCCTCCCGCTCCACCCAGAGCGGGAGACGTCATTTGATGATTTCCCAGCCAAAAAAAAAATGTTGATTATTTTATTTTTTCCATTGTGCGTTAGACTGATTAATGAATATAAATGATCGTTGACTGCTTAAATTTTGTTTCGTCACTCCTATCCAAATCATCCCTATTATACGGACTTATTCGGATAACTTTATCTAAGTATCCGAATTATCCGAATACTAAAATGAGCGGATAACTGCATGCCGTATTTACGAGACAACGTGTAAAATAAATGGCGAACTTCATCGTGACCTTAAAATGGAACCTGTAACCAGGATAATCCAAAAAAAGTATTGAAGCCATCGATCACTAATAAAGAACTAGATACACAATCAGCGACAAAAAGTGTCCTCACCAAACCCATTTGAACATTCGGGTGCGCTTTTAATCTAGTGGAATTCGAACGCTCGAACGGTAAACACGCCTCATTGCTCGTATAAAAACTGTAAAAATAACACATCTACAACGCTAAAAAAGGGTGGAGTTTTATATTTTCGGTAAGTATTAATATTATCATTATACTATTGTTATCACTTTATTGTAAATATTGATATTTTGTCAAGAAATCATCGTAAAACATTTTTTTAAATTAAATCCTAATAAACAGCACGAGTTATAAAGCATCTTAATTGTTAACGTATTTACTCGTACTATCGCATGCCCACTTAAAATGTTCGGGTTACGTGCGTTGACTCTGTTCCATTGTTGGAGACGCTATTGTTTCT
Source organism: Dasypolia templi (assembly GCA_963555695.1). Lineage (NCBI taxonomy): Eukaryota > Metazoa > Arthropoda > Insecta > Lepidoptera > Noctuidae > Dasypolia > Dasypolia templi. The sequence continues at coordinate 10,072,647 of OY743164.1, forward strand.
TTTTACATTTTATTATTAAAGAATGATTGTTTTGTTTTTTGTATTATGAGACTTCTTTACTGCTTGTATAAATATTATAGTATTATTTCATAGATTTTTATTTTTGTCTTTTTTGCTTTCCACGAGAACCAGTGAGGTGTGAAGAATGGATATCAGTATTAAAGCCGGCCCAAGGAAGCGTTGTTTGTTCGAGGTTTTTTTTAGAAAGTGATGACGAGTGATGGTAAGTGTGACTACGAAAAAAATGACAAGGCTATACAATACACGGAAAACATAAAAATCTATCGAAAAGACGATTATATAATAAACTCATTTCATATAGGTTAATTACCTATGTAAGTCAGTTGTAGCTGTATTTTTTTTTAAATCTGAATTTTACGTCAACAATTTCTTTTTGATTTTACAAGAACTTTCTGTACCTACTTTTTATATTATGTAACTATTGAATTTTGATATAAGTTGTTTGTCAAGCAATACCTTTATTATTTTATCACAAATTAAAGAAAAAATAAATAATATAATTTTTAGTTTAATTATTAATTTAATGTGGTGCTCTATCCAAAACCATCAATCAATCAATCAACTTTATTTTTTCTCACCACTATATACATAAATTATTTTACATTGGTCAGATTCGAGAAAGATACATAATTCTGGTAAGTATATATATTGTGGGAGACTGGTGGCTAAGCTAGGCTCGTGGCCTGTGTTTCAGGACACCAGGATCCCACCCCTTTACATTTTATTTTTATAAGTTATGTACTAAGCGCCATACGTATATGTATAAAACCATATTTACTTTTCAGGTAAATTATAATCATAACACTTATGCACCATAGACTAAGATTATTACCTACACCAACTTTTTGATGCATTGACAAAAAAAAAACATTTACCATTACAAACTAAAAAAAAAATTGAACAGTTAAACTCCACTCACTCCTTGTCCTAGCGGCGACCCTCGGTCGTAAAGTTTTATTGCTTTCATTTGGCACATTGTATTTCCGACTTAGAAACATGCTTGTAAGGTTGAATTTGTTTTGATGTATGTTGACCAGCGAGTATCGCTCGTAAAAATGTATTGCTTTTTGTACATAGCTTTGTGAATACAACTTTGAGCGTAGCGTTTAAGGTTGAATTTCCATTACGTATATTTATTTCAACTAGAATTTCGTAAACATAATTGGGGACAGTTTTAAGAGAACTTTTGAATGGGATTGTGTATCTAGTTTTTTATTAGTGATCGATGATTGAAGCCCATGGCACCGACTTCACCGACATGTGAACATCGAGTCAATTCAGCTGTTAGATCAAACAAATATAGTGCGAAGGCTAAAACGAACAAAACATTTACCAGTGACAATGACAGACATAACACTCTGAAATCTCTGTTATTTACCTACTAGTGTGTAAACGAACATGTTGTCTTAAACCTACCTTTTGACTAAAACTACGCGGACATATATCACATTTGAAAGGTTTTTCACTAGTGTGTACAGGAACATGTTTTGTTAGAGTACTACGTAGACTAAAGCTGCACTGACATGTATCACATTTGAAAGGTTTTTCACCAGTGTGTAAACGAATTTGTCTTAATAAATTACTCTTTCATTAAAACTACGCTGACACACATCACACTTGAAAGGTTTTTCACCAGTGTGTTGACGAATATGAGATGTTAAAGAACTACGTAGACTAAAGCTGTACTGACATGTATCACATTTGAAAGGTTTTTCACCAGTGTGTAAACGAATATGTCTTAATAAATTACTTTTTTGCATTAAAGCTGCACTGACATATATCACACTTAAAAGGTTTTTCACCAGTGCGTATTCGAATATGTCTTGCTAAAACAGCCTTTCCACAAAAACTACGCTGACACATCACACTTAAAAGATTTTTCACCAGTGTGTTGACGAATGTGAGTTGTTAAATTAACACGTTGACTGAAACCACGCTGACATATATTACATTTGTAAGGTTTTTCACCAGTGTGTAAACGAATATGTCTTAATAAATTACCCTTATCACTAAAACAACGCTGACACACTTCACACTTAAAAGATTTTTCACCAGTGTGTTGACGAATGTGAGTTGTGAAATTACCACGTTGACTGAAACCACGCTGACATATATTACATTTGTAAGGTTTTTCACCAGTGTGTAAACGAATATGTCTTAATAAATTACCCTTATCACTAAAACAACGCTGACACACTTCACACTTAAAAGGTTTTTCACCAGTGTGTTGACGAATGTGAGTTCTTAAAATACTACGTTGACTAAAACTACACTGACATAAGTCACATTTATAGGGTTTTTCACCCGTGTGTTTTCGAATATGGCTTAATAAATTACCCTTATCACTAAAACAACGCTGACACACTTCACACTTAAAAGGTTTTTCACCAGTGTGTTGACGAATGTGAGTTGTTAAAATACTACGTTGACTAAAACTACGCTGACATATATTACATTTGTAAGGTTTTTCACCAGTAAAAACGAATATTTCTTAATAAATTACCCTTTTGAATAAAGCTGCACTGACATGTATCACACTTAAAAGGTTTTTCACCAGTGTGTATTCGAATATGTCTTGCTAAAACAGCCTTTCCAGAAAAACATCGCTGACACACATCACACTTCAAAAATTTTTTCATCAGTGTGTTGACAAATGTGAGTTGATAAAATACTACGTTGACTAAAACTACTCTGACATATATTACATTTGTAAAGTTTTTCACGAGTGTGTAAACGAATATGTCTTAAGAAATTACTCTTATCACTAAAACAACGCTGACACACTTCACACTTAAAAGGTTTTTCACCAGTGTGTTGACGAATGTGAGTTGTTAAAATATTACGTTGACTAAAACTACGCTGACATATATTACATTTGTAAGGTTTTTCACCAGTGTGTAAACGAATATGTCTTAATAAATTACCCTTTTCACTAAAACAACGCTGACATACATCACACTTAAAAGGTTTTTCACCAATTTGTGAACAAGTATTTTGTATAATTTGTTTTACTGGATTAAAACTACGCTGATCACATTTGTACAGCTCTTTGAAACCAGGTTTCTTCGTGCCAGGTATGGACGTATGTTGTTTATTTATCCAGATAACTTTCGAGTCCGACTTTTCTTTTTTCGTTTGCTCGGCTGATATTGCATCTTCTCGTTTCGTTCTTCGTTTCTTCGCAACGGTCATCCCTGTGATTATAAATCTGGTAATTACTATGTTGGAAAAAAAATGACATACACACAAATCTAAAAAACAGTGGATTCCATGATTCGCACTAGGACCGGCAAGGAGCAATGTCTGTTGACAGTGAACAAATACACTATAAAATTTATTATTGTATCTGAAATAGGGGAGGCGTATTTGATCAAAATTTGTAGTTGTTAAATACTTACCGTCATTGTTACGTACCGTTCTCTTTATGTTGGGTTTTACCTACTGCATTAAATTTTAGGGATTTTTAGGATTGTTTATTTTCACCCCACTTAAGCTTTTATGTAATGAATAAGGCTTTGATTTGGTTAAGTGTTCGGCATTCTCATTATTCATTTGCTGAACAATCCGATTAGTCTACGAATGAGCACAGTAGCGCCTTGCTTCCGTATGTAGTTTTTCGTGAAACTAACTGTTCTTAACTCGGCCAACTGACGTGCTCAGCGCACTTTAAATATTTTCTAAAAAAAAAACGTCCTTCGTTGTATTCGTGATTCCCACCCCCTCAAGATACGAACACAGCGCGCTATAGAATACATGAGTAGTGACGGGTAGCAGGGTTCTCAGACATCAGGACGCGCCGCTAAGCCATCATCAGCGCGAAGCAGTGTACAGGAGACTGCGGTAAGCTTTTCGAATCGTCACCCTTTTCTACTTCACATAATTGTTTGATCCTACTAGCCGGATATATTTCTACTCTAAGTACGTATTGTGGGGTTGTTTTTACTAGCTTTCTGAGTTCTAAACTTCGTAGTACATTTTGCGTCGCTACGTGTCATTGGGCTAGATATTATCGAGCGCGAGATCATTATTGATGATCTCCAACGTACTATTACAGTTCATTAATTCAGACGAACAACAGTTTAGGTCACGCTCAAAAGAGTTAATTTTGCAATCCAGAAAGTTCTTCAAACTTCAGGTAAAACAACAAAAGTCATGATCAAGTTCCAAACTTTCGAGAAAGATGAACAGTTACAGATTCGCAGCAATTTCAATGATTGTTATTACGCAATTATTGTTCACTTATATAAATTGAAAGAACAGGAAAACGAGCGTAAACGAAGAATCTCGTCAAGTATGTCGCATAATAATACAGTGGTACATATTCCATTTAATCCTAATAATACTGGGTGTACAAGTAGATTACCTATTCTTCCAATGCCTACCTTCTCAGGGTAGACCACGGATTGGGCCCCATTTCACGATTTCTTTCGTTCATTGGTACACGGCCAAAATACTTACACGGAGACAGAGAAGTTTCGTTATGTGTTGTTCTCATTAAAAATGAACCATAGAACCTTATTAGGTCTATACCAATTACTGACGACAATTATAGTGTTGCGTGGGTTATTTTGGTCTCTCGGTATAACAACAAACAGGGTATCGCCACGAAACATCTAAATTGAACCTAGTACCGAGAAAATGACTCAAAGTCTAACAATTTTACTCAATGTTGATCAAGAAAACATCAAGGCATTGCAGGCGATGCAGTTTCCGATAGATCAATGGAGTTTCATATTAACGACGCTTTTACTTCGTTAAATTTCGTATAGTATCCGAAAACGTTTCTAATTATCATACAAACATCGATACATGTCCTAGAACGCGAGTTTGCCGCAAACGAATTCTCTTCTTAACCACAAAATAAAAATAATAATCTTGAAAAGGTAGGTACTTTACGGACTTCGGCGACGACGTCATCGCGTGGCAGCGAAGGCCCACGACGCGCGCTCGCAGCTATCAGTCCATCGAGTTCGATTAATACGGAAAAGTCCAACAACCAAAATAAGTTAGAAAATAATTGTTAATGTTGTGATGCTCAGCTTGCTGACAAAATGTACAAAATTCCTTAATTTATCTACCCGTGATAGGTATTATTTTATTCAAAACTAAAACGTTTGTTTCAATTGTTTACATGTCGGTCATGATTTAAAACACTGAAAATCCAACTTTGTTTGTCATTCATGTCATATACGACATCATTCATTAATTAATTTCGAGAAGTCTCACAGTTTATCAGTTATTAATGAAGTAGGTAGTAATGATAATGCTATTTCACTTTCTGGGAACGAATCGACAAAGACAGCGGTTCCCAGTACTTCGCACGCCGCCGCATTGACTGCTATAAATCATGAGTCACGCGAGAGCACAAGCCCACGTGTTTGTGCGCTCTCCCGCTCCAGTGTCGTGTTTCGTGTTTTCTACTCGTCGCTACCACGTGACGTCATCGTAGTCGCCCCGACTACACCGATATAAAATCACTATCAAGAAATTGATTTTGATTTTAATCAATGAAAAGGTGCCTTTTTCAAGGCAAATCTTATTTCTTTTTCGCGCGTTTTGTGAGTAGCTTCACTAGGCCCCTTCTGGGTAAAACCACAGTTTCGTGGTCCTCGGTTGAAACCTTACGGTGTCAACGAAGCCGAGTGGGGTGTTGACCCAATCACACCCGCCGAACCCCTTCAGGGCGAGGCAGTTAGTTGGACGGGTCCCAGATAACCGGCCTTGGGGGATCTCCTAGTCGGCTCTGGTGACAGTTTTGCTTTCCAGCTACTCACCTAGTGTCTCTTGTCCTAGGGTGTGTCTACACCCTTCGCGCTAGACTGGTCAGGGCCCCGTTCGCACAATAAGACTGGCGACTTGTTTACAAACTTAGAGCTCACCAATAGGTACACACCTCCCTGTCTGCACCCCACCAGGGAGGGAACTCATCCCCGGGCCAATCCACCCGGGGAGTTAGGTATAGGGTTAGGCTACGTGGAAACTAATTTCCACCATTCCCTCCCATAAATAGCCCCCCCCCTCCTCCGACCATGGGGGACGCCCTCCTCTTGGCGTTCCTCAAAGAGGTCCTTTTTAAGGACCCCGACTTCGTCGTCAAGTATGGCGCCAAATTCGCTGCACTGCAGCAGTCTGCTCCCGGTCCCTCTGACCAAGTAGGCACCGCCAGCTCGGACATCGCTACATTTAGCGATGCCCTCGAGCCCTCTCTGTCGCAACTTCCCAGTTGCTCGCCGCCGGCTGTCCACATGGACACCAGCGAGCCTTCCCCTCGCCCGACCTCGCCTTACTTAGTTGAGAGCGACGACCAGAGCTCCTCCCCCTTTTCCGACGAAGGCGTCTTCAAGACGGTCGGCTCGAAGAAGAGGAGTCTGAAGGAGAAACCGAGTCCTGACACAAGGACCAAGAAACCGGCTATCGAAGCCACCTCCGCTCCCGTGGCTCCATCCGCCACCGCCCCCTCTCAGGCCGCCTCGGCCTCAACCTCTTCCCACAGCCACAGTGCTGCCAAGCCCGCTGCCCAGCCTTCTGCGGCAAAGAAGATCGCCCCCCCTCCCCCTGTGTACATCCAGGACAAGGGGAAATGGACAGATGTGTCCAAATGGTGCACCGATCTGAGAATCGGCTACACCAGCGCTAAATCTACCTAACAGGGTATTAAGGTTCTAGTCCCGACATCAAACGACTACAGAGAGCTCACGAAGACTCTCCGTCTTAGAGGTGTGTCCTTCCACACCTACGCCCTCCCCGAAGACCGTCAAACCCGAGTCGTGATCCGTAGGATCCCGAAGGAAATACCCGCAGAGGACATAAAAGCCGACCTTCTGTCGCAAAACGTCCCCGTTGCGGAGGTCCACCGCATGCACCGCGCCCGAGGCAGAGTGCCATTCGATATGGTCCTCGTAGTCTGTCCTCCTACTGAGGGTCACCACCCCATATTTAACGTCCCTTCCATCTGCAACCTCACCGGCTTGCAGATTGAAAAACCTTTTAAGTCCGGTGTCATTGGGCAGTGTCACCGCTGCCAGCTGTACGGGCATTCGCAGATGCACTGCCATGCGAAACCCAGGTGCGTCAAGTGCCTGGGCGAACACGGCACAGAAGATTGCTCCCGTCCAAAAGACCGCACCTTGTGCACAGAGCCGCCAATCTCTGTGCTGTGCGGCGAGTCAGGCCATCCGGCCAATTATCGTGGGTGCCCCAAGGCCCCCAAAACCTCATCTCCAAGCTGACGAAGCGTGCAGACGCCCGTCAGCAAAGGGAAAGCCCTCGCTACGCCCACGCGTGGCCTACCACACATCACCAGGAGCGACTCAGTCCTCAGAGGCCCTCGCCCTGGAATTACCTCCACCATCAGCAGGCTTTTCCAGCCTTAGCTCCCAGACCCGTTCCTGCAGCCATGCCATGCCCATGAACAAAGCCGCTCCCGCCGCTTCAGCTCCACCCGCAGCCACCCGTGTTATCGGCCAGAACCCGATGGACGCGTTTAACGTCATCTCGAGTACTTTTACGACCTTCCTTACCCCTCGCGCCACGAAAATGGCCAGCGAAATCGTTGCCGCCAGAAATGCCGGCAACATATTCATGATCCAGAGTATCTATAATGCGTACCCGGACATTACGCAAGCCCTGATGTCCTTTTCCAACCAACCCAATCCTAATAATGGATAAATGAATCCTCGCGCAAACCAAACCCCGATCCCTAAAGTTAGGTTATTTCAATGCCAATGGCATCCTGCGACAACGCGCTGAAATCAGCGAGTTCCTCCGCGACCACCACATCGACATCCTCCTTGTTCAGGAAACGTTCCTTAAACCGAGTTACCAAAATCCGTCAATTGCAAACTATCGTACAGTTCGCAATGACAGGACGCGTTGCCATAAGGGCGGTACCCTTATCTATTACAAAAAGGAGCTATACTGCATTCCCATAGACCCTCCCACACTCTCACGATTAGAAATGTCTTGCTGTCGGCTTGGCATGACAGGTCATCAACCGATCACCATAGTTTCGGCCTACCTCCCCCCCATTAATACTTCGGAGAACTTCCAACTCCTTACTGAAGATCTTTCTGTACTTTTTAGCCTGAGTGACTCCGTTATCATAGCGGGTGATCTCAACGCAAATCATCCCTCCTGGAATAGCACCAGGACCTCTTCCAGAGGGAGACAGTTGTTCAACCTCTCCTCCTCTCAGAATTTCGATGTCATCGCGCCGATGACTCCCTCTAATTTTCCCCCCGATCCCAATCACACCGCCGATGTTCTCGACGTGGCGCTCCTACAGAACGACAACCTACGGTTGGACTCTATAGAAGTGGTACAACAGCTCGCTTCCGATCACCGTACAGTAGTCATGAAACTGGTCCCCCGCATAGGTCTGCCCGATTCCACCCAACCCCTTCCCAACAAAGTGGAAACGGACTGGAGGAAAGTAAGCGATCGCTTAAAATCCACCACGTCCCCCCACTTGGACCCAATCCCCGATCATTTTGACTCTATCGTTGACACGACGGCCGCGATCGACTCATTCACAGCTCACGTACAATCAGTCCTGAACGATTGTTCAAGGGAAATTCCAGCGACGGAGGACCGTCGCTGGAAATTGCCGGACGATGTACGCGAACTGTTGAACGAGAAGAACGCGGCTGTCCGTGCATACAGCAACTTCCCCTGCGACGCGAACAAAGCCCATATGCGTTACTTACAGCGTACTGAAAGAACACGCATAGAGGAGCTGCGTACCGCCGGCTGGGACAAGATGTTGAGCGAACTAGAGCCCACCCACCTAGCCTTCTGGCAACTCCAGAGGAAGCTTAGATCCGGAGAAATAGTCTCCATGCCCCCCCTGATCCGTCAGAAAGAGTGGAAAACATTCGTTTCGAATCGCAATAGTGAAATCTTATCCCGGCTTCCTGCCAACTGTTGCAGACATGTTTCATCAGCTGACAATCCAGCGGATGCACCTTCTCGAGGAATGCTTGGTCAATCCCTAGCATCAGTGGGATGACACTAACAGCTCACTCCACGCCAATCTCATCACGGTGAGATTTTTACAGAATCGACAAGCAGGTGTCCTACCCTAAGAAGCAAGCGCGCGCGCACGTGCACCGAACTCATTGAAGATGCCGCTAAACGACCCCGCGGCCGACGTACACCCACAGGGAATGTGCGTCCCAGTGATAGGTTTTATTTATTATTTTTAGGCTTTTCAACATTGAGTAGGTACAACGTTCCACATTGCAAACTTATGTGTAAACGCCTCATAAATAGGAAATTTCGAGTACAAATTTTCATAACCAGCCTACAATGATACCTATCTGACCTCCATTGCCCAGATCCGGAGTAATACGATACCGCTTGGTAAGACTGCTTGTCAGACATTCAAGCTTCTGACGACCCGTAACGACTGTCAAAGATCCACGAATGACAGCTGGGACAAACGGCTTAACGTGCTTTCTGAGGCACGGAGGGGTCATGGAATGTAAAGATCAATCCCCGGACCACACGCGGCAAGCGTAGCTTAACCTGATCGATCGATCCGTGCCTTTATGTCGCCTTTACATTTATTTAAACTTTTCGCACACAAAAAAGGTACGAAGGCGGACTTCATTAAATTCCAGCCTGTCGTTGAAGTGAAAATTAGTAATTCCACATATGCTCTGTATAAATTAGCCCCGATGTTAAATGTAAATGCGCTGTTAACTGCTTATCATGGCTTAGTGTCCTCTAACTTAAGATATGGAGTAATTTTTTTGGGCAATTCTACAAATAAGAGTGTCAATTTTAAAACCCAATAAAGGTGCTTTAGAACTATTGGATTTCAAGTTACTGAGAGCTGCTAACCATTTTTCAAAAAATATAAAATCTAAACCCTTCCATCCAAGTACATTTTAGAGACCATTATGTTTGTCAAATCGAACCCACGCCTATTCCCCCTATTTTCAGATAAAGTAATTCAAAATAGACGCGACAACAGCAAACTTTGCATTCCTAGATCTAGGACATCTCGAATGCGTAATAGTATATTCTGTACGGCGCCAATTCTTTATAATACGTTGCCAAAATATTGGAGGGAATATACCAAAGAAAAATTAAGAAGTAGGTTAAAAAAAAGCCTTCTGTTGGAGAAGGCCTATTGCAGCACTGACGAATTTTTTACTGATAAATTATTCTGACTTGTGTGAAATATCTTAATTCATGTTATGCTATTATTACTATTACTATGCTATGCTATTTTGTATGCCCTTTGGCGGAACATAGCAAGGATATTTTCTTATCTAAAATCTGTATAATATTATTCTCTATGTTCAGAAAATTAATAAATTTGAATTTGAATTGACATGTGGCTCCATGTGCCCAGGTGTGTGTAATTAATAAGGGTTCGGTTTGATTAAGTTATCGGCATTCTCAAAGTTCATTCGCTGAGCAATCCGATTGGTCTACGCAAGAGCACAGTAGCGCCAAGCTTCCGTGTGTGGTTTTTCGCGACACAAACTGTTCTTAACTCGAATACTAACGCGCAAAGCGCACTATAAACATTTTCTAAAATAAAAAGGTCATTCGGTGTATTCGTAATTACCACCCCTCAAGATACGAACAATTATAAGAACACAGCGCCTATGGAATACATATTATGTAGTGGTAGTATAGGGTTCAAGACATTTGGACGCGCGGAGACTGCGGTAAGCTTTTTCGAAACCTCACCCTTTCTACTACACAGTAATATGACAAAAAAATGCTGAAGCACTGGATAAAACCAAGACTAAAATGTCTAAGATTGTTACGGTATTAAAGTTAATACCGGTTAAATGTGTTCCGATTACAAAACAAAGACTTTCAAAGAATCACTAAGTAGCAAAGAAGGTCCATACAGGTTTTATTTGAAACGACGTTCTGTTTCGATAAATATTGATATTATAATAATAACATTTGAAATTATTCCCCCCGCTCCCTCGTTGGTCTGGTGGTCGCAAGAGCTACTGCTGACCATGAGGCCCTGTGTTCGATTAGCAGGACGGGCAAAGTGCTATTGGGTTTATCTTTATAGAATTTCTCAGTAGCAGCCTTGAGTCTGGATTTGTGCCCGGTTGATGGCAATAGACTCGCCCCCTATTACATGGGACTTAAACATAACTGGCGAAATGTGGTTGTGTTATAGGTACGCCTAACCCTTCTGGATTTACAGGCGTGATCTTATGTATGTATGTGTATTATTAATTTATCACTCATCGTGTGAGCACGAACTAGCATAGTTATGTCGTGTACGCTCAAATAAAACAGATCGTCAACCTTTTTCATTATAATTATTTTAGCTTACGATGAAGACGTGTGCAATTTGCAATAATCAGTTGTAATGATGGGGTGTAATGTGGAAACTGCAGGAAGTTCTTGGATTTCTCTTGTGCAAGTGTGTCTGAAGCGGGATGGAGAAAATTAGGACCCGACCAAAGATCACTATGGGAAATGTCCTGCTTGTAAATCGTCACCTGCTCTGCTTTCACCGCAGCCCTCTGCTTCATTGGATACCGTACTGGGTGAGATTCGCGAATTGAAGCAGCAGCTGCTGAGCCTACCGACCTAAGTCAGCGACATAAGATCGATTAAAGATGATTTGACAGAACTTAAGAACAAGTTGTGATTTCTCTACTGGTAGACTAGATGAATTCGATACCAGACTTGATGGTATAGAAAAAAAACTCCGAGTATGAGAAGCTTCCGGACACTGTCTCTTCATAAAGCTTGAGTTTTCTATGTTTGATCAGTAAATACCCAGTCTGGTTCAGCTCATCGCTCGTCAAAACAATTAAAGAAAAATATAAATATCTCAACAAATTCAAGATTTATGGCAATAAATCTGACGAATTAAATTTTAAATATTTGCGTGGCAGAGTCAAGACTATGAAAGTTTCTTATTATAAATGTTATCTTCATCAAACAAAAAATCCATTAGAGTTAACCCTAAACATTTTTGGACGTTTGTTAAAAATCTCTACAACTCTAACACTATACCTAAAACATTAAATTATAACGATGAATACACTACAATAACTCACTGGTGGTTCTATTAGTGAAGCTTTTTCATCTTATTTCATGTCGACTTTCCTCAACCCCATCTAATACTCCGAGTCCACCTCCTGTTTTGCCCTTAGATAATAACAGAATTTCATCTGACATTTGTCACATGAGTCTTGATATTGTGTCTAGTTTACTTCGTAACTAGGATCCAACTAAAGCTGCTGGCCCTGATATCATATCATCTGAATTTATAATTAAATGCGCGCCTACTTTAACTGCCCTCCCTATCTCAATTTTGATTTCGAAGTCTTTGACTCACGATGTTGTCACCAAAGTATGGAAATCTGCTTTTATTACACCCGTGCATAAGAAGGTCTAAAACCAAGATTACTAATTATATGCCCATATCCAAGCCGTGCATTATAGCTAAAATATTTGAGAGGATTGTCTATAACCAATTATATTCCGCCCTTGCTAGCTCGTTCAGCTCCTTTTAGCACGGATTTATGAAAGGGCGGTCTACCACTTCTAACTTGATTTAATTTAATGATTTCATTACGGATGCTATGGATAATAGTAAACAGGTCGATATGGTTTACACAGATTATAGCAAGGCATATGAACGGTTCGACCACGATACCCTGATAATGTGAAGCTAAGCTACATGGGCATCCGTGTGGACCTCCTGAGGTAGTTCTCTTCTTTCATTGATATCAGGTCACAAGCAGTATTACTCGATAGATATATGTCTAGTTGGGTAAACGTGCCCAGCGGAGTGCCTCAGGGTTCATTGCTCGGTCCTTTTTAGTTTGTATGTGAACGACATCGGTCAGTGCCTTTTATGATTTACCGAAGACATGAAAATCTTTGTCACTATTTCAACGCTCGAAGATAGACTAGAACTTCAGGCTGACTCGTATCGGCTTGAAGAGTATTTTCGGGCTAATAAACTTGATCTTAACCCTTTTAAGTGTTCGGTGATCACCTACACAAGGAAACGTGCAGTCCTAGCCACTACTTATACTTTGGCGGGCCAGATCTTGCCAAGATGCAATACTATTCGTGACTTGGGCGTCCATCAAGACAGTTAGTTTTTGACACACACATTAATGCAATTGTCAAAAAGCCTCTAAACTACTTGGGTTTACAATACGTCTCTCTAATTGTTTTACTGATGCTAAAGCACAAAAAACATTATATTTAACTTTTGTAAGAAGTCAGCTAGAGTATGCATCTCAGATAAGGAATCCACGGTATCATAAATACATTGATCGCATTGAAAACATTCACAAAATATATTTGCTTTCATCAAAAGATTCCGAACCAGTCGACAGCCGATCTTGGACTCTGTAAGAAGTATCATCTGCTACCACTGGTAGATCGACGTAAAATTGCAGACTGTTTATTCTTGTTAAAAGTCCTCGATAACAATGTTGATAACCCTGAGTTATTGACAAAATATGATTTTAATGTGCGAAGTAAAGCACTTCGTTTGTATCCACCCATAAGTGTACCACAACATCTTCGAATTATAGACAGAACAGTTATATTGTGCGCGCAAACATAAATTTTAATGAGATATGCAAGGAATTTTATTTTGATCCATTCACAATTAGCGTAGACTCAAATGATTTAAGTAGCGGTAAGTTATATTGTTTTATTTTTGTTTTTAATATTTTCTATTTTATTTCAGAAACACAATTGCAAATCTAGTATTATTTAAAATAAGGCGCATAGTATCAGTCAATACGCGAGCATTTGTAATTGGCTTTCTGGTGACTATTGTCTCCTTTTTTGTTTGTTTTTATTAGCTGTAAATCCTCCATGTATCATAAATAAAACAAATTAAATAATTATTAACCTCTCTCGTACCGTGACGGTACGAGAGAGGTTAATCAATACAAAAATATGTCCAAAATTGTTCTTTGTTTAGGTTACAATATATTGAACAAGCATAACTTGTACTTTTGACGGGCTTTTTATAAATCAAGTTGTCATATTTTAACACCTCTAGCGGGAAGTGGAGTCCATTTGATACATTCGGCGATAGCGCGCGTAAGTTGAGACAAATGTTTACGCTCCGTCCTTTTAAATTAATTAATCCGCTTCCAATCTTTATGAATTGTTCTAAGTATTACAGTTACTGTTATGTGGTTTGTTTGTGAGTTGTTATGTGTGGTTAAATCGTGAGCTACAAACAAAAATGGAACAATAAGCATTGTACCATCTTATTTTGACTACATAACGGATGTTCTTTTTATAATTAAAGGAAATATATTTGTAAACCTATACTCATATCTAAGATCAACATCATCGTCACTTAATTCAAAAAGATTTACACGATGACGATGCCTGTAAGATCGCTGAGACATCTCCAGCATATCTAAATCTTCGAAATCCATCTAATCAATAATTTCCTTTTGTAAATAATGATTTGTAAACAATAAAGAAGACACAATTATAATCAACTTTAACCTCAAATAAATTTGTACCGAACTTAAACATAGATAAACTAGAGGTCGCGGCATAAAAATTTTGTTTAGTCGGAGCTTAAACCTGTCAATAATCCTAGAACTAAATTTAGATCGTGTTTTGGAATAAGATATGATTTGTTTCATTTCACTCCATTTACCCCTAAACAGTTTCTTTTACAAATTCTTATGAGGCATACCGTTATAATGACGAAGAACTACAGAACTTTTTAAAAGCATTTGAACACCTACATCCAACTTATTTTTATTTTTTAGTTAGTTAAAGTTGGGCTTATGGAGTTATTTTCTCGTTCCTTTTGTTTTGAGAGCTCAGAACAAATTATTCAGTTCTTATTTAGATTTATACTGACTTTGCTCGACCAAGGATGCATCATACAACTAATACCAAAGAGACCAGACAGATGCTTCGTACAAAAAAAACTTCACACACATGTTAAAGAAATGGTGCAGATGTTAAAAGCAAAAGTTTTGGAAATTTTTGAAAAAAAACCTACAAAAAAAAATGCTTTATGGTTTTCTATCTAAATATGGTGACCCTAAATGTGTCTTCATACGACCAGGGGGGTTCGTATGTAGACCCATTTAGGGACACCCCCCCCCCCCCCCCCCCGTTTGGCTAATCCTTCTCCTAACACCCTGTATGAACGACCTGCCCTTTGGGTAACGCTTATCACTTCCTATCAGGTGAACCATTCCCCTGTTTGCTTACCTATAGATAAACTCATACTTACTTGACGTCTCTCTGGCTCTTCTTTTAAGCTTAGATACGCGTTGTTCTTCCACTTCAATTTTAAACATTATTAAAGGAACATCATCTTCTAAATCTGATTCATATTGGATTGGTGGTATATATGCGTTGTCAAACTTTTCCGGTTCCAGCTCTGGAAGTAAACACGGAAAAGAATATTATTAGAAACAGTTAAGAATATTACTCTTAATATTATAAGTATTTGTTTTATTTCACAATATTATGGTGCCGACTCTCTTGTCATATAATTTTCTACACTAGACTAAA
Organism: Dasypolia templi; assembly: GCA_963555695.1. Lineage (NCBI taxonomy): Eukaryota > Metazoa > Arthropoda > Insecta > Lepidoptera > Noctuidae > Dasypolia > Dasypolia templi. The sequence continues at coordinate 10,088,190 of OY743164.1, forward strand.
AGTCACTTAAATTTTGTTTTTTCCTGTCAAACTATGTTTCCCATTCTGAAATTGATTAATGAGACCACAGATAATATAATACCACGTACAGATACCCAATCTCATACAACGAAATGGCACCTCCTTAAGTCTGGTTATTGAACTGGCTATTTTTTAATTCGTCCAAATTAACAGATGGCAGCATCAGCGACTCACTAATTGCTAGAGACTGTGGTTTTACAACGCTATCTAGGCGTCGACCTACATTTAAAACGTTTCGTGCATTCCTTTTTATATAAAGTAGTTCCGGGTTCAGAAAAACATGTTAATAGATTTCTTTTATGTTTCTATGTCTTTACATATCTATTACTTTTAATAGATATAAACAAAGTAATTTGATTTAAATTTAAACGATAAAGCGCTTGCTGTGATGACAGGACCAAATGAGTACAACACCATCTATTGCAAAGAGCTTTAAACAAAATGATTAACAGATGGCTACATAAATCTTTTTAAGAATTCGAATTGAAGTAGAAGGCTTCATTTATGTTTTTTGTTGAAAATACGTGCATTATGAGTGAAAATAAATAATACAGCATTTTAATCATACTTCAACAAGAATTCTGCCTTTTATCGCTTTCTAATGATTGTTAATTTCATAATGGTTACATAGGCATCTATATATTTAACTACATAGCCAAGTATAATTTGACAGCACTAATGTCATTCAAGTTATCCAATTTAGTGAAAATGGCAATTTCGCTATTCTGTATTTCACCATTATCTTTTTGATTGTCAAATCTAAATCAGACTATTTTTCGTCGGGATTTAGATGCTTGTGAGTTTGTACATCACTATGGAAGCTTATGTGATTGCAGCTGTTGTCGATTCATGAAAAACAGACAGACTCAGACAAATTCAACATGTCCTTGATAGGGCTTTCCAAAAGCGCGGCGACGAGAATACCGGAGATTTTTAACTTACTGAACGAAAAACCAAATTTGTCTTTTCTCGAGATCACATTTTTACTAGTAAACAAACTTTTGCCCGCGGCTTCGCTCGCGTGTAGCTCGAAAAATCCTGTAAATCCTTTTCCATTAAAAATACAGAAAGAAAGAAAGAAAGAAAGAAAGAAAAATTGTTTATTCTGCACAAACAAAACATACATATATGTTTGTATGTCAAACGGTGTTGGAGTTCACTCTAGACACACACAATGTATACTCCTATCACACTACTAAAGTTTCTATTATTGAATTTATTCATAATTCGAAAGACACGTAGCGATCTAGCGTCAAAAAGCAATTGTGACCATCGACAGTTATTGTTCTTAGCCTCGAGAACAGTACTTTTTTTCTAGATGAAAGGTTAAGTCTTTTTCTGTACCCCTGACAACTTTTATGCAAAATTCATACTTTCGCATTTATAATATTGGTTAGGTAGTTAGAAGGTTAAGATTCGCTGTATTACGCTGAAATAAACAGCAAGATAATCATGCTACCTGAATAAATTTAATTGCTGAATTTTAATAAAATGTAACGTTTTTTATTCTTGATGAAAACCGAAATAATATCGCTGTGGTCACATTAGGAATACGTGAGGCGGCATCTACACCGCTACATGCGAACAACGCTTCACACTGACGTCACACAAATCCTGCATCGCGTAATCAGAGTTTAACGCGCAGCTAGCATATATACAACTTCCCGAAAATAATCATCGGGCAGTTGCCCACCAGATTCGACATCCATCTATCTGGTCGGAGGATCCTCCCTTTTCCAAGAGTATGGGTGTACTTTACACCCTGTTCCTCATATCTCTTCATACATTACAATTCAAGTTATCACATAATTTAATATACTTTTACGTTATAACAGCTCCGTGTATTTCATTTAAATAATTATTGATTGATTTTACTCAGTTTTTTTGCACTTCGGATCACTTCGTACACTTTCAATCTCTCTTTTTTTAAATTTCCGACAAATCTTGGTCTGTGGTCCACTTAACTTTGCGATTGTCAAACTCGATTTGTGTCAAAAATCTTGTTTGATAACAGAATAACTTTTAAGATACTCTCTATCAAAAATAAGACATTTTAGTGATAGTTTAGTTCGGTGTACAAGAGAATCGGCACCATTGTGGTTTCACTTGAATTAACTAAACAATGACAAAAAAAATAGTGTTGTAAAAACAATTAATTTTCATTTATTGACCATAATATAGAATTCATGAATGATTTTTTCATGGAACACACCATAACTTTGATGTTCTTCCTCCTCAATAATAGTATCTAGTCCCTCACAAACAGCTGGTAATTCTTATTTGATTGCAATGCTCTCTGTTTGAATTACATCAACTATATTTATGTTCTCTGTTGGAGATTTCATAAATCCTCCGAAAACTAGTATGTGGTCTTGTTGTATTAAGGGATTGAGCTGTAAAAAGATGATTATAGCATTAGGTAAAATAAACTGGTGACCACAGTTCTGTGAGCACAAACTTTTTGATGTATAGGTACTGAAGTCGCTCCACCTCTACAAGTGAGGATACTTAGGTAGGTCCAATGTACCCTGGAGAGTTGGCCATGCTACCAACCTCACTGACCACTGCACAAGCTTTTGTTGCATAGCCTTTATTTTTTTTTTTATTTTTTTTTTTGTTCCCGGGGTGGAAAATCCTCATGGATGTCCTCCGCCCTGGGGCGGGCGGAGGGGTCTGTCAGACTCTTACTGACTAAAAACCACCCCGGTGTTCCATCTCACACCTACGCCGGGGTCGCGGGAACACATTATTCTTCCACAACCCCGGCTAGTGCCGGCCCGCTTGCGCGGGCCCCGTCTCGGGCGGGGAGAGTGAGGTGTACTCCCCCCGCAACGTCTGTGAGCGGCGCGCGCGGAACACTACGCGCGCCGCCTTCTCGGGTCCTGATGTTGGGGGGCGACGGATGTCCCCGAATCCGTCGCCCCTGGACCCATTTAGGGGGGCCGGAAGAGGGCGTTGTCCGCCCTCCTCCGACGCCCGGTGCGTCTGCTGCGGGCCGGGTCGAGAGTCGAGATCTCTCTCTCCCTTTCCGCAGCCTCCTTCTGCGAGATGACTGTTTCGCAGAAGGAAACCACCGCGTCCCAGGACTCGGCGCTGCCGACCATCGAACTCACTACGGTCGGCAGCGACAAGTCACTGCCTACTTCAGTTATGAGGGCACGGCGCGGCTCCTCCCAAGCGGCACACTCTGCCAGCGTGTGCCACGCCGTGTCCTCCCGGCAGTCGACGCAGTGGTGACACCGGGCGTCCGGCTCCCTGTTTATGCGACACAGGTACTTCCCGAAGCAACCATGCCCCGAGAGCACCTGCGCCGCCCGAAACGTCAGGGAGCCGTGCCTTCTCCCGAGCCAGCGGTCGAGCACTGGCCGGATCGCCTCGATGGTGCTGAGGCCGGCGGTAGGGCGTGACAGCCTCACCCGCCATTCCGCCACCAGGACCTCGCGGAGCTGCAACCGATGCTGCTCGATATGTTGCTGCATCGGTCGCTCGCCCCGCTCCCGCGCTGCCTCGCGCCACCGGTACAGTGACGCGAGCACCTTCGCCTCCAGGTCCCAGGGCGGTGATCCGGCCAGTGCACAACCCGCCTCGAAGGTCGATCGTGCGATACCCCCGAATGACTCTGACGGCCATCGCCCGCTGCGGCTTGCGCAGGACAGCTATGCTGCCGGCCGTCAGGTCAGACGCCCAGATCGGCGCTCCGTAGAGCGCCATGGATCGCACGATCCCCATATAGAGCCGCCTACAGGCGGCGCTCGGGCCCCCCAGATTGGGAAGCAGCGTTGCCAGTGCCCCGGCCGCGCCCAACAACTTGGGCGCCAGCCGCCGTTTGTTGCATAGCCTGAGCTGACAAGAGAGAGTACCGTTTTTAAACTACAACCATACACTAGTTTCATACAAAAGTTGTAGTAGTATTATGTGTAGTATTTTATATTTTTGTATTTTTGTGTTGTGTTTTATTTGTATGTTTAATTTTTGTGTTTTTTACGTGAACACGTATGTCATTAAAATTTGTCTACATTAAACACGATTTGCATACCCATGACGGTAGAACATGGAGCACTATAAAAAAAAAGCAAAACATCTATCTTTAGTATGCAACATCTATCTATAGTAGCAAACATGGCGTTTGCAAACGAATAAATGATTTGATTTGAAAAAATCTGCAAATATTTAATAAAATAAGTATGTGATAGACATAAACATGAAACCTCGATCGTACGGTTGCCCGGTTGGAGTGAAATCCAGGGTTCACTGTTGATGCACATAATATTTTGTCATAATTTATCATCGCATAATATTAATTCTGCATACATGTTTAGGCATCATTTTCTTTGGCATTTGTGGTAGCACGATGTGGCATAACGATTTAGAAGAATATTATTCTAAAGCAAAATATTATAAACGCATAACAATATAATATTAAAGCACTAACTGCCTCGTTGGTCTAGTGGTCGCAAGCGCAACTGCTGAGCGTGAGGTCCAGGGTTCGACTCCCAGGGCCCTGTTTAATAAAGCTGACAATTGGACATATTTGTCAAAAATTACAAAATTGTAGAATTGTCGCACCTATGCTTTTTAACAAAAGTGACAAATATGTCAAAAATGGACAGGTACTTTGTCATTTAAAAACGCGATTATTAAAACTCGACATATGTCAAAAAACCACAGTGAAATTATTTCTGACAATGGGGAAGGTCGCTCAAAGCTAATTGTAGATGGCGTGACCATAGCTAGGTCCCTACAGCCTACAATAAATTTGACATTTCGTTCATTCATTCCGTTTCGTGTTCATTCATGAGTTTGGTTTCATTCCACCATTTCGTTATTTTCATTGATTTCAATATTTTATATCAATAATTATTCGATATGGAATATGTCAGAATTAAAAATCTTAAATATTGCTTCATTCCTAGTCATCACTTTCTTTAAAATGTTTCCGACATAACCTCAAACTCTGTTGTAATTGAAATAATTATCTTCCAATAGCTTTAAGCCACAATCTGCTAAGTTTAGGGTATTTCGGAAAATGGTAGACTCTAATTTTCGGGCATTTAGGAACGTAACAATGAATCATTTTGGCAAAAATTAATAAAAACCGACTTACGCCTTGCATTATTGGCTTGTTTTGGGAACTAGCTACGACAGCGCCATTTCGACAGTTGCCTTCCCCATTATGTCGACCTTTGATATTTTTGCAAATAATTTTGTTTTAGGAACTTAAACGAGTGTAAAATAGAAATATATTAAGAAAGTAAATAATCAATCATGTATTTATTAAAATAAGCAAATAAATGATTAATTAACTATTAATTCGTTGCATTAATGACTGTTGAACTGCTTCCTCATCGAATACTTCGTCCCCGTTGTTTTGATCTATAACTTTATCATTGTCATTTCCGCAAATAGCTTGTTCTAAATGGTGCATCGCAATCTGAGCCTAACTGTTTTTAATATTATACAAAACGATGCAAAATAATATAAGATTGTTTGTAATTATCGGCTGGACTCTTAGGTGAGACATGGAAATTTTTATTTTAAGATTCCCAAAAAAATTTCCACAATTCTTCTCGCTGACTTTACGCACGCAAGAATTTTCTAGTGTTGCTGTCCTTGTTATTTTTTGTATATTAGGCGTCTTAAGCCACCTTTTTAGACCATATAAAGAAAGAAGAGAAGAAAGAATGCTCGATGTAAGTTTTTTTTGTGATTAAACTTTTATAAACACTTTCTTACATCTTTAAAATTCATAATATTTTTTCGCGACAGAGGATAACGCTCCTGTCAGAATGGTCGGACAATTCTATAAATATGTCAATATGTCATGACAATTTTCTGTTTAAATAAAGTAAATTTTACAAGTTTTTCACGACAAATTTTCACTTGTCAAATGTCGCTCAAAAAGTTTTATAAAACAGAAAAATGTCGGACTTACAGGTGACAAAATTGTCATGGTGGAAAATGTGACATATTTTCCACCATGACAATTTTGTCACCTGTAAGTTTTATTAAACCGGAAAATTGTCGAATTGTCACTTTTTGACTTATGTCGGACTTGTCGGATTGTCAGCTTTATTAAACAGGGCCCTGGTCGGGCCAAGTGACATTGGGTTTTTCAATAAGGATTTTTTTTGTGGCAGCCCGAAGTCTAGATTTGTGCTCGGTTGTTGGCAATCGGCTCGCCACCTATCAAAGCTCGTTCCCACTTGTCGGGTGTCGGATCCGTAAATTAATAGGAGGCTCCAGTGGCAGAGCATTTTATATGAAGCTATTCACAAGTGTCGGATGTCGGTCTTTTGGTATTTTATGCTAACTGATATTTGAGCAAGTAGATCATAGAATGTAGTTATTGACGTCCTAAAATAATTGTAAATCCTAGTTTCGTCACTTCTCAATTCTGTTATTAAGTTCTGAAATGTTCCCAAACTAAATCTTCCCCTTGGGATTGGATGCACTTAATATTTTATTTCCTTGGCTCTCTTTCTTCGTTTTCTTCTTAAACAATAATACATCACAAGAACTGTGTCGCTGTCCATCGTACACAGTCAAAGTGCTAAAAATTGGCACCAGTGGCCGACAATCGATTATTAACCGAAAGCGTGAACAAAGGCGCCGACATACGATTATTATACGGATTCGACACGCGACAAGTGGGAACAAGGTCTTACATGGGACTTAAACATAACTGGCAAATTTCCTAGAAAGCGGAAACAAGGCGTGATGTTGTTATTCAAGCAAAATGTTCATCGGTTTCGAATCATTAACTCCTTAGGAGTTACTAAAGACATTTTTGGACATTGGTAAAGGCATGTATTCAATGGAACCCCAAATAATTTCCATTTACAAAAAATAATAATGAACACTCCAAATGTAATAATGTGTCTTTATTTATAAGCGACAAAAATTTAAAAAAATAATAGTTTTACAAAGATTTTATTTAAGTTTCTAACTGGCTTGCAAATGAAGCTGTTTAAAAAGAACTATATAAGCCTTGGACGCAACCTAGCATTGATGCACTCACGTATACGACTGCCTACATTTTCACGTTAGTTTGACAATGGTGCCGATTCTCTTGTACCTCGAAAATGGTGTGTGCTGTCGCAAAAATAATGAAAATGTCGACCCCTTGATAAAACCCTTAAACCTAAACACCCTTACATATTTTCCATCCAAAAAGTTAAAAATTCCATATAAACCAAGTTGAGGCTGCCCCCTCTGAAATACTTGACGCAAACAAGGACGACGTTGGGAAACTAAAAGAAAAAAAATTAAACCACGTGGTGTCGTGATTGTCTAATTTGATTTTGGTTGTGCCAAAATTAATTTTATTTTTTTTATTTTTTGCAGAATAGCTGTAAGATTCTCATCCAAAACTTAGGAATTTTAGTGATAGTTTAGTTCGGTGTGCAATAGAATCGGCACCAATTCCTTTTTTGCAGGCTGCTGGACTAATTGGAAAAAAAAGTTATGCCTGACTCGTTATGCCAAAGTAGATGAGGAATTTAAAAATTATGTGAATCAGGCATCTGAAATCCAGACACAATAGGTATGAGCTTTAGAAAAACTACCACATTATGCTGAAATTATAACTTATAAGAATAATTGAGAAGAGTACCTCACCTCATAATCCTCATTCATCATCTGAGCAAACCGCTTTTCTGCTTCCAGACATTGTCTCAGTAATCGGTAGCATTGCTTTAGTTTAGCGCAACAGATGAAACAAGCAAGCATCGGTCTTCTGTCTTCAGTTACAAACTGCAACAAAACTTGTCTTACACTATTTTGTTCTGATGAAAATACTTCCAATTTTTCTTTTTTTATTGTATAGCAGTAGATAATCAGTAATGCTTTCTACAACATTGTTGTCAACGCTGGCATAACCTGGCTGAGGCTGGCACAGGAGCATGGGGAATGGCACAAGAAAAGGGAGGCCTATGCCCAGCATTGGGTGAAGTCTGGCTGTGGATGATGATGATGATGAATGCTTTCTATACACCTCGGACAGAGAAAGATTGTTAAATGTTATTAATTTATTATGTAAGTCCAGGTTTCCTCACATGATTTTCTATTTATTGATGGCAGGGATTTCTATTTGCCCATAACTGAAAGTAGTATTAATTTACACAAATCAACACCGTCTAGGGATATTTAGTTTTTTTCTTCTCAATTTACTCAAAATTTGTTATAAATAATATATGTATATATATGTTTTTATAAAGCCTATATAACAGACAAGACTTCAGAATAAAACAACTATGTTTGTATGATATGATTGTATCAGGTGTAATATTGAAACCCAAATGTGCTTCTGAAATTAAAGAAACAACATTTACACATAACGAGAACAAACGCGGATGAATCAGATATTGACCTTATCCTCAACCGAGACCTTCAACTGGATCTACCCTTGAAGCTAATCACGCTTAGAAGAGATATATAGAAATATAAACTTAATGGACAACAAAAAAGTATTTCAAGAATTACCTCGCAAAGGAATCGTGTACTTGACTATACTTTTTAATGCCATTCAACGAGTAGGCTACTTCCCAGATTTATGGAAAGTATCACAATTAATAATGATCCATAAACCTGGTCACCTCTTATAGACCAATTAGTCTCTTACCAATTATGTTTACGCTCTACGAAAAGTCCCTACTACATAGAATGTTACATGTCCTTAAAGAAAAGTCCATTGTCTCAGATCACAAATTCGATTTCGGAAAGAACATGCTACCATAGAACAAGTCCATAGAGTGTGCAGGACGATCAGAAAATCTTTTGAGAAAAAAGAGTACCGCTCAGCTGTCTTTCTTGATATACAACAGGCCTTCGACAGAGTCTGCCACAAAGGGTTGCGATTCAAAATAAAAACCTTATATAACCTTATATAAAAACCTTAACCTACATTCTATTGTGTACTAAAATCCTACATTACAAACAGAATATTTCAAGTAAGAGAAAATCAGTCCACCTCGGGATTCCATGAAATAACCGTAGGAGTACCACAGGGCTCGGTTATTGGACCCGTACTGTACACTCTGTCTACTTCCGACTTGCCTCAAAGCTCCGAGATCAAAATTGCCACTTTCGCGGATGTGGGGGTCGGGCCCACCCTAAACGGCAGTCAACTGTCACACCACGGGTCTGTGAAGTATCTGGGCATGCATCCCGACCGCAGGCTCACACGGAGAAAACATGTCGAAACAAAACGAGACGAAATGAACCTGAAATACAAAGGTCTATTTTGGCTACTAGGAAGAAACTCAAAAGTGGCTGTAGATAACAAACTCCTCATATATAAAACCATATTAAAGCCAATATGGACATATGGCATCCAACTTTAGGGATCAGCCAGTGCCTCCAACATAATGAAAGTACAAAGGGCACAAAACTACATGATAAAACAAATATCCATCGCCCCATAGTTTATCAAGACAGCATAGATCCATGAAATCCTCAATATTCCGATGGTCAACGAGGAGATAAGTACACATGGTGACAACTACAAATCCCGAATACAAAAGCATCCAAATAAGCTTGCAGGGCAGCTAACCGTCCCAGAGAGCATCCGTCGATTGAAAATGTGGCGGAACATTTTCGACCAGAACAGTCAGTCTGAAGAATGACTTCGAATAACTAGGGCAAACTCCACTGGGAATAGAGCCCCACATGCCATCAGAACTATCTCATCTGCTCAGAGTCTCGCGCGCGCACGCATAACGGATGGACGTGCTTATTGCGAGTTTTGTGATAAACGAAGTACTTTCCTTTGTGAGTAATAAGATCGATGTCATGAACGAAAAGAGAACGAAAAGAGTATAAGTCGCATCTGTGTAACTACGTTTAATGAGGATGACATAAGTAAGGCAAAGAGTCTGTTGTTTGATTTGGTTCCTACAACAAAACGTAGGATCCAAAGGAAACGGGATGGAAGAATGAAGCCTGATATAGATGATATAATATGCTTGCTAAAAGCAACAGATCCTGAACTGATTCCCATATTTGTTGCTCGCCTACAAAAACTTTCGGCGGTCCTATTTGATCATTTGGATTGTACTAGGCTTTTAAAAGACCTGCTTCGAATGCAAAATGAGATTAAGGAAGTCAAGGAGCAGTATGTAACAGTGCAGCAATTGGATTCTGTTAAACAGGACATTGAAAAGCTAAAAAGTTCAACGTTTGATGTTCATCAAGTAAACACAAACGAGGCGGTTGTGTGGTAGACAATGCAGAATTCGAGACGTCAGATGGTTATGCTACAATAATATCTGCGCCTGGTAGCCTTATTACATTCTTCGCGGGTGGAGGGTAGACAAGAAAAATATGTTGACGGTAGAAGTCTCTGTGAGGTCGGTGACGGCGGCGTACCGGTTGTAAACATTGCGAGGAGCGGCGAGAACGCGATGTCGCATCGCCTAGCACCGACGGTAACGCTTGCACCTGTAGATATGGGACACACTGCTTTGAAAAATGACGAGCATGTTGGGAAGCAGTCGACTTTTGCAAGTGTCGTGAGAAAGGAAGGGAATGCTCCCTCGCAAGATAAGGATGGTTGGACATTAGTTAAAAAAGTAGCCGAAATAAAAGATTTACAGGGAAAATGGGGAATGCTGTAATCCAACCCGAAGCGAAGTTTGACGCTGCTGAGATAATGGTACCTTTATATATTTCCAATGTATTAAAAGGACTTTCTAAAGAAGACATAGTAACTTATATTAAGGATAAATGTAATTTACAAGTGAAAGTGGAAAAGATGAGTATGAGAACAGAAAATGAGTGTGACAGTTACAAAGTTTTCATTCCGAAACTTATGGAAGATTTTTTTCTATATGACGAATTCTGGCCGGATGGGGTGTCATACCGCAGATTCATACATTTTAGAGGAAACTTCAGAGCCACAATGGAGACAAAGACAATTAATACGAAGACCAATAATAATGGATAAGGCAATAAAAATGATCAATTTCAATTGCAAATCTATAAAATGACGATTGACTGTAATATGCGGCTGTGTGTATCAGCTGACGTTATATCATTACAAGAAACAAGGTTACTGCCCCACGACTTGATGTTCTAGGCACGGTGCACGATGACTTTGCCTACACTGGGACGTCTGCGGTGAATACTTCGGCTGGAATACTGCGAGGTAGGCCCTACGAAGGAGTGGCGCTCCTCTGGAGGAAAAGCTTATTCTCATCTGTGACGGCTGTAAAGTGTAATAGTGCTCGTCTTACAGCAATACAGATAGAAGAATCAAACAATATGCTACTTGTTTTTTCAGTCTATATGCCTAATTGCTGTGATGATAATAAAACTGAGTTTACAGAGTGTCTAAGCGAGATGAACGCTGTAATAGAAAATAGTGATATTCAGCATGTGTTTATGTTGGGTGACCATAATGCGCATACCAATGAACAATTTCATTACGAATTGTTAAAGTTTTGTGAGGAAGAGTGTTGGACTTGCGCGGATAGCGAGCTACTACCTCGCGACTCGTATACATAGTGAGTGATGCACACAGGTGCAAGCGTTGGTTTGACCATTGCGTCGTTACTGAGGCCGCGCGTGAAACTATATCTATCTAGTATAGAAGTATTGTACGGCACTTATTGGTCCGATCACTTTCCTATCCAGTTAGAATGTAACTCATGTATAGTGGAGTCTAGTATTCCACCACGTAAAGTATTAAGTAGTAAGGATTTATAAGGAGAGCGAGACTTAGAACATATAAAGATGTATGAAAAATTGTGTAATTAAAGGTTATTTATTGTGCGGATAAATTATGTGATGATGTAACTCACAGAGTGGTTATAGACAATTTGTACACAAAAGTCATTGATTTATTTTCAACATCTGCTGAGCGGACACAGCCGCACAGCGCTACAGCTATTAGACAAATATGTTATAAACCTTTAACGGGTTGGAATAGGTATGCTAGAAGTTGTAACGAGTTTTTTTATACCGTTACATGTCTTTGATAATTATAGTTGATTTCGGAACGATTTCTAGTTGTAATTTTTTATCTGTGATACATTCGGCTGACGTTTCGACGTCAAAATTTGACAAGTCACTTTGCAATCTTTGTTCGTTCTTTCAATCTTCGTTCGACAGGTCTCCTAATTTTCCCTTAATGGAGTCATAATTAATCTAGGAAATTTGGCATAAAAAAGCCATAATCCTAAACCAAAGGACCCGTGGAATGGTCCCTGAGAAAAAAAAAATCGGATTTTTTAATCCCTCATTCGCCTCCTTATGTTGCTTTTGTTACCTTATGGAGCTTTGTATCCCTGGAATAAGCGCCTACAATTGTGGGTGCTTATTCTACCTTTAAATCTACAGAGGAATTTCTATTGGCCTTCCATGGGCTGATTACCTGAGAGGTACCACCTTCCGGCTCTCGGGGTCACCTTCAAGTTTCTTTTTTTTCTTATTTTTTATCATACCAAAACAGCCTTCAGCTGCTAATTTAAAATTACTGAAAAGGTGCAATGATGAAATAACATTAACTAAAATTTTAAATAGTTTAATTGTATTCAATAAGCTAAAAATAGACAATAAACTGGGAATGTTCAAGGTAGTGAGACTTTTAATCACCATTGACATCCACAGGCTCCCATCCTAAGATTAATTGTTCAATCTCTGCAATTTTATCTGGCTATCCATTAATAGTGTGTTGCTCCACCGTGCCAGAAATTTCATTTCTTTTATCAACATATTTTTTTAGGAGATCGCACACACTCAGAAACACACATATTTTCTATATTTATACTACAATTGATCCCAACAAGGGATTTCCCCTTTTTTATATTACATTTGGCTTCCCAACCCGGGGACCTTTTTCTTTTTTTTATGTTACAAAGTGTTCACTCTCAGGCTCGGCTTGCTTTTCAGATGTGGCATTTATTTGGAAATTCATCTTCAGGATCTATTTATGAGAATATGCGAAATACACGTAACATTTTTAAAGCTAAATTAAAGTGATGTCGCAATAATCAAGCACGAAAAAAAACTAGACATAATGGCTGAGCAGTGCAAATCTAAAGATTTCGGTAGGTTTAGGAAGAGTACTTCGAAACTGAACCCCAAGCCAAGTCTGCCTGTGAGCGTAGCAGGAATGTGTGAACCTCAAGCCATTTCAAATTTCCTCTCTCTTGAAATAGTGCGGCTGCATGATGCATATGGTAGAATTAATTCGAAATTCGAAACAGTTCACTTATTTTAAAACTTTAATTTGAGACCAAAAATTACTTTTCAAGTTCAAATTTGGAATCATCCAAAAAGACCTACACAATAAGCTAACTTCGAAAGATTTTAAAAACGGCCAATATTTTTAGCTATTATCTAAGATGTGTGTGCATCCTCATGTATGAGATGCATTTAAAACAAAACATTTAGACAATATTATTATAAAGTATGAACTTACTGGAATATCAGTCAGATTTTCATATACTTCATGTAAGTTCTTGTCGACCACTACAAACATGCGAACATTCCCCACTAAGCATATCCTACATATCGCGAATTTTTCCATCTTTACTCTTGTATACGAAGAACACTGTTACACAAATACTTGTCGTGGCTTGGCTTGTATATTATTAATACTACTTCGAATAACGAACGCGTCAACGCGCTTCGGCATTGTTTGTTTTGTGGACTTTTTTTTTTAAATGTATATGGCATGGCTACGAGGCCTATATGCCAAATTTTTGTGGACTTACGTGGACCAGTGTTGCCACCTCAAAAATTATCTTGTCACTAGTTCCAGTGTAAAATGTTGCCATATTTTGGAAATTTGGATTGAAAAAAAACCACAAATTCTCGCTACTTTTTTTTAAATTAAAATACATTATGCCTGAATTAAAAAAAAAGGAATTTAGTAACAGTCAATAGAACGGACTTGATTAAAATTCAAGATTTTGAAACATTATATCTTCCATTACATCATCATCCACAGACGCCGACGTTTGTGCTGAAGACGTAGTTGGTTGTGATAGATCTCTAATGAGTACTTTGTGTTTTTGCCGACAGCCTCAATGACATCGCTAGGCAAAGTGAGCAAAACCCTTTCAGTTCGTCACCTGGTAGACGTTTAAGCCGGCTTTTGAGTTCATCATACTCCTCCCACTCTTTTCTATACTTTTGCGTATTTTTTTTTTTTGGACGGCAGTTCCATTCTTTTTCGAATTTAATAATCTGAACTTCACTATTCTCACTCCGACGATGAAACGATACGATGCACTCTTCAATTAACTTCTTTACTGTTCTGTCACAGAGAATGTGCCATTTCCTACCAACTTTAAATCGAATTCAGTTAAAGAATGATAAAACAAAAACAATATAGTCAATAACTCAGTGTTTGGGACTCCTCGACCATAGACTAAGTCCAGAAAGATACACATTTCCGTCTCAATGGGGAAGGCAACTGTCAAAATGGCGCTTTCGTAGCTAGTTCCCAACACAAGCTAATAATACAAGGCGTGATGTGGTTTTATTTTATTTTAGCGAAAATAGACGCGTTATTGTGTTCCTAAAAACCACGAAATTGGAGTGCACCATTTCCCGAAAGACCCTAAAATTAGAAGATTGTGGTATAAAGCTATTCGTTGAGATTTTTTTGAGTTCGAGTTTATGTCGGAAACATTTTGAAGAAAGTGATTACGAGGAAATATACAAGGTTTAAAATTTTGACACTTTCCATGTCAAGTACTCTAGAAAATACTGAAATCACCGAAAATAACGAAATAGTGAAATAAAATCAAACTCATGAATGAACACAAAATGGAATGAATGAACGAAATGTCAAATTTATTAAAGGCCGTAGGGACCTAGCTATGGTCGCGCCATCTACAATTAGCTTTGCCCGACCTTCCCCATTAGGTGTTCCCAAATTCCATATTGAAAAATCGTCAAAAATCGCTAAAAAATAATTAGTCGCTAAACGATGAAAACATGTCGACGATGACAAAATCACCAGGGTGGCAACACTGCCTCTTGTCCCTTCATACTCCTTTCTGTACCTCAATACTTTCTTTACTTTGTACAATTAGCTTTCCTGAATATAAATGTATAGTATCTTTCATTACTTTAAATAATATTAAGTTGTTTTAATTTTAGTTCATTTTTCATTATGGTATCACTGTTATTAATAATGATCCCATAGATTTTATCCCTAAATCCCGTGAAAACCTATTATATATTTTTCGTTTCCCTAGCTTTGTTTCTTTCGTATTTGCATTGGCTGAATGCACAAACCGTGCGAAGCCAAAAGGAAAAGAAAAAAAATTATGTCTCCGACTGAAAGACTTGTATCTCATGAAAAAAAATACACCAACTGTCATCTGTCAAGTAGTTTCTGTGACTGTGTAGTGTATTTGTTTTTGGTCACGTCAGGGTTTGTTGATGATTTGTGTTGGTGCTCATCGAGGAAGCAATATAATAAATCCTAAGCTTATCTGACTGTCTGAACTACCTACGAGAATTTATCGGGTCTCGATATCTCTGGCTGCTGTCTGCTGGTACTTAGTTAGTGCTTGTGCGTCTTACGGTGGTCCACAAAGGACGCCGAAGCGCGTACGTTATTGGAAGTATAATAATAAACAAGCCACGCCAAATATTTGTGTAACAGTGTTCTTCGTAGATATAAGTGTAAAGTTGGAAAGATGGAAAAATTAGCGATGTGTAGGATATGCTTAGTGGGGAATGTTCGCATGTTTGTAGTGGTCGACAAGAACTTACATGAAGTTTATGAAAAGCTGTCTGATATTCCAGTAAGTTCATAATTCAATATTAATAAAATGATCTTTAAGTTTTGTTTCTTGTCTGTTTGAGTTCTTAAACTCGAAAAATATTGGCCGGTTTTAAAATCTTTTGAAGAAAGCATTTTGTAGGTCTTTTTGGATGAATTCAAATTAGAATATGTAAAATTGGGAAAAATACAATTAAGTAATTTGAAAAGTAATTTTTGGTGTCAAAGTGAAAATTTAAAATAAGTGAATTTATACTACCATATGCATCATGCAGCGGCGTTATTTAATGAGAGAGGAAATGTGAAGGGCAGTAGGCATGCTCCAAGCTAGGGCTACTCAATGGAGTATTGCTGAGGAGATTGCATCAAATAAAACATTATATCAAAGTTATGGTCACATTATCATGATACTGGTGAAGTGACTGACACCCAGGCAGAAAGCACATAACCACATAACAACAAGACCGAATACAGCAAGTTGCTGCAAGAAGACAACTAAATGTTGCGGCCACTCAGTAGGTTCTATTACCCATATTAAAAGTCAAAACCTCATGATTTCCTTGTCTTGACTCGAACCTCCCGTGGTTTGTTTTTCATAGTTGCAATTTTACTCCTCATCTCAAACAGTTTCCTCAGTCAAGGAAGTTTTAACTAAAACATATGTGTATTTGTGTCTACATGTGGAACGCTTTTGCAAAATGTTACAGCTAGCCAATGCCTATATTTTTTTTTTAAAGTACTTATAATTAAGATAGATTTGAGGATTTCAAAAATACACTAGAAAGGGTATATTGTACCAGAACATAAATAGGTGCTATAAATATCTTACAGTATAGTGGTTCCAGAACTGGGTATACCAGCCTGCAGCCAGACTTTGATAACTTGATTCAAAGCATGAAAAACTGTTGCAGGACCATTGTTAATGTCATGGGTGGTTTTACTGACTGCTGATATTAGGCATAATTGCAAAAAAACTGAATGATTTTGCTTTATTATTCACATTTTTTAAATAACATATTGTTAGTTTGGCTATTATTTCACTTTTCGTCGTCATTTGAACTAACTTTTATTTATGAAAAAACATATATTTTTGTTTTATTCTGTAGTCTGCACCCTAATTGCGTAATACACAATCAATCGGAATCTGAATCGTTTTGAAACAGATTGCTAATCCATTGCTTCTTAAGTTCGATAAAAATTCTGCTCAACAATATATAGAACGCAATGAATGTTCTTGAACCGTCAAAATCAAACAGATTAGTCGTAATCGTTTACGAAAATGTGTTACGCAATTAGGGTGCCGGTTTGTTAAATTAACAAAGAATCATGCCCACTTTCCATACATTGATTGACCTGTCACATTATTCGTTTTACAGGTCGCGTCTACCTACAACCAGTGTTGTCTATTAACAATTATTATTTATAATAAAACAATAACATAGCATCTTTTCATTTAGAGGCCAGGGAAAAATACTATTAAGTAAATAGGTTTTTGAGGTTATACAGCTGTCAGATAAGGTTTGACAGCTGTTTACCCTAAAAAACTATACGATTACGATGTTAACATCAAATTGTTTCATAGTTAGACGCTGAGAAAGTTTCAATAACTCTGAAATAAATCCCTCTTCAATGTAATTAATATCACTATCAAATCGGCATGAGGCCGCAAACAGCAGTTATATTCTCGTAATATCCCGCCGATACTGAGACATCACATGTGATGTTAGGCCATCCTTGTTTTCTACACTACATTTTGTGCAAGTTAGAGCAATCTATGATATCAGCCTATTACTATCCCACTGTTGGGCAAAGGACTCGACTCATACAGAGAAGGCACGAGCATTAATCACCACGCTTGGTCAAGACGGGTTGGCGATTACAGACTTTTATTGAGATTGTAACTTGCCCGGATTTAAACTCACAGCCTCGTGCATAAAAGGCGAGGGGTCAAACAAATGACAGCCTGTGATAGAGTTCGTTTTAATTACAAATTGTAATCTATGGTTTTATGCGTAACCTGTCAACTGTACACTTATTTTTCTTTCCACACCCACACATATAAAACATAAGAAAATCATAGCTGGTCTTAAAATAATAATTAAAGTAAAAAATAAATACCAATTGGTTCATAAAAACATTCAATAACCACATGACGAACGATCAAGTTTTTCGTATTATGTGAAACGGAGCGTGTGTAAAACACGCTCCGTTTCCGAAAGTCTAATATGGAATGACAAACATAGTAACATTGCTTATTTTCTTGGCTTTATTTGAAAATTCTAATAAGTGATACGAAATAAGCAAAAAAACGCGTTAGAAAATTTTCAGGTCAAGACTGAACATGACTCTTTTTGATTAAATTGAGAAAAAACTAAATATCCCTAGACGGTGTTGATGTGTGTAAATTCATATGAACTTTCAGTCAGGGGTCTTAGGGGCAAATAGAAATCACTGGCATCAGTGAAAGAAAATCATGTGAGGAAACCTGGACTCATAATAAATAAATAACATTTAACAATCTTTTCAACACAGTTGCTAATAAAGTGGCTCTTATTACGCCGCCTTTAGGTTCATAATGCAGTGTATTAAACACGCGTGCTTTTTATTTTACATTACCGCTCTCGTGTTTTATATTTAACAATTTTTTTTTCATCTCCATAAAGAGTTTTTATGTCTAGGTAAATACAATGAATATTTTTATCTCCGACATATACCCAAGAAAATGAAAACAACGAAATAATTAATAATACCAATACCATAACACAAACTGTAAAATGCGAACAAAAACTGTTCGGTATCATTTTGAGAATTGTACTTTCACTAATTGTTTCAATAATAAAAGATAATAACAATACGAGTCATAACAGTCTTTTTCCTCGCAAGTGTGTTGAAAACCGTCGTCTGACACGCGTGTGCATTGATCATTACCCACTCGGCTCCCTTATCGAATCGAATAAAACCGCCGCGGGGGAAATGACCAAAAGAGCACACTTGTATCACAATGCACTACTATTACATAACAAAGCCAGAAAAGTCACCAATCTGCCTTGAGCAAGAGTTAATCAATGCCTTCTCTGTCCGAGGCATATAGAAAGCATTCATCATCATCATCATCATCCACAGCCTGACTTCACCCACTGCTGGGGAAATGCCTCTATTTTCTCGTGCCTTTCCCCATGCTCCTGTGCCAGTTTCAGCCGGGTTCTTCAGGACTATCAACTGCTGGCTATACAATAACTAAATTAAAATTGGAAGTATTTTCTTCAGAACAAAATAGTATAAGACAAGTTTTGTTGCAGTTTGTAACTGAAGACAGAAGACCGATGCTTGCTTGTTACATCTGCTGCGCTAAACTAAAGCAATGCTACCGATTACTGAGACAATGTCTGGAAGCAGAAATGCTGTTTGCTCAGATGATGAATGAGGATTATGAGGTGAGGTATTCTTCTCAATTATTCTTATAAGTTATTATTTCAGCATAATGTGATAGTGATTCCTCCAAAGCTCATACCTATTGTGACTTGTAGATGCCTGATTCACATATTTTTTAAATTCCTAATCTACTTTGGCATAACGAGTCAGGCATAACTTTTAATGGCATAATATAGTACATTACTCCAGCAGCCTGCAAAAGAGGCATTGTCGAACTAACGTGAAAATTTAGGCCGAGGCACACGTATACGTGAGTGCATCAATGCTAGGTTGCGTCCAAGGCTTGTATAGTACATACGCTGGAGTTACATAACTTTTAGTGTGGGCGCTACGAAAAAGTCAACCTAAATACAAAAATGGCTGCCACTCAGAGGGGGTTTGGTTTAGACCACAATTTAGAATAATTTTAGTGACAAAATAGAGCAAACTATCACCCCCTAAAGTTTGTACAGTCCGAACCCGGACATATTGTATTATTGTCACACGCGTTTATAATATTTTGCTATATAATAATATGCTTCTAAATCGTTATGCCGTGTGGTAAAGAAAATGAGGCCTAGACATATTTATATAGATCGTTAGGATAAGTAAAAGTATGCGATGATAAATTATGACATAAAATATTATGTGCATCAATAGTGAACCTTGGATTCCACACCAACCGTACGATTGAGGCTTGATGTTTATAAGTAAACTTTTGTCAAATGTAGATGTGGACGATTATCACGTGTTAAATTCTCCACATAATACTTCTACAACATTTTCATGAAACTTGTATATGGTTGTAGTTTAAAAACGGTCCTCTCTCATGTCAGCTCAACCTATGCAACAAAAGCTTGTGCTGTGGTCAGTGAGGTCGGTAGCATGGCCGACTCTCCAGGGTACATTGGACCTACCTAAGTATCCTCACTTGTAGAGGTGGAGCGACTTCAGTACCTATACATCAAAAAGTTTGTGCTCACCGAACTGTGATCACCAGTATATTTTACCTAATGATATAATCATCTTTTTACAGCTCAATCCCTTAATACAACAAGACCACAAAGTAGTTTTCAGAGGGTTTATTAAATCTCCAACAGAGAACATAAATATAGTTGATGTAATTCAAACAGAGAGCATTGCAATAAAAAAAGAATTACCAGCTGTTTGTGAGGGACTAGATATTATTGTTGAGCCGAAAGAGGAACATCAAAGTTATGGTATGTGTTATGAACAAAAAATAATATGGTTATTAAATGAAAATTTATTTATCAAAAAATGTTTGGCAACACTACAAATATTTGTTTATTTAATTACTTATACAGGGTGTAACGAAAACCCTGTCCGATCCTGAAGGGTATTATTTGGTATCGTAGTGCGTACACAAATACGTAATCATTTAATGGATACGAGATAATTATTTTTCCCCAATGAAAACAATTAATTTAAAAAATTAAAAATAATCATACCAAAGGCAACACTGATCGCTCGACAGGGTTCACCAGAGTTCACCTACAGTTTCGTGTCAAAGAAGCCGCCTGAGCGCGGCGTTCCTTTGTCGCAAGCCGTCAAAGAAACGTAGGACTAAAGAAATCTACGTTTTGCCTACGCGTAGGTATCAGCTGATATTTTATTGTAGGCTTACGCACAATGACCCCGATTTCTGACCTTCTGTTTATCAAGAAACAATTATTATTGAGTTAATGTGATGTGCTTTGGCAATGTACCCACTGTAGGTATCAGTTTATTAAAACATTTACTTGTTACATACCTCTATCTATCTAGAACATTAGTACACATTCGACACCTTTTTATTAAATTTGCACGTACTCTTCGCAGCGCACATGTGTACGATTTGAGTGACTCGAAAGCTTCCACAATCCGAGCTGTTACTTCGATTTCCGAATCACACATTCACTCACAAATAAAAATTAACATATTCAAATATTCCCGATTGGTATACGACATTGTTCGCGATACGATAGCGGCACGTGATACGTACGGACATCCGATCGCAAGCTATCTCCACGTGCGACTGGCGAAGTGTCCAAACAAGTAGCGACCAGTCGGCTACATCAAAGGATCGAGGACTCGTTATGAGTACCTACAGCGCGGCTAATGCAGGGCGGTGTCCTTTGAAATAAAATAGGCAAAAAATAAAAGATTTCGCCGGCCGGTCGAGTGTTGTCAACTTATGAAAATTTACCATATTTAGTGTTACATTTCGCATGGTAACTAAAAATAAAAAAATCAATAGCTTTTGGTTTTTATAAGTTAGATTTTTTTTACTATTTTTTCTAGTACGTATGTTAAACCAGGAATACGCCTTTTTTGGATCGGACAGGGTTTTTGTTACATATTGTATAATTTAAAAATGTTTTGCAACATTGTTGAGTTAATTCAAATTAAACCACAATAGTACCAAATCTCTTGTGTGCCAAACTCTTGTATAAAGACCATTTTAAAAACTATTCTGCAAACAATAATAATAATGTACTAATTAAAACTATGGCACGCTTGCTCGCAGGCAGACAACAGCAGGCAGGCTTAACTGAATGCTGTAAGATGTTTCCGTGTAAACTATGTATATACTTGCAAATAATCGTTTTGAATTTGAATTTATGTAACCCTGAATAATGTTTCCGAAAACTGTTGCTTAACATTTACAGCCAACTGCTCCAGTCCAGAAAGAAATGTAGTTTTTTCCCTAACAAGTATTAAAAATTAATACTCTGCCAAGTTTTAAATGACACTGAAAAAATATAACTACACGAGTTTGGCAAGTAACTCTTTTGGCGCATTTAATTAGGATTCCAAAATGGTATAACACTTGCAAGATTGTTTGTTAAATTATGAAAAAAAGACAGTTTTATATAAATGTTCCTTACCTGTCTAAAATAATTTTTGTGTACCCTAATGCTTTTCTCAAGCCTGTTACTTAGACTTGTTTGAGTGAAACGGAAGGAACCAGTTGACGACGTTTGAGCGAAAGAGAAATCCTCGTTTCAGGTAGTCCAAAATAACCACCAGCCATAGTACGAGGGCTGCACTAAAAGTATCGGTAATGGAATATTTCCACTGTTCCTGTCATATTAAAATCTTTTTAATTGAAAACTCCTTGGTTTTAAAAATCGAATATCATTTATTTATTTAAAAAAAGATTCTCGGTCTTGTCACAAGGTTTTGTCAAACTTGTTTAGTCGTTGAGAAAATGGAATTGACTCGAGAAAATTCAAGAGCGATGATTTATTATGACTTTCGAAGTGGTTTAACATAAAAGCAGTGTGTTGACCGGATGATTTCTGCATTTGGTGATGAAGCCCCATCCAAAACCACAATTTATCGCTGGATTGCTGAATTTCAACGTGGACGTGTCAAGCTCAGTGATGATCTCCGTCAAGGTCGTCCAAAAACTGCAGTCACCCAAGAAAACGTTGATGCTGTGCGTAAGCTGATTGAGGAAGATCGACATGTGACATACCACGAAATTCAGGCAACTTTAGACATTGGGCATGAGTCAAATACAAATAATCTTGCACTAACAATTAGGTGTAAAAAAGTTGTTTTCCCGATGGATACCGCATTCGCTCTGTGAAGAGCAAAATGCGGCTCGCGTTACTTGATGCATCAGAACTCTCGAAAGATTCCACGCAGGATCCTCAAATGCTGTATACAACATCGTATCAGGTGACGAATCCTGGATATACGCGTACGAACCCGAAACAAAAAACCAGTCACGAGTTTGGGTGTTCGAAAATGAGTTAAAGCCAACAAAAATTGTTCGTTCACGGAGTGTTGCAAAAAAAATGGTGGCCACGTTTGTCTCCAAACCCGGCCATGTTACGACTATTCCTCTTGAGGGACAAAGAACGGTTAATGCAGAATGGTATGCGAGCATTTGTTTGCCACAGGTCGCTGTTGAACTCCGTAAAGAGAACTGCAACCGCCGCATCATCCTCCATCACGACAATGCGAGTTCTCACACCGCACACAGAACAAAAGAGTTTTTAGAGCAAGAAAACATAGAATTATTAGACCACCCGCCGTACAGCCCCGACCTAAGCCCTAATGATTTCTATACTTTCCCTAAAATAAAGAATAAATTGCGTGGACAGAGATTACCATCAAGAAAAAAAAGAAAGAAAAGAAGGTTGCTTCAATGATTGGTTCCATCATCGTATGGAAAAATGTGTCAAATTTCGCGGAGAATACTTCGAAAAGCAATAAATACATTTTTAAATAGTAATGTTGTCACTTCCTTGATTCCCGAAATTTTCAGTGCCGCCCTCGTAATGTTGAGTAAGTGTATTTGCTTTAAAGTTAGGATTATCATTATTGTTTGAATTTTTTTTTTTATAAATAAAAGAAACAAAATGCCTTAATTAAAAATCAAGGATGGAACATTTACACCAAACTGCCTTCCTTCATTCGCAATCCTTCAACACGCTCGGCATCTTCTTAAAAAGGTTCGGGTTATCACACGAGCGAATCTATCACTATTTACAAATTCAGGCAACGATTAACTGAAGCGCAGTTAGTCTGCCGTACCTAAGCTACATTCTCATTCGGTTTAAAATAAACTTTTTCTTTGAGGGCCGTATATAAAAATGCCCATAATTTTTAAAATACTATGTATTTTAAAATATTACGGGCATTTTTATACACGTACAACTATTATTTTTTATATTCTTATATTTATATACATACAATTTTTTTTTTTACATTTTTCTGGTAACTATTATGACTTCACCTATCACACGATTCCGGCTTGACGTCAAGTTCTGAGACACCCTGTGTATGTATTTTTAATAATAAAAGTTTAATCTCGAGACAAGATAATCCGGTTTTTCGAAAGTTGAAAATCTCCGGTTTCCTCGTCGCCGCTCCGTAGGAAAGCCCTATCAAAGATATCTTGAATTGATAAATGATTTTTATTTCTGTAAGTAGGTTTGTACAAACACTTTTACACGTCAAAATTTGTCTGAGTCTGTCTTTTTATGTCGTGTATCGACAACAGCTGCATGCAACAAGCTTCCATAGTGATTTCCAAACTCACAAACATCTAAACTTTGTAGAACTAGAAGAAAAATGTGTTTTGAAATTTTTTGTTCATGGCAACTAATTTTATTCCACACCTTTTAATCGCGACGTAATAGTCTGATTTATTTTGTCAATCGAAATTTTTGGTGAAAAAAACGTGAAATTCAGAATAGCAAACTTGTCATTTTCACTTAATTGAATAGCTAAAATGATATTAGTGCTGTCATGGGGTCTCAACTCGAACAAATTATAATTTGTCTTGAAAATAAAACATAGATGAATACCGTCAGTCATGACATCCTGTTAGCCATTCTGTCTTATATTATGGTCTCTCCCGAAGCACTGAAATGGTTCTCCTCTTACCTTCAGGAACGTCAGCAGTCCGTTCATGTTGGGGATTCTTCTTCTTGCTGGTGTGATTTGGAGACTGGCGTTCCTCAAGGCGGTATACTTTCTCCTCTTCTGTTTTCTATTTTCATTAATCTTATAACTTCCGAACTTCAGTGTGCGTATCATCTGTATGCCGATGACTTGCAGTTGTACTGTCACGGGAAAGTTGATGAATTACCAGACACCATCGACAGATTAAATAGGGACTTGGTAGCCATAAAAACCTGGGCTGACAGATTTGGTGTAGCAGTAAACCCTACGAAGTGTCAGGCGATAATCATTGGCAGTTCTCGTAGCATTAGTAAGGTGGATGGTACAATATTGCCACCAGTACTCTTCAATGGTACGATAGTTCCTTTTAGCACTGACGTGAAGGACTTAGGCTTGCACATTGATAATACCCTGAACTGGCGTACTCAAGTTGCTCGGGTAAGCCAGAAGGTTACCGGAACGTTGCGGGCTCTGTATCGATTGAAAAATCTATTACCATCGAGTACGAAGACAATGCTTGTGCAGTCCTTAATTTTCCCCATCCTCGATTATGGTGATGTGTGCTACTATGACCTGAATGCAGATCTCCTCGACAAACTTGACCGTCTCCTCAATAATTGCATTCGATTCGTTTTCAATCTGCGTAAATATGACCATGTCTCTGCACATCGGTCGCTTCTAAAGTGGTTGCCCATACGTCAGCGCAGAGAGCAAAGGGCGCTGACCACCTTGTTTTCATTTCTTGACTCTACCTCTTCCCCTGGTTATCTAGCCCCCCACTTTCAGTACATTTGCGCCAACCACAATAGAAATCTTCGTTCATCACACAATCGTCTTCTTCAATGTCCCACTCACCGCACAGACTTCATTCACTCTTCCTTCTTCGTTCAGTCTATCTCTCTGTGGAATGCACTCCCCCAAGAAATCAGGATGGCAACCAACCGATTAGCCTTTAAAGTTAAAGTTCGTGAGCACATTCGCAAGAAGCTGGCAGTATCATCATAACGGTATAGTTTTCTAATTGTTTGTCTTATTTGTTTTTAGTATATTCATTTATTTATGTTTAGTTATTTGTGTTTATATTTATTTATAATTAGGTATATATATGTATTATATATATAGTTTAGGTATCTTTATATTTAAATATTTATTCCTAAATGTTTTTTTATAAATTGCACCTACCAATGTTTGTCTCTGCATCACCCAAAGGTTGACTGGTAGAAAATGCCTAAGGCATTAAGTCCGCCTCAGTACATTATTGTGCGAAAGTATTAAATAAATAAATAAATACGTAACCATTATGAATTAACAATCATTAAAAAGCGACAAATGGCAGAATTTTGGCTGAATTGGTAAAGGTCAAAATTTCCTTGTTTAGTGCTAATTTATCTATTTCCAATCAAAATGCACGTATTTTTTAAAATAAAATGAAAATGAAGTCTAAACTTCAATTCGAATGATAAAAGTAGCCATTTGTTAATCATTTTGTTTAGAGCTTTTTGAAATAGATGGCGTTTTACTCAATTGGTCCTGTCATCCCAGTTTCCAAAATTGTTACATATTTAAATCAAACAACTTTATTTTTTATAATGTTGTACATAGAAATATAAAAGAAATCTAATTACATGTTTTTCTGAACCCGGAACTATAAAACTTTATACAAAAAGGATTGCACGAACCGTTTTAAAAGTAGGTCGACTCCTAGATGGCGTTGTAAAACTAGTCTCTGGCAAATAGTGAGTGGCTGATGCTGCCATCTGTTGGAAAATTGGACGAAGAAAAATGGCCAGCTCAATAGCCAGACTTAGGAAGGTTTCATTTCTTTGTATGGGATTGGGTATCTGTACGTAGTATTATATTATCTCTCTGGTGCTGTCAAACTATACTATAGTTAAGTTGTGTCACACTATTCAATTTCAGAATGGGAGACGTGGTTTGACAGGAATAAACAAAATTTTGTGATTTATTGTCTAGTTTAGAAAGTTTTGTGACAAGAGAATCGGCACCATTATTTTGTGAAATAAAACAAATACTTTTATAAAAATAAAAGAGTAATACTCTTGACTGTTTTTAGTAATACTCTTTTCCTTGTTTCCTTACAGAGCTGGAACCGGAAAATTTTGACAACACTTGTCTAGGTGTGGCAGATATACCACCACACCATACTGAATCAGATTTAGAAGATGATGTTCCTATAATGAGGTTTAAAACTGAAGTGGAAGAACAAGGAGTATATGAGCACAAACAAACAAGTAAGTATTAGTCAATTTATCTATGGTCGTAAGTAAACATTCCAATGGTTCACCTGATAGGAAGTGTTTAGCGTTACCCAAAGGGCGTAGCTTACATACAGGGTTTTAGGTGAAGGATTAGCCGAATAAGAGGGTTCGTAGGTAGACCCATTTGGGAACATCATATTTAGATAGAACATACCGTCTCCAGCTTCATATTTTTTTGTTATAAGCTGTGGCATTTTAGTCCTCTTACAATGGTGGTCCACTCAATGTATCCGACCTCTAGGTGCGATAAAATAATTTATACATATTAATTAAGAAAATATGTACAAAGAAAATAAATAATGCATTAGAATTATGAAACATCCTGTTAATAATTTTCACGTTTGAACGGAGAACATACCTACTGAGCACACGAGTCGAGAAGAACATTCCATCACCATTTTCTATGAGACAAAATATCGGAGTGCCACGCTCCGCCCCTTTTACCTAATAAATAGAGCTCGTAACAGGGTGTTACGTAATTCGCCGTAGTGATTTTTTTAAAATTTTGTTTATCTAATTACGTAAACTTATTTTTTTTTTTTTTAATCTCTTGAATGTTTAGTAGTACATAGTAGTAGTAGTACATTTTAGTTTATGATACATGAAGTGGGCTGCCATTGTAAGACGATTAAAATGGCATGGTGTAGTTTTTTCAAGTTTTTTTTTTTTTTACTTTTAACATCTGTAACGTTTCTTTTACATGTGTTATGTGTTCTGTACGTCTTCGGTGTATCCTTGGTTTAGCAAAGGCAGTCGTAGATGCAAATCAGAAATTTAGTTCTGAGCTCTCAACGCAAAAGGAATGAGAAAATAACTTCATAAGCTCAACAACAACTAACTTAAAAGAAAAAACTACTTATTCGTCACAACGGTATGCTACATGACTTTGTAAAAACTGTTAGGGGTAAATGGAATGAAATGAAACAAAACATACGTCTTATTTCAAAACACGATGTAAATTTAGTTATGGGATTATGGCTAGTTTTAAACCATGAATAATAATACGTTATTGTAAAGTTTAGTGTTGATTATAATTGTGTCTGTTTATTTTAAAATCGTTACAAATGGATATTTATATTATTGACATAATGGATTTCTATGATTTATATATACTGGAGACGTCTCAGCGACCTTCCAGGGATCGTCCACCTGTAAATCTTTTTGAATTAAGTGACGATAGGATAGGTTCACAAAACTTAATATTTCCTTTAATAACACTAAGAACATCCGCGTTAGGTACTCAAAATAAGAGGATACAGAGCTTATTGTTCCATCAATGCTTGATCTAACGCACCAAAACAGTTATTTCAACTAGCTGAGGTATGAGGAAGCGGGGTACTGCGTTCTGATTGGCTTTTACGTATGACTAGGGATGGGACCACTGGCGTATTTTAAGATATCGCGCCCTGGGCCTGTAAGGTTTTCCGCCCCATCAATTAACGAAAAAAGTTTTAATTACAAATAAAGTCCAGCAATGTGTTGATGTGGGCTGTGAATGATGATACTGAATGAAATAACTAAAAAGGGCCATACAAAAAAATATTGAATAAATAAATTTGAAAATAATTTAATTGATTGATTTTCTCATGTCAGCTTCTACAGGAAGAAAGGGAAATCCAACCTATTCTTTAAAAGGGGTTATACTAGAGGTAATTTGCAGCAAATTTAGTCCTAAAATCTTGGGGTCAAAACTGGATGGTTACCGAGATTTTTATTTTTGAGTCTATGTATATTTTGGGCAAGCATTTTTATGTATGGTAAAAAAACAGCTTTCAGGAAAGTTTCAATTAATTGTTTACTTTCAGTTAGTTTAATGAAGTTTGTTACTAATAAGTAACCTCTAGTAATACTCCTTTCGAGGAACAGGTCGAATTTCCCTGTCACTTTGAAATGCTTCCTTCAAATACTTTTCTTTATTTTCACGAGTCGTCAAGAATTGTTTTAAAAGAACACAACCTTTTTGTAGATCATCCGGCTGATGAATCGGGTACTTATACTTTTTTGAGTTTTAGCATTCTTCAGCTTTTAGCAACTTCTGCTTCAGACATAGTATCCAATTTGAATAAACATGCAAAATTGGCGGTTACCGCGTCATACGAAGTTTTGCGCTTCCACCCGCCCAACAATTGACCGCATATTGGGAAGAAGGTATTAACCCTAAAATGGTCACGTCCTTGTAACAACACTTCTCCCTCGTGAGACTCACCGTCTCGTTTCTTTCTCTTAATAACTATTTTGTGACTATTTCTGTATTCCTCTGAGGATTATCTTTTATCAGCCTCTTCAAAAGTATCAAAAGATACCCGTCGATTTTCTACAAAAGTAATGAGTGACTTGTTAAGCCTGGAAACTACCTCTTACGTCTGTGTCGACACCTTGTAGAACTTGAAAGACTTCATTCAATTGTTTTAATACAGATTCAAAATAATCCGATAAAATGGCCGTTTTTACTGAATTTAGTTGAGCACATAGCCCTTTTTTTTGGGTGGGAAATCATCAAATGACTTTTCCCGCTCTGGGCGGAGCTGGAGGGCGTGTCAGACTTTTACTGACTAAAACACAGAGAACACGGGTGGGTTCCTTGAGTTGCCTGTGCCAGGGCCACGGTTTCTCTTTCAAATTTCCCGCTACCCTCAGGCGTCGACCCTATCGGACCCCAGTCATTTGGGAGCACATAGCCCTGCAGCTTCATTTTAATCCAAAGCTTTTTGTGGACAGTCACTCAGACCAACCAGTTGATGGCCAAAAAGGCACGAATGGCTGTTCACATTGGTGTGTTGGTGCCTACGCTTATGTATGGAAGTGAATGTTGGGTGTGGCAAAAGAAGCGTGAAAGCAGAATTAATGCTGTGGCAATGCGTTTCTTGCGGAGCATGTGAGGTGTGACTTTGAATGATAGGCTGAGGAATGATGAGATAAGGCAACGGTGAGGTGTCAAAGATGTAGTGACAATAATTGAAAAGAGTATGCTTAGATAGTTTGGTTATGTTGAGAAAATGAATGAAATGAGACTAACAAAAGGTATTTACAATGCAGATGTGTGTGGAAATGCCGGAAGGGGATGCCCTAGTAGGAAGCCGTAGTAATCGCAACCGGCGCGCGTGTTTGATCAGATGTATGAACGTAAACGAGGCAAATACGCGACGTATTGATAGTAGCAGGTGGCGTTCTGTGGTTTCTGCCTACCCTCATGGGAAGAAGGCGTGAGTTTATGTTTGTATGTATGTAATTTTCATTGAGTCTGGTACAAGCATCGTTTTCCGCTGACCATCGCTCTCGTCTATGGATATGAACCAAAATGACACCAACAACGTCGAAACACTCCGCCGCCGGTCAGTAAACGATAACTCCGCGTCTTGATGCCTATCAAGCTGACAACCAATTGGGTTTTAAGCTTTTAATTAAAAGCTGACAAAGCTGAGCGCAAGGTGTCTTGCTCCGCCTCTCGCAGCCTGCCGCCCCGCGCCATGGCCCTTTTGGCCCTAGGGTAAATGCTCCCATATGGGATAGGTTTAAATAAAACACGACGGTATCGTTTTTTTTTTTGTTAAATTGTACAAAATAAAATGTTTATTAATACCTTTATTTAATAAGCTTTTTTACCATCCTATTTATTAATATTATTATACATGAAATTAATAAACTTAAAATAATAACATAGGTAGTAGTTATTGTTTGGCACTTGTTTTGTGGTACCGAGTGGGGACACTAGGTACTTCATTTTGTTACATTTTGGTGCGTTTGAAGTACAAACTATAGGTAGATCTTTTATTTTACCATCACTTTAGGCCTTGACGTGCTAGGCACCAGAATATCTGAATCAACCGCGGTACTCTGAAAATAAAATAGAACTTTTGTCTACCTTCTTTGGTCTGTATCTACGTTCTAGGCCAAGGGATTAAACGGTAATACTCACCAAAAGAGGCAAATACATTGTTGGTACTGCCGAACTTTCTAGAAGACGACGGTTTTTCATAGCCTTAAAATAATCTTCAGTAAAATGTGAACATCTTACACTAAGCGTTGGAACCAGTTCTCTCGCTTGGTTGCAATAATCAGTTTTTTTTTTTTTTCTAAAATCAGTATCTAGTGCTAGTGGGTACCTACAATTAATGACCGTTTCACAATAAACTTAATGTCTCTATTGTATTTAATGTTTAAAAAGATCTTATTTCGTATAAATATTAGGTTTTTGATTTGTCGATAACTTTGGTTATCAGATTTGGTGCATCACTATTTATTAGGTATGTTAAGCAAATAATAGAGGAAAAGAGATAGCAAAAAAGTTTCGTTCAGAAGAAAGCGACGCAAACATGAAATACATCAACGAGAGTCCTTGCATCTTTGGTCCACCTACTTTGTGGACTCTGTGGAAACTCAGGTCGAAACTGAATCGAAATTGTTGAGTGGCGACCTACATCAGATCTATAAGTCTGATGTGTTGACAGACATCGGTCGCCTGGTATTAGGCGTCTATGGGCTATATGATCGTTGAACCAGACACAACAACTCACAAACAAAACACATAACAGTAACTGTAATACTTAGAACAATGAATAGAAATAGGAAGTGGATTTATTAATTAAAAAGGACGCAACGTAAATATTCGTCTCAATTACGCGCGCTTTCGCCGAATGTATTTAATTGACTCAACTACACGCTAGAGGTGTTAAAAAATTAGACAACCTAATATATAAAATTCTCGTATCTAAATGTTTGTTACCAAACTCCTCCGAAACGGCATGACCGATTTGTATGAAATATTGTGTGCATATCGGGTATCGGCCAACATCTATTTAAAAAAAGAAGCAAAACGTTTGCGGCGTCAACTAGTTTGAAAAGCGAGTCAAAAGTACGAGTTGTGCATGTTGAATATATTGTAACACAAACAACACAATTTTTGACATATTTTTGTATTGATAAATAATTATTTAATCATTTCAAGTGTCAACATTTAGCAAATCAGACATTTCTTCAAATAAAACCTGTATGAACGAATGAAAGAATGCCATTTTTGTTTCGTATCTGTGGATATTATTTAAACCTTTGCATTTGACAACTACAAATTTTGATCGACTAAGCCTCGGCTATTTCTAAAATAACAATACTCTTTATAGTGTATTTGTTCACTGTCACCAGATATTCCACCTTTTCGGTCCTAGTGTGAATCATGCAATCCACTATTAGATATGTGTGCTTGTAATCTTTTTCCAACATTGTACTTACCAGCATTATAATCACAGGGGTGATCGTAGCGAAGAAACCAAAAATTGATACACGAAGAACGAAACTAGAAGATGCAATAACAGTCGAGCAAGCGAAAAAAGGAAAATCGGGCTCGAAAGTTATCTGGATAAATAAAACACCTACGTCCATACCTGGCACGAATAAAGCTGGTTTAAAAGAGCTGTACAAATGTGATCAGCGTAGTTTTAATCCAGTAAAACAAATTATAAAAAATAATTGTACACAAATTGGTGAAAAACATTTCAAATGTGATGTATGTCAGCGTAGTTTAAGTGATAAGCGTAGTTTATTAGGACATACTCGTCAACACACTGGTGAAAAACCTTTTAAGTGTGATGTGTGTCAGCGTAGTTTTGGTGAAAAGCGTAGTTTATTAAGACATATTCGAATACACACCGGTGAAAAACCTTATAAGTGTGATGTGTGTCAGCGTAGTTTTGGTGAAAACTGTGCTTTAGCAAGACATATTCGAATACACACTGGTGAAAAACATTATAAATGTGACTTATGTGAGCGTAGTTTTAGGGACCGGAGTATTTTAAAAAATCATATTCGTGTACACACTGGTGGAAAACCTTTCAAATGTGATGTATGTCAGCGTAGTTTTCGTCAAAGTAGTCATTTAAAAATTCATATTCGACAACACACTGGTGAAAAACCTTATAAGTGTGATATATGTCAACGTAGGTTTATTCAAAGGAGTACTTTAACAAACCATATTCGTTTACACACTGGTGAAAAACCTTTCAAATGTGATATTTGTCAGTGTAGTTTTAGTAAAAATGTGAATTTAAGAAAACATGTTCGTATACACACCGGTAAATAAAATAACCTAATATGTGATGTATGTAAACGTAGTTTGTTTATCCTTTAAAAGAACTAAGCTCTAAGTAATTGACGACAATCTAGCATATGATAAGTATTTTTAGTGTAACTTAATTGTTTATGTGATAAATATTTTAAGCTTGGAATAGTGTTGATAGCACTTTACGCAAGTTCGTTCCACTTTCTTAGTGTTAAATGATAATTTATTAATTTCTGTAAGTATACCATGATATTCGTCCTAGTAACATTTATATTCATTCCTTTCATCTTTTATGCTTCATCCATCACAGTCTCCATGTTTTGCAACTTTTCTGCAGACGATGCAAGTAGAACTTGATCATCTCATTATCTCTCAACTCATTCATCGGCAATCCACATTCACCCTCTTTCAAATCTGTCGGACAACTATCCATGTACAGGTTTAACACACAACCCTGTCTAACACCCCTCGAGATACAGAACCAGTTTGTGTATGTCCCATTTATCCTAAGTCAAGCACTGGAATCCTTTTATAAAGATTTTAGTGCCCGTACCAAGCGCCAGTCCACACCGTACAAGGATAGTGTGGACCACAGTTTTTCCTTCCACACACTGTCATATGTCTTCTCCGAGTCAACAAAAGCACAGTAGTCTTTCTTGTGCTTTGCCAGATGTTTTTGGCTATGCATCTACATGAAGATTTGGTCCATACAGCCCATTCCCTCTCTAAATCCTGCCTGCACATCCTTTATTTTCCTATATGTCACTCTTATCACTTTGTTTATCAAAACCTTCGCATACTGTTTGCCGACAACCTTTGCTGAGAGCCTTTTCCCTTTTATAGTGTTACGATTCACCAATCATCCAGCCATATCTCCAACACATATTAAAGATACAGCACAACAGGCTTGCCACCATCCCGTCACCGCCCTTCAGCTTTTCAGCAGACACTCTGTCGTACCCTGCAGCTTTCCTGACTTTCATCTCTTTTAGCGCTCTTACATTCTCGTCTATTTCTATATCATTCTCTGGATCAGTCAGTTAGTCTGGCTTGCCCAGTTACCCACTCCTTGGACACTATCCTGACAACTAAACAAACTTTCAAACTATGTACTCATTTGCTTCCTCTCTGTCACAAAACGTATTTCTTTTAATTTTTGTATGGCTTCTTGCAAAAGTCGTTGGTGTGGCTACCCGGATGCACAGGCTGAGCGTAAGGGTAAACCTTTACCTCCTATTGACGTTTTACTATTTAAGCTCGTACCAATCACTGAGTCGAACGAGAGTCTTCACGCTGTTCACCAGCGATATCCCAAAGAGTAAAAAAGCTCAGTGGGCTCTCTTCGCCGACGACACTGTTCACACGCTCGTACTCTCCAAACCTCCGCAAACGTCTTAGGCGCTTGGTTCCGGAAATGGAGAATCGAGGTCAACCCCGATAAGAGTCAGGCGGTTCTCTTCTTGAGACGTCGTCGTGGGGTGTAATCCCTCTCCCTTCCCAGCCCGATCACTATGTATGGCAAGCCGATCCCTTGGGAGAAGCAAGCTAAGTACCTAGGCGTGATCCTAGACCAAAAGCTCACCTTTAAGCATCACATTAAGGCGGTTCGCGCGCGCGCCTCCTTCGCTCTTGGTAGATTTCATACTGACAGCCCGATGTAAACTGTCACTTAAATGCAAGCTGCGCATCTATACTGCAGTCATCCGTCCCATCATGACCTATGCCTGCGTTGTATTTGCGGACGCTCACCCACGTCATCTCCATAAGATGTAGACCCTCCAGAACCGTTTCCTCAGAAAGGTCACGGGTGCCCCCTACTATGTCCGCAATATAGATCTCCACGTCGACCTTAAAATGCCAACCATAAACCAGTTTATGAAACGCTTGTCCAAGCGTTTCTTTGACTGTGGCATTAAACACCCAAATCCCCTGATTTCAGCGGCCGTCCGCTATACTCCCGCATAAGCAGTATTCGCCGACCAAGGCATAACCTGATCGCCCCCGAAAACGCCACTACCCTCCTCCAAGAGTACTACCGTTCTCGCCGCCCTCCCGACCCTTGCTCGCGCCAGCCCGCGCCATTGAGCATGTAGCTTTAAGTTCTGGCTGGAGGCCTTAATTTATTAGGTTAACCACAGGCAAGTCCGCTTATGTAGACGACAAGACGACAACCTCATAGGTTGACCTAATGGCATCTCGGGGTAACAATACCTGAGTCGAACAGTTCGTCAAAAAATGAAACTTGCAGCAGTATTTTGGAGGATGGCTAACTCTGGGAGAGTTTCAGCATGTTGACCTGGAACAAATGACACTTAAATTAAACTTGGTTTATTATGGTAAGTTAATTTTAATATTTTATTCATATTTTTTTCCGATAACAAAGGCACTGCATGGCAATGCATCTAAAATAAAGTAAGTATTTATTAAATTTCTTTGTATGGCAAAATAAAATAAAAAGTCTCGTTTCGTTTTTTAGTAAAAATTGGCAGATTCTCATGAATTTGTTTAAAACTATAGACAGTTAATTAAAATGTCAGTCTTATCAAGCAGACATGCATAAGAATATATCATCTTTTTCCCTTTCCGAGAATAGTTGTGATCATGATTCCGATATTTGTCTGCCTAAATTTGACAGTGACATTTGTTAAACTTTCTATGGTTTTGGCACCTGGCCGTAAGAGGAGCGAAGAATGACAGAAGGGGGCGAGGAGATCTGTCATGTTCTTTTCTTTCAATCATAGATAATATGGTTGAAATGGTTCGTTCTAACTCCCTATTCGAAGTCAAAACCTCAATTTCCTCGATTCGACTCAACCTCACATAAGTGGTTTCATAGTTGTAATTTAGCTCCTCATCTCAGTTTCCTCAGTCGAGGTGAGTTTGAGTTTAGGAATCAAATGGTCACACACACCCACGTGCAAGCAGAGGAATTATAATTTTCCTATCTGGTTTACACGTTCACTCATCCGTACTTTCAAAAATAAAACTTATGCTTGGGTAAAGTGGAAGAAGCGCGGCAATATAAGTGACTATGAAAAGTTTTCCACTATTGGAACAAGGTTCAAAAGGGAAACTGATAGATGCTATAAGGATACATGATGTCAGTTGAAGATAATATTGCCACCAATATCAAGGCTTTCTGGTCATACATCTCCAACCGTAAAACTGCAAATAGAATTCCTAGCACGGTACACTACAAACATAATATAGCTAGTGATCCTATTGGAGCGTGTAATTTATTCTCTTCCTTTTTCCATTCTGTGTATGAAACCTCAACATTTAAATCTTGGGTACCTCCATCTACAAATGCTGATCATGATGTTAACCTATCTAATTTGTACTTCCCCTTAGAAAGTATTCGTAGAGAACTAAAAATGCTAAATGCTGGATTCGACTAAAGGACCTGGTCCGGAAGGTATTCCTGCGTTATTAAAAAAAAAACACTTACAGTACAGTATGCTATCCTATATTTATACTATTTAACCTCTCACGTCACGTTCGATTTGCGCGTTAAAAAGTCTAATATTATCTTTATCTAAATGTAAAAAAAAAATCTGGTGATTTCACTGTACAGCCAGATGTACTTACTTGTGCCATACCCCATTCAACGACTAAAATATATTGTGGTAACACTACAAAAAAAGATAAAACAGACGCGTCAAAAAGTTTCCGATGCCATCACGCGATCCCGTTATAAAAGTTTTTGTTTTAGTGAAAAAGTGTAGAGTGACTCGACGCTCGACTCTCGCCGCGGACGGACGTGTCTGTGCGCTCTCCCGCACCCGGCCCAGTGTTGTGTTTCGTGAATATTCTCGTCGCTACCATGTGACGTCATCGTAGTCGCCCCGACTACACCGATATAAAATCATAATCAAGAAATTGATTTTGGAGAGTGAGGTGTTTGACTCCTCCCGCAACGTCTAAGAGGGGCGCGCGTGGAACACTACGCGCCGCCACCTCGGGTCCTGATGTATGGGGGGCGGCGGTCGTCCCCGAGACCGCCGTCCCTGGACCCATTTAGGGTGGCTGGAAGAGGGCGTTGTCCGCCCTCCGCCTGCTAAGATCTCTCTCTCCCTTTCCGCAGCCTCCTTCTGCGAGATCACTGTTTCGCAGAAGGAAACCACCGCGTCCCAGGACTCGACGCTGCCGACCATCGCACTCACTACGGCCGGCAGCGACAGGTCACTGCCTACTTCAGAGGGCGCGGCTCCTCCCAAGCGGCACACTCTGCCAGCGTATGCCACGCCGTGTCCTCCCGGCAATCGACGCAGTGGTGACACCGGGCGTCCGGCTCCCTGTTTATGAAACACAGGTACTTCCCGAAGCAACCATGCCCCGAGAGCACCTGCGTCGCCCGAAACGACAGGGGGCCGTGCCTCCTCCCGAGCCAGAGGTCGAGCACTGGCCGGACCGCCTCAATGGTGACGGGGCCGGCGGTAGGGCGTGAGTAGGGATGTTCCGATACTAATAAATACGAGTAGGTACTCGATACTTTTGATTCGATACCAAGTATTTATTGTATCGAATCAATTTTGCGATACATAATCGGTATCGAAACAAAAATACTTGGTATCGAATCGAATCAGCAAAACAACCGAAAACAAAAAAAAAAAAACTGAGAACGCATCATACAGAACTGAGAGAGCAAAAACAGTCAGCTAATCAGCTTTAATCGGTTACCGAGTTACCGGTATTCGTCGCGTGGCGGCGTGAGTGACGCGTTGTCTCGCGCTGGGCCAGCCGAATTCGTCCGACTTCAGCCGAGCCCGAGCCGAAAGCGAGAGAAGGAGGGAGACACCCGCACCCGCCCGCAATTCCCGCAAATCATCTCGCCATTCCGCCATTGTGAAAGTGTTAACTGATTGTTTACAAGTAATTTTTTTAATTGTAATCATCAAATTCATCGATTTATTCCAATGTTAACATGGCACCACCAAAATCTATAATATGGACACATTTTACCAAAACAAACGAAACAATTGCAAAATGTAAACAGTGTTTTAAGTCTGTGAAGTATTGTGGGAATACGTCGAATTTATTGAAGCATTCTAAAACTCATGGAATTTCTGTGGACAAAGGCAAATTACAGAAAAAAGAAAATAAAAAGTCCAACGAAAGGTAGGATCCTGAACTTTTCTTTTTTGTTTGCGATTGCTTTCCTAAAATGTTTAATAAAAAATCCTACCTACTCCTATTTTATTTGTATAAAAAATAGTTTTGCAGCAGTGGTACTGTGACTGTCTTGTCTATATATTAATAATATATGAATAATAATTGATGACCGATGATGAGATATTTCCTTTGTATAAATACGATTTAAACAATTTAAGGTTATGTGTAGCGGTGGGTAACTCCGGAGGTACTGATCCAAAGGAGCCGGTACCGAACGCGGATACGTAAACCTTATTTATTCCTCACAATCCTTACCGGCACCGCGGTACCAAATGATTCCGGAGCGCGCGTTCACTGTTCACTCTCGTTCACTCGCTCAAGTCACTCGGAAGTACTCGGAACACGTCGTATCGCTCTAACTAACCAACTGTTCAATTCAAAATGTGCCAAATGATCCAGTGAACCAAATGAATAAAATGTTCTGCGAAACCGGGGAACCAAAATGAGCGAGTGAGTGCCGGTGCCAAAGGAATAAATAAGGTGAACCGGTACCGGACCCGGAGTCGGAATAAGTGAATCAATTCACTTGCCGGAATAAAGATTACCCACCGCTAGTTATGTGTTTGTTTTTGTTAGTGTAATAGTGTTGTTAAGTGGCTGTAGCGTTGGGGTTGGTATTATCGATACTTTGAAGATTATCGATCTATCAAGTGTTAATTTTTGTTATTATGTTTCAGTTCAAAAAATACAATAGTGTTGGCCAGCTCAAAGCATTTAATGGAAGATGATCAACCCCAAGCATCAACATCGAAAATTTCAGTAGATCTTGATGATTGTTCTAGTGTAACCACATTAACAAGTATGGACTCGGAGACTGCAAGGCAGCTATGTCTGAGCAA
Organism: Dasypolia templi; assembly: GCA_963555695.1. Taxonomy (NCBI): domain Eukaryota; kingdom Metazoa; phylum Arthropoda; class Insecta; order Lepidoptera; family Noctuidae; genus Dasypolia; species Dasypolia templi. The sequence continues at coordinate 10,127,127 of OY743164.1, forward strand.
TTCAATAAAGAATGCGTTTGAACGAATTTCATCTAATAAAGGTAAATAAATAGATATTTAATTAAATATTAGCAAAATAATATTAATACATATAGTATTAGTGTTAATGAAAAAAATATAAATATTTAATTTAATATTAAATGTATTAAAATTGAGTTTTATTTTTAGCTGGTGGTACGAAGTATAACAGAATTGTTCAAGCATTGATATTTTTTATCTGTCAAGATATGCGTCCATTTAATATAGTTGAAGGTGAAGGCTTTTTACGACTTGTAAAAGAACTGGAGCCTACTTTTAAAGTTCCTGGCGCGAAGTATTTAAAGAAAATGACTACCGAAAAGTACGAAGCTTGTGTAACTATTTGTAAGTCCAAATTATCTAAGATAGACAATTACTGTTTAACGCTAGACATATGGACAGAGACAATGAATGAAGTAGGATTCATGGGCGTCACCATACATTTTGTAGAAAATGGTCAAATGTGTATGTATTATCTTGCAACTCGTGCATTAAGTGAGCGACATACAGCTGAATACATATCGGAAAACCTGCTGGATATTTTGAAAAAATGGAATATTCCACTTACCAAAATTAGCGCTGCTGTATCAGATAATGCCAGTTCAATGTTGGCTGCCATACGAATGTCTTTAGGCGAAAAAAAACATTTACCGTGTTTTGCCCATACTATTAACCTTGTAGTTGAAGAGGCACTAAAGTTGCCCAGTGTTAAATCAGCTGATAAAAAAGTACGAGAAATTGTTAATTGGATAAAAAATAGTGTTGTGCAGTCGGATAAGCTACGAAAAATCCAAATGCGTAATAATGTTTCGGAAGGATCAGTTTTAAAACTTATTGCAGATGTAAGAACTAGGTGGAACTCAACTTTTCTTATGTTAGAGCGATTTCTAAAGTTAAGAATACTAATATCAGAAATTGTAATTGAGAGTGTAGTGGCTCCAAATTTGCCAAGTGCAGTGGAAATGGAAACCTTGAATGAGCTTACAACTGTATTAAAGCCTTTTGAATATGTAACAAGAGAATCATCGGGCCAAAAGTATGTAACAATCTCCAAAATTATACCAATGCTTAATTGCTTAACTACAGAACTGAATAGTATCACTCCAAACTCCGCTATCGTTAAAGAATGTAAGGATGTTTTATTGAGAGAGCTGAAAAGGAGGTATGGGATGATTGAATTAAACGATCATGCAGCCATTGCAACAATTCTAGACCCAAGGTTTAAAAATCTGCATTTCCAAGACCCCTCTGCATGCGGAAGAGCTATTCAAAAACTTAGAACCATGGTTGTCGGACAACTAAGTAGCCCAAGTGAGTCAGAAGATGATGTCTCATCTACTGCACCACCTGAATACGATTTTTGGAAACATCATAAAGAGTTAGCACATGGGCACAAGAAGAAAAAAAATCTCATCAGGGAGATGAAGTTTCTCTTTATTTATCAAATCCAGTAGTTTCTCTTAAAAGCAACCCATTTGCAGAATGGGATGACATGAAGTTGGTGTTTCCTTGTCTGTACAAGTATGCACAGCAATATTTAATTGTTGTTGCAACATCAGTTCCTAGCGAGTGCCTTTTTTCCAAAGCCGGTGCAACAATGACACAAACAAGGAACAGATTGTCTTCAAAATACCTTGAACAGTTACTGTTTTTGGGCAATCTTAATGCTGAAGAGTTTTTTGTTTAAATTAATAATGAGCCTAATAAACATTTATAATAAATAAATAGTTTTTTTCTTCTCAATTTTGTTTAAATTATTGTCCTTCAACGTTCATTGATAGCACCCTCAAAATAATAAAACAAAATAAAAGTTCCAAAAAGTATCGATATCAGTAAGTATCGATACTTTATGAGTACTTATTTAAGTAGTATCGAAAAAAGATTTGAGTATTATCGAAAAGAGAGAGTATCGATACTTAGGTGGTATCGGAACATCCCTAGGCGTGAGAGCTTGTCGTGAAAGTGACGCGAGCACCTTCGCCTCTAGGTCCCAGGGCGGGGATCCGGCCAGTGTACCAGCCGCCTCGTAGGAGATCGTGCGATACCCCCTTATGACTCTGACGGCCATTGCTCCGTCAGGTCAGCCGCCCAGATCGGAGCCCCGTTAAGGTCCATCGATCGCACGATCTCCACGTACAAGCGGCGCTCGGGCCCCCCAGATTGGGAAGCAGCGTTGACAGCGCCCCAGCCGCGCCCAACAACTTGGGCGCCAGCCGCCGGAAGTGGGGTCCGAAGTCCCACCGGCTGTCGAGCACCAATCCCAGATATTTCATGGTGGGCTCGACAGCGATCCGGACCCCCCCGACCACAATGTGTGGTCCGGCCGGCGGCGCCCGCCGGGAGGCCATGAATCATCATGGCCTCCGACTTGTTGAGGGCCACCTCCAGGCCGAGGCGCCGTATGCGGTTCACCGTCAGTGAGACCGCCGCCGTCGCGAGCAACGCTGCCACTCTGTGCGAACTCCCCCGGGCAGTGGCCAGCATGTCATCCGCGTAGCACGTCAGGTCTGCGCCCGGCGGGAGCTCGCCCCTCAGCACCCAGTCGTACTCGATGTTCCACAGGAGCGCTCCCACGACCGATCCCTGTGGAACACCGCACGACACCTGGCGCTGGTTTCCGCCAACATGTCCCATGTAGGTGACACACCTCCCCGCCAGATAAGCCCCAACGATACGGCGGAGGTAGAGAGGCACCCGATGATAACGCAGTGACTCCCGAATACAACTCCAGGGCAGGGTGTTGATACGTTCGAGGAGAATAGCAGTTTTCGGGCCGGTGCACCCTGGGCATGGACAATATTCTCTTTTGAAAAAAGGGTTTGGGGGTTTTTTCGGAGAGTGTATTGTCAATGGCGAATTTCTGCGGGGGGGGGGGAGCAGTAGGCTCCATGATGTTCGTCCACGTGTCCCTCTAATTACTCGTAGCAGAGGGCACAGTGGAGAAACAAGGTAGATGGGTCGCTCCTGATCGATCGACGGTCGTCGATTGACACTGGACGCGACCCTGCCACAATGGTGCAGGCGTACCAGCGTAGCTGGCGTTTCTCCCTCAAGAGCAATCTTGAGGAGATAACTCTCGGCGGGTTCGCTGAGCCGGTTTGGCCAGATAGCGAACGGAGGCATGTCTAATGCCGCCGTCGGAGAGGAAGGACACCTCCCAGAATAAAAAACCACCTAATCCTAAGCTTTGAGCGTGGCAAGAGGATGAGTGGCTGGTGGGGGAACAGTCGCTAGCGCTCCAGGGACCGCACCCTTAAAAAGCGGACAAAAACAATAAAAATGGACAACACAGGTGAACAAATTTTACCCCAGGGCGGTACCAGCTGCTCAGGAGAATCCGCCACGCTACCTTCGGTAGCGTCATGCCCCACGTATTCTAGGGCATGAACTGTATCTCGATTGCCAATGGAAACAAGAGCCGAGGAGGCTCCTGTCCCTCAGGGGACGAACAAAAGGAACTTGAACAACTGTTCACAAAATTGCCGATCGTGTTGGTCGAGCAGATGGGACAGGCAGTGTCAGATTCTGACACTGCCTCTGACAGAATGAGTGTGGTGAGCGTTTCGAGCGTAAGCTCAAAGCGCAATAGCCAAGTGCCCGAAGAAGAGGTGGATGGTGGTCCTGCCAAATTTCGGATGACAGGTTTCTCCTCTAGCGAGGAGAACCTATCGGCCCCTATGGGGCCAACGGGCACAAGAGGGCGAGGTCGCACCAAGAACGCGTCAGCTTCTTCGGCGTCGCGTGACTCTAAGGGACGCTTCCTCAAGCGCCCCGACACGCCGGTCCCTGGTGAGCGCGTTGAGAGCGAGGAGATGGACCCAGAGCCCGTGGTGGAGGTTAGCGGAGGCTCCACTACGTCCCCCCCCAATGGGTTCCCGCATTGACGAGGCGGGGGGGCTCAGTAGCCGTGGTTTGGACCCCACGGTGAAGCTAAGAGGAACCCGAGGAGGGGCCGCTCGTCAGGGCTTTAGTAGACAAGCCGACGACGTAGCGGCCAAGGTTGCGGTGTTGTTGGGCGACATCGCAACTGTGGTGGGGCCGCGGCGGGAGAGGAGTGCCGGTATTGCGGTGCGCCGCTCTCCCTACCTTCCGCGGCCTTAACGGGGTCGCCACCGTACGATGGCTGACGCGGTGGGGCCGCAGGGGAAGAGGAGTGACGGTATGTCGTTGGCCGCTCTCCCTATCCTCTGCGGCCGAAAAATGGTAGGCGACGGGGCCATTCATCAGACCCGTCGCAAGGGGCAAGGGGTTGGTCGTAGGCTGAGGGCGAACAACGCCCTCTTCCAGCCCCTCTAAATGGGTCCAGGGACGGCGGACTCGGGGACGTCCACCGCCCCCCATACATCAGGACCCGAGGTGGCGGCGCGTAGTGTTCCACGCGCGCCCCTCTTAGACGTTGCGGGGGGAGTCTAACACCTCACTCCCCCTCCCAACACGAGGAGGCCCGCCGAGGCAGGCCAGCACCAGCCGGGGTTGTGGAAGAATAATGTGTTCCCGCGACCCCGGCGTAGGTGTGAGATGGAACACCGGGGTGGTTTTTAGTCAGTAAGAGTCTGACAGACCCCTCCGCCCGCCCCAGGGCGGAGGACATCCATGAGGATTTTCCACCCCGGGAAAAAAAAAAAAAAAAAAAAAAAAAAAAGGCTCCACTACGTCCCTGTTGGGAACCAACAGGGCGGAGGCGAGTGCTGCAAAGCGGGCGCAGCAAAAGACTGTCGCGGCTGACGAGGTCAGCGAGCTGGCCCGACAGGCTCGAGAGCGGCGCTCTGCTCGGATGGCAGCCGGGAGTAGCGCTCAGTCGCCAGGTGTTGGACGGCGTGGATGTCGTCCTGAAGAAGGCCACGAAATCTGGCAACCTGAAGGGCACATTCACGCGTGCTCTGAAGGAGGCGGCTGAGGGCATTAAGGAGGCGGTTGAGGTCCTCCTTCATCGCACAAGTTCGGAGGAGACGGCGAAGCTTTGGGAGGAGAATGGCCGTCTCCGATCCGAGTTGGAGGACCTCAAGCGGCAGTTCGCCGCCCAGAGGGCAATACCCGCAGCCACTGGCTCCTCTTCGGTTGCGGCTCCGTCGTCGGCTCCATCACCGGTCCCGTCATCGACACCTGCTCTTGTGGATGCGGAGATCGAGAAGATCGCGCGCATCTGCATGATGCAGTGTGGGCAGATGGTGGGTGCCCGAATAGAGGCAATAGAAGAGAGGCTCTCCCAGCAGTGAATCTCCGCCCACCGCTCGCTGCGGACAAGCGTAAGCAGGGGGCCAATAACCACGGCGGCTAAGTCGAGTGGGTCTGGGATGGGGACCAGAAAGCCCCTAGAGGCTAAGTCCGTGCCAACTTCCAAGGCGACCGCACCACCGGCGGCCTCGCTTGCGCCTCCCACGGAGACCTGGGCGACGGTGGTCAAGAAGGGCCGCCGCCGCGGGAAGAAGACGGCGCCAGCGCCTCCCGCTGGAGCACCGGCACCAGCACCAAAGAAGGCTCAAGGACCGCCTAAGGTCAGAGCCCCACGCTCCGCGGCTGTAGTGATTACGCTGCAGCCCGGAGCCGTCGACCGCCTTATATGTAACGCCCCTTGCGTTACATATAAGGCGGTCCTGACGCAGGCGAAAGCCAATGTCGCGTTCCCCGACCTTGGCACACCGTCCGGCTTCAGAATGAGGCCGGCGATTACGGGGGCGCGGCTGCTCGAGGTGTCGGGCGCCTCTAGCGGGGAAAAGGCGGACATCATGGCCACCAAACTGAGGGAGGTCCTCAACCCGGAGGACGTCCGGGTGTCCAGGCCGATGAAGACCGCTGAGCTGCGCGTCGATGGCCTGGACGACTCGACGACCCCGGCTGAGGTCGTGGTGGCCGTCGCCCGAGTCGGTGGATGTCTGCCAGGAGACGTGCGGACGGGCGACATACGCCCGACGCTTCTGGGCTCGGCACGAATTGGGTGCGGTGCCCGGTGGCGGCGGCGAATAAGGTCGCTGACGGTGGGCGATTGTTGGTGGGGTGGGTTGCAGCGAGGGTGAAGCTGCTGCAGCCCAGGGCCTTGCGGTGCTACCGGTACCTGGACATTGGGCATGTCAGGGCACGGTGCACTGCTGCAATTGACCGCAGCGAGCAATGCTATCGCTGCGGCCAGCCCGGCCATTGGGGCCCAGTGCTCCGCGGCGCCAAACTGCAGCCTCTGTACAGCTGCAGGGAGGCCCGCTGGGCACAGAACGGGTGGAAAGGCCTGTGGCGCGCCCACCAACAAAAACAAAAAGAGTAGAAGGGTTGCCAAGGCTGCCGGGGGCTCTTTACCCCCCCCCCCCTCCCCCCTCAGCCAGGCTCCTCTTCGGCCGACTACCGGCCTGAGAATGGTGCAGAGGGTTATGGACTGCGCATAAATGGCGCTGTTCCGTCTCCTCCAGGGCAACATCAAACCACTCTGCCAGAGCTCAGGATCTCTTGCTCCAGATCATGGCAGAGTGGTCGCCGAGCCGTACTGAGTCCCGCCCAGGGATAACTGGTTGGGAGACCTGGACGGTTTGGTGGGCATCAATGGCGGGGCTCTCGTCAGCCCGTCTCGGGGGTACGGCTGGGTAGCCGCCCTCGCAGATGGCGTTGGCATCGTTGGGACGTATTTTTCGCCCAACAAGAGTCTCGCCGACTTCGAGCTGCAACAGCGCGCCGTGCTGCACCGCTGCAATGAAATCCTATTCCAAAACATCGATGTTTTCGTAGTGTGACTGAGTCCCTTCACTACGAAATACCGAATTTTTCGTAATTCAGAGGTTGATCAATCTTTGTTTTTTTTTCATAAAAACTAATTAATTGGAAAATATGGTTCATTATTGTGTAGTTTTGACTACTAATCAAATTCTAAAACCTAAACTACCATGTGAAATTAGCTGTCACAAAAAAGTTGACGATTTGTTCCCTCTTCTAGGAAATCTTATCATTACACAATTTTATTGGCATATTTTTACGACAAATGGGTAGATATCGATCATTATGGGTCTAAATAGTATCCTAGTAAATTTTTTTTATTGAAACAACCCAATATTACTGAGATGAACGTTAACAAAGTCATGCGTTTTATTACGCAAATTCAGAAAAATGGCTCCGCGCGGTATGAAGTTTGAGTTTCAATATTATGAAAGTGGAATGTAGGACTCACAAACAAACGCTGCTGTTAGATTACTTGTCAATTCATAATATAACGAGCAAAAGATTTCGTGTATATTGGTATAGTAGTTTTATCACAAACCGTAAATCCCCGGGAACAAACACACTTTCAAGCTAGTTCTCTATTTTACCATTTGTTTAGAGATACAAATCTCGCTATGCGAGCATTGTTTATGTGGAATAAGATGGTCTGTTTATTCAAGAGCCCAAAACAGTTTACGTTACGTGAACAAAGGCAACAGAAACACGAGGAGACCATTTTTTGTGAGCAAGGTCAAAATCCTCCCCGGGCCCGTTTGGGCTCGCCGGGGCTTGACAGATCAGTCTGGGAGCCAAACGTCTGAAATGCTCCACGAAATTCCACCGGCTGTCGAGGACGAGTCCCAGGTACTTCAAACTCGACTCGACGCCGATGTGAACCCCTCCTGCTGTTATCTGGGAACCCGACTGTGGCGCGTTCCGAGGACCATGAAAACACATGGCCTCGGACTTGTGCAGGGCCACTTCGAGTCCCAACTGCCGGATCCTCTCGACGATTGTCGCAACCCCGAGTGTCGCTAGCTCGGCCGCCGCCTGGTGCGACCTCCCCTGAGCCAGGACCAGCGTGTCGTCAGCGTAGCAAACCACGTTAACGCCACCAGGGAGGTCGGCGCGCAGCACCCAGTCGTAACCGATGTCCACAACACAGAAGCGGCCCCAGGACCGATCCCTGTGGGACACCGCACGACATCTCTCGCCGGTTCCACTCTCCTCGGTGACCGGGGTAGATGACGGCCCTGTCCGTCAAGTAGGCCTCGACCACACGACAGAGTTAGGTCGGCATCCGGTGATACCGCAATGCCTCCCTGATGCAACTCCAGGGCAGGGTATTGAAGGCATTGGCAATGTCTAGAGACACCGCCAAGACGACCCCACCCCGGGCCACAGCATCCCCCGTCGTGAGGGCTCGCACGCGCATGATGGCGTCCACCGTAGAGCGCCCCCTGCGGAAACCAAACAGGCTCTCCGCCAAATCCGGACCCACCCGCACCAGCCGCCCGACGAGGCAAATTACAGTGACTCTTTCAAAGAGCTTGCCCACCTCGTCGAGCAGCACCATGCGCCGGTAAGCGGACGGAGAGTCCGCAGGGCGCCCCGGCTTCGTAATGAGGACCAGTTTCCCCGTCTTCCTACGAAGTGAGAACTGGCCCTCCTCCAAGCATGCGCTTAGGAGCCCCATAAGTCGAGGCCCGAGAGCCTCCAAGGCCAGGACCCAGGCTTTTCCAGGTAAGCCGTCGGGTCCTGGGGGGTATTTTGGCACTAAGCCTACGTACCGCCACTCTCAGCTCTACCTCGGTCACCTCCGAAGCATCGTCGTTGGCAGTGTGGTCCGCATGCGGCACCGCAGTAGGGGGAGTGTGCTCCCCTCGCGAAGGGAACAAAGCGCTCACCACGTCCTTCACGAGCTGCGGCCGGAGACTCTGCGTCAGCGGGGGAGCCCATGGGCGGAGTTTATCTCGCACCATTTTGTAGGGGTACATATTCGCCCTGCAGTTGCACGTTTAATAATGTCTATCACTAGCCACCACTGCGTACACAAGCGTTCACGATTCACATGTTTTATTGTTCCGCACTAGAAATGGTCTGCCCGTCATTACCATTAATCAGGTCTATCCATACACATCTATCACATGTAAGTCCAACGGCGTAAGATCAGGCCTGCCTCCGTTTGCAGCTGGGGGCATGTTGACCGCATTGTGCAGTTGCCGCTGTACAGCTCCTAGGATCCCTAGGATGCGGGCTTGTACTGTGAGCAAAATAAGTCCACCCTCATTGTAGCAGTCTACCATGTTCTGGTACTCCTGGTTGGAATACCAATATTTCGGCATAGTTGCGTTTGTTGCGCGAAGCGCGATGCGTTCCACGTTAGTTAAGCCACGTGTGGTGCAACATGCGGTTCGCGCGGGACTACAAATCACGGCGGCGAGTGGCGCGGCGGGCGGGCGTCGAGGCAACTGAAGCAACACCCGTGCGCGGCGCCGGCGTGGCGGCATCGCGGCTTGGGTCTCTTTTGAGCGTTCATAAAAGCCACGCGACATCTAAGCGCGCCGCCATGACCTCGCCCGCTTCAATGAAAGTAGTTTCTACGTAGTATTTTTTACAAAATAAGAAAGAGCCAGTATTTATTATGTGTGTCAAGTAATATTAAATTATATATTTTTTTAAATTAGATGCTTAGATAAAAAAATCTGTTTTCGTTTCTATAGCTTCTGTTCGACCTATAGATGTCCCCCTTCAAATATTTCGTGTATAAATAGATACACCTTATATTAGTGTAATAGTTCAACCAGGTTTCAGACTGGCTAAAGTAGACTCATCTTTCATGGGGTACTGTCTAAAATGTTATAATAAAATACCTCCCCACATACTTCAACTGAATGAGACAAAATTCAAATCCTTTGTCAAACGCACACTATTCAGGCAGGCATATTATAGGTTGGAGGACTACATAACTGATAAAAATGCCTGGCTTAATGCCGGTCCTGCTCCACACCACAACTAATTAATTGACATTCGAATCACTGTTGAAGCTGCTGAAGATAGTAAGAATTTATTTGCATTATATAAACTCAATCTCCTTTCTATTATATAGATGCATTGCACAGATGTGAGTACTTTGTACTATAGAGCTACCATTTACCGGGTAATGTCATAGATTGACTTGAATGTGCCTTGGCGGCTGATAGTATGTCATGCTCACTCAAATGTCTCGCTGACGGTGGCGCGTGTGTCGGATCATTTAGCTCCCTTCAAAATGGTTGAGCTGAATGGTGCTGATCCATGCGTCATGTTCGTGAACGGGCGCCGTCAGTTGGGACTGGTCATCTCTTAGCTGCCAGGGCTTATTTTAATAAATTATTAGCTGGATTGTTTTTAATTATGTTTTGATGCACTCTGGACGCTTTTAACGTGTACGGTTTTTTGTACATCGTTCTCACTTATAGTGAACAACATTAATCGATGTAACTAAGATATATGTAAAAACATTATTATTTAAAAGAGTGTCCATGGAGTTTCTTGCCCGTTCTTCTCCATAGGTACCTACTACGCTTTGGAATGGGCAACTAGCTTCATATTTCTGACTGACCGACTCCTTGACAATTCAAAAGTGCCTGTAAATGGTTTAATTGAAATAAATGATTTGAGTTTTGAGTTTTGAGTTTTGAATATATATATGTGTTATTTTTAGGTTTTTCTTGAATTTCCAAAAGTTTAGCTTTTAACTTTAACATGTGTCAGAAGTTTAATTTTGTACTTCTTCGTGTTTGATGCATCCTTGGTCTAGCAAAGGAAGTCGTAGATGCAATTAGGAACTGAATAATTAGTTCTGAGCTCACAAAGTACAAGGAACGAGAAAATAACTCCATGAGTCCAACTTTAACAAACTTTAAAAATTAAAAATAAGTGGGATGTAGGAGTTCAATAGCTTTGCAAAAAAATCTCTCAATCTACATGGATTTGTAAACAACTATTTAGGGGTAAATGGAGTGAAATAAAACAAAACATTAACCGTCTTTTTCCAAAACACTATCTAAATTTAGTTCTGGGATTATTGCTAGGTTTAAGCCATGATAATGCAGCGACCCCTATTTTTAATGGATTAAACTTCGGTACAAATTTATTTGAGGTTAGAGTTTATTATAATTGTGTATTTCTATTTATAAATAGTTATTTACAAATAGGTATTTTTGACTTTATGGATTTCGAAGATTTAGAAATGCTGGAGACGTCTCAGCGATCTTACAGGCATAGTCATCGTGTAAATCTTTTTGAATTAAAAGTGACGATGATTTTAGATATGTGTATAGGTTTACAAATGGATTTCCTTTAATAATAATAAGAACATCCGCGTTAGGTAGTCAAAATAAGATGAAACAATACTTATTGTTCCATTTTTGTTTGTAGCTCACCATTTAACCACACACAACAAATCACATAATAGTAACTGTATTACTAAGAACAATGAATAGAAATAGGAAATGGATTTAATTATTAAAAAAGGACGCAACGTGAACATTCGTCTCAACTTACACGCGCTATCGCCGAATGTATCTAATTGTTTTATTGTGTACAAGTTGTGCTTGTTCAATATATTGTAACCTAAATAAAGAACAATTTTTTACTTTTTTTTGTTATTGTAATTTAATAATTTCCAGAACCAGAACGTAGCTTTAAAAAAAACCTGTATGAACTAATGAAAGAATGCCATTATTGTACTTACCTGTGGATGTTATTTAAACCATGGAACTTCTTTGGAATTATGTGATTATTAGAAAGTCTTTGTTTTGTAATCGGAACACATTTACCGGGTACTAACTTTAATACCGTAACAATCCGAGCCCATTTCGTCTTGGTTTAATACCGTGCTTAAGTTATTTTTTTTAAATAAGACTGTAAGTATTTAACAATTACAAATTTAGATAATTATATCTAAATTTGTAATTTTACTTACCGTCTCCCCTCGTCTCCGTCGTCCGTATTAACGAATCCCCTATTTCTGATACAACAATACACTTTTTAGTGTATTTATTCACTGTCACCAGACGTTTCTCCTTATCGGACCTAGCGTGAATCATGAAATCCACTATTATTTAGATTTGTGTATGTCAATCTTTTTCCAACATTGTACTTACTAGCATTATAATCACAGGGGTGACCGTTGCGAAGAAACCAAAACTTGACACACGAAGTACGAAACGAGAAGATGCAATAACAGCCAAACAAAAGAAAAATGAAAAATCGGACTCGAAAGTTATCTGGATAAATTAAAAACGTTTGTACATACCAGGCACGGTAAACCTGGTTTCGAAGGGCTGTACAAATGTGATAAGCGTAGTTTTAGTCCAGTAAAACAAATTATACAAAATACTCGTACACTAATTGGAAAAACCTCACAATTGTAATGTATGTGGGCGTAGTTTTGGTCGGTCCTCGCATTTAAAAAGACATATTCTAATTCACACCTTGGTGAAAAACATTATAAGTGTGATGTGTGCCAGCGTAGTTTTGGTGAAAAGGGTACTTTAACAACACATATTCGTTTACACACTGGTGAAAAACCTTTCAAATGTTATATATGTCATCGTAGTTTTTGTGAAAAGTGTGCTTTAACAACTCATATTCGTCATCACACTGGTGATAAATCTTATAATTGTGATGTGTGTCAGCGTAGTTTTGGAGAACAGGGTACTTTAAAAACCTTTCAAATGTCATATATGTCAGCGTAGTTTTGTTCATAGTAGTACTTTAACAACTCACATTCGTGGACACACTGGTGAAAAACCTTTTAAGTGTGATGTCTGTCAGCGTAGTTTTGGTGAAAAGGGTAATTTATTAAGACATATTAGAATACACACTGGTGAAAAACCTTTTAAGTGTGATGTGTGTCAGCGTTGTTTTGGTACTAAGGGTAGATTGTTAAGACATATTCGACTACACACTGGTGAAAAACCATTTAAGTTTGATGTGTGTCAGCGTAATTTTAAAGAAAAGAGTTCTTTAACAAAACATTTTCGTTTACACACTGGTGAAAAACCTTATAAATGTGATGTATGTCAGCGTAATTTTATTGAAAAGAGTACTTTAACAAATTACATTCGTGGACACACTGGTGAAAAAGCTTTTAAGTGTGATATCTGTCAGCGTAGTTTTGGTGAAAGGGGTAGTTTATTAAGACATATTCGAATACACACTGGTGACAAACCTTTTAAGTGTGATGTGTGTCAGCGTTGTTTTAGTCAAAAGAGTTCTTTAACTAAACATATTCGTTTACACACTGGTGAAAGACCTTATAAATGTGATGTATGTCAGCGAAATTTTATTGAAAAGAGTGCTTTAACAAATCATATTCGTAAACACGCTGGTGAAAAACCTTATATGTGATGTATGTCTTTGTAGTTTTGGTAAAGAGAGTTATTTAATGATACAAAATCGAATGCACACTGGTTAAAAACCTTACAATTGTGATCTTTGTGGGCGTAGTTTTAGTCAACGTAGTACTTTAACAACTTATATTCGGCAAAACACTGGTGAAAAAGTTTATAAGTGTGATTACTGTCAGCGTTGTTTTGGTAGAAAGAGTAATTTACTAAGGCATATTCGAAAACACACTGGTGAAAATCCCAATAATAATAATAATAATAATGGCAATAATAATGGCAACACCGTGTCAACAAAACGTCTGAATTTCAAATTTTAACTAATAATATTACTGAAAATAATTTTGACCAAGTCTTACAATAGTCTTTCAATAGAAACGAATCCTGAAAATTGAAAATTACTTTAAAACCAAAAATTAGACCATAACACATCAAAATGTAACAAATTTATTCAAAAACTACAGAATCGGAGGTGACATGACAGATGTCACCTCCGATAAAAATAACATGAACAAGATCTAACGAAATTGGAATGATGAAACTATGTTGACAAGATCAGCCGCACGTCAAGCACGCCCACCACCTCCGGACTCATCGCTCAGCTCCGCCTCGCCGCCGCCGGTACCCAGCGCTACTGTGAGCGCTGTGACGACACCAGCCGCGGTAGTTGCGTCGAGCTCGAGCGACGAGTATTTCTCCCCGCCCACGACGCCACCACCTGCTCGTCGACGAGGAGGACGCCGGCCGCCGGACGGCTTAGGACCTCGAGGCCCACCGGCCTCTGATAGGGTCCCAGCTCCCGGCGGAAGTGTGCAGCGCATGAGATGGACACGATCCATCAATGAAAACGTCATGCGCTCATACTATGGGGCTACAGAGGGGGGAAATAATCTGACCGCGTACCGTGTTCGGATGCTCTCTCTTTTTCAGGTGCTTGAGCCAGCTGTCAACGTTTCGGCACAACGACTGTCGGATCAGGTGCGGGTCATCCAACGTAATCATATGTTGGATGACACTGTGCTTGATCACCTGCGAAGTGAAATGCAGAGTAGCCGTGTCATCGCCCCCCCGTCGCAGACTGTTGTGGTACTACCACAGTCCAACACTGATCAAACTGACGAAGGAAGTGATGATAGGGCTACAAATGTAAGTACCCAGTGCAATGAGGAATTGAGGAATGCTTTGGAGTGTGCGATTCGGGAATATCGGTTCATGTCGCCCGAACTTAGACCACGCTTACCTCGTTTGCCCATGCATAACAAAAATAGGGCGCTGGTGGCGCTCCTGGATTCGCAGTTATCAAACTATTTTGATGATTGCGAAGACCTCACCGATACTCATTCGATTCTGTACTGCGCGGCTGTAGCGGCATGTCGTGTAGCTCACGTCAAATTTCCCAATGACTCTAGAGCTACGCGACCGAAACCAACCGTACCAGCCTGGCAGTGCAGAATTGAACACCGTATTGGTGGGGCCAGAGCGCTCATCGGCAAACTAATCTGCTTCAGAGACGGCAATACTCGTCCAAGAGTGATGCGCTTTGTGAGGCGGGCGTTCTCAGGGACTGATATAAGCTCCCAGAACTATCTGTCCTGCGTCACAGAGCGCATCGACTTCCTGAAGCAGAAAGTGTATGCATGGGCTAACCGTATTCGTAGGTATAAGCGGCGAGTAGAGCGATACACTCAGAATCGCACCTTCCAGAGCGATGAAAGGTGGGTTTATAGGGGTTGGGAGCGACCGAACCAAGGTGTGGCTGACACGTGCCTGCCAGATGATGATGCCATGTGTTCTTTCTGGCGCAGCATCTGGTCGGTGCCTGTCAGTCACACCGAAGGTGACTGGACTCGGGAAGTCGAGCGAGCCTGCAATCCAATACCAGAAATGGGGGCTATTACCATCTGCCCCCAAGATGTAGCTCGTGCAGTCCGTCCGTTGCCTAACTGGAAGTCTCCAGGGCCAGACGGACTGCAGAACTTTTGGATCAAATGGATCACAAGATCGCACGCTCGCTTGGCGGCTCAGTACCAGACGGCTTTGGAGTTTGGTTCGCTACCCCAGTTCCTAACAACAGGAGTTACCCACCTGCTCCATAAATCAGGTAGCACCGCGGAACCCAAAAATTATAGGCCGATCACGTGTTTACCGACGGTCTATAAAGTGCTTACATCCATTTTGAGAGCTAAAATTAACAAACATATAGACACCAACTTCATCATGTCTGCCTCTCAAAATGGATGTAGGAACGGGTCCCGCGGTACTAAGGAGCTACTCCTCATTGATATGGCCATTAGCCAACAGGTTCGTCGTTCCCGAAAGGATCTGTCGACATGTTGGATAGATTACAAGAAGGCCTATGACTCGGTGCCACATACGTGGCTCATGAGGGTGCTGGAGTTGTATAAAGTAGATGCAACTCTGCGCACCTTCTTGATGTCATGTATGGGGCGATGGAGGACGGTCCTTCGCTATCCAGGATGTCGGAATATCCTGAGGAATAGCGAGCCGATAAGGATCGAGCGAGGCATATTTCAGGGCGATAGTTTGAGCCCGCTTTGGTTCTGCTTAGCCTTGAATCCTCTAAGCACACTGCTGGAGGATTCAGGTCTAGGCTATCGGCTGAGGAGAGGTGGTCAGGTTATATCTCACCTTCTGTACATGGATGATCTAAAAATCTTTGCCTCCAACAATTTGCAACTAATGGAGCTACTGAAAGTAACTGAAACTTTCAGTAGCGCCATCAGGATGGAATTTGGTATGGACAAATGTGTGGTCATGCATGTAAAGCGAGGGGAGATTGTGGAATCCGTGGGAACCCAACTCTCGGATTCCATAAACGTCAGAGCCCTCTCCGCATCCGAAACCTATAAGTATTTGGGTATGTCGGAAGCGTTGGGCATCAATGGTACTGACATGAAGCAATCGTTGAAGGAGCGCTTCTTTGGCCGCCTGAAGAAAGTGTTAAATAGTCTTCTGTCAGGCGGAAACAAGGTGCGCGCCGTTAACGGTTGGGTCATGCCAGTTTTGATGTACTCTTTCGGCATACTCAAATGGACTCAAACCGAACTCGACGCCCTGGATAGGAGGGTCCGTACACTGCTGACTGCAAACCGAATGCATCACCCACGGTCATCGGTAATGAGACTGTATATCCCGCGAAAGTGTGGTGGTCGAGGCTTTTTAAACGCTAAGACCCTACACAATCGCGAGATATGCAGTCTCAGGGAATATTTCCTAGAAGCCGACGTGGGGATGCATCGTGATGTGGTCGCGGTGGACAAGGGCCTCACCCCGCTCTCCTTGGCTAAAGAGAACTGGCGCAAACCTGTAGTGCTTGACACTAATGATCGCATGGAAGTATGGCAGAGTAAGGAGCTTCACGGACGCTTTTTCCGGGCCCTACATGGATCCGATGTAGATCTTTTAGCGTCCGTAGCCTGGCTGCGTTTCGGTGACCTCTTTGGAGAAACCGAAGGTTTTGTCTGTGCAATTATGGACGAAGTTATGATGACGAACAATTACCGGAGATTTATTGTGAAAGACGGCACGGTTGACATCTGTCGGGCATGTCACCGTCCGGGGGAATCAATAAGACACATTATCTCCGGTTGTTCTCGTCTGGCTAACGAAGAGTACTTGCATAGACACAACCTTGTAGCCAGGATTATCCATCAGCAACTTGCTCTGAAATACAGCCTTGTGGAATCGGAAGTGCCGTACTACAGGTACGTGCCCGACCCAGTTCTCGAAAATGGAAATATCACATTGTACTGGGATCGATCCATCATCACTGACAGGACTATTATTGCCAATAAGCCTGATATAGTGGTGGTGGATCGAGTACAGCGGCGCACAATGATTGTTGACATAACGGTCCCGCATGACTGTAACCTCGTGAAAGCCGAGAAAGATAAAGAAATCAAGTATCTTGATTTGGCTCGCGAGGTTGTCGACATGTGGGATGTGGACTCAGCAATCATTGTGCCGATAGTCGTGACAGCCAATGGCTTAATAGCCAAGAGCCTCGACAAACACCTGAGGAGGCTCTCGTTGGGCAGCTGGATCAAGGGCGTGATTCAGAAAGCGGTACTTCTGGACACGGCTCGCATTGTCAGGAGGTTCCTCTCTCTGGAGCCCTGACCGCCGGTAGCTTGGACCCTGTTCCCGATACCGGTGGGATACTATTTTTTATATTTTTAAATGTTTTTTAAATTATTTTTTTTTTTTCAGATTTTTTAAAAAATATTTAAAAATGTAATTTATAAGTTTGTAAAATATAATAAAGGAGATAATAATAATAATAATATTTTCCCGCATGACTGTAACCTCGTGAAAGCCGAGAAAGATAAAGAAATCAAGTATCTTGATTTGGCTCGCGAGGTTGTCGACATGTGGGATGTGGACTCAGCAATCATTGTGCCGATAGTCGTGACAGCCAATGGCTTAATAGCCAAGAGCCTCGACAAACACCTGAGGAGGCTCTCGTTGGGCAGCTGGATCAAGGGCGTGATTCAGAAAGCGGTACTTCTGGACACGGCTCGCATTGTCAGGAGGTTCCTCTCTCTGGAGCCCTGACCGCCGGTAGCTTGGACCCTGTTCCCGATACCGGTGGGATACTATTTTTTATATTTTTAAATGTTTTTTAATTATTTATTTTTTTCAGATTTTTTAAAAAATATTTAAAAATGTAATTTATAAGTTTGTAAAATATAATAAAGGAGATAATAATAATATGTTTATTCAAAAAATTAAAAGGCATAAAAATAATTACAGTTTTGCTTAAATGTAAATTGTATTCCTAAGACTTACGTGCCTGAACTAGGTAATCCTGTTTTTCAGGCGAAAAGTGCTAAAATAGTCGGATAAAATTTATAAACAATCAAAAAAGTTGACACTAGACAAATAAATTAAATGTAGAGTAGCTTAAAACCTAGTTTCTAAATTTAACAAATACTTGTTGTAGGTGAGGATCTATGTTTACTTTAACACAGTTAATAAATTCTCTGTATCTTCATAAGACATACTTTGGAGAGCCTCCTTGAGAATTCTCTTACAATTTGTGTAGTTCAGGGAATAAATGTTTGCTTTTAAGTTTAGTCTATTATAAAGGAGAGGACCGAGGTACAGGTAAAATTTGGATATAAAAGCATGTTTTGTTGTATTTTGTGGACAGACTATATCTTTACGTCTTTTTTTTGTATATTCCGTGCTGTAGGGTAGAGCCCTGTGTTGTTTTAGTACAATGCCCATGATAAATAGTTGCCGAACTGTTAATACTTCACAAGATTTGTATAGGAGGTTAGTAGGAAAAAGGAAAGGGCGGAAAGTAGACACTTTAAGAACCGCCCTCTGAGCTCTCTCGATGGTTAGTAACACTGTTTTACCCGCTCCACCCCATGTGGTTATGTTCCAATAAATGTATTATGTCAGCGTAGTTTCAGTCAAAAGGTGGTTTTAAGAAAACATATTCACATTAGTAAAAACCTTATGTGCGATGTATGTCAACGTAGTTTTATTCAAAAGGGTATTTAATCAAATCATATTCGTTTACAAACAGGTGAAAAACCTTGTGTGACGTATGTCAGCGTAATTTTTTTAAATCCTTTATTATTAAGAACCAGGCTCTTAATAATTGATGACAATCTAGCCTTAAGACTAATAAGCATTATTTAACTTAATTGCTTACGTGATAATTAAGTTAAACTTAGAATAGGGTTGATAGGCTTTAGGAAAGTACAATCAACCCTATTGTAACATTTTGAGTTAGTGTAGAGCAAAAAGTATTGAAATAATAGTGGCAATAACACACATCATAACACTAAGAAAGTGGAACGGACTTATTATTTCCATACTTTTTGCTCTACACTAACTAAAATAAACAGCCGTGCGCTAGCAAATCGGACATAGGTCTCGCTTCGTCAAAGTCTGGCGGGCGACCGAAGCGACGCGACGTACGAGAGCTACTGTATTATATAATATTTTATTATTCAAAGAGTTATACCATTTTGTCAAATGTAACCACAAATTTAATTTTGTTGTTTTTTAGATATTCATAATTATCTTTAGAAGTAAGAAAATCTTTAAAAAAAACATCAAATTAGCGTTTTCTTCCTTTTTTGTTGATCGAATGATTAGACGATAAATCATAATTTCTCAACTCATACTATTAAGTATCAAAGCTACCAGCGGTCGCACTCCTAATTTTATTTTTTGTATTGTATTCAGATATCGATACCCATCATGTCTCCGGAGTTTCCCTAGCTATTTTAATTTGACCCTGCTAGTACTTACTAACTCCATGTTCTCTGAATCCTTCAACGTTTATTCGTCAGGTGTTGCTATTTTTCTGTTTTCTTTTTTGGTTTATAAGTTGAATCAGTCTGCATAGACTTTCCCAACTATGCTGGGATCGGCATCCATTATATCCGGATGCATGGAGCGACTGCCTATCTGACCTGCACACCACAGTTATGCAACTGGGTTGCTAGGTAGATAGTGTTACCCAGCGTTTACACGATACCCCTTGGTAAGACTAGTTGTTAGACTTTTGGGCTTTTGACTACCCGTAACGATTGTCAAAGATCTACGAATGACAGCAGGGACGTTAACCCGGGTGGTTAACGTGCGTTTCGAGCCACGGAGACTATAAAATTAAAATAATTATTTTTAATTAATTCTCAATTATAAATCTCTTGCAGGTAGGTAATAAAATATAAACGTGGCTGTAATGATATTGTAATTAATTGATAGTTAATAAAACCTATACCAACACATGTGGACGTGTTTTACTTATTTGATCTCTGTGAGTTATCGATGTATGCACTACGCTGCTATGGCCCGTCATACACCTTCCAAAGTTCCAGGACCCCATGGGCCCGACATATGTAAAGATAAATAAATGTTATGTTTATAATAATATATGTATGGCATACAATTGTGTTAAAAATAATAGAGATGATGGCTAATATTAAAAACGTTCGTAAAAATGATGTAATTTCAAAGAAGGCATAGTAAAAATGAGATAATCGAAAGTATCCGTTAAATCAATGTCAATATGAATGAGATACACGCTTTAAAAGTTTTTGGAGGGGATTATTCCCGTCCTTGTCGCGCGGTACGGACAATGTACGGCGCTAGAATGAAGTTACATAGTCGTGACGTCACTTCTAAGATAGTGCTGTCCTTGTCTAATTCCTATTTTAAACTTGGCAATTT
The DNA here is from genome assembly GCA_963555695.1 of Dasypolia templi. Lineage (NCBI taxonomy): Eukaryota > Metazoa > Arthropoda > Insecta > Lepidoptera > Noctuidae > Dasypolia > Dasypolia templi. The sequence continues at coordinate 10,147,433 of OY743164.1, forward strand.
TTAAGATATAACAAATATTTTTTGAGCTAAAAATAAACAAAAAAGGTATCATCCCTATTATGACCGTTCTCAATATACAGGATGGAAGGGACATCGACGCACAACCGGCAATTTTTTTATGTTTTAAATAACCGACAAAAAATTTCAACACAGCGGGAAGGAATTTCAGAATCATGTACTGAGTCCATGGTAACCGGTTGTGCGTCGATGTCTGTTACACCCTGTATTTATTTAATGTTTGTTTTTTAAACAATAATATATGCTACTCGAATTAGAGGTTTCAGTTTATTTTCCATGATTGAGGCAACAAACATTCGTAGTGTAAACAAATATCGATCCATATTTGCTGCAACACTACTGATCAATGATAACTTTAGTCAATTCTTTTACCTTTCCATTGGTTTTCTGAGGCTTTATTTGCACAGCAAGTGATGGTGTTGTGGTATGATCACAAGGTTTGAGTCATCAAAACAAGTGGATGTAGCATCAATTCCTGGAAATAAAAAATTGGTTATTAATTCAATTCATAAGTAGAGAAATAAGTGATTGTGTTTAGTGAGTTATGTGATGTGGCTATACTTTTCTTATAAACGATTAAATTTGTATTTTTTTTTAAGTAGATAAGGTAGGTACGGTGCTTATGAATAACATGATTGTTGAATGATGCACTTTTGTCAATGATATAAATTACCTGTGCTGTGCTTAGTCCGGTCAGGGTGCATAGTTTGGTAAATTCAACTGCTAATTTCATCATTCATGAATAAGTGGAATAGGCGAAAACACAAAGACCGAGGCCTCAGATATCTATAGGCGATAAACTTCTTCACAAAATGTTAAAGACACCCTGTTTGCATGTTTTTCGCTTTTGAAGTCCTCTTGCGAAAAAGTAAATATTGACGTTATTTCGTCAACTACACAGCACTTGTGGAAAATACTACAATTTGATATTACAATTTCACCACACGTTGCAAATTTGAGAGGATAAAGGAAAGGCATTGTAAATTAACAGAAGTTTCTGATTCAGAAAGTTTCTATGACACTTTCAATCAATCAATCAATGAAGCATTTATTTTGTTAAACATAGGTATGGTTACAGATAACACGATGTTTAAAATATGAGCACTATGTTTTGCCAATGTATGGCGTGCAAAGGTTCGGTTTGAAACTCCGACCAGTAAGGTCGTGCCTTTGTTTCCGCGAGGGGCATCGTGCCCAACAGATCGTGGTTAACTTGCCGGACTTAGAAATCAAACCGTGTTTCTTTTGTGTGTGGTGTGTGTGTGTGTGTGTCTGTGTCGCAAATCAAAACATTTTAAATCGGGTCAAAAGATAAATAAATGTGCGGTCCATGCAGCTGAGACACCTGCCGACGAGTGATGCTGCATGGCCTGAACCCTTCCGCGTCACTGGTGAGATCGTTCCGTACCCTAAGCTGCCACTGCGTTTTAGGTCGTCGATTCAAAGCCACGCGCATGTTCAAAATAATTTTAAACAATTGTTATAGGACAGTGTATTCATATTAAATGTAGTAATGCGGGATAAACGAAGCTGTTATTCTGGCACATAGTGTGATCGAGTCCTTTGATTTCAAACATGAAAACATAGAAGCGCCGCACGGCGGTAGACAATACAAAACTTGTAACAATTACCTTCTTAAATCGTAATGTTAACACTATAAGCCCTTCTTATCCCTGGACATCAATGTTTTAATAAAGTAATATTTAGTATTTATTTCCGTACAAGTGATTTGTAATCTTTAGAAATAAATTATTTCAGACCGTATAGTACGGTATCGCTCTTGACCTAATACTTCATTGAACATTGTGCCGAATAACCATAACTACGTTGACCAAGCTCACTATTCACTGACTATTTATATTGCTTCCTTTCGAGTATAAATGAAAACCTGTTTCAATTCATTTTATCTTAATCTAGGTAATATTTTTCTCAAACATCCCAAAGTTATAATTTAACAGAGGCTGAAATTATTATTTCGATATTCATAACTATTTTATAAGTGTAGCTTTGTTGATGTTCATATTGTCTACAGCTGGCGGACAAGCGCGGGTACGCGCGGGAAGCGCATTACGGCTGGGATCGAGAAAAGCAGAAGGTTGCATTGTTTAAGGGCGCAGTCCGGAGAAAAAATAGCGGTGCTCATTGTTTAACAGAATGCTAGCCGGTACCTGCAACTGACCTTTGCGTGTCTGTTGCGCAAAGTTACAATCATATAATGCGTAAAGGTTTCAAGTACAGGTTGGAACTAAGTATGGACGGACTGAGCGGTTCTTCTGTGACGCCGCAGTCTGTTAAACATCATCACTATCCTCATCATCTGCCTAGCCTTTTTCGGACTTTGACGACCCGTGGCGTCTCTCGGGGATCCGCGGATTGGCGTGCTTCCCATGGCGCGGTGATTGGTGCGTGAGGATGGTCACCCATCCACGGACCGGGCGTGGCTTGGCCTGATCGCTCGGCCCATGCGGCTGTTATTACTTCTGTTAACCATATTGGGCGGGATGACCCTCAATCGTTGTCTAAACGAAGTTGTGCCATTCTCCGCAATCACAGTGACTGCGATATCTCAGCAATTACTGATCATAGCTCTGCAAACACTGTGTCATTAAAATTGGTATTAGGTAAATAAAATAGCCGATTACATAGGGTTCAATACAGGGTACCTACTTGTACCTGCTTGTGATGTATTTTTGTGAAGTCTAGTTGCGTGTGAATGGACTTGTTTAGAATTTTTCTTATAAATATGCTGGTGCAATGTGCATGAAGTGGTTTAATAATCATGAGTTTCGTTTCCCTGTAAATTTTAACTGTAGGTGTAAGGTAATCATAGTGAAATAATGGTTGAACAATTTTATTTCGTGTGATCTGTAGGTCCTATAGGTTGGTTTTTGATAAATTTCGTCAGAAAGCAGCGCGGACGTCCCATTAATCGTACCCCTGTCTTAGTCAAACTTCTGTGTCTTTGTCTTTGACGTTTGAACAAAACGAAAACTCTACATAATATAATAATACCGATGATAAAGGGGCTGGAATTGTTCATGTAGTATGTACTTATCCGTACGCAGCGATCTGGCAAAATTTGGGTCGATGAATCGAGACGATGACAGAATATGCTTAGCACTATTAAATAATATTCAGGACTTTCTCCCTAACAATAATCTATCTCAGGATCAATGATAACAAAATACGTAACCACGCAGTTTAATGAGGCGCTATGGGTAAAAGAAGACATCCTTATTGCCGCGTCGGAATTCTACCTTGAGAACGTGTTTGTTCACACGAATAACAAGAACAGCGGGAAAACACTGGTATACTTACCTACCGGTCAGGCACCTTACATGTTTCCAACAATCAACAGCACTATGATATCAGGGTTTTAATTGACGACAACCACTACAACAGTAACCAGCAAATTCTAACGCAGGAATCGACCAACGCAAGAATATCACAACATATCGAAAATTCAAGTAATCAGTACAACATAAGATAAGATCAAAAACAGTTCACAACACCTCGGTTCCAAAAGATTCCAAAAGAATAACCCCCATTACTTAATCCATTAACAACGCGTGAACAAATAGCGGCATTGATTTTCGATGCTGGCACGTGGGATGAGGTTAAAAAGTATGCTCAGCAAGGTTTTAATACGGTGTATAAATTGATATACTACAAATTGCTTGCTGTCAATGTCGATAAGACAAAATACATGACATATTCCCTTAGACCCCAGGGTCAACCTAACTTCGACTTTAAAAGCCCACTCATGTAATTTCATTAACCATTGCTCTTGTCCTGTTTTAGTTCAAACAAATTCTATCAAATAGCTTTGCATTACCATAGATTACCGTCTCAGCTTCGAACAACACGTTGAAACACTGGTCAAAATAACCAGAAAATTAATTTACTGTATTAAAACACATACATCGGTTATTGAGGACAGTTTAATTTGCAATATGGCAATCTTTGTTAGTGGGTGTATTGCATTGCCGTTTGGGGCGGTACCTCTAAAAATTATATAATCATTTTAGAGAGAGCTCAAAGAGCTATATTCAAAGTGAGTTGCTTTTTCACAATCCTTTATCCAACTTTCCAACTTTACCAACACTGCCAAGTGCTAACCGTCCGACAGTTGTTTATTCTCATAACTGTAATAATAAATAAAAAATGAAACACTGATCTTCCCTTACATCACGATTTCCAAACACGGAATAGACGAGCAACAAATGTTTGCTCAATAACCCGCTTAAAACCCGTATCGTATAATCACTTAGACGTCATAAACACAACATTCTTCGTTACCATCCTTTATTTTTTGTTAAGCTTATTGTTATTTTACTTTGCCACGTTATGCATAATTTGTATAAATCCGTGAATTTTTGCTTGACTTTTCGACACTTCTTACTTCTGAATTTTGTTTCTAGTAGTAACTGTAAGTATGAATTAGTTAAATTAGATTTTAGTCAATATAACTAAAAATTGAAAAAATATAAATTAAACAATTTATTTATTTTTCCAATTTTACTGTTAATTTTGTAGGTCCTACTTTTACTTAAATACTTAATTGCAATCTTAAACTTTTTAAAAATAACCTGGACTCTCTAACCGTTCTGTAAATTAACTAAGAGAGCTAGGTGATTTGTAACTCAGGACCCTTCTATCACAGACACCTTTCTCTATTTAAGATTTTACCTACATTCTATTAACCAGTGCCTGCAATATGATGTTGAGATAAATAAAGATGTATGATTACGATTATAGCGACTCATAGCAGCACCAGCAGCAAACTCGCAAAAAATATTTTATTAGAGAAGACATAACAAAACAGTTTTATAAAATCAAAACGAAATGTAACTAGCTAATGAGTCATGATTATGACTGATTAGGTGCGAATTAAGGAACAGCTGATGCGAAGATAACAAGGAAGCACGTCGCCGAGTTATCAGCTGTTATAGTGAAGTGAAGGAATGGCGTAAACAGATGGATTATCCTAACCGTTATATTTTAGCTTTATAAGCATATAAGTGACTTTAGATAAATAAGAGGCTACGAATAAGAATGACTGCCACTAAAAGACTTGAAGATAAATGTAAACACTCTTTTAGTTCTCCTTGGCCCGACTTCGTCACCTGACTTGTGCAGTGCTATGCGAAGCTTCTTCAACAAGATATTGACGATTCCTGCTGGAGCTGTCCCCGCTGAAGAACTCAACTGAAGAGCTTCGAGTTCGAAGTTTTTTTTGAGACTATTCCTTTTGAAATTGAGACGGCGAGATCCTTGAAGGACCAAATTTAGCGCGGGGATCATCTAAAGCGTGGACTACTGTATTTAAGGCAAGGGTTTAATGACGAGCTTAATATAAAACAACTAATAATGAACCTATAGTAAGAGGAGTATCGTCAGTGTGAAGTGAAGTGTGAAGTCAGAAGAAGCGAGTGGTCATCAGGCCGAACCGTGTCGTCGCCACGACGCGCTAAACACGCGGCCTGCGCGTGCAGACCACTAACCCAACAGTGCCCATTCTTCTTTGGATAATTAGAATGACAACATTTGAGGCTCGAACGATAGCTCAAGACTAAAAATATTTTGACAAGGATTCAATTCTTGGATCGACAGGGTGGAAAATCAAGAACGCTGCTAAGGAGATGTACAAAAACCGGAACGGTTAGTAGCGAGAACTCAGACGAAGACATTGAAAAGAACAGCAACATTTACCACAGCAGAGCAGTGACATAGAAAAGAGCCGAGAAACCAGCTGAACCCCGCTTAAAGATTCACCGATGAAGCTCGACTTGAATCAACCCTGCTGCGACGTCGTTAAAAGATGCCCTCCCATAGACAAATATCACCCGCCTCTCCACTAATCCCATGCTTACTTTAGGGTGCATACTCCGTAGGCTCCTAATCCTTCCTTTCCTAAGGGCACGTCTTCCCTACCATTAGTGCCCCCCGGTCTATTCCTTGATATGCAATGGTCTTTGTAGCACCATGAAGCATGAGGCTTCAGGGGCTAGTGCAAATCCTGGGGTTCATTCGATTAATCGAGTCTGGTCAAAACACGCTGGGGTCGGTGCATTTCATTCATTCATTCATATGTTTTGCCAATGTATGGCGTGCAAAAATAACACAATCAATTATAATTAAGCTGGTATGTCAATAGATTACATTAAAAAATAATTAAATTTAAAATATTTCAGTTAGGCGAACAGGTCATTACAAATATATATAAATAAACATATCGGGATAGGCCCTCATCAGCGATATTACACTTGCACTTTGTAAGTAGGCGTGGATTGTCGGGCGAAGAAAATAGAGATACTAGTTACAGCACAATTACTTTATTTCACTCACAATTTCTTATAAAATAATAACCATGAAATAACCGGGCCGAGCCTGCCACAAGAATGATCCCCCTCTTCGCTGCGCACTAGCTTACATTAAGTTGCTTGAGAAGTGGGGAGAGTGGGGAGGCGAACGTCGCGCTTTGCACAGCTTAACTCGGCCCGCTGCACCTACCGCTAACGGTGACGCCGACACGGCCATACTGACGTGCGGACGACCTCGTACGCGTAGAATCATCAAGCATTGTCTAAAAAGACATAACGTTATTATTAATGTTCGTTCATCCTGACTAGCAATCTCGATGAGCAAAAAATCCAGGTCATCCCTACTGACTGTGCAACCAACTCTGGACCGCTCAATATTGAGCCTTCAGGACTTATACTAGTAATCTGGTCCGGTTCAGCCCTGCAGAGTTTACTACTAATTCTGGACCGCTCGTTATTGAGCCTTCAGAACTTTAGCAATCTGGTCCGGTTTACCCCTTCAGAGTAATAATCTTCTGGCCCGGTCTAGCGACCCTTCAGAATTATAACCGCCTGGACCGGTCAACTGACCCTTCAGAATTATAACCTCCTCGTCCGGTCTTACGACCCTACAGAGTTATAATCTCCTGGTCCGGTTATAACAAACCCTTCAGGATTGTTACTGCTTGGTCCGGTCATGAATGACCCTTCAAGATCACTCCACTTTATACATTTTTTTTTCTCTTTTTTGGTCTCTTTTTGTCTCTCTTTTGTCTCTTTTTTAGTCTCTTTTTTTGTATCTTATTTTTTGTCTCTTGTTAGTCGGGACTAAAATGGTCCCTGTAGATTATATAATCAAATGCATTAAAGTTCTTGTCTCAACAATCCACACATGCTATGTTCATTGGTAGTTTCACTACCACCAAAGTCATTTACTTTAGAGCCTATAACAGAAACAAACTATTTTAATGTTAAGAATAGACTTGACTTAGACACTCCACAGAATGCGTGGCACGCCTGTGCGATGCCGACCGAGTCTCATGTCATACACCCAGCAAAATGTCACTTCAAGGTGCATAAGCGTTCTGTGTTGTGTCAGTGTCATGTCATTGAATGTGTCGTAGCAGACACATAATTCATGTTCATAACACTCTAAACTAACAAACGAGATATATGAAAACTAAATAACACTAATTTAAGTATTGAAGCGCCGTCACGGCCAGACTGACATTCGCACGTCCTTGTGCGTCTCCATCCCCTTAAAGTCACCGAGGGCCCATTTTTCTGTAAAAAGAATAAAACTGGTAGATACATTACTTTGTACGCTCGTCATACATTACAACGTTTTATAACCCACAAAATCAACCTTTAGGAGCTGAGCCGGACAACTTAAATAGGCGTCCCTTCAGCCAGTTATCTCGAGAGATAACATGGACCAGGCAACCAATCAGCGTCTCTCCGATCACTCACTAGTACCACACATATCTCCATTGATCTCATAGCCTCTCAGACTAGACGATCACTTTATAATATGACCCAGAACATCGGCCTGCATAAGCCAGTTCTTTAGCCTACCCAATAACACACACCATAGGTCGTCAACCCGCATGAGTCGGACCCTTACTTTATCTCACAGATTAGTACCAATGTTACGTTTAATTACGTTTCTTCACTCTCCGAGGCCGAGAGGTTTCCAGCGCTGGCGGATAACGTACGTGAACTACAAATAGACAAAGCATCACTAAAACCACCCGACGACGCCCACTCCACTCGTCAATCGCGGACTGCCGCCACCTCGGCCTCCTTCAAGCTACCAGTCAAGGTGGCAGCTAAATGCACGCGGTTAAGCGTTTTTGATAGCTTGTACAGTGCATACGCAAATTGACTAAGCTTCTTTGACAAAGCGTCGATATGATGTTTCCAAGTCAGATGACTGTCTATGAAAAGGCCCAAAAATTTTGTGATGTCACTTTCAGAGAGCAATCTCTACGTTACCATATTTTATATTCAGTTTCGGTTTATTTGTTCTTTGAATATATGTCATTATTTTAGTACTGTTTTTAGATTATTACTACCTAACCGTTTTATTATATTTTTAAGATCGTCATTTATGTCATTTTCAAGAATATTAATGTCAATAATAGATAGTAAAATTGTGTTGTCATCAGCAAATAAGGCCATCTGGTGCTTACTGACCTTAGGCATCATTTATGTAAATGTTAAATTATGGAGGGCCAAGAATGCTACCTTGGGAAACACCATAGTTTCCTAGGACGTGACATGTATGTTATTTCAACTTTCGTGCTCACACACAGCCTATCAAGCGTTGTGATTTGAGTACGATTAGAGAGATAGGACTGTAATAGGTTTAACGCAGTTCCTCTAATCCCATAACGCTCTAATTTGTTTAGTAGTATACCATGATCTACACGGTTGAATGCCTTAGACATATCCATAAACAAGGCCGCCACTGGAGTTCTAGAATCAACAACCGCGTAACACATTTTCTTTTAGAAAGCGAACTCAAAATGTAGGATATTCTACTCGAAATTGCATGCCATTTTTGGGATTGGGGTACATTCATTAGAACCCTTCTGGTTAGGGAGATATGGTTGGTGAAAGTTTAAATTTTAATTCACTTTTATCACGAAAGCAAGTTTTTAAATGTTGTATCTTTAAATACCCCCATAACTTGTACCGTTGCTTGCACCTGTAAGCAGAATGTTTCCCTTTATATTTAGTTTGATGGACAGAATGCATTGATAACGGTTATGAGGTAGGCTTTTTTCCCCCTTACAGGGTGTAAAAAGACCTATCAAAAATTACAACAAAGATGAAAATAATCACAGCTCCAAGCTGTTCAAATAAGTAGGTATGAAATGTGATTTTCGAACTTCGTGTACTTTGACGAATAATGGCCCTACAGGATTGGTTCAATAGTAAAAATGTAAGAGGAAAAGGTATTCTTTTGGAATATAGCGTTTTTGTTTTTGTTTGGCCGTTGACTTTCAAATTTAGCCAATAAATGTATGGACGGTGAATGTTTTCCTTTGCAGGTTACATTATGAATAGACAAAGAGATTTAAAAGATAGATACAATATAATGGTTGTGCATAGAAATGTCATAGAAAAACTTTGATCCCACGTCTCAGTGACACCATCTAGCATAATATAGCAAAATTAGAGGCACTATTTTAAAACTTAGATACGAATTAAAGAACAACGGGCAGAATAGGTCCAGTGTCGTCGGCACTTACGTACCTATCTTAAAATCAAAATCCGAATAAGCTCAAAATTTTATTATATGGCAGCATAGCACTAATGAATCAAATAAATTAGTTAAAACCTAAACTGGCAGCAGGGGGGGGGGGGCAGTCCCAAAGAGTACTATAATTAGACGGGTAAAGAGTGCCATCATAAGTCATTTTTATGCCAATAAGCGCAGTGGCGCCGTCTACAATTTGTGCCCGAACTAATACAGGTTTTTTCTTGGCTACGCACGGTTTAATCCAGGTTTTTGTAGTTGTAGGTACGGTGCAACAGTTTATCAAAGGTAACAAAACCATTTTAAGCAGAACTGGCTTTGTATCATAGGTTTAACAGAAGACAGGATCTGCTTTTACTAGTTTTGTTACCATTGATATGCCGTTGTTATATCATGTAGGCTTGTCTTTAAGAGAAATGATGTGAAATGAAACAAGTCAAATGTTTTTGTCATTTTTTATTGTTATTATGTTTATGCTTATCATAATACAATTTTGCTAAAACTTTTGTTTCGTCATCTCCATTATATTTTATTTTTCCTAAGTAATACAGAAGACAGGATCTGCTTTTACTAGTTTTGTTACCATTGATATGCCGTTGTTATATCATGTAGGCTTGTCTTTAAGAGAAATGATGTGAAATGAAACAAGTCAAATGTTTTTGTCATTTTTTATTGTTATTATGTTTATGCTTATCATAATACAATTTTGCTAAAACTTTTGTTTCGTCAACTCCATTATATGTTATTTTTCCTGTTAAAATACGATTAACGGATCGACACCAACTATGTAGTAAGACACTAACTGTAAAATTAAAGAAATAATCTTTTAATTTTTCTTTGTGCATACTACAGCTAAAAGGGGTATCCACTAAAAAGATCATGGCGCCACTCTTTGCCTAGCCGCAAATAACTCGCCTTCGTGTCATTAATTAAATCCGTTATTGCCCCTACATTTACAGAACTCTGATCACATACAGTGTTTATAATAATTAAACCAGCACCCTAATTGCGTAACACATTTTCGTAAACGATTACGACTAATCTGTTTGATTTTGACGGTTCAAGAACATTCATTGCGTTCTATATATTGTTGAGCAGAAGTTTTATCGAACTTAAGAAGCAATGGATTAGCAATCTGTTTCAAAACGATTCAGATTCCGATTGATTGTGTATTACGCAATTAGGGTGCAGATTTACACATTTTATGAGTGTTTTCAGCTCTATTTTTTGTAAGACATTGGTAAAATAATATGCTACTAGCTGTTTAAAATTGTGTTTTAAACCTTTCACCATGAAAACGAGAGTTTGGTTGTGGCAAAACCCTCAAATGCATCTTTCTGTTTATTATAAAATATTTGAGGTGTTACAGACATTTCGTCAAACATAAGACTGCACAAACGATCAGCAGCATCTTTTTCAAGTACTGTTTTCTTAATTTTATTGAATACAATAGGATTAATGCCAGGATGGAGTTTAATTTGACAAAGTAAGGAATAGGCTTTTGGACTTTTCTATACATAGACAATGGAAGTATCTTTTCATCCATAGTAAACCGCCTACCTTTGGATTTTTTTGCCGATTGCAGTTGCATATGGACAAACAGCTGGGCCGGTGTTTTCAATTTTTTTACAACTTGCTGGAATGCAGTATCTTGGGATAATTTAGCAGCATTTGCCAGTCTTGACTTGTGTGCCCCCTCTTTCGCAGACGACATATCTAGGACCGAAGTTGTTTGATTTTTGAAGAAAGGGCTTTCACTTCTACACAACTTTTTTTTTTTTTTCCCGTTAATGGCAATTGAGTCGCATATTGAGTCGACTATTCTGCCAGCGTCACGTTGAGACGGCAGCGTATAGGCGCGCCGTCGACTTTGCACTTTGTGGTAGAACTACCGATGTTAGTCGCTAAAAGACGAGGACAGGGGTTAGTATAACAAATATTATTCTAAATTACTATCTTATAAGTAGGGTGACAAACAGCATAAAGACATATAATTCATATTTACATAATTATTACGCAAAAATTAAAATTTAATATCATTTTCGTTAAAAAAATTTGTTAAAATGCTATTAAATTGTAATTTTTGCTAAGCTAATTTTAAGCTTCGACTACTAAATAAAATAACATAAGAGCACATTGTCCCTGAAAAAAAAAAAAAAATGAGGGTAAAATCCGCGACCCAAATTTTCAGCCACAGTGTCGCTGTGGTAACAGACCATTTAATAGCTAGAGGAGATTTGCCCAAAGAGTGTAAACAATTAATATAAATAACATTATTACTAGACAATTTGTTTGATACTTTAAATGTTAGTAGTTTTTCAATACCCAATGGTAAAATGTATAAAGGGCCGATTAGGAGGCACTCACCTCACCACCAATTATGGCTAAAATCGAAAGAAATATTGAAAACTGTGAAATTTGTTCAGAAAAAGGTTACTGGTAATAAAGTACGATTAGTGGAAACGACTATACCATCTGTAAAGAATTTAATTAAAACTATCGAAGGCATGGAAGCAATATGCAAGGTGTTGTTTGATAAATATGGTTACGATGCAATATTATCACGGAATTTTAATCAGGACCCTGCAGAAAACTTATTTGGGAATATCAGAAGCTATGGAGCCAGAAATATTGCCCCAAATACAATATCATTTGAAGGGGCATATAAAGCACTGCTATTAAATAACTATTGTACTCCTGATTCAAAAAGGGAAAATTGCGAAGAGGACACCAACAAGTGCCTACAAACTCTTGGTTTTACGTCACAGAAAAATGTGATGCGACTGAGTTTCCAAAGGAAAACAACATTAATTTTACTACTAATGTATTAATTGATTACTGCAAAGAGTCTGATGCTGGTGTAAATGCAAAGAAATTATGTATGTGGTTGGGTCCTGACTAAGTGTTCGAAAAATGTTGCGAAATCATGTAAACATTGCAGAAAAGACCTTTCAGATAAGATTAATGAAAACATTAATAATAATAGTTTCAGAAACGCAAAAGAATATGGTAATAAAAAATGGTTAAGTTGAATTAAGTTAAACGAACTCTTGCAGAATTATTTACATGACCTGCAAAATATGACAGAATCTTTTTTAATAAAAGTGTTCCGAAACAAAATGTACTTAAAACGATTTATTCGTTTGCATATGTTTTAGTGGATACCCCTTTTAGCTGTAGTATGCACAAAGAAAAATTAAAAGATTATTTCTTTAATTTAACAGTTAGTGTCTTACTACATAGTTGGTGTCGATCCGTTAATCGTATTTTAAAAGGAAAAATAACATATAATGGAGATGACGAAACAAAAGTTTTTGCAAAATTGTATTATGATAAGCATAAACATAATAAAAATAAAAAATGACATAAACATTTGACTTGTTTCATTTCACATCATTTCTCTTAAAGACAAGCCTACATGATATAACAACGGCATATCAATGGTAACAAAACTAGTAAAAGCAGATCCTGTCTTCTGTATTACCTATGATACAAAGCCAGTTCTGCTTAAAATGGTTTTGTTACCTTTGATAAACTGTTGCACCGTACCTACAACCGTGCGAAGCCAAAAGGAAAAAAAAACCTGTGTTAGTTCGGGCACATATTGAGACGGCGCACTATGTGGAGATTGAGTCCGTTTCGGGTCATAAATCCATAACTTCCATGTTTTCATAGATTTGCTGCTGATTTTTTTTGTGTATTCTTGAATAAATGTACTTTTTAAAATTGTCTAAAAAAAATAGTAAACTTGAAATGTTGAAAAATGTTCAGAAATTTATGACTATATTTAAATAATATGACCTTAAATGCTATAATAAACACAAATTAAACTCTTAAAATGATTTCTGCTATTATTATGTACCATTACTTTTAACTAAAAAAAAACACTGTATTATTCAACTAACTCTAAAGCTTCATCTATAAGTTCCATAGACTTTTAACTAGATGGTTTTCTAAACTTGGTGGTAAACTTGTTATGTAAAGGTCCGAAGTATACAAAAGTGTATGTAGAACATCTTCATTTGTAGCTATTCTAAAGCATTTCCTAGCATGATGAAGTCTGAATCGTTTATAGTCTTTGTTCCTTGATTCCTGCGCATCTTCGGAAAGTTGTCCTAGGGGTAACACTGAATAATACCGAATGACGCTTTCACCGTGAATTAGGACTTTATGGACAGATGATGGCATACAATACCACATATATTTATTAACATATCTTTGTGCTGTATCCAAAGCATACTGACCGAATTTTGTAGCGTTAATAACTTTTCCACTTGACATAACTTGAAGTAAAACATAAAATCGTTTAATCAATTCCTCGTCCACACCAGTAATTTCTGCACTGCACTGATAATTTTGAAAAAATCTTCTAGCTGTATTACCGTCATTGCTGTTACCAGTACCTTGTTTAGGTTTATCTATATTTAAACCAAGTTCTTCTCTGAACCTTCTTTGTATATATGCCTTCTTTTGATTTTTCAAATCTTTGTTTTCGTTTGTTGTAGCAGACCATTTTTCGAAGCCTAGATTATAGGATACATGTAAAATTAACTCCATAAATCGAATCCAGCAATGCAATGTCGATAACCCAAATTGATAAGCATTTTCATCAACGGGTTTATTTTGCACTTTTTCTAAATTATTCATCTCTGTTGGTCTTGCACCACAAATAGTGCACACAGCACCTGATGAAGTTTCTGACAAAACTTGAGCCACTTTCCCGTCAACCATGGTTAAAAATAATGTATGTTTAATTTCGATACCTTCTCCTATATTGACTAAAGTTTATATTTATATTGACTAAAGTTGGTGTAAGAGCGTCCTTTTGAGCTTCAATTTCATTAACTACACTTCTTGTCTTTTCAGGTGTCTCCTTTGAAAACTCTATTAAAATGGGCCTACAAAATCTTACTGATGATGGAACAGGGTTTTCCCACACAGTTTCATTTGTATTAATATTTATAAGTTTCAGAGGCACTAATGAAGCTATAAATAAATTAGTGTCAGAAATTAACTCACTTTTTTCAACTAAGTCTTAGTTGAAAAAAGTGAGTTAATTTCAAGCGGACAAAGTGAATACAAGCAAGTCTTAGTTACTAAGACTTGCTTGTATTCACTTTGTCCGCTTGAACCATCACAGCCCCATTTAGAATAAAGCATTAAATGTGTTTTGCCAACTTTGTATACACCATCAATTTGTAAAATTCTTGCAATAGTGTGATCCAGCAGATCTTGAAGTTCACCTTTGCTTTAATATTATTAATTTCTACGCTTGATCTTGGTGGGTAGCACTTTCCTTTAGCTTCCTGAATTGATATATGACGATGAAAATACTGAGAGCTTCGTCTTTAGAGTACGCTGTTAAATGTGCCGGTTCGTTTAGGAGATTTTGACGTATATCACTTTTTTTTTCCATGGGCAATACTCGTAAAATTTCGACAATGAATGCTTCTTTGGTTTCCCCTTGAGATCTCAATCCCTGAAGATATGAATTCAGTATAAAATCAAGGCCACATGTTTCAAGCAACTCCTTGTTTTTTCGTCTTTGTGTTCTATCGGAACTGTCTTCGTAGGTTTTCAAAGGGCGTCCTCGCTTTCCTGTCGATGTCGAAGGTTCGGATTCACAAGTAGGTTCTTCCAGATTCACAGTAAATATGACGTACAACCAAACGCTATTCTTGTTTAAAAATATTTGCTTATTTCTGCCAGATTTTGTGTAACGTTGACGAAAGTTTGTAATAAGATTTTTTTGCACACTTGCTACAATCTTAGCGATATTTGCCTCGGAAAAGTTGGTAAAATTATTCCGTATAAAACTTGTTAAAGCAACAACATAATTCCCGTCACTTTCAATTAAAACAAGACATAAGTCACGTCTGGTACAGTTGAATTCACTCATTGTTGCGAGAAGGTAGATGGTTAGGTTACTACACTTTAAGTAACGACAATGACGAACGAAAAACAGTATGTAATTATTGAGTATTCAGAATCCCTATTTTATATAAAAATATTGATTTGAAACGTGTGCAAAATTGTGGTAGAAAGAACGAATTATCATTGTGTGGTTATGCGGTTTACGATTTGTATAATTGATAATTTATTATGCATGTGAACTAAAAAATGGTGGGAAACACTCGATACATTATCTTAACGTAAACCGCAATTAATAAAATGTCACAAATAAGACCTATAATAAGCAAGTAGTCAAATAGCATCACCTACGTATTTGTAGGATTTTTTACTGTTTTATGCTATAATAGATTAACATATGTTGTGCAACGAAATTGCAACTTTTCTTTTCGTATTTTATTATAATATTAAATTTCCTATCAAATAACATAATTTCCAGACCTTCGGCAAATTTCGGCAACTGTCAAAACTCTAATTGAAAGTTTCAGGTACGCAAAAATGATATGTCACGAGATAAATATTTCTAGTAAATATATTTACACATATATTGCATTTTTATGCATATCAGTCAAAAGTACATAGTGTAAGCTTTCTGTAATGGTATAATACTTGTATAGTTTTCATTGCTAGGTGGCTAGAAAATAATCTTGAAAAAAATACAAATTCAGATCGTTTTGTCATAGTTTAGGAATGATCGTGTTTAGATGATCTTTTTTATAAACCAGTACCGACCACATACATAATTTATGTATAATATAGTAGATTAACTTCTTAGCTACAGTTTGAGGTAAAATACGAGTACCTGCGCCGATTTTTACTAAATGTATTTATGGCCAGGCCCTCTTAGGCACCTCCACATAGTGCGGCGCCACTGCACTTATTGGCATAAAAATGACTTAAGATGGCACTCTTTACCCGTCTAATTATAGTACTCTTTGGGACTGTCCCCCCCCCCTGCTGCCAGTTTAGGTTTTGCTCAACATATCTAACTACATATATAACTATCCGCCGTAACTAATTTATTTGATTCATTAGTGCTATGCTGCCATAGAATAAAATGTTGAGCTTAAGTGCCGACGACACTGGACCTATTGTGCCCGTTGTTCTTTAATTCGTATCTAAGTTTTAAAATATTGCCTCTAATTTTGCTATATCATGCAAGATGGTGTCACTGAGACGTGGGATCAACGTTTTTCTATGACATTTCTATGCACAACCATTATATTGTATCTATCTTTTAAATCTCTTTGTCTATTCATAATGTAACCTGCAAAGGAAAACATTCACCGTCCATACATTCATTGGCTAAATTTGAAAGTCAACGGCAAAACAAAAACAAAAACGCTATATTCCAAAAGAATACGTTTTCCTCTTAAATTTTTACTAGTGACGATACTCCTCTCGTTATTAGCTGTTTGTCCTGTACAGTTTTATATTAAGCTCGTCATTAAACCCTTGCCTTAAATACAGTAGTCCACGCTTTAGATGATCCCCGCGCTAACATTGGTCCTTCAAGGATCTCGCCGTCTCAATTTCAAAAGGAACAGTCTCAAAAAAGACTTCGAACTCGAAGCTCTTCAGTTGCGTTCTTCAGCGGGGACAGTTTTCAGCAGGAATCGTCAATACCTTGTTGAAGAAGCTTTGCGTAGCACTGCACACGCCCAGGGCACGAAGTCAGGTGACGAAGTCGGGCCAAGGAGAACTAAAAGAGTGTTTAAATTTATCTTCAAGTGGCAATCATTCTTATTCGTAGCCTCATATTTATCTAAAGTCACTTATATGCTTATAAAGCTAAAATATAACGGTTAGGATAATCCATCTGTTTACACCATTCCTTCACTTCACTATAACAGCTGATAACTCGGTGACGTGCTTCCTTGTTATCTTCGCATCAGCTGTTCCTTAATTCGCACCTAATCAGTCATAACCATGACTCATTAGCTAGTTACTTTTCGTTTTGATTTTATAAACTGTTTTGTTATGTCTTCTCTAATTAAATTATTTTTTGCGAATTTGCTGCTGGTGCTGCTATGAGTCGCTATAATCGTAATCACTGGTTAATAGAATGTACAATCTTAAATAGAGAAAGGTGTCTGTGATAGAAGGGTCCTGAGTTACAAATCACCTAGCTCTCTTAGTTAATTTACAGAACGGTTAGAGAGTCCAAGTTATTTTTAAAAAGTTTAAGATTGCAATTAAGTATTTAAGTAAAAGTAGAACCTACAAAATTAACAGAATAATTGGAAAAATCAATAAATTGTTTAATTTATATTTTTTCAATTTTTAGTTATATTGACTAAAATCTAATTTAACTAATTCATACTATTTATAAGAGGTGTCGAAAAGTCAAGCAAAAATTCACGGATTTATACAAATTATGCATAACGTGACAAAGTAAAATTACAATAAGCTTAACAAAAAATAAAGGATGGTAATGAAGAATGTTGTGTTTATGACGTCTAAGTGATTATACGATACGGGTTTTAAGCGGGTGATTGAGCAAACATTTGTTGCTCGTCTATTCCGTGTTTGGAATTCGTGATGTAAGGGAAGAAGATCAGTGTTTCATTTAATTTTTTCATTATTACAGTTATGAGAATAAACAACTGTCGGACGGTTAGCACTTGGCAGTGTTGGTAAAGTTTATTTGTTTTTTATTTTTATTTATTTATATTTCTACAATCACTGCTATAATTACAGGAATATTCCTAATGCGGTAGCGTGGTCCTTATTATACTATCTTAAATAACATAAAACATACAATATTATTTTTGTGAATTCATTCAGAGAGCAGGAAAATAAATCGATTATGTCAGCAGTGTCATTAAGTGCGTGCAAGGCGCGCGTCAGTGGCGCTTTGCTGAGTAAGTTGGTTCGTGCGTATGGCACTGCTAGTAACCGTGGCTTCCTGCGTCGCAATGCGTAATTGTCAGGTGCATTCAGACACATCTCCTTCAAAACACCGGGATTATAAGTCTTACCGCGTAATAGTTGGAATACATATGTGGTTATAGCTAAGTCCCTCCTTGTCTCGAGTTTGTTGTATCCAACCATACCAATAACGAATAAGGTTGGGTACATTAACGGATAGAAGGGATACACACCGTAAAGCTTCATGTACAAAAATCTGGTGAATTTGTTTTGTATACGCTCCAACATGAGGTTATATTTAGTCTCATGCGGGGCCCATATGACAGCATTAAATTCTAACTGAGTTCTTATAAGCGCATTATACAATGCTACAACTGCTTTCATATTAGTATAACTCGATGCCCGTCGAAGAACAAAACCCAGACTTCTGTACGATTTTTTACAAACTTTTACAATATGGTCACGAAAAGTTATCTCAGTGTTCAGGCGTACACCCAGGTCACGCACCTCTTCCACCCGCTTAATTGATGTGCCCTCAAGCTTGTAATCGTGATGATGTGGTTCTCTCATCCTGCCAAAAGTTATTACTGAGCATTTGCTTACATTAAACTGTAGTTTATTTTTCCTACTCCACTCAGCTACATTGTCTATATCTTGCTGCAATAGTGCACAATCACTTTTATCTTTGATGGCCATGATCAACTTAAGGTCATCCGCGAATAACAGACAAGTGGCAACCCTGACAGCCTAAGTTGGATAAAGGATTGTGAAAAAGCAACTCACTTTGAATATAGTTGTTTGAGCTCTCTCTAAAATGATCATATAATTTTTAGAGGTACCGCCCCAAACGGCAATGCAATACACTCACTAACAAAGATTGGCATATTGCAAAGTAAACTGTCCTCAATAACCGATGTATGTGTCTAAGATTTTTTAATATGTTTTATTTTCTGTTTTTTTTTTACCAGTGTTTCAATGTGTTGTTGGAAGCTGAGACGGTAATCTATGGTAATGCAAAGCTATTTGATAGAATTTGTTTGAACTAAAACAGGACAAGAGCAATGGTTAATGAAATTACATGAGTGGGATTTTAAAGTCGAAGTTAGTTTGACCCTGGGGTCTAAGGGAATATGTCATGTATTTTGTCTTATCGACATTGACAGCAAGCAATTTGTAGTATATCAATTTATACACCGTATTAAAACCTTGCTGAGAATACTTTTTGACCTCATCCCACGTGCCAGCATCGAAAATCAATGCCGCTATTTGTTCACGCGTTGTTAATGGATTAAGTAATTGGGGGTTATTCTTTTGCAATCTTCTGGAACCGAGGTGTTGTGAACTGTTTTTGCTCTTATCGTATGTTGTACTCATTATGTGAATTTTCGATATGTTGTGATATTCTTAGCATTGGTCGATTCCTGCGTTAGAATTTGCTGGTTACTGTTGTAGTGGTTGTCGTCAATTAAAACCCAGTTATCATAGTGCTGTTGATTGTTGGAAACATGTAAGGTGCCTGGCCGGTAGGTAAGTATTCCAGTGTTTTCCCGCTGTTCATGTTATTCGTGTGAACAAACACGTTCACAAGGTAGAATTCCGACGCGGCAATAAGGATGTCTTCTTTTACCCATAGCGCCTCATTAAACTGCGTGGTTACGCACGATAGATTATTGTTAGGGAGAAAGTCCTGAATATTATTTAATAGTGCTAAGCATATTCTGTCATCGTCTCGATTCATCGACACAAATTTTGCCAGATCGCTGCGTACGGATAAGTACAAAATACATGAACAATTCCAGCCCCTTTATCATAGGTATTATTATATTATGTAGAGTTTTTGTTTTGTTCAAACGTCAAAGACAAAGACACAGAAGTTTGACTAAGACAGGGGTACGATTAATGGGACGTCCGCGCTGCTTTCTGACGAAATTTATCAAAAACCAACCTATGGGACCTACAGATCGCACGAAATAAAATTGTTCAACCATTATTTCACTATGATTACCTTACACCTACAGTTAAAATTTACAGGGAAACGAAACTCATGATTATTAAAGCACTTCATGCACATTGCACCAGCATATTTATAACAAAAATTATAAACAAGTCCATTCACACGCAACTAGACTTCACAAAAATACATCATGTAGGTACCCTGTACTGAACCCTATGTAATCGGCTATTTTATTTACCTAATACCAATTTTAATGACATAGGGTTTGCAGAGCTATGATCAGTAATTGCTGAGATATCGAAGTCACTGTGATTGCGGAGAATGGCACAACTTCGTTTAGACAACGATTGAGGGTCATCCCGCCCAATATGGTTAACAGAAGTAATAACAGCCGCACGGGCCGAGCGATCAGGCCAAGCCACGCCCGCCGCGGCCGTTCCGTGGATGGGTGACCATCCTCACGCACCAAAACCCCGCCGCGCCATGGGAAGCACGCCAAGCCGCCGGTCCTGATTACCATCCGCGGATCTCCGAGAGACGCCACGGGTCGTCAAAGTCCGAAAAAGGCCAGGCAGATGATGAGGATAGTCATGATGTTTAACAGACTGCGGCGTCACAGAAGAACCGCTCAGTCCGTCCATACTTAGTTCCAACCTGTACTTGAAACCTTGACGCTTAATATTATTGAAACTTTGCGCAACAGACACGCAAAGGTCAGTTGCAGGTACCGGCTAGCATTCTGTCAAACAATGAGCAACGCTATTTTTTTTCCGTACTGCGCCCTTATACAATGCAACGTTCTGCTTTTCTCGATCCCAGCCGTAATGCGCTTCCCGCGCGTACCCGCGCTTGTCCGCCAGATGTGGACAATATGAGCATCAACAAAGCGTCTACACTCTGTTAAATAATAACTTTGGTATGTTTAAGATAAAATAAATTCAAACAGGTTTTTATTTATACTCGAAAGGAAGCAATAATAATAGTCAGTGAATAGTGAGCTTGGTCAACGTAGTTATGGTTATTCGGCACAATGTTTAATGAAGTATTAGGTCAAGAGCGATACCGCACTATACGGTCTGAAATAATTTATTTCTAAAGATTACAAATCACTTGTACGGAAATAAATACTAAATATTACTTTATTAAAACATTGATGTCCAGGGGTTAGGGCCTATAGTGGTAGTGGACTCGATCACACTATGTGCCAGAATAACAGCTTCGTTTATCCCGCATTACTACATTTAATATGAATACACTGTCCTATAATAACTGCTTAAAATTATTTTGAACATGTGCGTGGCTTTGAATCGACGACCTAAAACGCAGTCGCAGCTTAGGGTACGGAACGATCTCACCAGTGACGCGGAAGGGTTCAGGCCATGCAGCATCACTCGTCGGCAGGTGTCTCAGCTGCATGGACCGCACATTTATTTATCTTTTGACCCGATTTAAAATGTTTTGATTTGCGACACAGACACACACACACACACACACCACACACAAAAAAAACACGGTTTGATTTCTAAGTCCGGCAAGTTAACCACGATCTGTTGGGCACGATGCCCCTCGCGGAAACAAAGGCACGACCTTACTGGTCGGAGTTTCAAACCGAACCTTTGCACGCCATACATTGGCAAAACATAGTGCTCATATTTTAAACATCGTGTTATCTGTAACCATACCTATGTTTAACAAAATAAATGCTTCATTGATTGATTGATTGAAAGTGTCATAGAAACTTTCTGAATCAGAAACTTCTGTTAATTTACAATGCCTTTCCTTTATCCTCTCAAATTTGCAACGTGTGGTGAAATTGTAATATCAAATTGTAGTATTTTCCACAAGTGCTGTGTAGTTGACGAAATAACGTCAATATTTACTTTTTCGCAAGAGGACTTCAAAAGCGAAAAACATGCAAACAGGGTGTCTTTAACATTTTGTGAAGAAGTTTATCGCCTATAGATATCTGAGGCCTCGGTCTTTGTGTTTTCGCCTATTCCACTTATTCATGAATGATGAAATTAGCAGTTGAATTTACCAAACTATGCACCCTGACCGGACTAAGCACAGCACAGGTAATTTATATCATTGACAAAAGTGCATCATTCAACAATCATGTTATTCAAAAGCACCGTACCTACCTTATCTACTTAAAAAAAAATACAAATTTAATCGTTTATAAGAAAAGTATAGCCACATCACATAACTCACTAAACACAATCACTTATTTCTCTACTTATGAATTGAATTAATAACCAATTTTTTATTTCCAGGAATTGATGCTACATCCACTTGTTTTGATGACTCAAACCTTGTGATCATACCACAACACCATCACTTGCTGTGCAAATAAAGCCTCAGAAAACCAATGGAAAGGTAAAAGAATTGACTAAAGTTATCATTGATCAGTAGTGTTGCAGCAAATATGGATCGATATTTGTTTACACTACGAATGTTTGTTGCCTCAATCATGGAAAATAAACTGAAACCTCTAATTCGAGTAGCATATATTATTGTTTAAAAAACAAACATTAAATAAATACAGGGTGTAACAGACATCGACGCACAACCGGTTACCATGGACTCAGTACATGATTCTGAAATTCCTTCCCCTGCGTTGAATTTTTTTGTCGGTTATTTAAAACATTAAAAAATTGCCGGTTGTGCGTCGATGTCCCTTCCATCCTGTATATTGAGAACGGTCAAAATAGGGATGATGCCTTATTTGTTTATTTTTAGCTCAAAAAATATTTGTTCCTAAATAATGCAAACAAAATAATATAGAAAGTGTATAATCTTAAAAATTGCCAAGTTTAAAATAGGAATTAGACAAGGACAGCACTATCGTAGAAGTGACGTCACGACTATGTAACTTCATTCTAGCGCCGTACATTGTCCGTACCGCGCGACAAGGACGGGAATAATCCCCTCCAAAAACTTTTAAAGCGTGTCTCCTTCATATTGATATAGATTTAACGGATACTTTCGATTATCTCATTTTTACTATGCCTTCTTTGAAATTACATCATTTTTACGAACATTTTTAATATTAGCCATCATTCCAATTATTTTTAATACAATTGTATGCCACACATATCATAAACATAACATTTATTTATCTTTACAAATATGTCGGGGCCATGGGGTCCTGGACCTTTGGAAGGCGTATGACGGGCCATAGCAGCAAAGTGCATACATCGATAACTCGCAGGGATCAAATAAGTAAAACACGACCACATGTGTTGGTATAGGTTTTATTAACTATCAATTAATTACAATATCATTACAGCCACGTTTATATTTTATTACCTACCTGCAAGAGATTTATAATTGAGAATTAATTAAAAATATTTATTTTAATTTTATAGTCTCCGTGTCTCGAAACGCACGTTAACGTCCCTGCTGTCATTCGTAGATCTTTGACAATCGTTACGGGTAGGCAAAAGCCCAAAAGTCTAACAACTAGTCTTACCAAGGGGTATCGTGTAACCGCTGGGTAACACTATCTACCTAGCAACCCAGTTGCTTAACTGTGTTGTGGAGGTCAGAGAGGCAGTCGCTCCATGCATCCGGATATAATGGATGCCGATCCCAGCATAGTAGGGAAAGTCTAGGCAGACTGATTGACTTATAAAACAAAAAAAAGAAAACCCAAGGTATCAGAAAAGTAGCAACACCGACGAAAACGAAACGTCGGAGGATTCAGCGAGTTAGTAAGTACTAGCAGGGTCAAATTAAATTAGCTAGCGAAACTCCGGAGACATGATGGGTATCGATATCTGAACACAATAAAAAAAAATAGGAGTGCGACCGCTGGTAGCTTTGTTACTTAAAAGTATGAGTTGAGAAAATATGATTTATCGTTTAATCACTCGATCAACAGAAAAGGAAGTAAACGCTAATTTTTTTTTTTTTTTAAATAGTGTTCTTACTTCTAAAGATTATTATGTAAATCTAAAATAGTAAAATAATAAAATAAAATTTGTGGTTACATTTGACAAAATGGTATAATTCTTTGAATAATAAAATATTATATAATACAGTAGCTCTCGTACGTCGCGTCGCTTCGGTCGCCCGCCAGACCTTGCTGATCCGATTTGTTAGCGCACGGCTGTTTTATTTTTAAGTTAGAGTAGAGCAAAAAGTATGGAAATAATAAGTCCGTTCCACTTTCTTAGTGTTATGATGTGTGTTATTGTCACTACTATTTCAATACTTTTTGCTCTACACTAACTCAAAATGTTACAATAGGTAATAAGTAAGCAATTAAGTTAGATAATGCTTATTAGTCTTAAAGCTAATATTGTTATCAATTATTAAGAGCCTGGTTGTTAATAATAAAGGATTTAAAAAATCTACGCTGACATACGTCACACAAGGTTCCACCTGTTTGTAAACGAATATGATTTGATTAAATACCCAAAAGGGTATTTTACCAAATCATATTCAAAACTACGTTGACATACATCGCTCATAAGGTTATTTACTAGTGTGTATACGAACATGTTTTCTTAAAACCACCTTTTGACTGAAACTACGTTGACATAATACATTCATTGGGATACGCCTTGTTTCCCCGAAGGGTTGGGCAGAGGTGTACCTGTACATCCACATTTCGCCAGTAAATCCGTATAATAGGGGGCGAACGTATTGCAATCAACCGGGCACAAATCCATACTCCGGGCTGCTACTGAGAAATTCCAAATAGAAAAACCCAATAACACGTTGCCCGACCTGGGAGTCGAACCCAGGACCTCATGCTCTTTTTCACCAGTGTTTTGCCGAATATGAGTTATTTAAGTACTACGTTGACTAAAACTACGACCACAAAGATCACAATTGTAAGGTTTTTCACCAGTGTGCACTCGATTATTTATCATTAAATAAATCTTTTTGCCAAAACTATGTAACATACATCAAGGTTTTTCACCAGTGTGTTTACGAATATGATTTGTTAAAGCACTCTTATCAATAAAATTTCGCTGACATACTTCACATTTATAAGGTCTTTCACCAGTGTGTATTCGAATATGTCTTAATAAACTACCCTTTTCACGAAAACTACGCTGACAGACATCACACTTAAAAGGTTTTTCACCAGTGTGTCCACGAATGTGAGTTGTTAAACTACTACTTTGAACAAAACTACGCTGACATATGTAACATTTGAAAGGTTTTTCACCAGTGTGTAAACGAAAATGTGTTTTTAAAACACCCTTTTCTCCAAAACTACGCTGACATACATCACATTTATAAGATTTTTCACCAGTGTGATGACGAATATGAGTTTTTAAAGCACCCTTTTCACCAAAACTACGCTGACACACATCACACTTATAAGGTTTTTCACCAGTGTGAATTAGAATATGTCTATTTAAATGAGAGGACCGACCAAAACTACGCCCACATACATAACACTTGTGAGGTTTTTCACCAATTAGTGTAGGAGTATTTGGTATCATTTGTTTTACTGGATTAAAACTACTATTATCACATTTGTACAGCTCTTTGAAACCAGGTTTCTCCGTGCCAGGTAAGTACATACGTTTTTTATCTATCCAGATAACTTTCGAGTCCGATTTTTCATTTTTCGTTTGCTCGGCTGTTACTGCATCTTCTTGTTTCGATCTTCGTGTGTCAAGTTTTGGTTTCTTCGCAACGGTCACCCCTGTGATTATAATGCTAGTAAGTACAAAGTTGGAAAAAGATGGACATGCACAAATCTAAATATTAGTGGATTTCATGAATCACGCTAGGTCCGAAAAGGAGAAATGTCTGGTGACCGTGAATAAACACACTATAAAGTGTCTTGTTGTATCAGAAATAGGGGAGACGTATTATATCTAAATATGTAATTGTTAAATACTTCCCGTCTTACTAAAAAAAACTTAAGCACTGTATTAAGCCAAGACTAAATGGATTAGGATTATAATGGTATTAAAGTTAGTACCCGGTAAATGTGTTCCGATTACAAAACTAAGACTTTCTAATAATCTCATAATACCAAAGAAGTTCCATGGTTTAAATAATATCCACAGGTAAGAAACAATAAAGGCATTCTTTCATTAATTCATACAGGTTTTATTTGAAGCTACGTTCTGGTTCTGGAAATTATTAAATTATTATTTATGAAAACAAATCAAAAATTGTTCTTTGTTTAGGTTACAATATATTGAACAAGCATAACTTGTACACAATAAAACAATTAGATACATTCGGCGATAGCGCGCGTAAGTTGAGACGAATGTTTACGTTGCGTCCTTTTTTAAAAATTAAATCCACTTCCTATTTCTATTCAATGTTCTAGGTACTACAGTTACAGTTATGTGATTTGTTGTGTATGGTTAAATCGTGAGCTACAAACAAAAATGGAACAATAAGCATTGTATCATCTTATTTTGACTACCTAACGCGGATGTTCTTATTATTAATAAAGGAAATATATTTGTAAACCATATAATAATACCAATAACCACATATCTAAAATCATCGTCACTTAATTCAAAAAGATTTACACGATGACGATGCCTGTACGATCGCTGAGACGTCTCCAGCAGGGCGAGCATGGCCTACTATGACATGTCATGAGTCACGCTATTTATCACATTTTGGGCTATAAAAACGTTACATTAAATGCTAGCACGGTGGCGTGAGATAATTCTCTCGACATGTTCTTGACGTTTAATTGGGACTCTATATGTCTTATTTGATAATACGGGCGCAGCCATTTTGTTACAAAGGTCACACTTTGACAGATGGTTATGAAAGTTTATCTCGTTCGGTCAGAGGGGGTAATAAAAGTTTATATTAATAAAAATAACATTTTCAGTAAATTATTATAGTCATGTTCTTGCCAGAAAGCAAGCGGCCCAGAGCAAGAAAATCTTCAGTTTTTTAATAATAATTGAGCATTCGTGCTTCTGGTTCTGTGAAGAGAATTATTTTCAAAATTAAATGTAAATTGACCAGATAACGGATTCGTCAATAGCGTCGTATATAAGTAAGTACCGCGAAGATTTCTAGAAAGGATTAGGGTTGTGATACCTACTGCTTTTTTCCGTCCATTATTAACATTGCAACCGGCACTGAATTATCAAACAAGAACAACGGAACAACAAAGACGGTTACAAAAATTGTTATATTCTTTGGAAAGACGTGACGTGCGATAATAACCGTAAGATACAAGCGACTATCGACGCATATCAATC
The DNA here is from genome assembly GCA_963555695.1 of Dasypolia templi. Lineage (NCBI taxonomy): Eukaryota > Metazoa > Arthropoda > Insecta > Lepidoptera > Noctuidae > Dasypolia > Dasypolia templi. The sequence continues at coordinate 10,174,961 of OY743164.1, forward strand.
AAGAATCATAGGATATGTTATCCCGCACATGTCCACAGACGACGAAAACCACACCTACTACAGCAATGCAGTATAAGGCAAACTCCAAAAATAGTCGGCCGACCTATTTACACTTGGAATAACAACCTCAACCAGGACATGACTTACTTCGACAAGGAAATCAACTTCAGGGTGGACACGGCTGAAGAATGAGATAGGATCAAAAAGGCTGCTAGCGAGATATACAGGAAACCGCAAACGGATAGTAGCGAGACCTCAGATGAAGATATTGGAACAACACAGCATAGCAGCGACCGGCTGCAACGTCGTTAAAAGATGCCCTCCCATAGACAAATATTACCCCCCCCCCCCCCCTCCACTAGTCCAATGTTAATTTAAGGGTGCATTCCCTACCATTACAGTGCCCCCCGGTCTATTCCTTGATATGCAATGGTCTTTGTAGCACCATGAAACATGAGGCTTCAGGGGCTAGTGCAAATCTTGGGGTTCATTCGATTAATCGAGTCTGGTCAAACCACGCTGGGGTCGGTGCATTTCATTCATTCATTCATTCTTTGGAAAGACGTGACGTGCGTGTGTCAAAAATGTAAGAGTTCCCAACCAAATGAAAAAGTTGTTTAACGTTATGAACTGCACTCAAAGATACATAAATATTATTTTGTTTGGTCGCATATTCAGATGGCCATGGACATTTTAACTTTTTTTAATTTACTGTGTCACATTATGAAGTCAGCAACAAGAAAGGCATAACACGCCATATTCTTTTATCACATGGTTGACCCGTGCTAGCATTTAAGACAAATTCAAATCTAGCATTCAAATCACAAACATCTTGGGTACGCCCATGCTCGCCCCGCAGCATATCTAAATCTTTGGAATCCATCAAGTCAAAAATACCCATTTGTAAATAACGATTTATAAATAAAAATACACAATTTATAACAAACGCTAACCTCAAATAAATTTGTACCGAAGGTTAATCCATGGATAAACTAGGGGTCTAGGCATAGTCATGGCTTAAACCTAGCAATAATCCCAGAACTAAATTAAGATCGTGTTTTGGAATAAGACTGTTAATGTTTTGTTTTATTTCACTCCATTTACCCCTAAATAGTTTTTTACAAATTCATGTAGCAAACCGTTATAATAACGAATAATTACAGAACTTTTTAAAAGCTATTAAACTCCTACATCCCATTTGTTTATATTATTAAGTCAGATAAAGTTGGGCTTATGGAGTTATTTTCTCGAACTGAATAATTAGTTCCTAATTGCATTTACGACTGCCTTTGCTAAACCAAGGATGCATCATACACCAAGAAGTACAAAAAAAACTTCTGACACATGTTAAAGTTAAAAGCTAAACTTTTGGAAATTCAAGAAACAACTACTACAAAAAATTACATTAATATACAAAGTGTTCCAGAAATCAAGGTCAAGCCGAAAACGGACAATAGGCCAAGTCGTAACAGTTATTAGAAAAATATGAAAAAAAAACTTAAAAATTTTATGGATTCAAAAGTAAATCTCAAAAAGTGACACCCTGTGATGACCTTTCAAGTTCTACAACTTTTCGTCACTTTTTTTCTGTGATGTAACCATGAATCCTTCTGTATCTTACAGTTATAAGGTTAAACTTAACTGCCTTTTTTACCTGCAGTTTTTAATAAAATGTTAGATTTTTGCCTAACATTTAATTAAAAATTATTACATCACCCAACTTTAACAGACTGTACTGTAAAAAAAAACACTATTTTGGCAATTGAATTGGCGCGTTTAGTCTGGATTCCAATGTGGTATGACACTTACTAATTGCTACTTCTTAAGTGAGGAAAAAGTAATTTGTTAGTTAATGCACCACCACCACCCACCCCGCCCAATCCACCTATCGGGGTATTCTCGATTGACAAACTCTCGTACTGGGAGAGTTTATATTTATATTTTTTCTAATAACTGTCACGACTTGCCCAATTGCCAGTTTTCGGCTTGACGTTGATTTCTGGGACACGTTGTAAATGAAGCTTTATGGTTTTCTTTCTAAATATGGTGTTCCTAGATTGGTCTACCTACGAATCCCCCTTGTTTGGCTGATCCTCCGCCTAACACCCTGTATGTAAGCAGCTACACCCTTTGGGTAACGCTTATCACTTCCTATCCAGGGGAACCATTGGCCTGTTTGCTTACCTACAGATAAACTAACTAATACTTACTTGACGTCTGCCTGGCTCTTCGTGTATTCTTAGATAATTCTTGTTCTTCCACTTCAGTTTTAAACTCTAACAAAGAAACATCATCTTCTAAGTCTGATTTAGAATGGTGTAGTGGTATATCTGCCACACCTAGACAAGTGTTGTCAAAAGGTTCCAGTTCTGTAAGTAAACACGGAAAAGAGTATTACTAAAAACAGTCAAGAGTATAACTCTTTTATTATTAGTTATTAAGTATTTGTTTTATTTCACAACATAATGGTGCCGATTCTCTTGTCACAAAATTGTCTAAACTAGACTAAAAATCACTAAAATTTTATTTAACTACGTTTCCGATTCTGAAATCGATTAATATGACACAACTTATCTATAGTGTAGTTTGACAGCACTAATGTCATTTTAGATAGTTATCCAATTTAGTGAAAATGGACAATTATGATATTCTGAATTTAAGGTTTTTCACCATTTTTTTATTATTAACTTAATCAGTCAATTTTTCGTCGCGATTTAGTTGCTTGTGAGTTTGGAAATCACTATGGAAGCTAATGTGATTGCAGCTGTTGTCGATTCACGACAAAAAAAACAGACAGACTCAGACAAATTCTACAAGTCCTTCACAGAGCATCATATCATACTGGTATAGAGTGCTATCTCAAGGGATTTTTATGCCAACCTGTCACAAGTAGCGCCACCTGGATTTCATGTTCCATAACTAACCATACTATTATCCTTTTATAAACATATATTACTTGTACTCTATACTATTTTCATTTCATTGCTTTTGCAAATATTTTCCGTGGTTGTAGATTGATTTATGTAAAACCATGTTTAGTAGCTTGAAATTAATTTTACAGTAGTTTGTAAATAAAAACTGCTCCACATTAAATATAATCAATGTACAAGCATGGAAAATGTGCACATTTATTCTTTTAGATAGTTTGTAAAGGTTAATTTACTTTTTAATGAAACATAGTTGCTTAAGAATATTCAATACGAATATATATTCACGTTTGCAAACGCTTCCTTCAGTGATTGGGCCACTGTTGGTATACATAAAAGTAGAAAACGTCTTTATGAGTTGTATGATGAACGGACTTGTATAAACACTGCTGAATTTAATTTATATGTTAGAAATTATTCGAAATTATTTAAAAAAGTTTGTTGCATAGCCAAGTCACGTTACTTGAGTTCAAAGATTAAAAATAGCAGTAATGTAATTAGAATGACATGGAATATCATTAATAGCGAAACGGGAAGATCATGCAACCGAAGTAGTGACTACAGCCTTGCAGTTGATGGCAATTTAATTCAATCGGATTCTCAAGTCGCCGCGACCTTCGAAAATTTCTTTGCGGAGATTCCCGTTTCGACTACTAAATCTCTAAACTCATCGCCCACTGCTGCAGAGTCTTTACTTAAAGAAAACGTTCCAGTTTGTGATTCTGAATTTAATTTCCAATATGTCACTTGTAGAGATATAATTAAAACCTTTCACACATTAAATGTTAAAAAAACCGCAGATCTATGGGGTAACTCTGTGGATGTTGCTAAGTCCATTATAAATATTGTAGCACCTACTTTAGCTGCTATTTTTAATAATTGTATTGACCGTGGTGAGTTTCCTGATCTTATGAAAAACAGTAAAATAATACCATTGTTTAAATCTGGTAGCACATCAGACCCTACTAATTATAGACCTATTTCAGTGATGCCTACCTTTAGTAAAATTTTTGAAAAACTTATTTTAGATCAAATGCAAAGATTTTTTAATATACACAAATTACTGCATAACAAACAGTTCGGTTTTACAAGGGGTCGTTCAACTACTGATGCCGGAGTTGAACTTTTAGGACATGTTTACAAGGCATGGGAGGACAAATGCGATGCTTTGGGGATCTTTTGCGATTTGTCCAAGGCATTCGATTGTGTTCTTCATGAAACATTGATCAGGAAACTGCACCACTACGGAATCCGGAATGCCTCTCTGGATCTTCTTACTTCTTACTTAAGTGATAGGATTCAGACAGTTGATGTTAACGGAAAAAGATCACCTGGATCTGTAATAAGAATGGGGGTCCCCCAGGGTTCAATTCTTGGCCCATTTTTGTTTCTTATTTATATTAATGACTTGCCTTACCTCATAAAGGATAATCATGATATAGTGTTGTTTGCAGACGACACTTCACTTTTATTTAACTCAAACGTCAGCAGCTGGTTACTGACAATGTAAATAGCGCCCTTGCTAAAGTAGTTAACTGGTTTAATGTTAATAACTTACTTCTAAACGAGAGAAAAACTAAATGCATTAAGTTTACGATACCTCATGTTAGACAAGTAGAAACTAGTGTTCTTATTAAGGGTGAAGAGTTGAAACCCGAAAACACCACAGTATTCTTAGGCATAACTTTGGATGCCAAGCTTCAATGGGGCCCCCATATAGATAAATTGTCAAAAAAACTAAGCTCTGCAGCATACGCCGTTAGAAAAATTCGTAATTTAACTGATTTAGAGACAGCCCGTTTAGTATACTTTAGTTATTTTCATAGTGTGATGTCGTACGGTATTCTTTTGTGGGGAAATGCCGCCGATATTCAGACAATTTTTGTTTTACAAAAAAGGGCAATTCGTTCAATTTATAAACTAAGTCCCAGACACTCCCTCAGAGACAAATTTAAAGAGATTAATATAATGACTGTGCCTTCTCAGTATATTTATGAAAATCTTTTGTATGCACATAAAAATATTAATCTGTTTAAAAAATACAGTGATATCCATAACATAAATACTAGGAACAAACACAAATTTGTTGTTCCTACTACCAGACTCAAGAAAATAGGTAGCTCGTTTAAATGTCAAAGTATTCGTTTTTATAATAAACTTCCTGGCCACATTCAAGAACTAAGCCTTAATAAATTCAAATCATTTATAAAGCGGAAATTATGCCAGAATGCCTATTATACTGTCAAAGGCTATATTGAGGACAAGAAGGCTTGGGATTGAGCTGCTCCAATAAGTTTACACAGATATTGTCTATGTTTAATTTGCTGTTAAACTTTTATTTTTGATTTTTTTAGATAAACAATGACATCTTTATATTTACTGTTTAAAGTATAACATTGTTTTAATTTTTGAGAATGTGAGGACTATGTGAGTCATTGTTTTTTTGTTCTTTTGTAGTGTTTAGGAAGCGTGTGATAGGTAGAAATAGGTTTAAAGTAATAAGTTCCAAGTACACAAGGAGAAGAATGAAAGTTTATTAGATCACAGTCACAGGTTCAGTTTACACACACAAGAGTTACACTTAGTTAAGAAGGAGTGTTAGAAATGTAGATAGCAGAGAAAGGCACGTATAGATAGTGAGAGGTAAAAACAGAAAGCTTTCAGTGTTTACTAGCTAATGCCGTGAAGCCAGGATCGCGAGATCAGCTGATGTTTGGCAACGCGCGCGGTGAGCGTACTAACCCGCAAGTCATGCCGCGCGCGCGCCGCACGTGTATGAGTGCAACGCACAATGATACTCGTACCGTCTCGCTCGCTCACACGGTTCGCATGACGAGCCGCTAGAACAATAGACGCGTCATAGCTCAGCCGGCCAGCTGATAAGGAATTATCTATTAATACAATATTTGTACTTGTCTGTTTGTTCATTGAATGTTGAATAGTTTTATAATTAATGTTGATTATGATAAATCTAGTTTTAAGTTCTTTTGTAAATATGTTTATATAAATTATAATTAATTTTATAGAAATATATAATTTACATTTTATTTTATTTTACTTTTAATTTAATTTTTGCACTTAAGTGTGTAGGTCACTACACTTTCAGTTGTTTTAATCACGGTCTGGCTGTTTGAGTACTTAACGCGGCCTACCCAAATGTCCTTTCTTTTGTATTGTTCGTGGAATCGTTGAGCTCCTTAGTTCTGAGTTGAGCTGCACCATGATTGACAAATGCATGCACTGACTGGACAGGTCCACTCAAATCAGTGTGGTTCTTTCCTCAAAAGACCATTTCAGACACCAGTCTACAGAGTCCTCATATGATCTGACCAATGTTTATTCTCGGATTTTTACACTTTGACACGACGTGAAAATTTACTTTGTAAAGTATTATAATATTTTAATTATTGTGAATGTGAAGGCAGTGTGGATTTGTTGTTTTTTTTTTTATCTCAATCTATTTTTAATTTTTAAAATTAGTTTTAATCATGGTCTGGCAGTTTGAGCAATTTATGCGGCCTACCCAAATGTCCTTTCTTTGGTAATGTTCGTCGAATCGTTGAGCTCCATATGTGTTGTGTTGAGCTGCATGATTACTGACAAATGCGTGCACTGACTGGACAGGTCCACTCATTCTGTTTGGTTCTTTCCTCAAAAGACCATTTCAGACATCAATCCACATGGTCTTCACATGACCTGACCAAGATTATGTCTGGACTTTAAAAGAGACTGTGACCTCTGAGTTTGTTTTGGCGTTTCTTCTCAGAGTAGTCAGATAGGAAACGCCGATCTCATCTACTTTTAAAATAGTATTGACGTGTAAAAGTGTTTGTAAAAACCTACTTACAGAAATAAAATCATTTATCATTTATCATTATCAAAACATATCGGCCATTTTTGCTTTCTTTTGACAGTTTCGAATTTTGACATTTGGATTTTTTTATAGCAATCGATTGAATGAATCGAAAAACCCAAAGAGATGCATCTGCCCGTAATTTAAATTTAAGACTAACATTTAACTTAACAATTACAATTAAACTTATTGAAAATAAATAAGAAATCAAAATAGCAATTTTAAACAACAAGTATAAGTCGTTTTGTAGAGACGTCTATTGAGTGCTATGTGAATTATTTGCCTTAAATTTACAGAACCAGATTACTAGATGGCGCACCTAAAAAAGTTGCTGTGTATGTAAAGGCAACTTTACCCCCCCTGATGTCCTTATTAGGGCTTTCCTAAGGCGCGGCGCGGCGATGAGAATACCGGAGATTATTTACTTACTGAATGAAAAACCGGATTATCTTTTCTCGAGATCATATTTTTATTAGTAAACTAGCTTTTGCCCTCGGCTACGCCCGCGTGTAGGTCGAAAATTCCCGTAAATCTTTATCCATTGAGCAAACTTTCATGGTGTTCGGTCAAACGGTGATGGAGTTCACTCTAGACTTACAAAATACCACTACTCCTAAGACAGTACTACTAAACTACTACACTACTACTACTTACTACAATTCTTTAATTCAATCATGATACGAAAGATACGCAGCGCCATCTAGCGTCATAAAGCAATTGTGACCGACGACATTTATTGTTCTTAGCCTCGGGAACACTCTTTTTTCTAGATGAAAGGTACCTTAAGTCTTTTCTGTACCCCTGACAACGTACCTATTTGTAAAATTTCATGATGTTCGGTTCAGTGGTTTGGGCGTGAAAAGGTTACAAACTTACTTTCGCATTTATAATATTAGTTAGGAAGGAAGTTAAGATTAGCTTTATTACGCTGAAATAAATAGCAACCTGTTTTTTTTTTATTGCTGTAGGGTGTCGATTTACATGAAATTAAACGTTTTTTATTCATATTTGTTACATTAGGATTTCGTTACCGAATACAAGTTATTACATCGTTATTTATTCAAATATAAATATTTAATATATTGTTACGCTTTAATTCTGCACCCTGTATTTCATTTAAATAATTACTGATTGATTTTACTCAGGTTGTTTTGCTCTTCTGATCATTTTGTTTACTTTCATTCACTCTTTATTTTAATTTCCGAAAAATCTTGGTAAGAATATGGTTCACTTAACTTAGCGATTGTTAAATTCGATTTAAGATGTGTCAAAATTGATTTTAAGTGTAGAGAATCTTGTTTGCCGAATGGCTTTTAAGATTATCTTAACCAAAAATAAGAATTTTTTGTGATAGTTCAATTCAGTGTACAAGAGAATCGGCACTATTGTGGTTTAACTTGAATTAACTAAACAATGACAAAAAAAAATGTATCGTAAAAAAAGTATGATCAATTTTTTTAAATATTTATTACCCATATTATGTTATGATCATCATACATACCATAACTTTGATGTTCCTCCTTTGGCTCAATAATAATATCTAGTCCCTCACAAACAGCTGGTAATTCTTCGTTGATTGCAATGCTTTCTGTTTGAATTACTTCAATTATATTTATGTTTTCTGTTGGAGATTTAATGAACCCTCCGGAAACTAATAAGTTGTCTTGTTGTATTGAGGGATCGAACTGTCAAAAGATGATTATATATAGGATTATATTAGGTAAAATGTGCTGGTGATCACAGTCCTGTGAGCACAAACTTTTTTAATTTATACTGAGGCCCTAGTGTGAGTTTATTTTAACCTTCACCAATCGAAAGTTGCGCTCCGATTGCCAAGGGCCAATCGGACGCGGTCGATGCGTAATATCGAGATGGTTTTATGAAACTCACACTAGGGCCTCTGAAGTCGCTCCGCCTCTACAAGTGAGGATACATATGTAGATATTTCAGAGACCCAGAATTTGTCTTGCCATGATACTCTTCAATGTTAAAGAATTCCGAAACGTTTGGTTTCGTGATTCTACGTTCTAAATAAATATAGGAAAAGCAGTCGAGCTCGTTTTGGGCATGAATCACGTAAAAAAAAGATAATACGAAAATACTATCAAAAATGGCATTTTTTGGAATGTCCCATTGGCATGTTTATCGGTATTTCTTGGTATAAACAATTCGCTATCAAGGATTTCTTGGATTTTGTATATAACTATTGTTTAAAAAACAATAGACTATGACTTCCATAAAAATATAAGTAAATAACTTAATTGGAAGTTTGTCGAAAGCTGTCTAAAACACTGTAAAAAAAAACATCATTAGCGGCAACAGTGTCGGTTTATAAAATTTTGTTAAAAAGCTCGAAGTGTCAATTGACGTTTAAGCGTCGCCTCCCCCTGGTCCTCAGTCAGCCGACACACTTTGAAAGGGGCGAACGCCAAGTATTTCGAGCAGTAAGTAGTTGAATTTGATTCTCCATAATTTGTGATCTCGATCGTCATTTTATTTTTAACTGTATTTTAATTATTTTTATGCATGGCAAAGTGTTTTTATGTCTTCATGAGGAAGAATTCGTAAAACTAGTACCCCGTACCGCCTTTTTCTTTTGCTACCTGCCATACGTGTCCCTAGGCGTGGAACTTACCAAAATTCGTCATTGTTGGCAACATCATTGTCAGCAACATTGCAGAAGACGACAATGACGCGTGCTGCTAATAATGACTACGTGTATAGAGAGCAATGACGATTGTTGCCAATAATGATTATAGGGTACGATCAACTACGATCTACTTGCTATGAACGTTTAAATAGTGTGAAAAAACCAAAAAGAGGAGCATGTTAAAAGTATTAATATAGCCAAATTATTATGCTTCGTGTCCCATATTGTATTAATTTTTATGCTTCTTATTTGTTTAAGGTTTATTTACTTGTTCGATAAACTAAGTATAAAGTAAACATAAGTCTTACGTTATTATTACACTAACATGAAGCTGATATATTACGTCTTAGAAATAGACACTAATAGAAAATACGTGAACGTCAAGCGCATCACTAACATTTTAGAAGAGTTTGATGTAATTTTTGCTACATATCAAGGTGGCTGCTGTAAAGCACTTTGTGAACATTATTCAAGAAAGTTACAATCCAGAGCAGATATTAAATATGTACCAACTTGTAAACGATGGTGGAACGATAATAGTTGATAAATGGGATAACAAAGATTTATTATAAGTACCTAAGTTACTGCTCCGTGAGTTACGAAAAACTATTTTAGTAGTTACTTTAAAAACTACATTTAAAACATAATATCTTGATTATTTGTAGCTAGCGAATACTTAGTAATATTTGCCTTCCAAGTCCTTGGAATATTAAAATAATAAGGTCCTTTTTACAGATCCTCAAAATCAGTTTAATTAATCAAGAGATCCGCTACTGTAAAAATGCCCCCTAAATTGAATAAAAATAAAGAAGTTTGTGCAAAAAGAAGACTGGCTCAAAAAATGTGCAAACGGCGCCGGTATGCTGAAATAAAAATGACCCAGAGTTGCTAGAAAGAGAAAAGGAAAAAAGAAGAGATACTTAAAACAAAAAAAAAACAAAAAAAAGAAAAACCTTCTCGTGCTATAAAGGAACAAAGAAAAAGATGGCGAGAAAATTCTAAAAGGTAGTTTTGAAAAAACCCGGTTAGTTTTCAATGACCAGCCAAAATTTGAAATTAAGTTTTAGAGATCGTTTTAAACATTGTCAAATACCAGACCTGAAATCTCGAAAAATCGTTTGACAGTCATTGATATTGATTCAGATATTGCTTCAAAATCTGTTAATAATCTTACATAATTTTCTATAGATATCGTCAAAAGAAAAAAGAAGAAACTGTTGAAGGGAGAAAGGAGCCCCCATTTCAGATTATAAACATCCAAGCTATTGCTGATGATGAGAACAACTCAAACCACACAGACACTCTACAGCCCGATCGTTTGAACGATTGTTCAAAAATTCAAGCATCAGTGAGAAAACTAACAGTTGTTTCCTTTTTTTCAGTTCATTGTAATGAACTGAAAAAAAGGAAACAACTGTTACGAACCATAGCAGCTTACAAAAAAAGAGATGAAAAAGAACGCAAACATATTCAGAGATTGAAGGCAACATTAAGGGAGACGCAGCACCTCATAAGAACATCTCACGCACGCACCTCGGAGAACACACTTCATAAGCCGGAATCAGAGAGTGATATTAATGTGACAGAGAAAAGGGAAAAATCTATTATTGAACGCGTAAAAATGTTTTACACAGACTATGCAGTACCCTTAGCGCGTCCAAAAAAGAATACATCACACGCAATAAAGATCGCAAACAAAAAAGGTTTTTATGCCTACCTTTAAAAGATTTAAATAAAAAAAATTGTTCGGAGACAAATTTGACAATAAGCTACTCATTTTTTTGTCCCCTTTTGTGTACTTTTCCCAAGAAACATCAATAGAGAAACATGTCAGTGCACTATTCATGTTAATATGGAATTACTTGTCACTGCGCTGAATAAGGCATCAATATTAACGGTGAAAAACAATGATCAGGTGCTCTCCAAATTATGTTGTGATTTCAGAAATATCAATTGCTTACAAAGAAGTTGCGATGTCTACAGATCGAGCCACCTAGATTATAATAATGACCTTGAAAACAGGCACTTGACATATTTTCAGTGGGTAACGGTAACCAAAGACGTAGTTCTTAAAAAAAGTATTAAGAAAAAGCAAAGAATATCGGAAAAAAAGAATATAACAACTAGTTCTACGGAAGCAATTTCAAAGATGGAAAAGGACTTGGCAATATTTCTCCAACACACTTACAAAGTTGTCAGTCAGTACAAAACAATTAAAAACCTTAAAGTAAACCTGAACATTAAAGAAGCTCTAGTTCAAGTAGAATTCTCCGAAAATTACTCCTTAAAATATGCAGAAGAAGTACAGCCATTCCACTTCGGTAGCAGCAGATGCCAGGTCTCGTTACATACTGCAGTTATGTATACTCACAGCTTTGATACTGGACAAGTAACTCCAACATCCATGTGCACAATAAGATTAGGCTGTAATTTTTTAATCAATTAATTAATTTGATTAATTATAATCAGATTACATTAATCATGATTAAAATAATCCTGATTAGAATAATCATGATTAAAAAAGTAATCTTAATCATGATTATTGACGTTAATCATTAATCACTAATCATTAATTGATTAACTTGATTATAAACTAGTACATCCATCAAAACACCACTACTATTAGAGTCATCATCACAATTCATGTTTGTTTTTAAGTTAATCACTGTGTGAAACAATATCACAAAAAGTTGCAAAATCTAAAAAAATTTCGCCAACCGAGTGCGAGCGAGCGTCTTTCAGCCAGATAGTGTTAAACATATACTTAATAGTAGTTTAGTGCTATAAAAGACGAGAGAGTGGGAGAGTGAGAAGCTAACGCGAAGTACCTCTGTCCCACCCCCTCCCCGGTGTTTACGCAGTAAAAGTCTGTGAAATTGAAATAAGGAATGTTTACATTTTGAAATAATTGTTTTTTATACAGAATTCCATTTTAGTTTATTTATTACTGCTTTTGAAGTAGCATATTTATGTTTTGCATAAGCTGTTGGTGTTGCTCTTCCAATAAATAAAATAAATAAATAAGTAGTTATTAGTTAATCAAATAATCAAATTAACGATTAAAGGTTATGATTAATAATCATAATCATTTTAAATTTGATTATGATTAATGAATCTTATTCAAATTTTTTTATTATGATTTTTAATCATTAATTTTTAATCGTTAATCCGATTAACTTTGGGCCAACACTGGTAGAAAGTACTCACACCAGTGCTATGCATGTATATTACAAAGGAGATTGAGTTTATACAATGCAAATATATTCTTACAATCTTCAGCAGCTCCAACAGTATTTTCAAATGTTAATTAATTAGTTGCATTGTGGAGCAGGGCCAGCATTGAGCCAGGCATTTTTATAAGCGACATAATCCCCTAACTTATAATATGCCTGCCTGAATAGTGTGCGTTTTATAAAAGATTTGAATTTCGTCTCATTCAGTTGAAGTATGTGGGGAGGTATTTTATTGTAACGTTTTAAACAGTACCCCATGAAAGATGAGTCTACTTTAGCCCGTCTGAAACCTGCTTGAACTAATAGGTCCCGATTTCTAGTACTATAATAATATGTCTTTCACGTAAAGACGTGATAGGCATATTATCAAAAACAACAAAAAAACATCTTTACAGTAAAAGTACTGTAAAGATGTTTTTTTTCTACTTACGTGATGATGTTATTATAGATATATTGACTAGGTACCTTGTCAATATCAATTATTTTTTGTTTACTTGTATAAACAAAACAAAGGGTTTTCGTTTTCGGAACAACTTAATAACTTCCTGGCCAAATTTAAACATACGGCTCTGAATAAAACTTAAGATGATTTTAAGATTTGGGTGATTTTAATATGAGTGGAATCACGTGGGCTCCGTCTAATACTGTACTCCGATCACTGGATGAGTTGTTAAAAGGGCGGTCAACCACTTCTAACTTGATTTTTGATGATTTCATTACGCGTAAGCAGGTCAATGTGGTTTACACAGATTATAGCAAGGCATTTGATCGGATCGACCACGATACCCTGCTAAAGAAGCTAAGCTATATTGGCATCCGTGGGGACCTCCTGGGGTGGTTCTCTTCTTACATTGATAACAGGTCACAAGCAGTAGTGCTCAATAATTTTATGTCAAGTTGAGTAAACGTTACCAGCTGAATGCCTAAGGGATCGTTGCTCGTGCCCTTTTATCTTTGTAGTCTATGTGAACGACATCGATCAGTGCCTCTGTTCATCCAACCTTTAATGCTTTGCCGATGACATAAAACTTTGCCACTATTTCCAAGCTCGAAGATAGACTAGCACTTAAGGCTGACTTGTATCGGCTTGAAGAGTATTGTCGGGTTAATAAACTTGATCTCAACCCATCTAAGTGTTCTTATACTTTGGCGAGCCAGATCTTGCCAAGGTGCAGTACTATTTGTGACTTGGGCGTCCATCAAGAAAGTAAGTAAGTTTTTGACACACAAATTGATGCAATTGTCAAAAAAGCCTGTAAACTGCATGGGTTTATAATACGTCGCTCTAAGTGTTGTACTGATGCTAGAACACAACAAATATTGTATTGCACTTTTGTAAGAATCCATGGTAACATACATTGACCGCATTGAAAACATCCAAAGACGGTTCGTAAATATATTTCCTATCATCAAAAGATTCCATATCGGTCGACCAGTTATCTTGGACTCTGTAAGAAGTATCATCTGCTACCACTGGAAGATCGACGTAAAATTGCAGACTGTTCATTCTTGTTAAAAGTCCTCAATAAGAATGTTGATAACCCTGAATTATTGTCAACATTTTATTTTAATGTGCCAAGTAAAGCACTTAGTTTTAATCAACCCATACGTGTACCTAATACATTTTCGAATTATAGGCAGAACAGTTATATTGTGCGCGCAAACAGACACTTTAATGAGATATACAAATAGTTTGATTTTGTTTCATTCATAATTAGTGTGAATAAGCCTCAATTTTTTTTAAGTAGCGGTAGTTTATATTGTTTTGTTTTTGTTATTATTACTTTCTCTTTTATTTCAGTCATAAAACTGTAAGCCTAGTACTTATAAAGCTTCTTAATTTAAATAAGGCGTCTATTATAAGTCTACACGCGAGGATTTGTAATTGGCTTTCTGGTGACTATGGTCTCATTTTTTGTCTGTTCTGTTAGCTGTAAATCCTCCATGTACTATAAATAAACAAATATCTATCGAGCCTAATGACATCATTACAGGTGATGAGTCTTGGATTTATCAATACGATCCAGAAACGAAGCGCCATTCGACGGTTTAGGTGTTTCAAAACGAATCAACGCCTACCAAAGTGAAGCGATCTAGAAGCGGGGGGAAGATTTTAATCGCGACCTTTTTCAATTTGACTGGCTTCTTGGTGAAAATTCCTTTACGGAACCAAAGAAGCATCAACGCTGAATGGTATACTACCAACTGCTTGGCAGAACATTTCTCTGTTGTGAGCAACAAACGGCCAAACACAGGGCTCCGCGGGCTACCGCTCCACCTCAACAACGCGCCTTCGCACACCGCGCTAAAAACGAGGGACTTCCTGGACAGCACGCCGGTCAAACTCCTTGGTCACTCTCCTTACAGCGCTGACCCAGCACCGTGTGACTTCTTTTCATTCCCAATCATGAAAAATCTGATCAAAGGGATACAATTTTCGTCGTCGGAAGATGCGCTGTCAGCGTTCGAGCAGGCTGTAAACGAGGTGTCTACGGAGGACTACTTACTACTTCAGACGCATGAAACTTTGTATAGAGGCTAGTAGAGTACTTTGATAAAAACAAAAGATTTAATAAAAACATTTACCCAAAAAATATTTATTTTATTTTCGCAAAACTTTCTGAGTAAAAACGTACTGGTGTGTGAAAAATTAATGTTGTGAGCTAGCAATTGCGAAATTTATAATTAATTTAACAAGTTTGAATTTCCGCGCATTCTAAGAGAAAACTACTATACAAGCCTTGGACGCAACCTAGCATTGATGCACTCACGTATACGTGTGGCTCGGCCTACATTTTTATTACTATATAATGCCATTAAAAGTTATGCCTGACTCGTTATGCCCAAGTAGATATGGAATTAAAAAATTATGTGAATCAAGCATCCGAAATCCAGTCACAGTAGGTATGAGCTTTAGGTTTGATATGACGCATATTTTCCCACAACTTGTTCTTTTCGGTGTTTTTACTAGATCCTTTCCTTTCTTTAGAGGAATCACTACCACATAATTTCAGCATAAGCTGAAATTAAAACTTGTAAGAATAATTGAGAAGAATACCTCACCTCATAATCCTCATTCATCATCTGAGCAAACACCTTTTCTGCTTCCAGACATTGTCTCAGTAATCGGTAGCATTGCTTTAGTTTAGCGCAGCAGATGAAACAAGCCAGCATCGGTCTTCTGTCTTCAGTTATAAACTGCAACAAAACTTGTCTTAACACTATTTTGTTCTGAAGAAAATAGCAGCAGTAGATAGTCAGTAATGCTTTCTACAACATTGTTGTCAACGCTGGCATAACCTGGCTCAGGCTGGCACAGGAGCATGGGGAAGGCACAAGAACAGAGCCAATGTCCAGCAGTGGTTGAAGTCGGGCTGTGGATGATGATGAGGATGAATGCTTTCTATACGCCTCGGACAGAGACAGCATTGATTACCACTCTTGCTCAAAACAGATAGGCAACTTGTTTGGCTGTGTCATGTAATAAGGATTGTTAAATGTTATTTATTTTAATAAATAAATAAAATTTAACAATCGTAAAAAACAAACAATAAGGAAAATCATGTGAGGAAACCTGCACCCTAATTGCGTAATACACAATCAATCGGAATCTGAATCGTTTTGAAACAGATTGCTAATCCATTGCTTCTTAAGTTCGATAAAAAATCTGCTCAACAATATATAGAACGCAATGAATGTTCTTGAACCGTCAAAATCAAACAGATTAGTCGTAATCGTTTACGAAAATGTGTTACGCAATTAGGGTGCTGGACTTATAATTAAGTCCAGGTTAAAAGCAGAATTAAAAAATGCGATTTTCACTAAATTATTAACTCAGTGCCATCTTAGTGCTGTCAAACTAAAATATAGTTAAGTTGTGTCACTTTAGTCAATTTCAGAATGGGAAATCGTCGCTTGACAGGATTAAACGAAATTTTTGTGATTTTTAGTCTTATTTCATTAGAATACGGCCATTTGAAATCCAACAATACTCGTATTTGTGCGCTTTAGCAAAGTTTCCACAGTGTAACAGTTTTCTAGACTGTACTGTCAGCTGCTCTGCTATATAGATAGGTAGGTAGGCTTTTGCTGTGAATCCAAGGTTGGCTGCATTGAGCTTTTGATTAGGGTTTTGCTTGGTGTAGTTTTGACAGAGTCCAGAAATCTGCTTTTGGTAAGAGTGTTAGTAAATTCCATGAACAGAGCGGAGGAATTATTTTGTTTGTCAATTCTGTACCTAGAAATGTCTCTAATGTCTGACTTATTGAAACTCAAACTTCATACGGCGCAGAGCCGTTTTTCTGAATTGGCGTATTACAACGCATGACTTTGTGAACGCATCATCATCTTAGATAAATTGAGTAATTTCATGAAAAACAGTCAACTGTTGCATCTTTACTTTCCATGACCACTTTACCCATGAGTGCTGTGCTTATAACACCTACCGTGCTGGGAGGGGGCATTATTTATAATGGCCTCCAACATTGTGAAATGTGCAAGTTGTAATGTGGTGATCAACGAGGTATTGGCGTTTATTTGTAACAAGCTTGACGTGATGAACGAGCAAAGTATTAGTCAGATTTGTGCTAGTGCTTTCGATGACACTGACATATTGGCTGCTAAAAATTTGTTGTTCGACTCCATATCGACTACAAAACGTAAGAAGATCAGAAGAAGACAAGGGAAAACGTTAAGGGATATCGATGACATCCTCTGCGTGCTCAAGGAGACTGATCCAGAGGATATTCCTACTTTCGTGGCACGAGATCTGCATAAATTGCCGCCGGTACTATTTGACCACGTAGATGTTACCCGCTTACTAAAAGACTTGGTGACAATGAGAGGTGAAATGCAACGAATCTGTGATGAATACGTAACTGTAAAAAAGTTTGAGGAATTGGAAATGAAAGTGATCAAAAATGCATCGATTGTGAACAACATAACTCAGAGACGGGGTATTGAAAGAAATAGATTATCGAGCTTTGAGTACGAGAGTGGACCCCCAGAATTATCTCCACAGCATAACATCCTGCCAATGGAGGGTAGTGTAAAAACACCGTGCGGTATTTTCAACGGGCGGCCGCTCGAACTCAAGACAGCTGATAGTGAGCCAAACGTCGCACGCCAGCCGCCGCCGACAACATTGGTGAGTCATCCGACTCCGTCTGTTGTGCCCGCTACTGCAGTACACACAGCTCCCACGAATGGAAATAATGGATGTGCTATTGCAAAGAAAAGTTTCTCTGATGTGATACATGAAGGAGAGTGGAAATCCCAGGAGCAGGATGAGAGATGGACCCTTGTTCAAAGAAAAAGGCTTCAGAATCGCTTTGTAGGAAAAACTGGAAAAGCTACGGTTGGTGCTGATTCTAAGTTCAAGGCGGCAGACAGTAAGTTACCTCTTTATATTTATAATGTGTCAAAGGACGCGTCCGTGTGTGACATCATAACCTATGTTAAGAGCAAGACTAACATTGACGTACGCTTAGAGAAAATGAATATGAAATCGATGAAAAATTATGATGCTTATAAGGTGTATGTCCCTAAGTGTAAAATGGATACATTTTTGACAGATGACTTTTGGCCAGAGGGAGTAATATATCGCCCTTTTGTGGAATTTAGTCGACGTACCGTCTCCGTGAAGAATCGAGATTTGGCTAATTGTACACCCACACAAAGTAAATGATTAACAAACATACACTTATTAGCTTTAATTGTAAAAATGTCAAGAGATCAGTTGAATGTGTGAGAAAACTTTGCCGCTCGGCGGACATTGTGGCACTACAAGAGACCTGGCTGCTTCCTCACGACTTGCCTTTCCTGGGTGATATTGACGTCGCTTTTTCATACACGGGAAAGTCCGCCGTGGACACGTCTGAAGGAGTCCTCAATGGGAGGCCTTACGGAGGAGTAGCTCTGCTGTGGAGGAAATCTGCCTTCCCGTCGGTGTCTGTTATACAGTGTCGTAGTGTGCGTCTCGCGGCGATTAAGGTGAAACTTGACCATGAGCGTACAATTATAGTATTTTCGGTATACATGCCTACAAACAAAAGTGAAAACCTGCCATTGTTTTCGGAGTGTCTCTGTGAAATATGTGCAATAATTGAAAGCAATAATGTGGAATCTGTATTCTTGCTGGGTGACTTTAACTCGCACTCTGGCGGTCTATTTGCGAAAGAGTTATTAGATTTCTGTGCGGAGCAATCGTGGTCGTGTGTAGATATGGAACTGTTGCCGAGTGACTCACATACGTTCGTGTGCCAGGTGAGCGGTACACAGTCATGGCTAGACCACTGTTTAATAACAAGCGCCGCGCGATCATCAGTACTTAATGTTTCCGTCATGTATGATACCTACTGGTCTGATCATTATCCTATATCAGTTCAATGTAATTTAAATGTTATTTTGCCGAAACGTAATAATCTTAGTAAAGTTTGTAGTCGGGTAAAGTGGGGGGAAAGGGATCAAACCCAGATAGAAAAATATTTTGATTATTGTAATTCAAGTCTTAGACAGCTAGATTTTCCGTCGGAATTTGTTAATTGTGCTGATACGCTATGTAATAATCAGGACCATAAGTTATTATTAAACAAAATGTACCTTGATATCGTTGGTATATTATCTAGGGGCGCGGAACTAAGTTATAGTGTACCTAAACGGAAGTACAATACATATGTACCTGGCTGGAACAAGTATGTGAGTAGTGCCCACAGGGAGGCTCGACTTTGTTTTCAGATGTGGCTATTTCAGGGTAAACCTAAATCCGGACATATTTATAATGAAATGTGTAAATCTAGAAAATTATTTAAATTAAAATTAAAATACTGTCAAAACAATGAGGATCAGATCAGAATGGACATTATTGCAAAACATCACACTGAAAAGAAATTCAATAAATTTTGGAAGTCAACAAATAAATTAAACCCTGGGTCGAGCCTTCCTGTGAGTGTAGGTGACGCTCATGAACCATGTGACATTGCCAGCCTCTTCCAGCGTCATTTTAAGGTGGAGTCGCCGCTTGGGACGGCGGCGCAGGTGCTTGATGCTGAGTGTCAGCACGGTGACGTTAGTATCAGCTTTACATCCAAGGATATAGCCGTCATTATTAAGAAGATGGTGAGAGGTAAATCTCCAGGTCATGATGATCTTAGCATCGAGCACTTGAAGCACGCTGGTGTGCATCTACCGAGGGTATTGGCAATGCTGTTTAATCTGTGCATCAGACATAATTACTTACCTGATGATCTCATGTACACGGTGGTAGTTCCGATCGTGAAAAACAAAACGGGTGATGTGTCGGATGTATCTAACTATAGGCCTATCTCGCTCGCTACTGTCATAGCCAAGGTGCTGGACAGGCTGCTTGACAGACAGCTGGAAAAGCACCTTCGCATACATGATGCTCAGTTTGGCTTCACGCCTGGTTTGTCGACTGAGAGTGCTATTCTCTGTCTCAAGCAGACTGTACAGTACTACACGGCTAGAAATACTCCTGTGTACGCTTGTTACCTAGACCTCTCGAAAGCCTTCGACATGGTAAATTATGACATCCTGTGGCACAAGCTGCGCAGTGAGACACAGGTGCCGAGTGAGATAGTGTCGATATTTAGGTATTGGTACAGTCATCAGCGCAACAGTGTGAAATGGGCGGGAGTATATTCTGACGTGTACGGGTTGGATTGCGGTGTGAGGCAGGGGGGGTTAACCTCGCCCCGCTTGTTCAACTTGTACATGAATCAGCTGATCGGCGAGCTCAGCAGTGCTAATGCGGGTTGCTCAATAGGCGGAGTGCCTATTAATAACATCAGCTACGCGGATGATATGGTACTGCTGAGCCCGTCGGTTGGGGGGTTGCGTAAACTTCTGGGCATTTGTGAGACATATGCTGGGGCTCATGGGCTCAGGTACAACCCTAATAAGAGTGAGTACATGATTTTCAAGGCTGGTACCAAATGTTTCTCTTTTATACCTCCGATCACTCTTTGCGGTGCTAGGCTGAAAAGGGTTAACCATTTTAAGTACCTGGGCCACTGGGTCACAGACAACTTGTCTGACAATGAGGATATTGATCGGGAACGTAGGGCGCTATCGGTACGCTGTAACATGTTGGCACGTAGGTTTGCACGATGTACTGAACATGTAAAGGTGACCTTGTTTAAAGCCTATTGTCAGTCTTTTTATACGTGCAGCCTATGGGTCAACTATACGCAGCGAGTTTACAGTGCCATGCGCGTACAGTACAACAATGCGTTCAGGGTACTGCTAGGACGGCCGCGGTTTTGCAGCGCTTCCACGATGTTCGCGCAGGCGCAAACTGATGACTTCTATGCCATTATTAGGAAGCGGAGCGCCTCGCTACTTAGTCGCTTCCGACGCAGCACTAACAGTATCTTGAGCGTATTGTCTGAGCGGTGGGACTCGGTCGTGTTGGAGAGGTGGGTGCACCTGCATGCCAGTTCGTCACCATTTATTATGTGATTATTGTTGTAACATTTAATTATAAATTAAATGTTACGAATGAATTTAAATCTGCAATATTGAATTTTAATCTATAATATTTATTGTTCTGTATCTTAATTTTATTTATTTTTGTTTTAAATGAAATTATTATTAATGTCTGTTGGTGAATGTTATGTATCCTTTGTGTATATTTATATATTATTTGTGTTCTGAATATGGGAATACCTAACTTCCTGAAATAAATGATTATTATTATGCCTTTTATTTATTTTTATCCTTATTTTGCTATATTTTTAAATATTTTTATAAAACAACTTAAAAAAAAAAATTTAAAAATATAAAAAATAGTGGTCCGCCGGTAGCGGGAGCAGGGTCCAAGCTACTGGTGGTTAGGGCTCCAGAGACAGGAACCTCCTCACAATGCGGGCCGTATCAAGGAGTACTGCCTTCTGAATCAGGCCCTTGATCCAACCGCCTAACGAAAGCCTCGAGAGATGTTGGTCGAGGCTTTTTGCCATCAGGCCATTGGCCGATACGACAATCGGCACAATGACAGCCGAGCTCACATTCCACATGTCAACAACCTCGTGTGCTAAGTCGAGATATTTAATTTGTTTCTCTTTCTCAGCTTTCACGAGGTTCCCGTCATGTGGAATGGTAACATCGATAATCATTGTGCGGCGCGCTAATCGATCTATCACTACTATGTCAGGCTTATTAGCGATAATAGTCCTGTCAGTAATGATAGACCGATCCCAATACAACGTGA
Organism: Dasypolia templi; assembly: GCA_963555695.1. Taxonomy (NCBI): domain Eukaryota; kingdom Metazoa; phylum Arthropoda; class Insecta; order Lepidoptera; family Noctuidae; genus Dasypolia; species Dasypolia templi. Next base: position 10,196,853 of record OY743164.1, read on the forward strand.
CAAGGTCATTTTCGAGAACTGGGTCGGGCACATACTTGTAATACGGTACCTCAGAATCCACAAGTTTATATTTCAAAGCAAGTTGCTGGTGAATAATCCTGGCTACTTGGTTATGCCTGTGCAAGTACTCGCCGTTAGCCAGACGAGAACAACCAGAGATAATATGTCTGATGGACTCACCTGGACGGTGGCATGCCCGACACACGTCAACCGTCCCGTCCTTCATAATATGTCTCCGGTAGTTATTCGTCAAGATAACTTCGTCCATAATTGCGCAGACGAAACCTTCAGTTTCCCCGAAAAGGTCACCAAAACGTAGCCAGGATACGGACGCTAGGAAATCTACATCAGGCTCATGAAGAGCCCGATAGAAGCGCCCGTGAAGCTCCTTGCTTTGCCATACCGCCTTGCGGTCATCGGAAGTAAGTACTACAGGTTTGTGCCAGTTCTCTTTAGCCATGGAGAGCGGGGTGAGCCCCTTGTCCACTGCGACCACATCACGGTGCATACCCATTTCGGTTTTTAAAAAATATTCCCTGAGACTGCACACCTCGCGATTGTGGAGGGTCTTCGCATTTAAAAAGCCTCGACCCCCGCACTTTCGCGGGATGTACAATCTCATCACCGATGATCGTGGGTGATGCATCCGATTTGCGGTCAGAAGTGTACGGACCCGCCTATCCAGGGCGTCGAGTTCGGTTTGGGTCCATTTGAGTACGCCGAAAGAGTACAGCAAAATCGGCATGACCCAACCGTTGAAGGCGCGCACCTTGTTTCCGCCCGAAAGAAGACTAATTAATACCTTCTTCAGGCGGCCAAAGAAGCGCTCCTTCAACGATTGCTTCATGTTAATAACGTTGATGCCTAACGCTTCCGACATACCCAAATACTTGTAGCTTTCGGATGAAGAGAGGGATCTGAGGTGTATGGAATCCGAAAGTTGAATACCTTCGGATTCCATAATCTCACCTCGCTTAACATGCATGATTGCACATTTGTCCACACCAAATTCCATCCTGATGGCGCTACTGAATGTTTCAGTTACCTTCAGTAGCTCCATCAGTTGCAATTTGTTGGGGGCAAAGATTTTCAAGTCATCCATGAACAGAAGGTGAGATATGACCTCACCACCTCTCTTCAACCGATAGCCTAGACCTGAATCCTCCAGCAGTGTGCTTAGAGGATTCAGAGCCAAGCAGAACCAAAGTGGACTCAAACTGTCGCCCTGAAATATTCCCCGTTTAATCCAGACAGGCTCGTCATTCCCCTGGATCTGTTGACACCCCGGATAGCGAAGGACTGTCCTCCATTGCCCCATACAGGAACTAAGGAAGGTGCGTAGAGTTGCATCTATCTTGTACAACTCCAGCACCCTCACAAGCCATGTATGTGGCACCGAGTCGTAGGCCTTCGTATAATCTATCCAGCATGTCGACAGATCCTTGCGGGAGCGACGAACCTGTTGGCTAATGGCCATGTCGATGAGGAGTAGCTCCTTAGTACCCCGGGACCCGTTCCTACATCCATTTTGAGAGGCAGACATAATAGAGTTACTGTCAATGTGTGTATTAATTTTTACTCTCAAAATGGATGTAAGAAGTTTATAGATCGTCGACAAACACGTGATCGGTCTATAATTCTTGGGTTCCGTGGGACTACCTGACTTATGGAGCAGGTGGGTAACGCCTGTTAATAGAAACTGCGGTAGCGACCCAGACTCTAAGGCTGACTGGAACTGAGATGCCAGGCTAGTGTGCGAACTAATTAGCCATTTCAACCAAAAGTTGTGCAATCCATCCGGCCCTGGCGATTTCCAGTTCGGTAAGGGACGGACTGCTCTGGCAACGTCTGATGGCGTAATTAGGACTTTTTCCATTTCTGGTATAGTTTCACACACTCGCTCGACATCCTGCATCCAGTCAGCCTCAATGTGACAGACGGGTACTGTCCAGATGCTGCGCCAGAATGCACTTGTGGCGGCATCATCTGGGCGGCACACGTCTGTCAAATTTTGTTCAGGTCGCTCCCAAGCTCTATATACCCACCTTTCATCGCTCTGGAACATGCGATTCTGCGTGTATCGATCAACCCGCCGCTTATACCGCCGAATACGGCTCGCCCATGCACAAACTTTCTGTTTCAGGAAGTCGATGCGCTCTGTGACACGGGACATGTATTCTCGAGGGCTTACTTCAGTCCCCGAAAATGCCCGCCTCACAAAGCGCATCACTCGTGGTCTTGTATTGCCCTCCCTGAAACAGTATAGTTTGCCTATGAGTACCCTGGCCTCATCGATACGACGCTCGATCCTGCATTGCCAGGCTGGTACGGATGGTTTTGGTCGAGCAGCTCCGTCACAGTTTGGAAACTTGACGTTAGCTAAACGACATGCCGCAACAGCCGCGCAATACAGGATCGAGTGTGTATCAACGAGATCCTCGCTGCTCTCGAACACATTCTTAAGTTGCGAGTCCAGGGCACACACCAGCGCCCTATTTTTTTTGTGCATAGGTAGGCGTGGTAATCGTGGTCTAAGTTCGGTCGGAGTGGATCTATATTCGCGAAACGCATCCTCCAGTGCGCTCCTCAATCGGTCGTTGTATTGGCTACTTACTGTGGTAACCCTATCATCTTCCTCTTCAACACCATGATTGGACCGCGGTAGATCAATCGTTGACGCTTGTACCGCGGTTTGTGCCGGAGTCGAGACGATAAGGTTGCTCAGTATCTCTGAGCGCAGCCTATCAAGTGCGGCAGCGTCCAACCTATGATTGCGTTGGATGACCCGCACCTGATCCGACAGTCGTTGGGCCGAGACGCTGACGGTTGGTTCTAGTTCCTGAAAAAGAGACAGCATCCTATCACGGTACGCAGTGAGGTGAGTTCCCCCCTCTGTAGACCCATAATATGCGCGCATGACGTTCTCGTTCATAGACTGAGTCCATCTCATGCGCTGCACACAACCACCGGCAGCGGGGACCCGGCTCGGGGCCGGATGGCCCCTAAGTCCCAAGCTCCTCGGTGGCCGGCCTCTCCCCTGCCGACGAACAGGTGTTGGTGACGTCGGCGGGGAAAAATACTCGTCGCTCGAGCTCGACGCAACTACCGCGGCCGATGTCGTCACAGCACTCACGGTGGGGCTGGATACCGGCGGCGGCGAGGCGGAGCTGGGCGAAGAGTCCGGAGGTGGTGGGCGTGCTTGACGTGCGGCTGATCTCGTCAACATTTGTTCATTTTCATACTTATTAATTATTTAAATGTTCCGAGGTGACATGACAGATGTCACCTCCGATTCGGCAGTTTATGGCGTGAAATTCTGTTTTTTATTCTGGTTCATTATATTTTTTATATTGTTTTTGGACTTCAGGCTTGTAGGGGTACTATGAAAATATAAAAACTGTGTCTAAAATGAATATAAGTAATTGAAAATAATTTTAACAAATTTCGAGACGTGTTGACGTTGGTGTTGCCAGCTATTTTTTTTTTATTATTATTATTATAAATCTCTCGATTACTAAAAATCTGTTACCGCCATTTCGTTTGATTTAATCGAGAGCTAATTGGGTAAGGTTGCTCATGGAAAGTAAAGATGCCATGGTTGAGGTTAATTTGCCCTATAATGACTGATAGCAACCTATATGTCATAAAAATATGGAACTAAATTGTACAACCGAAATTATGACAAGAAAATTTTCTCTAAGTATGAATACAAAAGCGTTTTGCGTAAAGTAATTATTTAATTTTGGTAAGTTGATAATGGTGCCGATTATCCTAAACACCGGACTAAACTAACCTAACTCTCACTAAAATTCCTTAGTTTTGACTATGAGAATCGTATAGCTATTCTGCAAAAAAAAACATCTAAATTTAAAAATAATTTACACTCAACTAAAATTGAATTTGAAAATTGCGAGTCCACGTGGGTTTTTTTTCTTTTGGCTTCGCAACGTGTTTGCCCTACCCCGTGAAGTTTTTACTTTTTGTATGTTGTTTTTTTTACTGTATACGTGTTGAGTTGTAGGGGTCGTAAATATTTTTGCGATAGGACACACCGTTTTCGAGCTATAACCACTCAAGTGTCTCGCCATTTTTGACAGATAAGTGACGTGTGTCGAATACTTCGTGAGTGGCAAAAGAAAAGAAAAAAGATACAGTAGGTACTGCTTTTGCACGTCTGAAGTCGAGGTGTTGGTGTGAATTTTAGTTTACGATAACTAATTTTATTCCACACCTTTTTAATCGCGATTAAAAATAGATTCATGTTTAGTTAGGCCATCATTTTTTTGTCGAAAAACGTCAAATTCGAAATATATAAATTGCCATTTTCACTAAAAATTTTTTTTAACTCAGTGCCATCTTAGTGCTGTTAAACAAAATTAAGTTGTGTCACTTTAGTCAATTTCAGAGTGGGAAATCGTCATTTGACAGCATTAAAACAAATTTTAGTGATTTTTAGTCTAGTGTAGAGGCATTTGTGACAAGAGAATCGGCACCATTACCGACACTAAATGTTATAACATTGTTATTGTGCGAGTGAACCTAATGACATCATCTGGTCACAAATCTAGACTCTGGGATGCTACTGAGAAATTCCAGATATAAAAACCCAATAATGGGAATTGAACCCAGACCTCATGCTCAGCAGTAGCGGTTGTGACCACTAGACCAACGAGGCAGTCACGAAAAAACTACTGAACGGATTTTGACGAGTGTACCTGTGTTTGCACACATACGCACCATGATTATGTCCTGCGTCGGTACTTGACTAGTGTCCGTAGAGATAGGCCGCTGCGCCGTGACTGCATCTCGGTCTGGATGATTTAAACGATAATCACAAAACAAATGTATTGTGAAAATATTGGACCAGGGCAGAGGAAATGGCTCTTCTTCTCCACTCAACATTATTTAATTTGTCGCATCTCCTCTAATGTATAGAAATACATGTACATTATAACATTTTCATAGACGAAAAATTTTAAGCCTTTCCATACCATGCATTCTACTCCGTTATGTTAGGAATTTAAAAGCACACATTACGTTTCGGCATTGTGTTATGGCGTAGGGTAATATCAAAATGTATAAAAATAAGGTTTCCTCACATGATTTTCTTTCACTGATGCCAGTGTTTTCTATTTGCCCCTAAGACCCCTGACTGAAAGTTCATATGAATTTACACACATCAACACCATCTGGGGATATTTTGTTTTTCTCAATTTACTTATTTGTTATAAATAATAAACAACATATAGATGTTTTATATAGCCTATTTAACAGACCAGACTTCAGAATAAAATGAAAGTATATGTTTTAGCATCAAGAAAAGTTTATTTAAATTATTTATATTGTTTTTTTCGATTTGCATGCCCATGTGACAGCAGAACATGGAGAACTTTATGACAACATCTATGTACAAATTTACCCATGTTTGCAAAGAAATAAATGATTTCATTTCATTTGACAACAAAAAGTGTAATAATTATTAAAAAAAATAGTGAATTATAATACAAAATTATTCTGTTTTTTTACAATTATGCATTATAACAGTAGTCAATAAAACCACCCATGACGTTAACAACAGTCAACAGTGCAACAGTTTTTCATGCTTTGAATCAAGTAATCAAAGTCTCGCTGTGGGCTGATGATAATTCCCTGGAATTATCATCAGCCCGCAGCGAGACTGGACATGGACCCACTATACTTTCAGATTTATATAGTTCCTATCTATTTTCTGGTAGAATATACCCTTTCTAGGGAATTTTTGAAATCCCCAAATTTATGAAAACTGTAAGTGCTTTAGATTTTTTTTACTCGAAAAATAGGCATTGGCTAGTTGTGAAATTTTGCAAAAGCGTTCCACATGAAGACACCAATGCATGAAAAATATATAAAGCTTCGCACGCGCGGTCCTTGAACTACAGTGGAGCCAAAGTATTAATATTAAAGTATGTACTTACTGGAATGCCAGTCAGCTTTTTATATACTTCATGTAAGTTCTTGCCGACCACTACAAACATGCGAACATTCCACACTGAGCATATCCTACACATCGCAAATTTTTCCATCTTTTATCTAAAAGAGTACCGTTATTTAGTTATTTATTTCAACTTTACACGTATATTTACGAAGAACACTGTTACACAAATTATTACCACTTCTATTATTTAACGCGCTTCGGCATCCTTTGTGGACTTTTGCTTTTGTGGACCTCTGTAAGACACGCACTGACTAAATAAGAAAGACGGCAGAAGCCAGAGAGAACGAGACCCACTAAATTCACGTAGGCAGTTCAGACAGTCAGGTATTCATGGTTAGGTACTTTCCTATTTCCTACAATACAATACTGCTTCAAAAATACCACTCGATGAGCACCAACACCAACACGAACCAACATGACCACCAAAGAGTAAATCAGTAAAGTAGTTTAGTTTAGATAGAGAGGAGAGATGACCACAGGCCACAGATAAACATGACGTGAACACAGATACACAGAACAGAAACTACTTGACAGATGACAGTTGACACTGTTGGCAGATCAGTACAGTAGTGCTATTCTGTAAATATCTCACCGTGAAAACTTAGGTGAAGTGAGCTGTCAGTGCCACTGATGCTAGGGATTGACCAAGACGGGATGACCTTGACAGCTCACTCCACGCAAGGTTTCACGGTGTGATTATAACAGAACCAACATGCTGATCACAGAAAAAATGAGGCCAGTGTTGTGTAAGTTGTGTTGTCAAACTTACTGTTGCTGCTGTTTTTTACAATTGCATCCCTGTTTATTGTTTTAATCCATATTTCAACTGTTTATTTTAGTTCAGGCGCCAACTGAAACTTAAATCCAAACTGCTTGTTTCATGTCATTCCTGTCTACCGTGTACTGATTCTAGTGTTAATTTATGACTTGTTACAGTACATACATTATCCGTACATTCTGTTGATATTTTATTTATTTGATGATGAAAAAGTTTATACATTAGGGCCATAAAATCAATAGCAGTTTAATCAGAGAATTTGCGTTCAGAACCATCTCTGAGCGAATAATTTTGAATATTGCTAAAATCATATGTTGTATGTTCTTCATATGTTCGAAAAATTTGTCTGCTCAACAACGTAAATAACGCAATGAATGTAGTTAAACTGTCAAAATGAAAGTGATTGCTACTGATAGTGTGTTACGTAAGTACTCCGCTGGTTAATTTTGTGAGTAATATTTTTAGTTCGTGTTTTTGTCTATGATTTAAAAATGTTATCGGCCCTGTGGTTTAATTGTACAGAAGCAATAGTAAACCTTAAAATAATGTAAATTTAAGTTTAAAATCGACTGGGGTTGATGGGATTCCGGTATACCGTCGGTAATTGACGGCAATTATTTAAGTGGGATTCCGGGCGACCGGTCAGGACCTCAGAGGTTTCTTACGCTGATTGTACAAATGATTTATTATCACAAAATTAAATTGATTATATTTATAAAGGGAATATGCAGGTCGACGATGGCCTTGCAACCGCAGCAAAGAATTTGTACAAATAATAAATTAAATAATTAATAAAACATTGAAAAATGCAATTAAAACGATATAATTAGTTTATTATTTACAGCGATATTTGTTGACTTTAAATACAGATAAATTGATTATTTGATTGGCATTGTTATTCGTTGGGTGTTTAACTATTGAAAAATAATAATTAAAACATTAGCTGGAAGATGACAGGTTGATGGTGATGAGAACAATCTGCAAATAAAAGCAATGAAGTTAAATAAGTAAGTTCTATTAAAGACACCAATAAACTTGTTTTTATTAATTAAATGTTTCATTTATAAATCCTTAATAACTCACAGTAAAACCATCCACGAAGTTATGATAGTAGCTTTACGTACGTATGGCCTATGTTTAGTTAGACACAGGTCTAACCATAGTTAGAGATAGAATGAGTAAAGATTCTTACTAGTGATAGCAGATGGCGTTAGGGGCCAGGCACAAGTGGTTGCCTATTTTAAGGCCGAAGATTGGTCTTTATTTCAGTGTGTACTCTGAGATTGTGATGTCTCAGACTCGTGAATTGAAAAATAAATGGAGGGTCAGACAAAAACGCCGACAGTGAAGACGCGTCGCCATCGTATGCGCAAAGAAAATGTCTTAAAATTAGATAGTGCACTGAAGATTAACGAACGGATGGCAGCGTATGTCCCATACCGCCAAGGGAACTTAATTATTTGATGACGCCGCCGCCGGCGACATTAAAACAGTCCCCGCGTGCTACCGTGTTGCAATCTACGTGCCCTTCAAAAACTACAGTGCGTTCTAAAAAAGCAACAACTTCTATAATACGTCGTAAACAGCATAAACTGCAGTCTGCTGTAGCAAAAGCGAAGATTCAATTGGAATTAATTACTGCGACGGTGTAGCAGCGTATGTTAAAAACACGCACCAAGTTAATTTCAAAGAAAACGTAGTATTGGGACAAGCGTCATGCTTACAAATTAGCCTTGCCAATCTCACTGTCCAGGATCTAACGCTCACCATCAAACAACAATGCTGACAACTTTATAACTTTAATGAGCACCTGAACTCCTTAAAATCATGAAAAAATATTCTTATAACTGGGGATATAAATATTATACATACGACTACTGCACAAACTAAGTGCCGATTTTACCGATGTTACTGAACGCGTTCAGCACTACTAAAACGCGTTCAAAAGCTGTCAGTGTCAATATTCCATAGAAAATAATGACACTGACAGCTCTTAAACGTTTATAGGATGATCGCGTTCAGTTTCATTGGTGAAATCCACCCTAAGGAGCGTACAAATCGACATAAGCTTGGTTCCTATAAACAAAAACGAATCGTTTTGCTTACCTACCAATAGCATTTTTTTTGCTAAACTAAGCATTTAAATAATATCACTCATCGTAAACAAGCCAAAACTCAAAATCTAAACTGATTACTCAAGTTAAATGCTTCACTGTTTCTTGCGGACTGTCAATAATGTGGTAAGGTAACTGGTTATGTGGTATGTGGTAGCTGGTAGCTGGTTACTGTGTGACGGGAACTGTGTCAGTACAGTCCACTTTATAATGTACTCTGTGGTACAGTCCCAATAAAGCCAAAGTATGCTGCCCTTTTATCATGTTGACAGCAATATTTTTGACAGGGACACTTAGAATGATACTGTATATCATCAATAGGATGTCTTTCAATAAAAATAGGTTAGTCGGTTCGGCCGTAAGGCAGTTTTCCTGTATCATTTATGGTTTCGGATTGCCCCTTGGTGTCCCAGTTATGGAAACACTGTTTAAATTGACATGAGTACTAGTATTTAGATTATTTTAAAAGTTAAATAGTTCTTTTTATTGTAACTATATAGTTGTGCTAAGCTAAATGTAATTTCTATTTACACCCTGACCATTAGGCTGAAAGGCAAAACCAGATATTACTTACTTTAAAAACGCGGCATTTTCAAAAAAAAAAAAGTTTCAAACTCTTTTCTCGGTTCTTACCTTAGATTTTACGAATAAATATTTGGAAAATGTCTTTTAATTTGCGCGTGAGGACTCATCTTAATTATTATGAGCCTGAAGAGCCTGGTTTTGACGAATATCTATGTAAGTGACTTTCTCATACAATTGCTAAATCAAAATCATCATCATCTGCATAGTCTTTTTCCTAATTATATTATACTAGAAGCTTATAGTACGGACGGCAAGTTTATTTGGCCCGTTGGCTCTTTAATAGGAACTTCGTTAGTTCCTCTAATTCAGTTTGAGAAGTACATACATTTCAATTTTTGTTCACCGACAGCAGATCATTTCAAAGAAGGAATCACTTAAAACTTGACATCAAAGAATATCCTCGAGCCAAGGGTTTTTATGTAATACACAATTTCAGGCAATTTGCTTATTTACAGGACGCTGTCTGCGCCGACCAATACGTAAATGTCTCTTTGGCGCCATCGATTTACTTCTCTTTTTGGCGCCAAAAATTGTTTCGAATTAAAAAAAGTTATTTTTCGCAGACTGCGAGCGATGTGCAGACTATGTATACGACTATTGTGCCATTCATGGGCCTCTACTTGTGGTACCTGACAATAAGGTAATTTATTTTTTATTATATGCAATAACCTCTTCTCAAATCTATCTGCAAATGACTGGTACTATTCAGGGTACCTACAACTGTAGAAGGGTTTTGGCGCGTAAACAAAATCGGAACTAGGTAATAACGCCACAATCTTGTTTTTTTTTAATTTCACAAAACGGGTGTACAACTACAAAGTACAAATTAGAAGTTTACCAACATTGCCCCCTAGTAGCGTCATTCGAGCGACAAAAGATCCTTGTCTCTATACCAGTATTATAAGATGCTCTGTGGGCAGGGCAGTGTACCTACCGGTGCGGTGGCGAGGTGGGCAATTTTTTTTTGCTGGGCAAATAAAAATATGTTATTACAAAAACAGAAAATGGAATGCGAAAAATGCATTGGCCATGCCACTGCATTGCACTTCTGGGTGTAATAGGAAACAATGATAACATTAAAATTTATTTGGAAATAGACAACGTGCGATTAGAAGAGTGCGGATATTAATTAAGCTAGATAAAATTAATTTGTAGCTGGGCATGTCAATATCTGTGTGTGGACCACAGAGTACTTTTATTATTAGACGTAAGATTTTGTAATCGCCAGAAAGTATCCTGCGACTAATGTCTAAGCGTGTTTACCTGGTATCAGACTATTATGAAACTTTTCTATCCTACTCTTTTCTATTTGGTAAGCAAACATGTTTTTCCCCGCGGCTTCGCTCGCATATATGTCTGAGAACGAGAAATAAGAAATAGGTAGGTAGTGAATAAGAATCATCAATTTAGTCCATAGTTTACCTGTTTATGGCATGCAAATTAATTTCACATTAGTACATAGGTACTCTTTCTAATAAGATACAGGGTGGAAGGGACATCGACGCACAACCTGATATTATGGACTCTGTACATGATTCTGGACCCCCCTGCGTTGAAATTTTTCATCAAATTTGTTATCTGCTAACCCTTCCTTCAACCCAGGTCCCTGTGAAGTCAAACATCGTATCGTGCGTCCCTCGGGCCGCTCTTACTATACCGCACGTGTTCCTGCACCTTGCACCCTCCATAATACCTGGTAGGTAATATTTCATCGTCAGGGTTCATTGTAAGTGTCGTGATGTCCTCATGCATGTGGCGAGGTCTTAACCACTGACCGTTAAGGCCTCATGGTCGAGGTCAAATGTGACTTTTCAATTCATATGTACTTTCTAAGTTTCTCTTGGACATCACTGACCCAAGAGGTGAAGACCGGAGCCTATTCCTAAGCCAACGCTAAGGTAAACTATAAATCTACTAAGAAGTAGGATGGAAATCGATATAAGAACTCCGTACTAATAAAATGATTCTATTAACTTCGTTGCTATTGTGCGGTTTGGGTGATTATTTATACAGGTTGTCCCAGAAGTCGACGTCAAGCCAGAATCGAGTTATAGGTCGGGTCATTATAGTTAGCACAATAATTAATAAAAATAAAAAAAAGTTAAAATTTGGAGCAACAGGAGTTAAAAGACCGTCACAGGCAGTAGATTTTCTCAATTTTTTTGAAATAAATTCCCGTAATTTTTAATACTACGACTTCTGGGACACCGTGTATACAGCATGTATCAGAAAGGTGTGCTCATATTTTAGGATATGTGGTACAGACCATATAACTGAACAACTTTCTCCATGGGACCATCGTAATCGCTATCTGCCCAAACAATAGATCATACAAAAATCCTAAAGAAAAAAATTACTTTTAGTTTTTCTATTTTCCAGGAAAACATTGTCATTTTTCTTTTCCTAGAAACTTTATTCGGACTGTTACAAACATTTAGAAACAAAAACTAGCCACATTGGGCCATTTGGTGCAGCCGTTTTCAAGAGATGCACTTCCCAGCGAACAGCATTTTGTTTTATTTATATAAAGAACTAAAGATAACATTGTTCGTAACGATTAGGTGCAGGTTTGGGTGTGTTCAGCACACTAACACTGCCGCGCGGGGTTCGCTTCGGTCCGTACTGCGGACTGCGGACACAACACGTTGACTCCATGTATTGTTGGCAGGTAATATTTTCTTCTTTGTACGACGACATATCAAGCTGCACATTTCCAGTATCAGCTGACCTCTCATTGGGGTCATCCATTAATTATAGGTACGTCACACGTTAAGAGGGAGGGTCAACAAAGTATGACATTTTCAGTGAAACAATTTTTGACACACTTTATCCATAAGCTTTGTGACGCACATGCATCACTCTTTTTGGAAAGTGTCGCGGTTCTCGTATTTAAACTTTTACAACTGATTGCGATTGCTTATTGTGTATTATTTTAAAACAAAAAAGTAAAACTGGGCCTTTCTCCGCAAAAAAAATTGTGATTAATAAATCACAAATTTTTGAATGAGAAGTCTGAACTATAGCTAACCACGTTTCCGACTTTAAAGCAATTTTTTTAGATGTTATTAACCAACAACAGCAATGTTTCACCATTGAGCTTGTTCTACAAAAGTCACATCATGAAAACTTATGTGAACTGGACTTGAATTGACCTGTCATTCCACCTGATGCTTTTGACAGCTCAGTTCAATTCCTCTTCACCTATGTTTTCACGGTTAATGCTACCTGGCTGTAGAGCTTGAGCTGAAGAAGCGGCTGATTGAGAGGGAACCTGCCTGTTTTTTTCAGCTTGGAGTTCATCTTCTGTCAACTCGGGAACATCAATACCAGCCCTTATACATAAGTTATGTAAAACACAGCAGGCTATTATAATTTTACCTGCTGTTTCAGGTCTGTAATGCAGTTCCCGAGCTGCCAAAAGACATCTCCATCAACCTTTTAATATACCAATTGTGCGTTCTATGGTGGAGTGTGCACTCTTTTGGACAAAATTGTATCTTCCTTCAGGAGAGTCTTCAACAGCATTATCAATAGGTTTCATCATATGCTCCCTTTGGGCATAACCAGAATCACCTAAAAAAAATATATTATAAATGTGCTAATGTAAAGCTAGTATGTATATTTTAAAGACAAACAATAAATTCAAACATACCTAGTAAATAAACTGTTTCATTCTGGAGACCCTCCATGTGGGTTCTTATGTCACACTCTCTCCAAATATAAGCATCATGTGTTGCTCCACCAAATGAAGCATCCACATTTGTAATATAGCAATCTCTGTCGCATATCTGGAAAATAATGAAACACATACAAACAATGATTAATGAGAATCCACAACAGCACAATAAAATCATTAATATTTTGTTCTTATGCTTACAACTTGGGTGTGAATGAAAATGTTTTTGATTAAAATATTGTTCCTCATCCTCACAAGGTCTAACAATTGCAATATGAGTGCAATCAATGCAGCCAATCACACCGGGAAGCCGATATTTCTGATAAAATCTGCAACATTATGTAATGAAATACTAAACATTCATTCAAAATACAGTAAGCTGATATAAATAATAAAACTTAGGTACATACTGCCGCTTAATAAGATTCCTTTCGCTTATATTTTGCGGGAATTTTATGTACTACTCTGTGTAAAAAGTATCGGGAATATGTCAATAAAAAGACCCGCGTAAAAGAGGTCGTTCTAATTTTTTTACTGCAGGTTGGTAGCACTGTACTGATTTAGCGCGCGAAATTTGAGCGGGATCTGTCATTTAATTTGTTTTAAACTACACTTTTTGTTGGTCATAGTTTTGAGTCCTCGGCGATTTTTACAATGGAAAATATTGTTGAACAAAGAGTGTGCCTTAAATTTTGTGTTTCAAATGATATTTCATGTGGTGAATCACTACAAATGTTGCGAAATACCTACGGCGAATCGTGTATATCGAAAACAAGGGCTTATGAATGGTATAAGGCTTTTAAAGAAGGCCGAGTACTTCCTTAGTATATGGGATGCATTGAGGGCAGTTGTGACGTCCTGCAAACAACGAGAAACAGACTGTTGTGCCATCGGCCCTATCACGTCTGTGGGGTTTTGCGAGTTATTTTAAACCGAGCCTGTATGAATGATTAGGTAGACCGCGAAATTCAAATTTTCTTACGTATTTTGCAAGGTCAGTGTCAGATTGTATGTTGATTTTTATGATTCGCAACCGTAACAAATATGGTTTTACAGGATTTTAATTATAATCAGCAATACAACTCCTTAAAATTGGCCTCAAATGTCATGATTTAATGAAATAGTCATTCAATGGGGAATATGATCTTAGAGAGTTGTATTGATGTTTTATTTTTTCTTTCGCCTTAATTATAGATATACGATAGTAATAACAAACGGTCGCACGTGCTGGATGCCGTGGATTGCGATCGCTCCAACTGGATGCGCTACGTCAACTGCTCGCGCCACTGGAAGGAACAGAATCTACTCGCCTACCAATATAGAGGACAACTTTATTATAGGTACAGCTACAGTTCTAACCAGAAATTAAAATAATATTCATTTAAAATGTTGTCAATGAATAAGTAAGTAGTAGGAAACATAATACGGTTTACGTTAAATAGTGCATAACATATACACTCCTTAACTTGTGAAGATTGTCGCTCCACTTACCCCTGACAGTTCTTCATTAATAATACACGCCAGTTATTTTACCTCTAATAATCCTCAATAAGGGTGCTGTTGGGTTGACAGCAACCCAACAGCACCCTTATTGCAACGACAGTAAAGGTCACTAATCGAAATAACTGTGAGCGGACAAAATACACTCGGTCCCAAAAATAACGGGTCAGTCACAAAAGTCCAAATAACTCCCGAACTACGTATGCTATCATAATGAAACGAATACTGTTCGATTGGGTTGGGCATTTAATGATACATTAAATGAATAAATTGAAGCTTATGTGTACCTTCATTCTTATTCTCAAAATAAAACAAAACTAAAGTAAGCCATTTTTTTCTGAAAGTTAAAAATTTTGTAAGTTTTTTTTTTGTTTTTTTTTTCATTACATGCATAATTGTAATACTTCGTATGGCCTCCCTGAGCTCTTCTTGCAGCTTCCCGGCGATTCGGCATGCTGAACACCATTTTTCGGAGCCGGTTCTGAGGAACGGCTTCGCATTCCTCCACCAGTGCTTGTCTGAGCTCGGCTAGCGTGATTGGTGGGGAGTTTGCGACGTTTTACGCAACGCTCAAGCTCGTCCCATGCTTGCTCTGTGGGGTTTAAATCAGGGCTTCGCGCTGGCCACTGCATCAGGTCGATACCGACCTCTCCAAGGTATTCATTTACAATTCCGGCAGTATGGGGACGCGCATTATCATGCATTAATATGCCATCTCGGTCCATCCTCGCCATGAAAGGTCCCACATGCTCATTCAGGATTTCCTCCACGTACCTCTCTGCATTTAGAGTGCCCTTTTTGAATTAGCACGAGCTCGGTGCGGGCAGAAATTCCAGCCCAAACAAGTACTGAGCCTCCACACAGTCTTGAAGAACAGGGGAACGCTGGAAGCGTTCCCCTGGTCTTCTGTACACCAACTGCCTACCGTCATGCTTGTAAAGCATGAGTTTCGATTCGTCCGTGAACATTACCCTAGACCAATCGTCTAGTGACCAATGTTGGTGCTCGCGCACGTATCTCTGTCATGCAATTCGATGTTCCCGTTCCAGTTTGGGGCCATTTGCGGGCCTTATTGTTTTCAAGTTTGCCTACGCAAGACGTCTCCTCACTGTTTGTGCGCTTAAATTGCTACCTCCAAAGCGAATAAAGTGGTTTTTAGACCAACTGTAGTTTGAAAACGATTTCGGAGCATTGTAGCCACCAGGTATCTGTCATCCCTGGCCCTTGTGCATCTTGTGCTTGCCATTTCCTGGTCTCCGAAGGTGCGATCTGGTCTCTCGGTACCGCTGGACTACCCGCTGAACAGTCGACAAAGATACACCAATATTTCTTGCTGTTTCACGCTGTCTCCGCCCAAGTTCCAAGAAAGTCAGGATTCTGGTACATTCATCTAAAATTCTAAAGTAACTGCCATGCTCCACCTCACAGAATACTGATTATGCTCGTGGAAGTCGTTCACAATTTTTTTTTGTGAAAGAATAGAAATGGAAAGAAACCATAATGACATTAAAAAAAAATGTTTTCAACCATTTTTCAAATTTTGATTTTTTTTAAACAAGTTTCATTCATCAGCCAGTATAAAAAGTATGTAATAAGAAGCGCAACTAAATCGTCTTTATTCTGTTTTTTATTTCATTGATCTAACTCTTACAGTTTTGTAGATATTCGAACTTATGTGACTGACCCGTTATTTTTGGAACCGAGTGTAATAAAGAAAAATAAGACTGAATATCTGCATTTAATTCTGACATATTTTTCACTGCTTTGCTTTCACATCACTATTGCAGGACCATAAAAATAATTCCTCGTTACACGGAGCTAATGGTGTTCTACGGCAGCGAGTTTGCGAACGCGTTACATATTAACCTCAGTAGATACAACTCGGCCAAGCACTACAAGGAAATTATTAGTGAGTGTTTCTTACTATTACATTATTTTCAGCCAGTCGCGTTTCTAGAGGGTCTGGAAAAAACAATCCAACCGGCAGAAGCCCAAAAACAAAGTAATTAAAAATATTACATACATACTTGCATAAACTCACTTCCCATGGGGGAAGGCAGAAACAACAGAACCTGCTACGATCCTAACATACTCCTTTTGCCTCGTTTACGTTCGTTCATCTGGTCATACACGGACCCGGCTGTAAACAGGCGCACGCAGGAAGAATAAAATCGCAGTTTTTTTTTTTTTTTTTTTTGTTGGTTCGGTTCCCGGTTTAGGTAAGCTTGTCGAGAAATCTGTGAGTGCAGTTATGTTTCTATATTAAAATAAAGGAATGTTTCCTAAAAGTAAAATATTCTATATATAGGATTTAAAGTGGTTTCCCAACAGGGTCCATTGTTTTTTCCACCCTGAATATGTTTGGTCAGAGTGCTCATCGGTTATTTCGGGACATCGCCGAGCGGTTGGTGGACTCTACTCGTGACCAGAGGGCTGGCCTATTTTTCTGCCCAAAGAATCAACATTGCCATCCAACGTGGTAATTCTGCCAGCTTTTTGGGCACTTGTCCCGTTGAAAGCGATGCGGACGAATTTTTTGATGGCATAAGAGCTCTTTCCCCCTTTTTTGTCATACACTTGTACACTAAATATATATATTTAAGTGTTAGTGTGAAGTGAAAATTTCCTAGGGCGCGTTGAGCGAATTTTGGTAGGAGATAATTTTATGGGGCCGCGTCACCGACATGCTGTAATAGCAATATATATATATATATATCTGTAGCTACAAGGGTGACGTAATAAAAACCACTGTTGCTTCATCGTTTTAAGGTTTCACTTCTGCTGGCACGGGCGGTCCCCAAGACTGCCTATGTTTTTATTAATATATGGACGCTATAGTATTACTGTTTACGTTATACGTTTTAGTTGCTATGAAATGTAACATAACATTATGTTGATGTTTTAAGGTACTCCTACTAATACTGTACAAGAAAACAAAGATGATGGTACGCAAGTTGAATATTTAACTGCCGACCAATTTCATTTTATCGACGAGAATTTGGATAAGGACCACAATAATAAAAGCCCCAATAGAATTAGCATAAGCTTAAGTACCAATAATGACCAAGACCAAGAAATAGCGCGAAGTGACAACGAAACCAAAGAAGATTTTATGGGGAACAGTCGAAAACGATACGAATGTGAAACTTGCCAAAAAACATTTGCAAGCACAAGAAACTTAAAGGAACATGTCTTAACACATTTGAACATATGGAAATTTTACTGCGAATATTGTCTATTCAAAAGTAACAAAAATTACAATTTTAAGCGGCATGTTGGGAAACACACAAATACTTTTAAATTCTCTTGCGAAACATGTTCATTTAAAACGAATTACGGGAGAACTTTCAAAAGGCATTGCTTTCGCCACGAAAGCAGTGGAAGAGTATTAGAAAACATCAACCCACGTGATAAGGTTCACTTTCCTACGGTAAATATATGTGATATCTGTGATTTCAAAACAAATTCCCGTAAAGGTTTTTCGACACACATGTCTAAACATAAGGGCATTATGTACAAATGTGATAAGTGTCCTTATAGTAACCACTCTAAATATAATCTGTCCAGGCATATCACAAGATTACGACATTAATTTAAATATTTATATAATTAAACTTCAAACACTTTTGGATATGTTGTAATTTTAGACCCTCGTGTCTTAGACCTATTGAAAATTTAAATAAATAAAAGGAAAGATTTTTTTTTTCATTATATCATATTTGCTTATTACCTAGAAGTAAATTGCGCTGTGTGGAAGATTGTGATTTAGAAAGTAAGTATGTTGATTTATTAATTATATTAATAAACAAAATAAATTTATTTATATGCACAACAGAGTATTTAATCCTAATCCAGTTTTTCGTCAATCATGAATCAAGGGCTGCTTGCAAGTTGGTGGTGTGGCTTCCCCGTGCCTCGGAAAGCACGTATAGCGGTTGTGGTCCTGCACCGTCAAATCAAACTATGAGTTAAGGAAGGCGTGTACCTCTATTTGGACACTTGTGCACCATGATATCTCCTGCGTAGGTACTTGACTTGTGTCCGTAGAGATAGGCCGCTGCGCCGTGACTGCATCTCGGTCTGGATGATTTATACGTTAATCACAAAACAAATGTGAAAATTTCGGACCGGGGCAGAGGAAATGGCTCTTCATTCCAC
This sequence comes from Dasypolia templi, assembly GCA_963555695.1. Taxonomy (NCBI): domain Eukaryota; kingdom Metazoa; phylum Arthropoda; class Insecta; order Lepidoptera; family Noctuidae; genus Dasypolia; species Dasypolia templi. The sequence continues at coordinate 10,215,638 of OY743164.1, forward strand.
TCAACATTATTAAATTTTTCACATCTCCTCTAATGTATGGAAATACTTGTACCTACGTTATAACATTTTCATAGACGACATTTTTAAAGCGTTTCCCTCACCGTTTTGAGAGCAGTGGTGATGAAATAATTTTACACAAAGTAAAGCGCCTGTCTGGGTTCGAACTTACGACCTACAACTCGTAAGTCGCGGCCGTTATCACTGGGCCACAACTGCTGTCTAAGCAATAATTAATACAAGTCAAATAGTAGAGTGTTATGCAAAATATAAGACAAATATTCCAATAATTTATACTTATTTACCCGATAAGCGTACTTATAAATAATAGCATTCTGACGTAAAAATAATAAAAAATACAATTTATGGTAGTAGGAGTGTCAAAGATCCACACTAAAAACTTTTATTTATATGATTTGGCCTTATCAATTTCGGTCACAATATAGTAAAGCGCACAAGTGCGCAGACACAGGTGCACTCCCTATACCCTCACTCTCAAAGTCATGTTATGCGTAAACAAACTTGCAAAAAAACGTCCAACAGTTATTTATGATATTGACTTATTTTGTAGCAAGCAAGCATCTATTGTGATACTGTTGTAATCACAAAACGATTGTCAATTTATTTTATCCGCTATCGCTTCAACTGGACTGAGAAGCAGTCGGCTTAGGTTCTGGTCTCATAAGATGCAGCGCAGGCTTATTGCCAATTTATTATTTTGGTTTGGAATTTTAACAATATTCAAAAATATTGCTGCTTTTGTATTATTTTCGTTTTTGCCTTTCATCTGTCGCGGCCATTTTGGCGAATAATTCGCATCGGTCAAGCTACTTCTGGGTGGTCCAGCGTGAAAATGGCGCGTCTGATTAAAACGACGATATCTCCTAAGCTTTGTATGGGAGCTGCTTAGAAGTTATGTCGTTGCAATTGTTATTAAATTAGCTAACGGAATATGTATGGAGTAATCTAGTTTTGTCTTTTAATATACTTATAGGTAATCCTAATTTGTAATCAGAGTGAGGGGATTTTTCCCAGTTTCTTGTGTATAGGAAAGTTGTTAAGAAACCGACGCGCCGGGCGACTACGGGCGGGGAGCTGCGGTCACTTCATTAAAAGTCAAGACCGTTTGTTCTCCTTGCCTAAAAATACATGTAATACAGTCCACTAATATAAAGCTACCGTGTTTTAGTCCTCGTACCACCTGGAGGATATTATCCATTCCCGTCTATATTTTATAATAAAAAAAACAAACCATTATTTCAACAAGTTTTTGTTTTATTAATATAAATACACATTATTTCACATTAATCAATCAAAAGAACATCCGCATAATTTTTTTTCATCGCACTAGCATAACAATATCATGACGTCATTGAGCGTGCCGCGTTCCAAACAAAACAATGGATATTGTTAACGCTTCTTTTCTGAGAACGCTTTAAACCGAGTTTTTTTTTATATGTATGGCATCTCGTAGTTGACCTTGAGAGGTCGTGACTACTTAACCGGACTATCCTGTGGCTGCCTTAAGCGGACTCAAAGCCTCCAGCCAGGGGCGTAAAACTACTTACATTACTAAGCGAACGCTCGCTAAGGGCACCCCCTGTGGGGACCTCGGCTTAGGGCGTCGCTGACGGGAGGACAGCAAGATGGGACAGGCTGGATCAAGTTTTGTTGATTATTATTATTCGGGGAATTTAAAGCTACAGGCTCAGCTACGGCGCGGGCTGGCACTTCGTCGAGCAAGGGTCGGGGGGGCAGTTACGTCGGGATCATCGCGAGGAACCTCGGCGGCGAGGTCGGAATGCCGGTCTGTGTTTGTGCATTGTACTGGTGGCCCTACTGCTCTCCTGAATGAGAGTTATGTGGTCATCGGGATCGTTGAGGACATGCTTGGGACGGCGGACATGACTAATGGAGGAGGGAATATAGCTAGCGGCCTTGACAACCAGAGGGTTGCGGTGATTCGCGGCGGTCTCGAAGAAACGCTTTGAAATGCGTTTCATGAACTGGCGGATAGTGGGAATCTTTAGGTCAACGTGAAGGATCTCGTTGCGAACGTACCAGGGGGGGCCTGTAATCCTACGGAGGTACTTGTTCTGGAGGGTCTGCATTCTATTGAAGCGATAGGGCTTGGCGTGTGCAAAGACTGCACTGGCATATGTCATGATCGGGCGGATGCACGCTGTGTAGATACGCATTTTGCACTTATTGACAATTTGCTACGTGCATTTAGGACAAAGTGAAGTCTACCTAGAGCGAAGGCGGTGCACGAACGAGCCGCCTTAATGTGCTCTGAAAAAGAGAAGTGCTCATCGAGCACTACACCCAGATATTTGGCTCGCTTCTCCCAAGGGATCGGCTTGCCGAACATGGTGATCGAGGGGGGCAGGGATTGCGACGCGGCTTTGAGAAAAGAACCGCTTGACTTTTGTCGGGATTGACTTCGATTCGCCATTTCCTGAACCAAGCGCCAAGCTTGTTCACTTGGGTTTGGAGAATGCGAGCTATCGAATTTTCATCACGGCCGGTGCAGTAGATGGCCGTGTCGTCTGCGAACAGGGCCAACTGCGCCTTACTGCACTTGGGCATGTCGCTGGTGAATAGCGTGAAAGCTAGAGGAGAGATCACAGAGCCCTGAGGGACTCCTGCGCGAATAGGGTGGGGGGAGGATAGCGCTCCTTCGATGCGATAACGGAAGGTGCGATTCGACAAAAAGTCCCGTAAGATGAGCACGAGACGATCTGGCACACCGAGTTGGTACAGCTTATATAATAAGCCGTTGTGCCAGACTTTGTCGTCCGCCCGATCATGACCTATGCCAGTGCAGTCTTCGCACACGCCAAGCCCGTTCGCTTCCATAGAATGCAGACCCTCCAGAACAAGTTCCTCCGTAGGATAACAGGCTCCCCCTGGTACGTTCGCAACGAAATCCTCCATGTAGACCTCAGGATTCCCACTATCCGTCAGTTCATGAAACGCATTTCAAAGCGTTTCTTCGAGACCGCCGCGAATCACCGCAACCCTCTGGTTGTGAAAGCCGCTAGTTATATTCCCTCCTCCATTAGTCAAGTCCGCCGTCCCAAGCATGTCCTCACCGATCCCGATGACCACATAACTCTCATTCAGGAGAGCAGTAGGGCCACCAGTACAGTGCACAAACACAGACCGACATTCCGACCTCGCCGCCGAGGTTCCTCGCGAAGATCCCGACGTAATTGTCCCCCCCGACCCTTGCTCGACGAAGTGCCAGCCCGCGCCGTAGCTGAGCCTGTAGCTTTAAATTCCCCGATTAATAATAATCAACTAAACTTGATCCAGCCTGTCCCATCTTGCTGTCCTCCCGTCAGCGACGCCCTAAGCCGAGGTCCGTACCCCACAGGGGGTGCCCTTAGCGAGCGTTCGCTTAATAATATAAGTAGTTTTACGCCCCTGGCTGGAGGCTTTGAGTCCGCTTAAGGCAGCCACAGGATAGTCCGGTTAAGTAGTCACGACCTCTCAAGGTCAACTACGAGATGCCATACAAAAAAAAAAAAAAAAAAAGACTTTGTCGAACGCTTTCGCTATGTCGAAGAAGACAGCACCGGTCATCAAACCTCGTTGGAAACCGAAGTTGATGTGTTCGACTATACGGTGGACCTGTTTTAAACCGAGTGGCTTGGGATTTTAATTTATATTAATGTTTGGTGCACTTAGCTAACACAAACAGAGTCTCAGCTGTTAGAAGTGTTTAGTTTAACAGTATCAGCTTACCAAAACGAACACTTGAAAACAAGTGCAAAAAACATCCTCTCAAACTTTGGTTAAAGTTTACAATAGAAAATAGAAATGCTGCCTTACAAAAACATTACAGAAATCAATAACCAAAACAAACAATTTCATTACAAAATACACAAGTACATGCACCAGAACGAAAAAAAATGGATACGAAATTATGGATACCGCATCTGAACTTCAAATAATCTATACAAAAAAAAAATATTTGTACATATTATTATCATTGTTTACATGTATATTAGCTTAAATATCATGTAAATTTTTATTTACATGATATTTCACTTTAATTTTTTTCGTTGTTGACGCTGGCTCCCCGCTGTCCATGAAGCTGGAATAAAAGCAGTGTTGTAGTACCTATATCTTAAGAATAAATTATAAAATTGAAATGTACGGATCTATCCTATCCACACATTTCAATCCTTGAAAAAATTGTCATCGACCTAAGGCTAAAATACCCTGTGCGTCAAGAGTACTTAAAAAGGTTTTTTTTGTTTACAAATTTTTTACTTCGTATTTTGCGTTATGTTACGAAAATTTCGATGTAAAAGTTAAAATTAATGCATAGGAACAATTGTACGATACATACTGTGGCAAGCGGGTTTCTTGGTAGGTAGATAGAATGAAACCAAAGGGTCACTTAACACATTTATTTGAGACACAAGACACAGAATTCAGGGTAGTGGGTTTTAAGGTCTCTGTGTACTGTTCACTGGTCACTTTCATAGAAAGAAAGGAAGTTACTGCCCTGGGCTTGGCTGCGCCGCAGCACGTGGTCCGGCGTGAGGTCACAGGGCAGGCAGCAGGGCAGAGGAGCGACTCCAGAGGTCACCAGGCGTGGGCAGCACCACGCACGGATGCACGGCCGCGTGTAGGCACGGTCCGCTCAGGCAGGGGCCTCAACACGTGGCGGGCGTGGGGTTTCGGCACCCACGAGCCACGTGGACGGTAGGTCAGGCGGCGGTAGCGGCCGCGTGTGTAGTCCGCGTGACTGGCGTCTCTCCAGCGGTAGGGCGGAGGCAGCAATGACGTCAGTCAGCGGTAAGCAGGAGATTAGCAGCGAAGCCTAATACTGGAACCCTGGAATCAGCGCGAGGCGGGTGCTTCTGTAAGCGTTGTGCCAGGACTGCAAACCTCCGTCCATGTGTGCGTCTCCCAGCCGTAAGCCCAAAGCAAGTTGGATGGAGGAAGACTCACCCATCGTGGCGGCTTACAATTTTAGGTATTGCCGTGCACATGCCGCGGCATTCTCGGAGGTCCTCGCCGCGTGGCCAGGCGATTTAAGCGAACAGCAAGGCACAGCGCGGCGAGGCAAGCAAAGCGAAGAATGCGAGAAGCATGCGCACGCATTCACAAAGGTGCAGTAAAGGTGACAGGGGATGTGGCAGAAGCCACTATAGGTAAATAGCTTTCTCGACAGTCATAGGGGGGCTGCCGAGAACAATTACATTAGCTGCCAGACCGCGCAGACAGAAATACATAGAGAATGCGATCTGGTAGGACACAATTAAGAATAAAAGCAATCACGCTGAGCACTTACCCGTTTATCTCGGGGTTATTTAAACTTACTGCTTGAGCTGCTTGTTGCGAAGGAAAGGGAACGTTAGGCGTCAAGCAGGGATATTTATAACCCAATCCATACCACGACACCGAGTGACGTGGTGTAGCGATGGGTAGCTATTCTAATAACTAGCCAACTAGCGGCTATTCACAAAATAGCCACGGCTACGATATCCGTCAACACGATAGCTAGCTATTGGCTACTGGCTAGCTAGAATATCTGACAAGTTTATGGAACAGCGGGTAGCCTCCACAGAGTATAATATAACCACAACGTTTTGCAGCCGCTAGCCGTCCCGGTAGCCGGTTGCGCGGCTAGTAGGACTAGCCAGAGTAGCCAGTAGCCGATAGCTGAAATAGCTGCGTGCGCGATCACTGCGGGAACTACTGAGTGAGTAGTGCGAGACGCCATTATGAACTTCATATGCATTGCACATCTCTTTCTCACAATATTCACAAAATAATTTAGAGAAAGAGACGGCATTTTTCTTAGTAATTTGGTTTAGTTTGCGAATTTACGAAATACTCGAAATACGATGCTTAGTTATTTATTTACCGGCAGATGTAAAGTTAAACCAAATAAATAAATATTTGTTATGGTCATAAATTTGTAAACCTAGTACTAGTACTAGCACTAGTCTAGTACCTAGTTCTTAATTTAAATAAGGCGTCTATTATAAGTCTATACGCGAGGATTTGTAATTGGCTTTCTGGTGACTATGGTCTCATTTTTTGTCTGTTTTTATTAGCTGTAAAACCTCCATGTACTATTAATAAATAAATATCGATCGAGCCTTAGGACTGGCAAAAGTGTTTCAAAAACTGGTTCAGCAAGAAACTTTGTAAAGAGGCTAGTAGAGTACTTTGAAAAGATTTAATCAAAACATTTACCCAACGAACATTCATTTTTAATTATAGCAAAACTTTCTGAGTAAAAAACTTGCTGGTGTGTGAAAAATTATTGTTGTGAGCTATCAATTCTGGAATTTATAATAAATTTAATTAGTTTGATTTTCCGCGCATTCTAAGAGAAAAGTTCTATACAAGCCTTGGACGCAACTGTAACGAGTTTTTTTACACCGTTACATGTATTGATGATTGTAGTCGATTTCGGAACGATTTCTTAATTGTATTTTTTACCTGTCATACATTTCGTATGACATTTTGGACGTCAAGGTTTGATGAGTCACTTTTGCGATCTTTGTTGGTGAAGGTGACAGGTCTCCTGATTTTCCCTGAATGGAATCGTAACTAATCTGGTTTATAGTGGCGCTTTAATGCCCTAATCCTAAACCAAAGGACCCGTGGAATGGTCCCGGTGGATATTTCTATCGGATTTTTGGTAAGTTGCTCTTTTCGAGAGAAAATTTCCTTCGACGATGGCGCACAGTGGGTCGAAACTATGATTTTAGTGACTTAGGGCTCAACTTTGCTTTTTCACTTTTTTTTTTATGCGGATGGGTAGAGCTCATTAACCTCAATAATAATTGTTCTGATGTATTATTTCCTAAACTTTATACTTTGGGTAGAAAAATGTGTTTTGTTATTTTTTTGTATGGAGCGGCTCAAATAAACTTAAATTCCTGCTAAGTAGCGTGTGATCCCGCGTTGAAACTTTATTTTTCATATACCTTGTCTGGTCTATTATCATTTGATGCTATAAACAAATGCATAAAGTTGCAACTCTGCCAAATAAATGGATCGAAAAAAATGAAAAAATACATAGAATAAAAAGCTTCATTTTTTACTTTCGTAAGTTATTTTAAGTTAAATTTGATATGGAATAGTAAGTAAAAGCACGTAATAATACACATAATTACTTAGCAACTAACAACAATACATTTAAAAGGTCCCTAATTAGCTTAAATTTACTAATACTACATATATTAGTAAATTTAAGCTAATTAGGGACCTTTATTTAAAAATGTGGATATGAAATCAATTAATTTCTATTTGTGTGTTTAATTACTGTAATTAGCTTAACCTTTTACCTTATAAAATAACAATGTTTTTCACTTTTAGTCATTACTGTAATATTAATTAGGATAATTAGTTAATGAGGGTAGTAGAAAAATTAGTAAACATTGTTTGTCACTGGATTCTGGAAGTATAAAATGACCATAATTTATTATATACTAACTAGTGTTCGTTTATTCGTACTACTACTAACATCTCGTGATTCTGATCGTCCCTTTTTCGTTATAATGGATAATTTAGTTAACAATTTAGATTTATTTATGATTTTAAGAGAGCAGGTCAAGTCACTGTCGGATAGTCAAAAATTCTTTCAATTCCTACAACATAAAATAAACGTGACCGAAGAGAACAGTGTTGAGCTCCAAAAATTCTGTACGCGCTTTTGTTCAAATATAAGTGCAAGATGGGAACGAAGTAGTCGCACGTTAGCACAGTTTGTAAGAAAAAATGGTGATTGGTTGGAACGTGCAATAAACTGGCCCGAAGGAATGATACCTGAAGCTGTGAACACTGAACAGGAAAGGCTCGAGATTTGTAATACTGAAGATGTCGAAAATCTACCACCATCTACTACAGAAGCTTCGACATCTACATTTACACCTCGAAAACCTTTCGAGGAATTGGGCTCCAGGCAAAAACGACGACGCGTTGATCAAATTAACCAATCGCTTTCGTTATCCCCGGATGAACTTAAAGCTACTACAATTGCTAGTTTAAGAAACACCGGAAATGAGGATGTAGGAAAAATTATGAACCATTTACTAAATCACCCCGAAGATCTAGAAAAAGTTAAAGAGTGTTTAAGTACAAGTAAACCGAAAAGTAGTACATATTCACCCGATAAGGCACTGTCTTTATTAGTTTCACTTAAATTAAGTAAGTGGCAGTATATAAGCCTAAGAGAAGCAGCAAGTGAAAATAGGTCTGATTTATACCCTTCTTATTATAAAATAAAACAAGCGAAGGCAAAATGTTATCCAGGGAAAGAAGACATAATTATAACTGAAGAAGGAGCTGCTATTAAACTGCAAGCTTTACTCAACTTGACGGTATCTAGGCTTTTAGAAGTGATTACTTTAGATTTGGATTCGCCAACTGAGTTACTGCTAATAAGCAAATGGGGTTTTGATGGAGCCTCAGGTCAAAGTAATTATAAACAAAAGACTGAAGCAGAGTTTGATGACTCAACTATCTTCATGGCCAGTCTAGTTCCTATAAGGCTTCAACAATGTGATGGAACAATTGTTTGGGAAAACGATCGACCCTCATCAACTTTCTATTGCCGTCCGATAATGTTCAAATTTACCAAAGAAACGCAGTCAACAGTGGTAACTATAAAAGCTAGCATAACCGAAGAAATAGAAACACTTCAGCCAATCAAGTTCAATCAAGTTGAAGTTAAGCATCAATTGCACTTGACGATGATAGACGGCAAAATATCGTCATATTTGTCAGACACATCTTCAGCTGTCTGTGATATCTGCAAAGCAAAACCGTCAGAGATGAACAATTTAGAGTCACTTGCTCAAAAAGAGAACAACGAAGAAGTGTTCCAGTATGGAATGTCATCTTTACATGCCTGGATAAGAAGCATGGAGTGCTTACTTCATATCGGTAAATATAATTTTATTAGTTCATAATTTTTTTCACGTTATATAGTTACTTGTGAGATTTTTATTTAAGTGATATTTCTTTTTGTTTGCAGCTTATCGTTTGGACTTCAAAAAATGGAGTTGCAGGGGCGATGACAAAGAACAAATGTCACTCAGAAAGAGCGCTATACAGCAAGCGTTTAAGAAAGAATGCGGTTTACTTATTGACGTAGTCAAGCAAGGAGTAGGCACAACCAATGATGGCAATACTGCCAGAAGATTTTTTAGGGATGCAGAAACAACAGCTCGCATAACAGGAATAGACAAAGATTTAATAGAAAGGTTTCATGTGATTCTTCAGACGGTTGCATCTGGAGAGAGCGTGGATCTTTCTAAGTTTTCCGAATTTTGTAGAGATACTGCACAATTGTACGTTCACTTATATCCCTGGTATTATATGCCTTCCAGTATACATAAATTGTTAGTACATGGGAGTGATATAATTAAGCACTTTGGTGCCATACCTATAGGTAAACTGTCGGAAGAGGCAGCGGAAGCTCGTAATAAAGATTTCCGGAAATATAGAGAGAGTCATTCTAGAAAGGTAAGTAGAACGGCGACAAATGAGGATATTATACACAATCTTCTTTTGTCTTCTGATCCAAAGATCACAAGTCTAAGACCTCGAATGGTAAAACAAAATATAATGGTTCTCTCTCCAAAAGTCAAAGAGCTTCTGCTGATTTTTCCCACAGAATCCGATATAGATTTTATTGATGTAGATAATTTACAAGATAGTCATAGCGATAGTGAATAAGATTTTTTGGTAGTTTGTAAGTTTCTTGTTTTTTTTATTAGTTTATAAATGTCAAACTCATAATTGAAAGGAAATAGTAATGTTTGATGTTGTTTATAGTTAGTTTTTAGTTTGCTTGTGTTAGTTGTAGTAATGTTAGTTTACCTTTACTAATTTGTATTATTATGTACCTATCTTTACTCACTATTCAGTATTAAATCTAACTTAAAATAACATTTCATAAACATGTTAAAGTCATTAAAACAAAGAAATTGAAATTCATAGATCCCTAATTAGCTTAAATTTACTACTACTACATATATTAGTAAATTTAAGCTAATTAGGGACCTTTTAAATGTATTATGATTAGTGTGATTAGCTTTAAATTTACTAATACTACATATATTAGTAAATTTAAGCTAATTAGGGACCTTTTAAATGTATTATGATTAGTGTGATTAGCTTTAAATTTACTAATACTACATATATTAGTAAATTTAAGCTAATTAGGGACCTTTTAAATGTATTGTTGTTAGTTGTTAAGTAACTATGTGTATTATTACGTGCTTTTACTTACTATTCCATATCAAATTTAACTTAAAAGAACTTACGAAAGTAAAAAATGTAGCTTTTTATTCTATACATTTTTTCATTTTTTTTCGATCCATTTATTTGGCAGAGTTGCAACTTTATGCACACGTTAATAGCATCAAATGATAATAGACTAGACAAGGTATATGAAAAATAAAGTTTCAACGCGGGATCACACGCTACTTAGCAGGAATTTAAGGTTATTTGATCCGCTCCATACAAAAAAATTACAAAACACATTTTTCTACCCAAAGTATAAAGTTTAGGAAAAAATACATCAGAACAATTATTGTTGAGGTTAATGAGCTCTATCCATCCACATGAGGAAAAAAGTAAAAAAGCAAAGTTGAGCCCTAAGTCACTAAAATCATAGTTTCGACCCACTGTGTGGCGGTTCGTTTGTGACCATCTTACGGTTTTTCGCAGGTTTCCTCGTCGCCTCCCTACGTCTCTTGATACCAAATATCTTCACGGTACACCGAGGGAGACGCGAGTTTAAATACCTGGAATAAGCGGGAAGTTTTTCGTTTGTCGATGCGTCCCCGCGTGTCCGAGTTCGGAGTGAAATCACATCTCAGAATTCCTTTTTGTCCACAGCCTACAATTGTGGGTGCTTATTCCACCTTTACGTCAATTCAACCGGGAAATTTCTACTGGCCTTCCACGGGGGCTGATTACCTGAGAGGTACCACCTTCCGGCTCTCGGGGTCACCTTCAAGTTACATTTTTTTTAATATTTTTTTTCCTTTATAACATAACAGCCTTCAGCTGCGAATTTATAGTTACAAAGATGCAATGATGATATAGCAACTAAAATTTATATTAATATAATTGTATTCATTAGGCTAAAGGTATACAATAAACTGGGAACGTTCAAGGTAGTGAGACTTTTAATCACCATTGACATCCACAGGCCCCCATCCTAAGATTAATGGTTCAATCTCTCCAACTTTATCTGGCTATCTATTAATAGTGTGTCGCTCCACGGCGCCCGGAATTTAATTTCTTACCTTATCATATTTTTTTTTAGTAGATCACACACTCAGAAACACACACACCTATTCTTTTAAATTTTTAATATTACATTTGGCTTCCCAATTAGGGACCGTATTATTCTTTAAATTTTTATTATTACATTTGTCGCTCAAGCGAACCGGGACTTGAATTTAGCTTACTTATTTTGTTATTGATTCATTGCATATTTTGTAGTAACACATTATTGTACAATGTTGTAATTTAAAACTTAAATTCTTTGGATGTTTGCTTTTAAGTAAACAGTATTTTCTACTAACATTATTGTACTTTGTACTATTGTGTATGTTTAATGTTTATGGTTACAGCATTACTTCTTCTTTTTCTTACAAAACCAACATTTTGTATGGTAAGACAGTCTGTTTTATCTAAGTGTCTCAACAGTGTAAATTAAGTGCGGTGAAACTTTGTTTCAAATTTATTCTAAAGCAAACTTTACTTTAACTAAGTAATCTTACTTTTAGTAACTTGAATTGATCTTGTAAATTGTTACTGCATTTTTTAACCTTGAAATTTTCATCAAAACAAACTTTGAACATCTATCTTTTTAACTTCAAGTATTTTACAACTTTGGAAGTTTTGTTTCATATTTAATCTTATGTAAACTTTGGTTTAACTTGGTAACCTTACTTTAAGTAGACTTATCCTGTAAATTATTATTGCATCTTTTTACTTGATAGTTTCATCAAAACAAAAAAACTTAGAAAATATTTTACACTTACCCTCAAATATTTCACTTTTTTTTAAATTTACCTCTTGCTTTGCTCATCAATTTTCGTTTAGTTTATTCATGATGGCTAATGAAGACCAGTCTTTTCCGCCTATTGCTAAATACCACATAGAATCTGATGGCGCTTGCGCAGATCCTAATGTTGCACAAACTGCTCCGGACATGATTAATTTGACAGAAGTACCACACCCTTTTGATCATAATGAAAGGATTGCACACTCTTCCTCAGCTTGTGCTTTGCACGCTCTGCCTTCGTTTAATTCTATTAATGTTTTGTGATTATCGGCACAGAAGGTGACTCAGATAAAAAAAAAATCTCCTGTCCCTTATATGACCGTTCATCCTTTCTCAGTAACCTCTTGTCCCTTCGTACTCTTTTCCCTACCTCAATACTTTCTTTACTTTGTACAATTAGCTTTCCTGTATCCTTCATTAGTACTTTAAATAATATTTAGTTGTAATTTTAGTTCATTATGGTATCACTGTTATATATACAGATCCTATAGATTTCATCCCTAAATCCCGTGATAACTTATTATATTTTTTTCGTTTCCCTAGATTTGTACCTAAACGTGACAATGGCTGAATGCACAAACTGTGCGAAGCTAAAAGGAAAAGAAAAAAAAAATTATCCGACTGAAAGGCCGCATTCCGAGAAACCATAATCGCTGACAGCGCTCACATCGATAATTTGCGTTCCGATTTAGATTTCACGATTATGACAGCTGAGAGCTGTCAACATTTCGCTCACAGTGATATTTCTAAAGGGCATGGTCGGCGTTATCGCAAGATGGCGCATGTCATGACGTCATAGTTATCGTGCTCACGCTAATTCGGTACGGACGTAAGCCCGCTCAAATCGATTACATCCCAATACGGAATGCAGCCAAAGACATGTTTCTGGCTTAATATCTATTGAAAAAAAATACACCAAGGCTGCTTTCCGAATTAGGATGTAATCGATTTGAGCGGGCTTACGTCCGTACCGAATTAGCGTGAGCGCGATAACGATGTCCTGTGAATCGTCATAGATGACGTCATTACATGTGCCATCTTGCGATAACGCCGACCATGCCATAGAGAAATATCACTGAGCGAATTGTCAGCTGTCATAATCGTGATATCTAAATCGGAACGCAAATTATCGATGTGAGCGCTGTCAGCGATTATTGTCTTACTCGGAATGCAGGGCAATTGTCATCTGTCAAAGTGTCAAGTAGTTTCTGTTGTGATTGCGTTGTGTTTGTGGTCACGTCAGGGTTTGGTGATGGTTTGTGTTGGTCCTCATCGAGTGGTGGTGGAAGCAGAAGTTTAGAAATAATAAATCCTAATCATACTTGACTGTCTGAACTACCTACGAGAATTTATTGGGCCTCGATATTTTTTGGCTGCTGTCTGTACCTTACTTACTAAGTACCAGCTTAGTAAGTGCTTGTGCGAATGTGCGTCTTACGGAGGTCCACAAAGGATGCCGAAGCGCGTACGTTATTAGAAGTATAATAATAAACAAGCCACGCCAAATATTTGTGTAACAGTGTTCTTCGTAAATATAAGTGTAAAGTTGGAAAGATGGAAAAATTAGCAATGTGTAGGATATGCTTAGTGGGGAATGTTCGCATGTTTGTAGTGGTCGACAAGAACTTGCATGAAGTTTATGAAAAGCTGTCTGATATTCCAGTAAGTACATATTCCAATATAAGTAATAAAATAATCTTTGAGATTTTTAAATGCATCTCATAAATTGTACACACATTTGGTTTCTTGTGTGTTTGAGTTCTTAAAGTCGATAAATATTGGCCGTTATTAAAATATTTTGAAGAGAGCATTTTGTAGGTCTTTTTGGATGATTCCAAATTAGAATATGAAATATTGGCAAAAATACAAATAATTTGAAAAGTAGTTTTTGGTGTCAAAGTGAAGTTTTAAAATATGTGAATTTATACTACCTTATGCATCATGCAGCGGCGTTATTTAATGAGAGAGGAATGTGAAGTGCAGTAGGCATGCTCCAAGCTAGGGTTACTCATTGGAGTATTGCTGAGGAGATTGCAACAACTAGAACATATCAAAGTTATGGTCACATTATCATGCTACTGGTGAAATGGCTGACACCCAGGCTGAAAGCACATAACCACTTAACAACAAGACCGATTACAGCAAGTTGCTGCGAGAAGACAACTAAATGTTACGGCCACTCAGTTGGTTCTATTAACCATATTAAAAGTCAAAACCTCACGATTTCCTTGACTTGACTCGAACCTCCCTTAGGCGGTTTGTTTTTCATAGTTGCAATTTTACTCCTCATCTCAAACAGTTTCCTCAGTCAAGGAAGTTTTAACCAAAACACAAGTGTATTTGTGTCTTCATGTGGAATGATTTTGCAAAATGTCACAGCTAGCCAATGCCTATTTAAAAAAAAAAAAAAAAGTTCCTCGACTTGACTCGAACCTCACTTAGGCAGTGTGTTTTTCATAGTTGCAAATTTTACTCCTCATCTCAAACAGTTAACTCAGTCAAGAAAGTTTTAACCAACACACGCATGTATTGGTGTCTTCATGTGGAACGCTTTTGCAATGTCACAGCTAGCTAATGCCTATTTTTCGAGAAAAAAAAATCTAAAGCAGTTGAGCTTTTGATAGATTTGGGGATTTCAAAAATACACTAGAAAGGGTATATTGTACCAGAACATAGATAGGTGCTATAAATATCTTACAGTATAGTGGTTCCAGACCTGGGTATACCAGCCTGCAGCCAGACTTTGATAACTTGATTCAAAGCATGAAAAACTGTTGCAGGACCATTGTTAACGTCATGGGTGGTTTTACTCACTACTGATATTAGGCATAATTGCAAAAAAACCGAATGATTTTGCTTTATAATTCACATTTTTTTAAATAACATACCTAATGTTAGTTTGACTATTATTTCACTTTTCGTCATCATTTGAATTAACTTTTATTTACGCAAAAACATATATTTTTGTTTTATTCTGTAGTCTGGTCTGTTAAATTAACAAATTTTTGAATAAATTGAGAAAAAACGAAATATCCCTAGACGGTGTTGATGTGTGTTAATTCATATGAACTTTCAGTCAGAGGTCTTAGGGGCAAATAGAAATCACTGGCATCAGTGATTTCTATTTGCCCCTAAGTCATCAGTGAAAGAAAATCATGTGAGGAAACCTGGACTCATAATAAATAATTTATAACATTTAACAATCTTTTCAACACAGTTGCTAAAAAAGTGGCTCTTATTACGCCGCTTGTAGGTTCATAATGCAGTGTATTAAACACGCGTGCTTTTTACTTTACATTACCGCACTCGTGTTTTATATTAAACTTTTTTTTTTTTCATCTCCATAAAGAGTTTTTATGTGTAAATACAATGAATATTTTTATTATCTCCGACATATACCCAAGAAAATGAAAACAACGAAATAATTAATAATACCAATACCATAACACAAACTGTAAAATACGAACAAAAACTGTTTGGTATCATTTTGAGAATTGTACTTTCACTAATTGTTTCAATAATAAAAGATAATAACAATACGAGTCATAACAGTTATTTTCCTCGCAAGTGTGTTGAAAACCGTCGTCTGACACGCGTGTGCATTGATCAGTACCCACTCGGCTCCCTTATCGAATCGAATAAAACCGCCGCGGGGGAAATGACCAAAAGAGCACACTTGTATCACTACTTTTACATAACAAAGCCAGAAAAGTCACCAATCTGCCTTGAGCAAGAGTTAATCAATGCCTTCTCTGCCCGAGGGTATAGAAGCATTCATCATCATCATCATCCACAGCCTGACTTCACCCACTGCTGGGCAAAGGTCTCTATTTTCTCGTGCCTTTCCCCATGCTCCTGTGCCAGTTTCAGCCAGGTTCTTCAGGACTATCAACTGCTGGCTATACAATAACTAAATTAAAATTGGAAGTATTTTCTTCAGAACAAAATAGTATAAGACAAGTTTTGTTGCAGTTTGTAACTGAAGACAGAAGACCGATGCTTGCTTGTTACATCTGCTGCGCTAAACTAAAGCAATGCTACCGATTACTGAGACAATGTCTGGAAGCAGAAATGCTGTTTGCTCAGATGATGAATGAGGATTATGAGGTGAGGTATTCTTCTCAATTATTCTTATATGTTATTATTTCAGCATAATGTGATAGTGATTCCTCCAAAGCTCATACCTATTGTGTCTTGCAGATGCCTGATTCACATATTTTTTAAATTCCTAATCTACTTTGGCATAACGAGTCAGGCATAACTTTTAATGGCATAATATAGTACATTACTCCACAACGTGAACATTTAGGCCGAGGCACACGTATACGTGAGTGCATCAATGCTAGGCTGCGTCCAAGGCTTGTATAGTACTTTTCTCTAATAATGCATGTCAAAGTCAAAGCATTTATTTCAAATAGGCCCATAAAATGGCACTTTTGAACGTCAAAAATTACAATAAAAATATAACTGATTCTAGGCGCCACTTCCAAAAAGTAGTTTCGTATGGAGAAGAAGTGGCAAGAAACTCCACAAATTGGAAATTCAAATTAAGAAATTACTTATAAATTGATGACGCTCAACAATAATATTTAACACACCAATAAGTTTAGTAGTCTTTTTTACATAAAACAGCTCCATTTGCAAGCTAGTTCGAAATTTAAATAACATCTTTGCAAATACTTAATTTATACAAGTTATTTTTTTGTCTCTCACAAAAATCAGCAGATATCACGTTAGTGTTCTTGGCCCGACCTGTGAGTCGAACCCTGGCGCTCACGCTCAGCAGTAGCGCTTGCGACCACTAGGCCAATGAGGCAGTCAGTGATATATTATTGTTACACGCGTTTATAATATTTTGCTTCTAAATCGTTATGCTGTGTGGTAAAGAAAATGAGGCCTAGACATATATATATCGATCGTTAGGATAAGTAAAAGTATGCAATGATAAATTATGACATAAAATATCATGTGCATCAATAGTCAACCTTGGATTCCACACCAACCGTACGATTGAGGCTTGATGTTTATAAGTAAACTTTTGTCAAATGTAGATGTGGACTATTATCACGTGTTAAATTCTCCACATAATAATACCACAACATTTTCATGAAACTTGTAAATGGTTGTAGTTTAAAAACGGTCCTCTCTCATGTCAGCTCAAGCTATGCAACAAAAGCTTGTGCTGTGTTCAGTGAAGTTGGTAGCATGGCCGACTCTCCAGGGTACATTGGACCTACCTAAGTATCCTCACTTGTAGAGGTGGAGCGACTTCAGTAACTATACATCAAAAAGTTTGTGCTCACCGAACTGTGATCACCAGTATATTTTACCTAATGATATAATCATCTTTTTACAGCTCAATCCCTTAATACAACAAGACCACAAAGTAGTTTTCAGAGGGTTTATTAAATCTCCAACAGAGAACATAAATATAGTTGATGTAATTCAAACAGAGAGCATTGCAATAAAAAAAGAATTACCAGCTGTTTGTGAGGGACAAGATATTATTATTGAGCCGAAAGAGGAACATCAAAGTTATGGTATGTGTTATGAACAAAAAATAATATGGTTATTAAATGAAAATTTATTTATCAAAAAATGTTTTGCAACACTACAAATATTTGTTTATTTAATTACTTATATAAATTAAAAATGTTTTGCAACATTGTTGAGTTAATTCAAATTAAACCACAATAGTGCCAATTCTCTTGTGTGCCGAACTCTTGTATAAAGACAACTTTAAAAACTATTCTGCAAACAATAATAATAATGTACTAATAAAAACTATGGCATGCTTGCTCGCAGGCAGGCTTAACTGAATGCTGTAAGATCTTTCCGTGTAAACTATGTATTTATTTGCAAATAAACGGTTTGAATTTTAATTTATGTAACCCTAAATAATGCTTCTGAAAACTGTTGCTTAACATTTACAGCCAACTGCTCCAGTCCAGAAAGAAATGTAGTTTTTTCCCTAACAAGTATTAAAAATCAATACTGTGCCAAGTTTTAAATGACACTACTGAAAAAAAATAACTACACGAGTTTGGCACGTAACTCTTTTGGCGCATTTAATAAGGATTCCAAAATGTTATAACACTTGCAAGATTATTTGTAAAATTATGGAAAAAAAACAGTTTTATATAAATAATAACACACAACATCACGCCTTGTTTCCCCGAAGGGTTGGGCAGAGGTGTACCTATAGTACACCCACATTTCGCCAGTTATGTTTAAGTTCCATGTAATAGGGGGCGAGCCTATTGCCATCTACCGGGCACAAATCCAGACTTCGGGCTGCTACTGAGAAATTCCAGATAGAAAAACCCAATAACACGTTGCCCGACCTGGGAATCGAACCCAGGACCTCATGCTCAGCAGTAAATAATAATAAAAAAGCTGGCAACACCGTATCAACAAAACGTCTCGTTTTCTCGTTTACGTAATTTTAATTGTTAAAAGTTTTTTGACCCAATATAACAAGACATTTTTATTTTGAAGTAAACCTGAAACCTGCAAAACCACAGAAAATTCAAAAAAGACATCAAACTGCAACATAATGTAATTTAAACCAAAAACTACCGCATCGGAGGTGACATGACAGATGTCTCCTCCGGTAAAACATCACTGAACCAGAATATGAAACCGAAAATGAAAAAATGTTGACAAGGTCAGCTTTCAGACGAGCACGCCTACCACCTCCGGACTCTTCGCTCTTGTCCGCCTCGCCGCTGCCGGTATCCAGCTCCACCGTGAGTGCTGTGACGACACTGGCCCCGGTAGTTGCGTCGAGCTCGATCGACGAGTATTTTTCCCCGCCGACGTCGCCAACACCTGTTCTTCGGCAGGGGAGAGGCCGACCGAGGAGCTTGGGACTTAGGGGCCATCCGTCCCCGAGCCGGGACCCCGCTGTCGGTGGTTGTGTGCAGCGCATGAGATGGACTCAGTCTATGAACGAGAACGTCATGCGCGCATATTATGGGTCTACAGAGGGGGAAACTCACCTCACTGCGTACCGTAATGGGATGCTGTCTCTTTTTCAGGAACTAGGACCAACCGTCAGCGTCTCGGCCCAACGACTGTCGGATCAGATGCGGGTCATCCAACGCAATCATAGGTTGGACGATACCGCACTTGATAGGCTGCGCTCAGAGATACTGAGCAACCTTATCGTCTCGACTCCGACACAAACCGCGGTACAAGCATCAACCATTGATCTACCGCGTCCCAATCATGGTGTTGAAGAAGATGATGATAGGGTTACAACAGTAAGTAGCCAATACAACGACCGATTGAGGAGCGCACTGGAGGATGCGTTTGTTTCGCGAGTATAGATCCACTCCGACAGAACTAAGACCGAGATTACCACGCCTACCTATGCACAAAAAAAATAGGGCGCTGGTGTGTGCCCTGGACTCGCAACTTAAGAATGTGTTCGAGAGCAGCGAGGATCTCGTTGATACACACTCGATCCTGTAATGCGCGGCTGTTGCGGCATGTCGTTTAGCTAACGTCAAGTTTCCAAACTGTGACGGAGCTGCTCGACCAAAACCATCCGTACCAGCCTGGCAATGCAGGATCGAGCGTCGTATCGATGGAGCCAGGGTACTCATTGGCAAACTATACTGTTTCAGGGAGGGCAATACAAGACCACAAGTGAAGCGCTTTGTGAGGCGGGCATTTTCGGGGACTGAAATAAGCCCTCGAGAATACATGTCCCGTGTCACAGAGCGCATCGACTTCCTGAAGCAGAAAGTTTGTGCATGGGCGAGCCGTATTCGGCGGTATAAGCGGCGGGTTGATCGATACACGCAGAATCGCATGTTCCAGAGCGATGAAAGGTGGGTATATAGAGCTTGGGAGCGACCTGAACAAAATTTGACGGACGTGTGCCGCCCAGATGATGCCGCCACAAGTGCATTCTGGCGCAGCATCTGGTCAGTACCCGTCTGTCACACTTAGACTAGCTGGATACAAGATGTCGAGCGAGTGTGTGAAACTATACCAGAAATGGAAACTGTCTTAATTATGCCATCAGACGTTGCCAGAGCAGTCCGTCCGTTACCGAATTGGAAATCGCCAGGACCGGATGGATTGCACAACTTTTGGTTGAAATGGCTTATTAGTTCACATACTTGCCTGTCATCTCAGTTCCAGTCATCCTTAGAGTCTGGGTCGCTACCACAGTTTCTATTAACAGGCGTTACCCACCTGCTCCATAAGTCAGGTAGTCCCACGGAATCCAAGAATTACAGACCGATCACGTGTTTGTCGACGATCTGTAAACTTCTTACATCCATTTTGAGAGTAAAAATTAATACACACATTGACAGTAACTCGATTATGTCTGCCTCTCAAAATGGATGTAGGAACGGGTCCCGGGGTACTAAGGAGCTACTCCTCATCGACATGGCCATTAGCCAACAGGTTCGTCGCTCCCGCAAGGATCTGTCGACATGCTGGATAGATTATAAGAAGGCCTACGACTCGGTGCCACATACATGGCTTGTGAGGATGCTGGAGTTGTACAAGATAGATGCAACTCTACGCACCTTCCTTAGTTCCTGTATGGGGCAATGGAGGACGGTCCTTCGCTATCCGGGGTGTCAACAGATCCAGGGGAATGACGAGCCTGTTTTGATTAAACGGGGAATATTTCAGGGCGACAGTTTGAGTCCACTTTGGTTCTGCTTGGCTCTGAATTCTCTAAGCACACTGCTGGAGGATTCAGGTCTAGGCTATAGGTTGAAGAGAGGTGGTCAGGTCATATCTCACCTTCCGTTCATGGATGACTTGAAAATCTTTGCCCTCAACAAATTGCAACTGATGGAGCTACTGAAGGTAACTGAAACATTCAGTAGCGCCATCAGGATGGCATTTGGTGTGGACAAATGTCAAATCATGCATGTTAAGCGAGGTGAGATTATGGAATCCGAAAGTATTCAACTTTCGGATTCCATACACCTTAGATCCCTGTCTTCATCCGAAAGCTATAAGTATTAGGGTATGTCGGAAGCGTAAGGCATCAACGTTATTAACATGAAGCAATCGTTGAAGGAGCGCTTCTTTGGCCGACTGAAAAAGGTATTAATTAGTCTTCTTTCGGGCGGAAATAAGGTGTGCGCCTTCAACGGTTGGGTCATGCCGATTTGATGTACTCTTTCGGCATACTCAAATGGATAGGCGGTTCCGTACACTTCTGACCGCAAATCGGATGCATCACCCACGATCATCGGTGATGAGACTGACTGTACATCCCGCGAAAGTGCGAGGGTCGAGGCTTTTTAAATGCGAAGATCCTCCACAACCGCGAGGTGTGCAGTCTCAGGGAATATTTTTTAAAAGCCGAAGTGGGTATGCACCGTGATGTGGTCGCAGTGGACAAGGGGCTTACCCCGCTCTCCATGGCTAAAGATAACTGGCACAAACCTGTAGTACTTACTACCGATGACCGCAAGGCGGTATGGCAAAGCAAGGAGCTTCACGGGCGCTTCTATCGGGCTCTTCATGAGCCTGGTGTAGATTTCCTAGCGTCCGTATCCTGGCTACGTTTTGGTGACCTTTTCGGGGAAACTGAAGGTTTCGTCTGTGCAATTATGGACGAAGTTATCTTGACGAATAACTACCGGAGACGTATTATGAAAGACGGGACGGTTGACGTGTGTCGGGCATGCCACCGTCCAGGTGATTCCATCAGACATATTATCTCTGGTTGTTCTCGTCTGGCTAACTGCGAGTACTTGCACAGGCATAACCAAGTAGCCAGGATTGTTCACCAGCAACTTGCTTTGAAATATAAACTTGTGGATTCTGAGGTACCGTATTACAAGTATGTGCCCGACCCAATTCTCGAAAATGACCTTGTCATGTTGTACTAGGATCGGTCTATCATTACTGACAGGACTATTATCGCTAATAAGCCTGACATAGTAGTGATAGATCGATTAGCGCGCCGCACTATGATTATCGATGTTACCATTCCGCATGACGAGAACCTCGTGAAAGCTGAGAAAGAGAAACAAATTAAATATCTCGACTTAGCACACGAGGTTGTTGACAAGTGGAATGTGAGCTCGGCTGTCATTGTGCCGATTGTCGTATCGGCCAATGGCCTGATGGCAAAAAGCCTCGACCAACATCTCTCGAGGCTTTCGCTAGCCGGTTGGATCAAGGGCCTGATTCAGAAGGCAGTACTCCTCGATACGGCTCGAATTGTGCGGAGGTTCCTGTCTCTGGAGCCCT
Source organism: Dasypolia templi (assembly GCA_963555695.1). Classification (NCBI taxonomy): domain Eukaryota; kingdom Metazoa; phylum Arthropoda; class Insecta; order Lepidoptera; family Noctuidae; genus Dasypolia; species Dasypolia templi. The sequence goes on from OY743164.1 coordinate 10,237,938, forward strand.
AACCACCGGTAGCTTGGACCCTGCTCCCGATACCGGCGGACCACTATTTTTTATATTTTGAAATGTTTTTTTTTTAAGTTGTTTTATAAAAATATTTACAAATGTAGCAAAATAAGGATAAAGATAAATATACGACATAATATTAATAATAAAATCGTTTATTTATATAAAAGGGACACATTTACAATCGATACCATAACAATTAAAAAGAACACAGTTGCTAATATGCCTGAACTAGGTTGAACCTGTGTTTCAGGCTAGAAAGTGCAAAATTACTTATTATAATAAATTAACAATGTTCCTTACCTGTCTAAAATACTTTTTGTGTACCCCAATGCTTTCCTCAAGCCTGTTACTTAGACTTGTTTGAGTGAAACGGAAGGAACCAGTTGACGAAGTTTGAGCGAAAGAGAAATCCTCTTTTCAGGTAGTCCAAAATAACCACCAGCTATAGTAATGTTGAGTAAGTGTATTTGCTTTAAAGTTAGGATTATCATTATTTTATGACAAAATTAAATTAATAAATTAAAGAAACAAAATGCCTTAATTAAAAATCGAGGATGGAACATTTACACCAAACTGCCTTCCTTCATTCGCAATCCTTCAACACGCTCGGCATCTTCTTAAAAAGGTTCGGGTTATCAGACGAGCGAATCTATCACTATTTACAAATTCAGGCAACGATTAACTGAAGCGCAGTTTTTATAACAAGTATTTTATTTTATATACTTATATTTATATACCTACATACAATTTTTTTTTTTTAATTTTTATGATAACTATTATGACTTGACCTATCACACGATTCCGGCTTGACGCCGAGTTGTGAGACACCCTGTGTATGGATTTTTAATAATAAAAATTTGATCTCGAGACAAGATAATCCGGTTTTTGTTCATGGCATTTAATTTTATTCCACACCTTTTTATCGCGACTTAAAATAGTCTGATTTAGTTTCACAATCAAAATTTTTGGTGAAAAAACGTGAAATTCAGAATAGTAAACTTGTCATTTTCACATAATTGAATAGCTAAAATGATATTAGTGCTGTCGTGGGGTCTCAACTCGAACAAATTATAATTTGTCTTGAAAATAAAACATAGATGGCAGCATAGTCAACCATTATGAAATTAACAATCATTAAAAAGCGACAAATGGCAGAATTTTGGCTGAATTATGATTGGTAAAAGTCAAAACTTCCTTTGTTAGTGCTGATTTATCTATTTCCACTCAAAATGCACGTATTTTTAAAATAAACTAAAAATGAAGTCTAAACTTCAATTCGAATGATAAAAGTAACCATCTGTTAATCATTTTTTTTTTGAGCTTTTTGAAATAGATGGCGTTTTACTCAATTGGTCGTGTCATTCCGGTTTCCAAAATTGTTACTTATTTAAATCAAACAACTTAATTTTTTTTATAATTTTTACATCGAAATATAAAGGAAATCTAATTACATGTTTTTCTGAACCCGGAACTATAAAACTTCACGAACCGTTTTAAAAGTAGGTCGATTCCTAGATGACGTAAAACTAAGCTCTGGCAATTAGTGAGTCGCTGATGCTGCCATCTGTTGAAAAATTGGACGAAGAAAAATTGCCAGCTCAATAGCCAGACTTAGGGAGGTTTCATTTCTTTGTATGGGATTGGGTATCTGTACGTAGTATTATATTATCTGTGGTGCTGTCAAACTATAATATAGTTAAGTTGTGTCACACTATTTAATTTCAGAATGGGATAGTTTGACAGGAATAAACAAAATTTAGTGATTTTTTGTCTAGTTTAGAGAATTTTGTGACAAGAGAATCGGCACCATTATGTTGTGAAATAAAAAAATACTTTTATAAAAATAAAAGAGTAATACTCTTGACTGTTTTTAGTAATACTCTTTTCCTTGTTTCCTTACAGAGCTGGAACCGCTAAATTTTGACGACACTTGTCTGGGTGTGGCAGATATACCACCACACCATACTGAATCAGATTTAGAAGATGATGTTCCTATAATGAGGTTTAAAACTGAAGTGGAAGAACAAGGAGTATATAAGCACAAACAAACAAGTAAGTATTAGTCAGTTTATCTATGGTCGTTGGTTTATCTATAGGTAAGTAAACATGCCAATGGTTCACCTGATAAGAAGTGTTTATTGTTACCCAAAGGGCGTAGCTTGTATACAGGGTTTTAGGTGAAGGGGGTTCGTAGGTTCCATTTGGGAACATCATATTTAGATAGAACATACCGTCTCCAGCTTCATAATTTTTTGATATACACTGTGGCATTTTAGTCGTCTTACAAAGGTGGTCCACTCAATGTATCCGACCTCTAGGTGCGATAAAAAATTGTTACCATTAATTAAGATAATATGTACAAAGAAAATAAATAATGCATTAGAATTATGAAAGATCCTGTTAATAATGTTCACGTTTGAACGGAGAACATACCTACCGAGCACACGAGTCGAGAAGATCATTCCGTCACCATTTTCTATGAGACAAAATGTCGTAAGCCAATCTAGCGTAGTCCACGTGGACTATTGAGATGCTTTTACGCTATTTCGTTATCCTTTGAGTTGTGCGGCGAGTGCCACGCTCCGCCCCTTTTACTTAATAAATAGAGGTGAAAGTCATCACTTTCACAAGTCTAATACAGTGTCTCAGTTGCGTCCGAACCCCGAAAGCGGAGTCGTTGTTCGAATGAGTGATAGCAACTATCAATACTCTAATATCGAGCACCTACAAATGGTGCGCCTGTACGCAATAATACGCTGCGCCTAATAATATAGATGTTACGCAACCGAAGTGTGATCAACCCGCAAGTGCCAAGACTGCAAGCTCGGGGCCGCCCACGATACTCACCTGTTTTCGAAGATATTATTATATTGGAATATTTTGAACGACACTCGCGAAGGTGTATCTGGCAGACATTTCGAAGTCAGCCACTACTTATTGTATGGAGAGTTTTACAAGCGGAAGGATTGTATCCGTACCACTACCGGCGAACACAGACCTTATATGGGGCTGACCCTTTTTTTAGTTTTTTTTTTGTTTGTGTGGGAAATCATCAAATGACGATGGGTGGAGCGGGAGAGCGTGTCAGACTTTTACTGAATAAAACCCACCCGTGTTCCTTCAGTTGCCTGTGCCAGGGCCACGGTTTTCTCTTTAGAATAACCCGCGACCCTGAGGCGGTATTGGGCTGACCCTGAATCCCGAATGGCTTGTAAATACTTACAAAATACTACATACTAAAACGCGTTAAGATTGCAATAATAAGTAAGAAACTCATTTTTGCGCTAGGGTTGAATGAACTCTGATAAATATGTCGCCGCTGGTTCGGACCGCGCTCGTAACAGGATGTTTCAAAATACGTAATTCGCCATTGTGTTTTTTTTTTTAATTGTATGTAATAACATGTTCTTCATATATTTTTTATCTTATGAATATTTAGTAGTCATTGGATACATGAAGTGGGCTGCCGTTGTAAGACGATTAAAATGCCACGGTGTAGTTATTAAAAGCATTTCTAAACTTTACTTTTAACATCTGTAACGTTTCTTTTACATGTGTTATGTGTTTTGTACGTCTTCGGTGTATCCTTTGTTTCGCGAAGGCAATCGTAGATGCAAATAAGAACTGAATTAGTTCTGAGCTCTTAACACAAAAGGAACGAGAAAATAACTTCCTAAGCTCAACAACAACTCACTTTAAAAAAAAAACGTACTTATTCGTCATAACGGTATGGAGTGGAATGAAACTAAACATTAACCGTCTTATTCCAAAACACGATGTAAAGGACAATGCCAAGATTAGGCTCGAAACATGGGTAGCGTCCGACAGACTTTCTATAATAATGATAATTGATAATAAAAAACAGTAAGAATTATACAATATAAATAAAATCTGTAGAAGCCCACCGTTGAAAACTCATTTTAAATAGTTATTCAATATATCAACACATTTCATTATCTACCATTTCAATTAGAAATGTTGCCAATACCAAAATAATTATATCGATACGAAACTGCTCTTGCAAATCGATTGCGAAAATATCAATATAGGACTATGTAAGTGAATTAATTACTTACTTATGTCAATAAACAGATTATTATATCAATAAATAGCATTTAGTTACATTTTTAAATATATATTTTACAATAAAGTAATAATTAAAAAAGATTCAATTCGATTATCGATACCGTTTCGCATAGTTTATTCCTATAATGCTGGCAACACCAGATGTCAAACTTTAACTTGAATCTGTCACTGTCAAAAAGTTGTATTTACTTCTCCCGCGTGATATCACTAGCGACGAAGTGTTTCCGTGTTTTTTTGAGTTTTGTATTGTTTATTGCTGTGTTTCAGGACTCCGATTTCCTACTAAATACGTAGTCGTATTTGGCTTTTAAAACGGTACCCGAACCTGTATTATTCATTGCTAAAATCAGAAGTATTAAGTGGTCAACTTTACAGATCTTTTACTTTGTTTGGTGTTCTTCTAATAGAAAACTAATTATACCATGTAATTCTATAATTATTTTCCTTTTTTTGACATATAGTTCATCTTTGTCGGTTCTGGCCGAGTCTTGTGGGAAACTTTGGCATTCTCCTTTGGTTTTGGGATTATGGCTAGTTTTAAACCATGAATAATAATAATTATGTTATTATAAAATGAAGATTATCACTAGTTCATGAACTATCCATGGTACTAAAATTAGTACCCCTCGTTTATCTATGGAGTTAACTTCGGTACAAATTTATTCGAGTTTAGTGTTGATTATAATTGTGTCTGTTTATTTACAAACCGTTACAAATGGAAATTAATATGATTGACTTAATGGATTTCGAAGATTTAGATATACTGGAGACGTCTCAGCGATCTTCCAGGGATCGTCATCGTGTAAATCTTTTTGAATTAAGTGACGATAGTTTATAATATTTCCTTTAATAATACTAAGAAAATCCGCGTTAGGTACTCAAAATAAGACCTACGACCATAAACCCCATAGACGCCCAATGGCTGATCTAACGCACCAAAACAATTCTGCCAACTAGCTGAGGTATGAGGAAGCGGGGTACTGCGTTCTGATTGGTTTTTCAAAGGCATTACGTATCACTAGGGATGGGACCAGTGGCGTTTTTAAGATTCCTTTAACGAAAAAAAGTATTAATTACAAATAAAGTCCAGCAGTGTGTTGATGTGGGCTGTGAATGATGATAACGAATGAAAAAAATAAAAATTTATTGTGTTTACTAACACTTAATTGATTCAATTGTTTTTTTCCGATGGACACATTGGCTACCAATTTCTTCAATAGCACTGTCTTAATTGATTGATTTTATCATGTCAGCTTCTACAGGGATAAAGGGAAATTCAACCTATTCCTTAAAAGGGGTTATTCTAGGTCATTAGCAGCGGCGCCTCGGCCTGGAGGTGGCCCTCAACAAGTCGGAGGCCATGGTGTTTAATGGCCCCCGGCGGGCGCTGCCGGCCGGATCACACATTGTGGTCGGGGGGGTCCGGATCGCTGTCGAGCCCACCATGACATATCTGGGATTGGTGCTCGACAGCCGGTGGGACTTCGGACCCCACTTCCGGCCAACATATTGAGCAGCGGCGGTTGCAGCTCCGCGAGGTCCTGGTGGCGGAATGGCGGGTGAGGCTGTCACGCCCTACCGCCGGCCTCAGCACCATCGAGGCGATCCGGCCAGTGCTCGACTGCTGGCTCGGGAGAAGGCACGGCTCCCTGACGTTCCGGGCGACGCAGGTGCTGTCGGGGCATGGTTGCTTCGGGAAGTACCTGTGTCGCATAAACAGGGAGCCGGACGCCCGGTGTCACCACTGCGTCGACTGCCGGGAGGACACGGCGTGGCATACGCTGGCAGAGTGTGCCGCTTGGGAGGAGCCGCGCCGTGCCCTCATCTCTGAAGTAGGCAGTGACCTGTCGCTGCCGGCCGTCGTGAACGCGATGGTCGGCGGCGCACAGTCCTGGGACGCGGTGGTCTCTTTTTGCGAAACGGTCATCTCGCAGAAGGAGGCTGCGGAAAGGGAGAGAGAGATTTCGTCTCTCGACCCGGCCCGCAGCAGACGTACCGGGCGTCGGAGGAGGGCGGACAACGCCCTCTTCCGGCCCCCCTAAATGGGTCCAGGGGCGACGGATTCGGGGACATCCGTCGCCCCCCAACATCAGGACCCGCGCAAGTGGGCCGGCACCAGCCGGGGTTGCGGAAGAATTATGTGTTCCCGCGACCCCGGCGTAGGTGTGAGATGGAACACCGGGGTGGTTTTTAGTCAGTAAGAGTCTGACAGACCCCTCCGCCCGCCCTAGGGCGGAGGACATCCATGAGGATTTTCCACCCCGAGAACAAAAAAAAAAAAAAAGAGGTCATTAGCAGCAAATTAAGTCCTATAATCTAGGGGTCAAAACTGGATGGTTACCGAGCTGTGACGGTTATTCGATTTTTAGACCTTTTATTTCTGAGACTATGTAAGTATATTTTGGGCAAGCACTTTTATGAATGGTAAAAAAAACAGCTTTCAGGAAAGTTTAAATTAATTGTTTACTTTCAGTTATTTTAATGAAGTTTGTTACTAAAAAGTAACCTCTAGTATAACCCCTTTCGAAGCATAGGTCGAATTTCCCTGTCACCATGTGCATTAGAATTGCTAAATCATAGATTTAGTACCTATACTTCTGAACAGCTGAACTGTTTAAACGTTCTTATGCGTTGTTTTTTTTTTATTATTATTTTAGGTACGTAAAACGAACTTTCCGCACTGCAATGTGTCACCGCAGTGCACAGAAATATGCGTAATGCTATTTCAGTAGGTACATATATGGAAATGCTTCCTTGAAATCCTTTTGTTTATTTTCACGAGTCGTCAAGAATTGTTTTAAAAGAACACAATATTTTTGTAGATCATCCCATCCGCCAGAGGACTCGGAACTTTTTTGAGAGTTAGCATTCTTCAGCTTTTAGCAACTTCTGCTTCAGACATAGTATCCAATTAGAATAAATATGCAAAATTGGCGGTTACCGCGTCATTCGAAGTTTTGCGATTCCACCCGCCCAACAATTGACCGCATATTGGGAAGACGGTATTAACCCTAATATGGTCACGTGCTTGTAACAACACTTCTCTAAGTGTTGTAACACAACAAAACAAACAAAACCTCTCTCGCGACGCTCATCGTCTCGTTTCTTTCTCTTAATAACTCTTTTGTGACTATTTCGGTATTCCTCTGAGGATTATCTTTTGCGAGCCTCATCAAAAGTATCAAAAGATACCCGTTGATTTACTACAAAAATAATGAGTAACTTGTTAAGCCTGGAAACTACCTCTTACGTCTGTGTCGACACCTCGTAGAACTTGAAAGTACTTACATGATTTGTTTTAATACAGATCCAAAATAATTCGATATTATAAATGGCCGGTTTTACTGAATTTAGTTGAGCACATAGACCTTTTTTTTTTTGGGTGGGATATCATCAAATGACTTCTCCCGTTCGCTCTGGGCGGAGCGGGAGGGCGTGTCAGTTTTTTTACTGACTAAAACCCACCCGTGTTCTTTGAGTTGCCTGTGGCAGGGCCACGGTTTCTCTTTCAAATTTCCCGCGACCCTGAGGCGTCGACCCTATCGGCCCGCTTCATTTGGGAGCACATAGCCCTGCAGCTTCATTTTTATCCAAAGCTTATTGTGGACAGCCACTCAGACCAACCAGTTGATGACCAAAAAGGCACGAATGGCTGTTCACATTGGTGTGTTGGTGCCTACGCTTATGTATGGAAGTGAATGTTGGGTGTGGCAAAAGAAGCGTGAAAGCAGAATTAATGCTGTGGAAATGCGTTTCTTGCGGAGCATGCGAGGTGTGACTTTGAATGATACGCTGAGGAATGATGAGATAAGGCAACGGTGCGTTTTCAAAGATGTAATGACAATAATTGAAAAGAGTATGCTTAGATAGTTCGGTTATGTTGAGAAAATGAATGAAAGGAGACTAACAAAAGGTATTTACAATGCAGATGTGTGTGGAAATGCCGGCGCGCGTGTTTGATCAGATGTATGAACGTAAACGAGGCAAAAGGAGTATGTAATGATAGTAACAGGTGGCGTTCTGTGGTTTCTGCCTATCCTCATGGGAAGAAGGTGTGAGTTTATGTATGTATGTATGTAATCTTTATTGAGTCTGGTACAAGCATCGTTTTCCGCTGACCCTCGCTCTCGTCTATGGATATGAACCAAAATGACACCAACAACGTCGAAACACTCCGCCGCCGGTCAGTAAACGATAACTCCGCGTCTTGATGCCTATCAAGCTGACAACCAATTGGGTTTTAAGCTTTTAATTAAAAGCTGACAAAGCTGAGCGCAAGGTGTAGCTTGCTCCGTCCCTCGCAGCCTGCCGCCCCGCGCCATGGCCCTTTTGGCCCTAAAATAAAACACTTTAAATAAAACACGAAGGTATTGTTTTTTTTTGTTAAATTGTACATTATAAAATGTTTATTAATAATACCTATGTTTAATAAGCTTTTTTACCTTCCTATTTATTAATATTATTATACATGTAATTAATATACTTAAAATAATAAAATAGGTAGTAGTTCTTGTTTGGCGCTTGTTTTGTGGTACCGAGTGGGGACTTGTACTTCATTTTGTTATATTTTGGTGCGTTTGAAGTACAAACTATAGGTAGATCTTTTACCATCACTTTAGGCCTTGACGTGCTAGGCACCAGGATATCTGAATCAACCGCGTTACTCTGAAAATAAAATAGAACTTTTGTCTACCTTCTTTGGTCTGTATCTACGTTCTAGGCCAAGGGATTAAACGGTAATACTCACCAAAAGAGGCAAATACATTGTTGGTACTGCCGAACTTTCTAGCAGGCGACGGTTTTTCATAGCCTTAAAACAATCTTCAGTAAAATTGTGTGAACATCTTACACTAAGCGTTGATGGGAACCAGTTCTCTCGCTTGGTTGCAATAATCTGTTTATTTTTAAAATCAGTATCTTGTGGGTACCTACAATCAATGACTGTTTCACAATAAACTTAATGTCTCTATTGTATTTAATGTTTAAAAAGATCTTATTTCGTATAAATATTAGGTTTTTGATTTGTCGATAACTTTGGTTATCGGATTTGGTGCATCACTATTTATTAGGTATGTTAAGCAAATAATAGAGGAAAAGAGATAAGCAAAAAAGTTACGTTTAGAAGAAAGCGACGCAAACATGAAAGACATCAACGAGAGTCCTTGCATCTTTGGTCCACCTACTTCGACCAGTATAAGATGAACTCCGATAAATAATATCAGAAAATAAATCTAATTATGATTATTTGTAACCAATAACTTACCGATGAAGTGTTATTCAATTCAATTCGTTTATTTCGACCAACAATTGGGTCATAATTAATAGTATTAATAAAATCAAAATATTTGAAAAAAAATATGACAAAACACAACACCGTTATGCCGTCCTTTTGGAAACTCTGTGGACTCTGTGGAAACTCTAAGGTCGAAACTTAATCGAAATTGTTGACTGGCGACCTACATCAGATCTATAAGTCTGATGTGTTGACAGACATCGGTCGCCTGGTATTAGGCGTCTATGGGCTATATGCTCGTTGAACCAGACACAACAACTCACAGACAAAACACATAACAGTAACTGTAAACTTAGAACAATGAATAGAAATAGGAAGTGGATTTATTAATTAAAAAGGACGCAACGTAAATATTCGTCTGAATTACGCGCGCTTTCGCCGAATGTATCTAATTGACTCTACTACATGTTAGAGGTGTTAAAAAATTAGACAATCTAATAAATAAAATTCTCGTTATCGCAATGTTTGTTACCAAACTTCTCCGAAACGGCATGACCGATTTGTACGAAATGTTGTGTGCATATCGGGTATCGGCCAACATCTATTTAAAAAAAGAAGCAAAACGTTTGCGGGGTCAACTAGTTTGAAAAGCGAGTCAAAAGTACAAGTTGTGCATGTTCAATATATTGTAATATAAACAACACAATTTTTGACATATTTTTGTATTGATAAATAATTATTTAATCATTTCAAGTGTCAACATTTAGCAAAACAGACATTTCTTCAAATAAAACCTGTATGAACGAATGAAAGAATGCCATTTTTGTTTCGTATCTGTGGATATTATTTAAACCTTTGCCTTTGACAACTACAAATTTTGATCGACTACGCCTCGGCTATTTCTGAAATAACAATACACTTTATAGTGTATTTGTTCACTATCACCAGACATTCCACCTGTTCGGTCTTAGTGTGAATCATGCAATCCACTATTAGATATGTGTGCTTCTCAATATTTTTCCAAAATTGTACTTACCAGCATTATAATCACAGGGGTGATCGTATCGAAGAAACGAAAAATTGATACACGAAGAACGAAACTAGAAGATGCAATAACAGTCGAGCAAGCGAAAAAAGAAAAATCGGGCTCGAAAGTTATCTGGATAAATAAAACACGTACGTCCATACCTGTCACGAAAAAAGCTGGTTTCAAAGAGCTGTACAAATGTGATCAGCGTAGTTTTAATCCAGTAAAACAAATTTTACAAAATACTTGTACACAAATTGGTGAAAAACATTTCAAATGTGATGTATGTCAGCGTAGTTTAAGTGATAAGCGTAGTTTATTAAGACATACTCGTCAACACACTGGTGAAAAACCTTTTAAGTGTGATGTGTGTCAGCGTAGTTTTGGTGAAAAGCGTAGTTTATTAAGACATATTCGAATACACACCGGTGAAAAACCTTATAAGTGTGATGTGTGTCAGCGTAGTTTTGGTGAAAATTGTGCTTTAGCAAGACATATTCGGATACATACTGGTGAAAAACATTATAAATGTGACTTATGTGAGCGTAGTTTTAGGGACCGGAGTATTTTAAAAAATCATATTCGTGTACACACTGGTGGAAAACCTTTCAAATGTGATGTATGTCAGCGTAGTTTTCGTCAAAGTAGTTATTTAAAAATTCATATTCGACAACACACTGGTGAAAAACCTTATAAGTGTGATATATGTCAACGTAGCTTTATTCAAAGGAGTACTTTAACAAACCATATTCGTTTACACACTGGTGAAAAACCTTTCAAATGTGATATTTGTCAGTGTAGTTTTAGTAAAAATGTGAATTTAAGAAAACATGTTCGTATACACACTGGTAAATAAAATAACCTAATATGTGATGTATGTCAACGTAATTTTTTATCCATTAAAAGAACTAAGCTCTAAGTAATTGATAACAATCTAGCATATAATATGTATTTTAAGTGCAACTTAATTGCTTACGTGATAAATATTTTAAGCTTGGAATAGTGATGATAGCACTTTACACAAGTTCGTTCCACTTACTTAGTGTTAAATGATAAATTATTAATTTCTGTAAGTATGTTTGGACAGACACACTTGTAAACATACTCCCCAAAATACCATGATATTCACCCTAGTAACATTTATGTTCATTCTTTTCATCTTTTATGCTCCATCCATCACAGTCTCCATGTCTTGCAACTTTTCTGCTGACGATGCAAGTAGAACTTGATCATCTCATTATCTCTCAACTCATTCATCGTCAATCCACATTCACCCTCTTTCAAATCTGTCGGACAACTATCCATCTACAGGTTTAACAGCCACGGTGACGCTACACAACCCTGTCTAACACCCCTCGAGATACAGAACCAGTTTGTGTATGTCCCATTTATCCTAACTCAAGCACTGGAATCCTTTTATAAAGATTTTAGTGCCCGTACCAAGCGCCAGTCCACACCGTACAAGGATAGTGTGGAACACAGTTTTTCCTTCCACACACTGTAATATGTCTTCTCCGAGTCAACGAAACACACAGTAGACTTTCTTGTGCTTTGCCAGATGTTTTTGTATTATGTAGACGACAACCTCATAGGTTGACCTGCGAGATGCCATTCCCAATAACAATAACCTGAGACGAACTGTTCGTCAAAAAATGAAACTTGCAGCAGTATTTTGGAGGATGGCTAACTCTGGGAGAGTTTCAGCATGTTGAGCTGGAACAAATGACACTTAAATTAAACTTGGTTTATTATGGTAAGTTAATTTAAATAAATATTCTTTGAGTTATAGTTTGAGATTCAGGAAAATATATCAGAAATATTTAAATTCACGACGATAAGATTAATAGTTTTTCTGATAACAAAGGCACTGCATGGCAATGCATCTAAAATAAAGTTAGTAAGTATTTAATAAATGTCTGAATGGCAAAATAAAATAAAAAGTCTCGTTTTGTTTTTTTTGTAAAAATCGGCAGATTCACATGAATTTATTTCAAACTATAGACAGTTAATTAAAATGTCAGTCTTATCAAGCAGACAGGCATAAGAATATATCATCTTTTTTCCTTTTCCGAGAATAGTTGTGATCATGATTCCGATATAATTTCCTCATTCCCCTTCGGACTCTGTGCAGTGCAGACGTGTCGACACAAATACTCAGTAATTTTTGTTAATATTCAGAAAATCAAAATAGTAGTCGAATAAATCAAGTGAAGTACTAGGAGCGCAAAGCATCTTGGATACTAACCTCCCAGCGAGCGAGAACACCCCGCGCAGGACAAAGACCGATATATTTTCGAGTGAGTCGTCATCACTGTGATCGCATAATACACGCCCAAGGTCGCATCCTTTCACCACCGGCGAGCGAGAACACTCCGCGAACGCGAAAACGAAGACAGATATACTTTGAAGTGTGTAGTCTTCAACTGTGACATCGAAGCTTACGCTCAAGGACACATCCTTTCATCGCTGCGCCTGCGGAACGCTTGATACTGCGCTTCTACGGGGTAAGCAGCGCACGGCGTGTGTTTTTGCTCCACATAAGATCGTATTACATTCGCACCTAAATATGAACTCACTGATGAACAAATCGTTATCGGATACGGAAATTAGCATTGCGGGGATTGAGAAAACACCACCAAACTACGTAGCTCAACGTGCTAAAAGGAGTAGGGAGTACATGGAGGTTTCTATTGGGCAACAACTGGACGAATTTAAAGAGGAAATGAAAAAAATGTTATCGACCTTCACTGAAAAACAGGGGAAATATACACAAATCATGAATACAACTCTGCAGGAGATTCAACAATCCAATATAAATATAAAAAGCTCAATTACCTTTCTTACTACACAAAACGAGGAGTTACGGGAGAAAATTGCCCAGCTGGATAGACAGACTAGAGAAGATAAAACTTATATCACTATCCTAGAAAATAAAATTGAAGACCTACAAATGGGAAGCCGAAAAAGTAATCTAGTAATTAAAAACGTACATAGAAAAAAAGACGAGACCAAAGAAGATCTTATTGAAATGACCTTGTGCCTTTTCCAAAACATGGAATGCTGCGTTAAAAAATACGAAATAAAAGACATCTACAGAGTGCGTGGAAAATCAGCAGATAAGCAAAACACACCTATCGTCGTAGAAACGGGCTCCACTATCCTGAAGACTGAGATTCTGAAAATGGCAAAGGCATTTAACTTGAAGCATAAAAACAAATTGTCCTGTAAACATATGGGCTTTAAAACACAAGTAGACACTCCAGTGTTTATATCAGAACATCTGACCGCCAAAGGCCGGCAAAGGTCTCCACTTCCTGGCACGTGAACTAACCAAGTCTGGAACCTACAAGTTTTGCTGGACAGCCTACGGCAAAGTCTACACCAAGAAGGATGAAAATTCCCCAACTAGTTATTAGAAGCGAAGACCAGGTACACAAACTTTTGATACAAAAATGACTATTACATTGTAATTTTATAGTTAACTTTCATGGTACTGTTAAATTCACGGAATAGAAAAAACAAGTGGAAGTGCCACACAGCTATCGTACGTGTGTCACAATTATGCGCTGGTTCGCAAAACCGGCTCAGTCGCGATTTGCTACTCGCTGTGTCACGACGTCTCGAGAAAACCGAAAAATATTATAAACATGCCCAATTGTGCAATTTTTACGTGCAAAAATGATAGCAGGACAAAAAATTTATCTCACGGAGGTGTATCCTATCACCGGTAAGTATAAAACTTTGATATATTTCAATAAATTGTTTTTTGTTGAAAAAATCATATTTATTACTTTGATGCGAACTAAAAACTATCGTGTGTCCATTCCTTAAAGTCTAAATCAACTTGCTTGCTGTGATGAATTTCATCGCATTTATTCTAGAACTTTCGACGCTACTCGTTTAGGGATGGGACACAAATACAGTAAATCCATATTTCGGTATCGATAAAATATGTTTATCTAACTTTATCGCAATTAAATAAATGTACGAGAAATTAGTATCAAATTATGCTTAAAAATTATAGTTAATTAATTATAAGTATACACACGTCAGCCGAAAGTGGTCCAAAGTCGAATTGAGTAAAACCATAACTTCATGACATATGTATGTACTTAAATTCTGATAAATAAATCAATCATTCATTTATTCGCGGCTGGACAAATATTAAAGTTAAAATAAGTATTTAAGTAACAGTAATAAAGTATGTAAATATTTCAGTTTTCCCAAAGATCCTTTTATCAAGGAGAAATGGATAGAAGCTACGGGAAGACAAAACTGGATGCCGACTAAAACAAGTTCCCTATGCTCGGAACATTTTGATGCCGAAAATATTAAACTGTCAAAAAAAGGCTACAGATACTTAAATTATAGCGCAATTCCTATTCATAAAATTTTAATTTTTCAAGTACGTACAATTAATTACATATTATTCGTTATTACTGTAACAAACATACAGCGCCATATAGTGTAACTCATCTGAAGCACTACGATGAGCGGCTTCATAAAATAGAAGACGGTAACTACAAACGATATCTGTGGACAAGTGACGCCATCTACAATCGTCGTGTGCGACATTCTGCGCCAGCGCTACCCCGCTAGTTATGTGCACCACAACTACAGATGACCACAAAAAAAAACATTAGTCACTAGCTAGAGGTTCTGAGCCCGGTAGCCACGCAGCCAGCTCTGATCCTTATTACGAATAGTTTCCTGATTCAATAGCTTAGCAGTCTTCAGAAAACTAGTCGGCTAGGGGAGGTCTGAAGGGCGATAGCCACGTAGTCCCTTTCATCCCTCCACTTAGGGTTGCCACATGATAGATTAATTATTGTAACGTGTAATATAAGTTAAGTTAAAGTTAATTGTAATTTAAGTTGGCAATAAATTATCATCAAGTTCAACGAGGCTTTAATTCCACAACCAGCAACTCTAAATTACTTATTTGATCCTGCCCTTATGTTTAAGTACCGTTTAATTTATTATTTTACAGGGTCAAATTGATTCTGAGAAAAGTGAGTCAGGTCCATCCAGGAAGCGACTCCTGGAAACGCCACCATTGCCTAGCTTCATTTCAGTGACACCAACAAAGAAAGCCCGTAAAGATAAATACTCTAGAGTTGACGAACAGTCCCGCGTATTCAACTCCAAGAAAAAGAACATTAGGAAAGATGTTACGATGGACTCAAAGTAAAGTAAGGAAACAAAATCTAAAAATAAATAGTTACAAACTCGGAGTCGTAGATTAAAAAGCAAAATTAAGAATATGGAAGGACTTCTAAAATCATTAGAAGATAAATTTGCAATGAGAAGTAAAGACCTTGTTAGCTTACAAAACACAAATTTAAAGGTTACCTATTATTATTTTGATTTCCCCTACCTACTACTAGATTACCTACTATTATTGTTTAAAATTGACTATAAGCCGAGAAAACAAGTATGAGCACAATTCTGTAAAAGCCCTAGGCAAATAAAACTGCCAGGTGTTACACCACGTTGTTTAGTTACGCCACTACTTTCAACAGTAACTACCCTCTCCATGCACAAACTATTTTTTTCTTCTTGCAGGTTAACGAATTGATTACTCGCATGACTGGAAACAAACTTAAAGTCCGAAAGTATTCACCAGCACTTCGCAGTTTTGCACTAACCTTAAACTATTATTCGCCCCGAGCGTATGACTACGTGCGTAGAACATTTAATACTTGTTTACCTCATCCACGAACTTTAAAAAAGTGGTACTCAAAAGTGGGTGGAGATCCTGGTTTTACAAGTGAATCCTTTACTGCTTTAAAACGTAAAGCAGCTTCATTAAACCATGGAATTATAGCTACATTAGTCATAGACGAAATGAACATTCGTCGCCGTATTGAATAGGATGGGAGTAAGCTACATGGGTATGTAGATATGGGAACAGGTTTAGACGGGGATCACTTATCAGAAGCAAAAGAAGCTTTGGTTTTTTTAGTTACTGCTATAAACCAAAATTTTAAAGTCCCCGTTGCTTATTTTCTTATCGATGGTATTACCGGCTTACAACGCGCTGAATTAGTAAAAAAATGCTTGGAAATGAGTCATGACGCTGGCATAAAAATAGTTGCAACGACATTTGATGGATGTGCAGCAAATATTTCTATGGCTGGACATTTAGGCTGTTCTTTTTTAACAGGTAATATGAAATTTGAGCATCCTGTGACCAAAGATCCTCTTGTTGCTATACTTGACCCGTGCCATATGTTAAAATTATTGAGAAATTCTTTTGAAAATTACAAAACATTTATTGACAAAGACGGTAACGAAATCTTGTGGCAGTATGTAGTAGATTTAAATAGCTTGCAGAAACAGGAAACCTTTCATTTAGCAAATAAAATTAAAGATCGACATATCAACTTTAAAAATGAAAGGATGAAAGTAAAATTGGCTTCGCAACTGTTTAGCCTTAGTGTGGCGGAAGCAATGCAATTTTGCAGAATAGATTTGGCAATTGAATCATTTAAATATAGTGAGCCTACCGAAAACTTTTTAAAATTAGTAAACAATATTTTTGACATTTTTAACTCCAGAAATTTACATTTTTATGGTTTTAAAAAAGCACTAAATAATAGAAACGCTTCTCAAATTTTTGATTATTTAAACAAAGCTGCAGATTATATAAAGAATTTGAAACTTGAGAATGGCACACTTTTAGTAAACAGTCCACGAAAAGTTGGTTATTTGGGTTTCTGGGTTGCATAGAAGCGATAAAAGATTTATTTGCCACTTTAATACAGACAAAGATTTTGATTTATCTACCCTTCTATAAATTAAGTCAGGACCACATAGAACATTTTTTTTGTAATATTAGGGCACATGGTGGGTCGAACAACAATCCCACGACAAGGTAGTTCGCGTCTGCATATAAAAAAATGTTGGTGCACGTGGAACTGAAAGACACAGACAGAGGAAATTGTTCGGCATTGGAGCAAATCTCAATTTTAAATTGTTCATCTGCAGTAGAAAGAATTAATCTAAGTACAGTGCGACAAGACAGGGAAAATGATGAAAAGGAGGATGACGACTTCGATGAAATTGATCTGGATCTGTCCGATTTTAGCAAGCAAACGATAGCTCACATTGCTGGTTACATTGTCAAAAAACTCATTCAAAAAATTTAGTGTGATATATGCGTTAATTCTCTAGTAACAGAAAAAAATCACTTACTACATAGATTTATAATAGCAAAGGATAAAGGAGGATTGTTATACCCATCAGAGGATGTCATTAAGATATGCCAGACGTCAGAGACATTTTTAAAAGACTGTCACGTATTTAAAAAAGAAGTTCTCGTCTCTAAAATAATGCGACAATTCATTGGAACATCAATATTTCAAAATATCAATTACCATCAGTTAGGAGAATTTCCTACATCTAATCATATTACGGACTTAATGACAGCCATCACGGAAAAATATGTTGATGTACGCATGCATTATTTGTTAAAAATAAATATAAAACAGTCAAAACGACAATTATTGAACAAATATGTTCTATTTCAAGGACAGTAAAAATAATTTTAATGACTAAATGTAATTTCGTTTAACTATTTTAGCTTTTATTCTAATCTGACTTTGGTACATTACTCACCTTATATTATTTTATCTTTTTGAAGATTATAAATTGTACAAACATCGTCATTAAATTATCGACATCTTGTTCACATCTCTATCTGAGTAGAAATATAGATGACAGTTTTATGTGAATATGACATCTATTTCAAAGACGTTAGCGTGCTAAATTGTGTAATTTGGTTACAGCGCCCTCTAGTGTTGAGTAGTTGAACTCATTGTGGATAGCTCGGATTTTTTTGTGAGTTGAAAAAATGTCCTTATTGATTTTGACATGTAAAATAATAACAACATTCAGTAGTTGTAATAAGACTTAATTTTTAATAACAATAAATAAGATTTTCGTCAAAATTGCATTTATGATTTCTAGCCAATTATATGAACGTTATCTGTGTATTGCAAATACATTTTAATTTGTAAATGTGTGAGTTTGGCGACATTGGTTCCCGTACTTGGTAAGTTTAAGGGCACTTCTACTTGTTTTTTCTATTCCGTGGTTAAATTAGTAATATTACTGCTGTTACTAGAAGTGCCTGTTAACCTGTATTTGGTATTGTTTCGAGCAATTTCCTACAATGATTTGCCCGGCCCTTTAAACTTTTTTGTTAATGTTATTAATACACATACTCTCGCAGTACACAACCTAATAAGATCCATCCACGCAAACACACTCACTCAAAGCACATACCTACAATATATACACCCATTCGTTTACTCAAACACTAGAACTTACACATCAAAAACATACTCCTCATGCATAACTCACATTACAATAATTAGTGCAGTAAGTGGTATTCCACTATCTAACTATATTGAAATATACACTTCCTTGATACAACTATTTGCTCTGGATGCACTCTATTTTAATGGATAATATTCTACAAACTGTATCTGAGTTAGACAACATTGAAATTGCTCGTTCTATCACTTGCGATTACTCTAAACTCCACGATCACGTTGTAATAAACAAAAATGACCTTACAGTCATATCCCAAAACATAAGAAGCATATACCATAACTTTGACGATTTTATTATCAATTTGTCTACACTTAATCTCGAACTAGATATCATTATCCTGACGGAATGCAGATTAAGCTCTAATAAACCTATTCCGCAAATAAACAATTACCGTTCTTATATGACAACTCGACAACTTAACCAGAATGATGGGGTGGTTGTTTATGTAAAATGTTCTTTAAAGCACAAAGTTGAGGAAATACAGCTCGACCAAGCGTCCTGTCTACGTCTGGATATTCTGGGTTGTGATGTTTATTGTATATACCGCTCACCTCCCAATTCTAACATAGATAGATTCAATGATATAGCACATACCTTAACAAGATTTCGTCACATAAAAACACGATTATAGCTGGAGATATAAACATCAACATCAAGGCAAGAGATACTGAAACATCCCATGATCGCAAGAATAGAGTTAGTTACCTAAATATGTTATCTCATTTCGGGATACTGGCTGATACCCTTGCCACCAGGGAGCAAAACTGCCTTGAAAAACATAAATAAAAAGAAGTTCTCTGCCTCTATTGCTATTTTACATTCAACTATCTCTGACCATCATACCACATTTCTATCTCTCGCAAAATAAAAAAATACTAATACGGCAAACAAAACTACTACTACACTAAATTACGAGCAAGCCCTGAAAGATCTTCAGGAGAAGAATTTATCTGATCTACTATTTTGTGATGACCCAAATTTATTAATTACTAATTTTCTAAATACCTTAACTTCTATTATAAATGACAACACCATCACGAATAAAATTCCAAATAGTAAACGGATCATAGAGCCATGGATCACTTTGGGTATACTACGCTGTATTAAAAACCGAAATCGCCTACAAAAACAGACTCGAAATGACCCTTACAATGAAATACTAAAAATAACTTACACAAGATACAGGAATTACTGCAATAATCTAATTAAAAAATTAAAAAGGAAACATTAACGAGACTTACTTGCAAAATCTGTAACGAAATCAAATACAATAAAAAGTCAAAACTTAGAACTATTAAATATAAAACCTACCTCTCATGACTCGATAAATTATATTAATGATTACTTCGCTAACATCGGAAAACAACTTGCTGATCAAATTCACCCAACTTTGAATAATGTCCATATCCCTGTTCACCCAGAAGTATCTCCACTAAACACCTTCGTACTAATTGAGACTGACGAAACTGAAGTGAACGGTATATTAACGAATTTAATATACCGTTTTCTTAAAGTTTATAAGAAAAGAAGTCGTTCCTGTGATAACGCATTCTATTATTTAAATTCTATTATTATTCAAAGCAGTCTATTATAACCCCAGTACACAAGGGAGGGGACAGAGACGATGTCAACAATTATAGACCTATCTCGGTCTTACCAGCCATATCAAAAATTCTCGATTTTTTTTTTAATTCTAGACTCACTAAATACCTAAACAATTTATTATCCCCTTCACAATTTGGTTTCAGACAGGCTGTAAGTACCGAAGATGCTGTAACTGCATTAACCTCTCATATTATTGAGCATCTTGACAAGGGAAACAAGTGCCTATCCATTTTCCTAGACCTCAAAAAAGCTTTTGACACCGTTTATGTCCCTATCCTTGTGAACAAATTACAAAAAGCCGGAATAAGAGGTACTGCACTCGGCTTGCTCAGGGATTACCTCTCAAACAGATTGCAAAGAGTTAAAATAGGGCAATACATGAGCGATGAAGCAGAAGTAACATACGGTGTACCGCAGGGCAGTGTTTTGGGTGCTACCCTGTTTTTGTTGTACATAAATGATTTGTGCAATATTCAATTAACAAATGCCAGGGTATTTGCATACGCCGACGATACTGCTGTTGTTTTTTCTGGTAACTCTTGGCAAGATGTCAAACTGAGTGCAGAGGTTGGGATTGCCCACATAGCTGAATGGCTGAAAAACAACCTGTTACCATTAAACACCACCAAGACTAACTACTTATGTTTTAGTGTTAGTTCCCGGACACAGCCCAATGAAGAACTCAACTTGAGGGTTCATACATGCGGAGACATAAACAGTATACGCTGTAACTGTTCATGCCTAAATAGAGTCTCTAAGACGAAATACCTGGGCGTGATGGTTGACCAGATTCTGAACTGGTACCCTCACATTGAGCAGGTGACTGCCAGGGTTAGAAAGCTAAATTGGATCTTCAAAACACTAAGACACGTGGCCCCTACAAAGATGTTTAGGAGTGATAAGCGACCTAGAAACCTCCTAAATGAAATCTATTTTGCTCTTGCACAGTCTGTCCTTCTGTATTGTATTCCCATTTGCGGTGGTGCAGCTAAAACTAGAGTTATGGACGTGGAACGTGCACAACGAGCACTTATAAAGGTTATGTATTTTAAAAGTAAAAGATTCTCTACTAAAAGCATTTATGAAATCAGTGATCTACTCTCAGTTAGAAAACTGTACATAACCCAAACGGTTCTAAAAAAACATAAAGGGAGGGCCGTATCACGTGAATAAGAAACATAAAAGGAGAAGAGATTTAATTGCAGTAGTTCCCAGATGTAAAACCAGATTTGGTAGCAGACAATTTTACCATCTCTCAGCTCAAATATACAATAGTATTAATAAAGACATATATGTACACAATAAAAACAATTACGACTAAAAAAATGGTAACAAACTGGATTAAGTCTCTTTCTTACGAGGATACGAAAGCCCTTCTAGTTTATCATGAGTAATATACTCACACATTATAACGATACACAACACACTCTAAACTACTCTGCACAACACCTCACAAAGTTACACTTCACCACACACCACACCACATACCACATCACATTCACACCACACCACACCACTCCACCACACACCACATCAGATCACATAAATTCACACTACACCACACCTAAATAAAGCACACCACGCGTCCTACCACATGATACATAATAATCAGATGTTTAAATTATAAAGTAGCAATATGCTGTAATATATTATTATGTAACATATATCTAAGATATGGAAGAGCGGAGTCTCCTAACACAGGCATTGTTTGTCTAAAAGGAGGCTCCAAACACAATTCTTTGTTTATGACGCATTTTGTTTTAAATAAATAAATATTATTATTATTATGTCGTTTATTTATTCTTATCCTTATTCTAATACATTTTTAAATATTTTTATAAAACAACTTTTAAAACAAACATTTAAAAATATAAAAAATAGTGGTCCGCCGGTAGCGGGAGCAGGGTCCAAGCTACTGGTGGTTAGGGCTCCAGAGACAGGAACCTCCTCACAATGCGAGCCGTATCGAGGAGTACTGCCTTCTGAATCAGGCCCTTGATCCAACCGCCTAACGAAAGCCTCGAGAGATGTTGGTCGAGGCTTTTTGCCATCAGGCCATTGGCCGATACGACAATCGGCACAATGACAGCCGAGCTCACATTCCACATGTCAACAACCTCGTGTGCTAAGTCGAGATATTTAATTTGTTTCTCTTTCTCAGCTTTCACGAGGTTCTCATCATGTGGAATGGTAACATCGATAATCATTGTGCGGCGCGCTTATCGATCTATCACTACTATGTCAGGCTTATTAGCGATAATAGTCCTGTCAGTAATGATAGACCGATCCCAGTACAACGTGACAAGGTCATTTTCGAGAACTGGGTCGGGCACATACTTGTAATACGGTACCTCAGAATCCACAAGTTTGTATTGCAAAGCAAGTTGCTGGTGAATAATCCTGGCTACTTGGTTATGCCTGTGCAAGTACTCGCCGTTAGCCAGACGAGAGCAACCAGAGATAATATGTCTGATGGACTCACCTGGACGGTGGCATGCCCGACACACGTCAACCGTCCCGTCCTTCATAATATGTCTCCGGTAGTTATTCGTCAAGATAACTTCGTCCATAATTGCACAGACGAAACCTTCAGTTTCCCCGAAAAGGTCACCAAAACGTAGCCAGGATAGAAGCGCCCGTGAAGCTCCTTGCTTTGCCATACCGCCTTGCGGTCATCGGTAGTAAGACTACAGGTTTGTTCCAG
Source organism: Dasypolia templi (assembly GCA_963555695.1). NCBI lineage: Eukaryota > Metazoa > Arthropoda > Insecta > Lepidoptera > Noctuidae > Dasypolia > Dasypolia templi. Next base: position 10,260,939 of record OY743164.1, read on the forward strand.
TTATCTTTAGCCATGGAGATCGGGGTAAGCCCCTTGTCCACTGCGACCACATCACGGTGCATACCCACTTCGGCTTTTAAAAAATATTCCCTGAGACTGCACACCTCGCGGTTGTGGAGGGTCTTCGCATTTAAAAAGCCTCGACCGCCGCACTTGCGCGGGATGTACAGTCTCATCACCGATGATCGTGGGTGATGCATCCGGTTTGCGGTCAGAAGTGTACGGACCCGCCTATCCAGGGCGTCAAGTTCGGTTTGGGTCCATTTGAGTATGCCGAAAGAGTACATCAAAATCGGCATGACCCAACCGTTGAAGGCGTGCACCTTGTTTCCGCCCGAAAGAAGACTAATTAATACCTTCCTCAGGCGGCCAAAGAAGCGCTCCTTCAACGATTGCTTCATGTTAATAACGTTGATGCCTAACGCTTCCGACATACCCAAATACTTGTAGCTTTCGGATGAAGAGAGGGATCTAAGGTGTATGGAATCCGAAAGTTGAATACCTTCGGATTCCATAATCTCACCTCGCTTAACATGCATGATTGCACATTTGTCCACACCAAATTCCATCCTGATGGCGCTACTGAATGTTTCAGTAACCTTCAGTAGCTCCATCAGTTGCAATTTGTTGGGGGCAAAGATTTTCAAGTCATCCATGAACAGAAGGTGAGATATGACCTCACCACCTCTCTTCAACCGATAGCCTAGACCTGAATCCTCCAGCAGTGTGCTTAGAGGATTCAGAGCCAAGCAGAACCAAAGTGGACTCAAACTGTCGCCCTGAAATATTCCCCGTTTAATCCAGACAGGCTCGTCATTCCCCTGGATCTGTTGACACCCCGGATAGCGAAGGACCGTCCTCCATTGCCCCATACAGGAACTAAGGAAGGTGCGTAGAGTTGCATCTATCTTGTACAACTCCAGCACCCTCACAAGCCATGTATGTGGGACCGAGTCGTAGGGCTTCTTATAATCTATCCAGCATGTCGACAGATCCTTGCGGGAGCGACGAACCTGTTGGCTAATGGCCATGTCGATGAGGAGTAGCTCCTTAGTACCTCGGGACCCGTTCCTACATCCATTTTGAAAGGCAGACATAATCGATTTACTGTCAATGTGTGTATTAATTTTCGCTCTCAAAATGGATGTGAGAAGTTTATAGATCGTCGATAAACACGTGATCGGTCTATAATTCTTGGGTTCCGTGGGACTACCTGACTTATGGAGCAGGTGGGTAACGCCTGTTGATAGAAACTGCGGTAGCGACCCAGACTCTAAGGCTGACTGGAACTGAGATGCCAGGCTAGTGTGCGAACTAATTAGCCATTTCAACCAAAAGTTGTGGCAATCCATCCGGCCCTGGTGATTTCCAGTTCGGTAACGGAGGGACTGCTCTGGCAACGTCTGATGGCGTAATTAGGACTGTTTCCATTTCTGGTATAGTTTCACACACTCGCTCGACATCCTGCATCCAGTCAGCCTCAATGTGACAGACGGGTACTTACCAGATGCTGCGCCAGAATGCACTTGTGGCGGCATCATCTGGGCGGCACACGTCCGTCAAATTTTGTTCAGGTCGCTCCCAAGCTCTATATACCCACCTTTCATCGCTCTGGAACATGCGGTTCTGCTTGTATCGATCAACCCGAGAACTTTCTGCTTCAGGAAGTCGATGCGCTCTGTGACACGTGACATGTATTCTCGAGGGCTTATTTCAGTCCCCGAAAATGCACGCCTCACAAAGCGCATCACTCGTGGTCTTATATTGCCCTCCCTGAAACAGTATAGTTTGCCTATGAGTACCCTGGCTTCATCGATACGACGCTCTATACATAATACAGGATTGTATTGCCAGGCTGGTACGGATGGTTTTGGTCGAGCAGCTCCGTCACAGTTTGGAAATTTGACTATAGCTAAACGACATGCCGCAACAGCCGCGCAATACAGGATCGAGTGTGTATCAACGAGATCCTCGCTGCTCTCGAACACATTCTTAAGTTGCGAGTCCAGGGCACACACCAGCGCCCTATTTTTTTTGTGCATAGGTAGGCGTGGTAATCGCGGTCTAAGTTCGGTTGGAGTGGATCTATACTCGCGAAACGCATCCTCCAGTGCGCTCCTCAATCGGTCGTTGCATTGGCTACTTACTGTGGTAACCCTATCATCTTCTTCTTCAACACCATGATTGGACCGCGGTTGATCAATGGTTGACGCTTGTACCGCGGTTTGTGCCGGAGTCGAGACGATAAGGTTGCTCAGTATCTCTGAGCGCAGCCTATCAAGTGCGGCATCGTCCAACCTATGATTGCGTTGGATGACCCGCACCTGATCCGACAGTCGTGGGCCGAGCCGCTGACGGTTGGTTCTAGTTCCTGAAAAAGAGACAGCATCCTATCACGGTACGCAGTGAGGTGAGTTCCCCCCTCTGTAGACCTATAATATGCGCGCATGACGTGCTCGTTCATAGACTGAGTCCATCTCATGCGCTGCACACAACCACCGGCAGCGGGGACTCGGCTCGGGGCCGGATGGCCCCTAAGTCCCAAGCTCCTCGGTGGCCGGCCTCTCCCCTGCCGACGAACGGGTGTTGGTGACGTCGGCGGGGAAAAATACTCGTCGCTCGAGCTCGACGCAACTACCGCGGCCGGTGTCGTCACAGCACTCACGGTGGGGCTGGATACCGGCGGCGGCGAGGCGGAGCTGGGCGAAGAGTCCGGACTTGGTGGGTGTGCTTGACGTGCGGCTGATCTCGTCAACATTTCTTAATTTGTTAAATTTCGTTCCGAGGTGACATGACAGATGTCACCTCCAATTCGGCAGTTTACGGCGTGAAATTCTGTGTTATTTTGGTTCATTATACTTTTTATATTGCTTTTTCGACTTCAGGTTTGTAGGGGTACTCAGAAAATATAAAAACTGTCTAAAATGAATTTAAGTAATTGAAAATAATTTTAACAAATTTCGTGACGTGTTGACGTTGGTGTTGCCTTATTATTATTTTATAAGCTTCTGAAAAAAGTAAGTAAATGTATACATTTGTCTGCCTAAATTTGACAGTGACATTTGTTAAATTTTCTATGGTTTTGGCACCTGGCCGTAAGAGGAGCGCAGAATGACAGAAGGGGGCGAGGAGATCTGTCATGTTCTTTTCTTTCAATCATAGAGAATATGGTTGAAATTGTTTGTTCTAACTCCCTATTTTAAGTCAAAACCTCATGATTTCCTCGATTTGACTCAACCTCACATATGTGGTTTTATAGTTGTAATTTAGCTCCTCATCTCAAACATTTTCCTCAGTCGAGGTGAGTTTGAGTTTAGGAATCAAATGTCAAATATAAGAAACGGCACCATGTACTTTTGAAACCTCAAGGTACCTTGAGGCTTCCTTAAGTGAGGTAGACAACAAGGAAGTTTTAACCAAAACACGCGTATTTTATCCGATTTTCATAATGTCTTTTGAAGAGTTTATTGAATGTTGACGTATTTTTGACGTATCACACTCATTCGAGGGACCTCATTATTTTCGTAATCTCACGACTATGAATACCTACCTATTTTAAGAGACTTCCGAGGCACGCCGAGCATTTAGTTACTTAGAAGCAACATTCATTTAGTTTACAGCGCCCCCCGACCCTTGCTCGACGAAGTGCCAGCCCGCGCCGTAGCTGAGCCTGTAGCTTTAAATTCCCCTGATAATATTAATATAATCCAGATCCAGCCTGTCCCATCTTGCTTTCCTCCCATCAGCGACGCCCTAAGCCGAGGTACGTACCCCACAGGGGGTGCCCTTAGCGAGCGTTCGCTTAGTAATGTAAGTAGTTTTACGCCCCTGGCTGGAGGCTTTGAGTCCGCTTAAGGCAGCCACAGGATATTCAGGTTAAGTAGTCACGACCTCTCAAGGTCAACTACGAGCACCATACAAAAAAAAATGGTTTACAGGCAGTTCGCTCTGATATTCGGCACGGTTCGGAAGTCCCAAATTACTCTGTTTTAATATCATCTACTAATTCCTGTTACAAGTCCCGTTAATTAATAAACTCTGTTTCCAGTTTAATTGATAGTTTATTTTTTAAACTTTGAGCGCCCAATCCCCGGCGAACGTAACGTTCCCTCAGTTTGGCGAATTACTGGGCCTTTAAAGGCCTGACTCGGCCTGACTTTTTCCGAGGGTTTTTTATACGGGAGTTTCCGAACTCAGTCAGTAGAGATGTGAAACGCGGGAAGCTTACCCAACAGACTAGCATGCCAGACCCTGTCAGAGGCCTTTGATATATCAACCGTTACAGCAAGGGCTTCGTCCGTGTCTCTCAATGACCTCGCCTCAGCAATGCGTAGAGCATGCCCAAGAAGATCCCCGGTTGACCGACCACAACGGAAGCTATACTTTTCAAAACTTTGCACAGTATGGAGAATATGGCGATAGGTCTATAGTTGACAGGATCGGCACGGTTACCCTTTTTGGGCACTGGCTGCTCTTTAACAAGCTTCCAGGACTCCGGCACCACTCCGGTTTTTAGAGAGCGGCGATACAAGCGCGTCAAGACAAGTGACAACTCTAGAGCACAGCTTATCAGGAATCTAGCCGGTATTCCGTTAGGCCCACTGGCTTTAATCACGTCCAGATTGGCACAGGACCTCACGAACCTGCTTCAGGTGAATCGTGATTTCCGGCAATGCGGAGCCACAGTGAGGTATGTTAGAGGCCGCATCAAGGCGCAATCTTTCGGCAAAGATGGAAGTAAATAGGTTTGCCTTCTCTTGAGCGGTATGGAATGGGTAGGGTTCCGCCAAACTTCACCATAACAGATGTTATTGGAATTTTATTTATGCACACAAGCACATTTATTCATTGTAGTATAGCTTGGTGGGCGTACAGACTGACTGACCTATGTATTTTCTGTTTTCATAGAAGAGTATACCTTTGCCACAAAGTCGAACCGACATACAGACAGACAATTAGTAGAGTCACTCCTTTTCTCGGTCATACAATATTCTGTCTAAGCGCCGTTTTTGGGACGTGTGCTAGCATGGGGGTCATCAAAACGTAAAAATTACTGCATCTAACTTCATAAGGCTAGAGCTTGTCAGAGATTTTCAAGTTACACACTGTTCTTGTTTCTTTTAGAAGTAAACAGCACCCTCTGTTTTTACCTTTATATTTTTATCAAGATTTAAAAAATACTGTGAATGTGTAATAAAACTAGCAGCACCTTTGTACTATTTCTATAGTCTTTTTCTTGTATTTCTCTTTGTGTTAATATCCTCTTGCATTTCTACTAGCACTTCTTTTGTTTAGAAATAAGCAGCACCTTTGTTCTTTATCTTTATATTTTATTAAGATTTATAAATGTGAATTTGTACTAAATTAAAATTACAATAATTTAGAAATAAGCAGCACCTTTGTTCTTAACTTTTTATTTTGTATAGCTTTTGTCATGTATTTATCTGTATACTTATGACGAAAACATAAATGTGGGTGTAATATACACCTCTGCCTACCCTTTCCGGGAATACAGGCTGTTAGCGACGCGCTAAATAGATTTAAAAATTGTAAATAAAATTACCATCTATGTATTTAGTAAATAGTATCATCATTAGAGTTAAGAGGCGGGACACGCTGACATACTTGTCACACTGTGGGCCAGTCTGCCACCGATCGCGAATCAATGTGCACGCCCAAATTCATATTTTTGCGCACGCGCCATCTTGCTTTGTTCGACACTTAAAATAAACGTGTTTTTTAAATTCGCTTTTTTTCCACTACAACAAACCTGGTAGTTATGTTTTACCTGACAATTTAAGGAGTAGGTATTAGTATTATTCTGACGTAAAATAAAATAAAAATGTGTATTTCAAGAATAATATTTTGTTATTTCTCTTCCCTTTGTTTACATAGTAATATAAATTATACACTATTATATAATAATACATTTAAAATATAAATTATATACTACACCAAAATTTTCGATATTCTCGTAGTGTGAGTGAGTCCCATTACTACGAAATTTATTATATCTTAATTATTTTAGGTAGGTACTCTTTAGAGGCTGATTATTTTTTCCATAATGAGTAAGTATTTGTAGTATCAGGAAAATATAGTTCTTTCTTGTGTAGTTTTGACTATTATTGAAATTGTAAAATACTACATATGTGAAATTAGCTGTCACAAAAAAAGTGCCGATTATTTCCCTCTCAAGAAAATCTTATCATTTTACGATTTAGTGCCATATTTTTACGACATAGGTTGGCTATCAGTCATTATACGTCGAAGTAACCTCAACCAACTCGATTAAATCAAACGAAATGGCGGCTACAGATTTTTTCGTAAGCGAGAGTTTTATAAGTATGTTACAGCACTCATGGGTAAAATGGTCATGGAAAGAAAAGATGCCACACTTCTCACTTGTTGCATTGCGCGTCATATGACGCGCAATGCAACAAGTGAGAAGGAGCATGCGCCGCCCGGTCGGCTGGCTTGAAAATATATCTGGTGTTAGAGTTTTCAGGCTCGCCGCGCGGGCCTCTAACTTGACCTAACGACTGCTTCCAGGGGTAGCAGCCGAGACTGACGGCATAACGTCCCTTCCAAAGCACGGAAGAAGAGAGAAAATTCAATTTTGAACACATTATAATCAGTCACCCATCTAAATAATGACAGTGCCAGATGTTGCTTAACCAGTACGATCGTAAAAAAGTCAGAAAACGCCACCAGGCCAACGAACTCCTCAAATAGACACATAAAAAGCCATAAATATTATTGGCCAGCTTTTCGACTCCAATACCAGTCTGTGCGTCCGTTCGTCACTGCGGCACAGTCGAGACTGTCTGCATGCCGCGCGCCTGCCTTGATCGAGGCGCGCAGGCATAGCTCGCGCTTCGTCCGTTTGTATGAAGTTGGAATACTGTATGATATTATTACCGTGCCTGTAGGGCCATTATTCGACAAAGTACACGAATTTCGAAAATCACTTTTCATACCTACTTATTTGAACAACTTGGAGCTGTGATTATTTTCATCTTTGCTGTAATTTGCGATAGGTCTTTTTACACCCTTTAAGTGGGAAAAAAGCCTACCTCATAACCGTTATCAATGCATTCTGTCCATCAAACTAAATATAAAGGTAGATATTCTGCTTATGGGTGCAAGCAACGGTACAGGTTATGGGGGTTTTTAAAGATAAAACATTTAAAAACTTGCTTTCGTGAAAAAAGAGAAGGGTTCTTATTAATGCTAACCAGAAGCGTTTTAATGAATGTACCCCAATCCCAAAAATGGCATGCGATTTCGAGTAGAATATCCTACATTTTGGGTTCGCTTTCTAAAAGAAAATGTGTTACGCAGTTGTTGATTCTAGAACTCCAGTGGCGGCCTTGTTTATGGATATGTCTAAGGCATTCGACCGTGTAGATCATGGTATACAGTAGTAAAACAAATTAGAGCGATATGGGATTAGAGGAACTGCGTTAAACCTATTACAACCCTATCTCTCTAATCGTACTCAAATCACAACGCTTGATAGGCTGTGTGTGAGCTCGAAAGTTGAAATAACATACATGTCACGTTCTAGGAAAAATATGGTGTTCCTCAAGGTAGCATTCTTGGCCCTCCATAATTTAACATTTACATAAATGATATGCCTAAGGTCAGTAAGCACCAGATGGTCTTATTTGCTGATGACAGCACTATTTTATTCTCTATTATTGACATTAATATTCTTGAAAATTACATAAATGACGATCTTAAAATTATAATAAATATGTTAGTTAGTAATAATATAGAAAACTAAAATAATGACATATATGCAAAGAACAAATAAACCGAAACTGAATATAAAATATGGTAACGTAGCAATCTCTGAAAGTGACATCACAAATTTTTTGGGCCTTTACATAGACAGTCGTCTGACTTGGAAACATCATATCGACGCTTTGTCAAAGAAGCTTAGTCAATGGGGAAGGTCGGGCAAAGCTAATTGTAGATGGCATGACCATAGCTAGGTCCCTACGGCCACGAAAAATTTTGATATTTCGTTCATTCATGTCATTTTATGTTCATTCATGAGTTTGATTTTATTTCACTATTTCGTTATTTTCGTTGATTTCAGTATTTTAAATCAAGCACTTGACATGGAAAGTGTCAGAATTAATATTTCCTCGTAATCACTTTCTTCAAAATGTTCACGAGATAAATTCGAACTCAAAAAAATCTGTACGAATAGCTTTAAAGCACAATCTTCTAATTTTAAGGGCTTACGAGAAATTCGAACTCCAATTTCTGAGTATCTAGGAACACAACATCGAGTCATCTTTCGCTAAAATAAAATAAAACCACATCACGCCTTGTATTTTTAGCTTGTGTTGGGAACTAGCTACGACAGCGCCATTTTGACAGTTGCCTTCCCCATTTGCTTATGCACTGTAGAAGCTATCAATAACGGTTAACCGCATTACAGTGCAAATAGCTTATAATGCTTATGTGGCTTCTAGCAATAGGAAAGGAATTATTTTCTGGGGCAACTCCACTGACAGAGACATTGCTTATAAAGCTCAGAAGAAATGCTTGCGATCGTTTACCATATTACAATCGATTGATAGTCGTAAACCATTGTTTAAGGAACTTAGTTTGCTCACTCTACCGTCTATGTATATTAATGAAATGGGAGTGTTTGTTCGCTGTAACCTGCATTTATAAGAAAAACTGCGCTCTCGCCGTTATCAGAATACCATTCATGTTACCACTCATAAAACCGCATTTTTCAGCAAAAGTGTGCTAGGTATGGCCCCAAAAATATATAACAGTATACCAGCAGCTAAATTCCTTATAGACAGATTTTACTACTCCATCACTGAATTTACCAATGATGTATCATTGGTAAATTCAGTGACGGATGCACGGAGGTGTGGGAGCAGTGGTGGACAAGTGGTAACGGCCGCGACTTACGAGTTTTAGGTCGTAGGTTCGTACCCAGACAGGCGCTTTACATTGTATAAATTATTTCATCACCAGTGCTCTCATAACGGCGAAGGAAAACATCGTGAGGAAACCGGCATGTCTTAGAACCAAATATTCGAAGACGTGACATCTACCAACCCGCACTAGACCCGCGTGGTGATTTACGGCCCTCTCACAGAGAGGAGGCCTGTGTCCCAGCAGTGGGAGCATAATAGGCTGATTATGTATGTGTGTAATGTACACGGAGTTATGATGATTCCGAATTGCTAATAAGTCACTTATGATTTAATTTTATTGATTAAGTTTGAAGGTGTTTATTTACATATATTTGTAATGACCTGTTCGCCTAACTGAAATGTTTTAAATTTAATTATTTTTCAATGTAAGCTATTGACATACCACCTTAATTATAATTGATTGTGTTATTTTTGGACGCTATACATTGGCAAGTACTGTGTAGTTGACGAAATAACGTCAATATTTACTTTTTCGCAAGAGGACTTCAAAAGCGAAAAACATGCAAACAGGGTGTCTTTAACATTTTGTGAAGAAGTTTATCGCCTAAAGATAGATGTGTTTTCGCCTATTCCACTTATTCTTATTATATAATCAGCAGTTGAATTTATCAAACTATGCACGCTGACCACACTAAGCACAGCACAGGTAATTTATATCATTGACAAAAGTGCATCATTCAACAATCATGTAATTCATAAATACCGTACCTACTTTAAAAAAATAGATACAAATTTAATCGTTTATGAGAAGAGTATAGCCACATCACATAACTCACTAAACACAATCACTAATTTCTCTACTCATGAATTGAATTAATAACCAAATTTTTATTTCCAGGAATTGATGCTACATACACTTGTTTTGATGACTCAAACTTGTGATCACACCACAACACCATCACTTGCTGTGAAAATAAAGCCTCAGAAAACCAAATAAGGAAAGGTAAAAGAATTGACTAAAGTTATCATTGATCAGTAGTGTTGCAACAAATATGGATCGATATTTGTTTACACTACCAATGATTGTTGCCTCAATCATGGAAAATAAACTAAAACCTCTAATTCGATCTGATAACGGGAGCATATGTTATTGTTTAAAAAATAAACAATATATAAATACCAATACCATGGACATATACACATACCATGGACTCAGTACATGATTCTGAAACCCCTGCGTGTGTTGATTTTTTAATCGGTTATTTAAAATACATAATAAAATATTTCCGGTTGTGCGTCGATGTCCCTTCCACCCTGTATATTGAGAACGGTCATAATAGGGATGATGCTTTTTTTGGTTACTTTTAGCTCAAAAAATATTTGCTCCTAAATAGTGCAAACAATAGTATAGAAAGTGTAAATGCTTAAAAATTGCCAAGTTTTCCAAACAAGAATTAGAAAAGGACAGCACTATCGTAGAAGTGACGTCACGACTATGTAACATCATTCTAGCGCCGTACATTGTCCGTACCACGCAAACAAAGACAGGATAATCCCCTACAAAAACTTTTAAAGAGTGTATCTTCTTCAAATTGACATAGATTTAACAGATATTTTCGATTATTTCATTTTTACTATGACTTCTTTGAAATTACATTATTTTTAATATTAGTCATAATCCCTATTATATTAAACACAATAAAATTGTATGCCATGTTTTAGGCAAATAAATATCTTTACAAATGTCGGGTTACAAAGGTCCTGGACCTTTGGAAGGCGTGTGACGGGCCATATCAGCATATTGCATACATCGATAACTCGCAGAGTAGTCGCTTACAGATAAAATAATTAAAACACGTCCACAACTGTTTGAGATTGGTTTTATTAACTATCAATTAATTACAATCCACGTTTATATTTATTACCTACTCGTACCCACAAGAGATGTTTAATTGAAAATTAATTATCAATATTTATTTTAATTTTATCGTCTACGTGGCTCGAAACGCAAGTTAACCCCCGCGTTAACGTCGCTGCTGTCATTCGTAGATCTTTGACAATTGTTACGGGTAGTCAAAAGCCCAAAAGTCTAACAACTAGTCTTACCAAGGGGTATCGTGTAACCGCTGGGTAACACGATAACCCTATCTACCTAGGAACCCTAGGATTCAGAGAACATGGAGTTAGGAAGTATTAGTAGGTTCAAATTAAATTAGATAGCGAAACTCCGGAGACGTGATGGGTATCGATATCTGAACACAATAGAACAAAATAAAATTGGGAGTGCGACCGCTGGTAGCTTTGTTACTTAAAAGTATGAGTTGAGAAAATATGATTTATCGTTTAATCGCTCGATCAACAAAAAAGGAAGTAAACGCTAATTTGATGTTTTTTTTAATGGTTATTACAGTACAGTAAAAAAAAAACATTTGACAGAATGGTATAATTCTTTGAATAATAAAATATTATATAACACAGTACCTCTCGTACGTCGCGTCGCTTCGGTCGCCCGCCAGACCTTGACGAAGCGACTATTTCCGATTTGTTAGCGCACGGCTGTTTTTTTAGTTAGTGTAGAGCAAAAAATATGGAAATAATAAGTCCGTTCAACTTTCTTAGTGTTATGCTGTGTGTTATTGTCACTATTTTTTCAATACTTTTTGCTCTACACTAACTCAAAATGTTACAATAGGGTTGATTGTACTTTACTAAAGCCTATCAACCCTATTCTAAGTTTAACATAATTATCACATAAGCAATTAAGCTACATAATGCTTATTAGTCTTAAAGGCTAGATTGTTATCAATTATTAAGAGCCTGGTTCTTAATAATAAAGGATTTAAAAAATCTACGCTGACATACGTTCGTTAGGTTTTTCACCTGTTTGTAAACGAATATCATGTTTTCTTAAAACCACCCTTTGACTGAAACTACGCTGACATAATACATTTATTGGGATTTTCACAAGTGTGTTTTCGAATATGCCTTAGTAAATTATTCTTTATACCAAAACTACGCTGACGGTAATCACACTTAAAAGCTTTTTCACCAGTGTTTTGCCGAATATAAGTTGTTAAAGTACTACATTGACTAAAACTACGCCCGCAAAGATCACAATTGTAAGGTTTTTAACCAGTGTGCATTCGGTTTTGTATCATGAAATAACTCTTTTTACCAAAACTACATTGACACACATCACACATAAGGTTTCTCACCAGTGTGTAAACGAAAATGTTTTGTTAAAGAACTCTTTTCTTTAAAATTACGCTGACACGCATCACACTTAAATGGTTTTTCACCAGTGTGTAGTCGAATATGTCTTAACAATCCACCCTTAGCACCAAAACAACGCTGACACACATCACACTTAAAAGGGTTTTCACCAGTGTGTATTCGAATATGTCTTAATAAATTACCCTTTTCACCAAAACTACGCTGACAGACATCACACTTAAAAGGTTTTTCACCAGTGTGTCCACGAATGTGAGTTGTTAAAGTACTACTTTGAACAAAACTACGCTGACATATATGACATTTGAAAGGTTTTTCACCAGTGTGTAGACGAATATGTGTTTTTAAAGTACCCTTTTCTCCAAAACTACGCTGACACACATCACACTTATAAGATTTTTCACCGTGATGACGAATATGAGTTGTTAAAGCACCCTTTTCACCAAAACTACGTTGACATATATAACATTTGAAAGGTTTTTTAGCAGTGTGTAAATGAATATGTGTTGTTAGAGTACCCTTTTTACCCAAACTACGCTGACACACATCACACTTATAAGGTTTTTCACCAGTGTGATGACGAATATGAGTTGTTAGAGTACCCTTTTCACCAAAACTACGCTGACACACATCACACTTATAAGGTTTTTTACCAGTGTGAATTTAAATATGTCTTTTTAAATGCCAGGACCGACCAAAACTACGCCCACATACATTACACTTGTGAGATTTTTACCAATTAGTGTACGAGTATTTTGTATCATTTGTTTTACTGGACTAAAACTACGCTTATCAAATTTGTACCGCTCTAAACCAGGTTTCTCCGTGCCAGGTGTGTACAAACGTTTTTTATTTATCCAGATAACTTTCGAGTCCGATTTTTCATTTTTCTTTTGCTCGGCTGTTATTGCATCTTCTCGTTTCGTTCTTCGTGTGTCAAGTTTGGGTTTCTTCGCAACGGTCATCCCTGTGATTATAATGCTAGTAAGTAAAATTTTGGAAAAATATTGACACAAATCTAAATAATAGTGGATTTCATGATTCACGCTAGGTCCGATAAGGAGAAATGTCTGGTGACAGTGAATAAATACACTATAAAAGTGTATTGTTGTATCAGAAAGAAGGGATACGTTAATACGGACGACGGAGACGAGGGGAGACGGTAAGTATTTAACAATTACAAAAATAGATAATTTATCTAAATTTGTAATTGTTAAATACTTACCGTCTTATTACAAAAAAGAAAGTTTAAGCACTGTATTAAATCAAGACTACAAGGGCTAGGATTGTTACGGTATTAAAGTTAGTACCCGGTAAATGTTTTCCGATTACAAAACAAAGACTTTCTAATAATCACATAATACCAAAGAAGTTCCATGGTTTAAATAATATCCAAAGGTAAGTACAAAAATGGTTTTCTTTCATTACTTCATACAGGATTTTTTAAAGATTCGTTCTGGTTCTGGAAATTATTAAAGTCAAAAATTGTTCGTTTTAACCTAAGTTACAATATATTGAACAAACACAATTTGTACACAATAAAACAATTAGATACATTAGGCGATAGCGCGCGTAAGTTGAGACGAATGTATACGTTGCGTCCTTTTTTAATAATTAAAACCACTTCCTATTTCTATTCAATGTTCTAAGTACTGTAGTTACTGTTATGTGATTTGTTGTGTGTGGTTAAATCGTGAGCTACAAACAAAAATGGAACAATAAGCATTGTATATTTTGACTACCTAACGCGGATGTTCTTATTATTATTAAAGGAAATATATTTGCAAACCTATACACATATCGAAAATCATCGTCACTTAATTAAAAAAGATTAACACGACGACGATGCCTGTAACATCGCTGATACGTCTCCAGCATATCTAAATCTTCGAAACCATCAAGTAAAAAAAAACGATTTGTAAATATAACTGTTTAAAAATAAAAATACACAATTATAATCAACGCTAACCTCAAATAAATTTGTACCGAAGTTTAATCCCTAGATAAACTAGGGGTCTCGGCATAGTCATGGCTTAAACCTAGCAATAATCCCAGAACTAAATTTAGATCATGTTATGGAATGAGCCGGTTAATGTTTTAAACAAAAAAAACTTCTGACATAATTATGTTAAAGTTAAAAGCTAAACTTTTGGAATACAAGGAAAAACTACAAAAAAATTACATGTATATACAACATGTCCCAGAAATCAACGTCAAGTCGAAAATGGGTAACAGGCCAAGTCGTTACAGTTATTAGAAAAATATGAAAAAAAAACATTAATATTTTATGGATGCAAAAATAAATCTCAAAAAGTGACACCCTGTGATGACCTTTCAAGTCCAATAAATATGAACTTTTCGTCACTTTTTTTTCTGTGATGTAACCATGAATCCTTCTGTAAATTACAGTTACAAGTTAAAACATAACTGCCTCAGTTTTAAATAAAATGTTTGATTTGAACTTGTAACAGACTGTACTGTAAAAAATACACTATTTTGGCAACTAACTTTAAAAGATGGCGCGTTTAGTCTGGATTCCAATGTGGTATGACACTTACTAATTGCTACTTCTTTAGTAAGGAAAAAGTATTTTGTCAGTTTTAGGTGCGTTTGAAATTAAATTCGTTTGTTGGTTTTCTTTAGTTATGATTTTAATTAAATCAGTTATACCAATTTTAATAACAAATGGTGGAACTGTTTGCCTTCAGTTGCAATGCAAGCTCTACATCTCTTTAAGAATAATCGCGTAATAAGACGGGCTTATCTTCTCGAGTTGATGTATTCAGCGACTTCTGCAATTTCTTGGCTCAGCTCGTCTAAATTTTGAATTGGTTTAGAGTACACGTTATCCTTTAACGTACCCCAGTAAAAGAAATCTATGGGTTTACTTTATGGGTATTTAAATCGGATGAACGGGCAGGCCACGAAATTGTACCACCCTGCCCAATCCACCTGTCGGGGTATTCTCGATTGAGAAACTCTCGAACTGCAAGTTTTTTTTTTTTTCTAATAACTTTCACGACTTGCCCAATTGCCAGATTTCGGCTTGACGTCGATTTCTGGGACACGTTGTAAATGAAGCTTCATGGTTTTCTATCTAAATATAGTGTTCCTAAATTCGCCTACCTACGAATCCCCCTTGTTTGGCTGATCCTCCGCCTAACACCCTGTATGTTAGCAGCTACGCCCTTTGGGTAACGCTTATCACTTCCTATCAGGGGAACCATTGGCCTGTTTGCTTACCTACAGATAAACTAACTAATACTTACTTGACGTCTGCCTGGCTCTTCGTGTATTCTTAGATAATTCTTGTTCTTCCGCTTTAGTTTTAAACTCTAACAAAGAAACATCATCTTCTAAGTCTGATTTAGAATGGTGTAGTGGTATATCTGCCACACCTAGACAAGTGTTGTCAACATTTTCCGGTTCCAGTCCTGTAAGTAAACACGGAAAAGAGTGTTACTAAAAACAGTCAAGAGTATTACTTTTTTATCATTCGTTATTATTATTTGTTTTATTTGACAACATAATTGTGCCGACTCTCGTGTCACAAAATTGTCTAATCACTAAAATTTATTAGTTTTTTATTTTTTATTGCAGTATTTTCAACAAGTGATGTGTTCACGTTATAACGTCAATATTTACTTTTTCGGAAGAGGACTTCAAAAGTGAAAAACATGCAAACAGGGTGTCTTTAACATTTTGTGAAGAAGTTTATCGCCTAAAGATATGTGAGGCCTAGTCTTTGTGTTTTCGCCTTTCCCACTTATTCGAAAGACGATGAAATAAGCAGTTGAATTAAAAAAAACTGCACCCTGACCACACTAGCACAGCACAGGTATATAATTGACAAAAGTGCATCATTCAACAATCATGTAATTCATAAATACCTTACATATCTTATCTACTAAAAATAAAAAATAGATACAAATTTAATCGTTTATAAGAAAAGTTTAGCCACATCGCATAACTCACTAAACACAATCACTAATTTCTCTACTTCTGAATTGAATTAATAACCAAATTTATATTTCCAGGAATTGATGCTTTATCCACTTGTTTTGATGACTCAAACCTTGTGATCACACCACAACACCATCACATGCTGTGAAAATAAAGCCTCAGAAAACCAAATAAGGAAAGGTAAAAGAATTGACTAAAGTTATCATTCGTTATCGATCGATATTTGTTAACACTACCAATGATTGTTGCCTCAATCATGGCAAATAAACTAAAACCTCTAATTCGAATAACGGTAGCATATGTTATTGTTTAAAAAACAAACAATAAATAAATACAGGGTGGAAGAGACATCGACGCACAACCGGTTACCATGGACTTAGTACATGATTCTGAAATTCCTTCCCCTGCGTTGAAATTTTTTGTCGGTTGAAATTTTTTCTACCATTTACCGGGTAATGTCATAGATTGACTTGAATTTGCCTTGGCGGCTGATAGTATGTCATGCTCACTCAAATGTCTCGCTGACGGTGGCGCGTGTGTCGGATCATTTAGCTCCCTTCAAAATGGTTGAGCTGAATGGTGCTGATCCATGCGTCATGTTCGTGAACGGGCGCCGTCAGTTGGGACTGGTCATCTCTTAGCTGCCAGGGCTTATTTTAATAAATTATTAGCTGGATTGTTTTTAATTATGTTTTGATGCACTCTGGACGCTTTTAACGTGTACGGTTTTTTGTACATCGTTCTCACTTATAGTGAACAACATTAATCGATGTAACTAAGATATATGTAAAAACATTATTATTTAAAAGAGTGTCCATGGAGTTTCTTGCCCGTTCTTCTCCATAGGTACCTACTACGCTTTGGAATGGGCAACTAGCTTCATATTTCTGACTGACCGACTCCTTGACAATTCAAAAGTGCCTGTAAATGGTTTAATTGAAATAAATGATTTGAGTTGAGTTGAGTTTGAGGTTATTTAAAATATAAAAAATTGCCGGTTGTGCGTCGATATCACTTCCATCCTGTATATTGAGAACGCTAATAATAGGGATGATGCCTTATTTGTTTATTTTTAGCTCAAAAAATACTTGCTGCTAAATATTGCAAACATTAGTATAGAAAGTGTAAAAACTTAAAAATTCCCAAGTTTAAATAAGAATTAGACAAGGACAGTACTATCGTAGAAGTGACGTCACGAATATGTAACTTCATAGTAGCGCCGTACATTGTCCGTACCGCGCAACAAGCGTGTATCTTCTTCATATTGACATAGATTTAACAGATATTTTCGATTATCTCATTTTTAATGTTAGTCATCATCCCTATTATGTTTAACACAATTGTATGCCGTGTTTTATGCAAATAAATGTTTTTTTTATTTATCTTTACTTATGTCGGGGCCAAAGGGTCCTGCAACTTTGGAAGGCGTATGACGGGCCATAGCAGCATAGTGCATACATCGATAACTCGCAGAGTACTCGCTTACAGATAAAATAAGTAAAACACGTAACTATCAATTAATTACAATAACATTACAGCCACGTTTATATTTTATTACCTACCTACAAGAGATTTATAACTGAAAACTAACTAACAATATTTATTTTAATTTTATAGTCTCCGTGGCTCGAAAAGCACGTTAACCCCCCGCGTTAACGTCCCTGCTGTCATTCGTAGATCTTTGACAATCGTTACGGGTAGTCAAAAGCCAAAAAGTCTAACAACTAGTCTTACCAAGGGGTATCGTGTAACCGCTGGGTAACACGATAACCCTATCTACCTAGGAACCCTAGGATTCAGAGAACATGGAGTTAGGAAGTATTAGGAGGTTCAAATTAAATTAGATAGCGAAACTCCGGAGACGTGCTGGGTATCGATATCTGAACACAATAGAATAAAATAAAATTGGGAGTGCGACCGCTGTTAGCTTTGTTACTTAAAAGTATGAGTTGAGAAAATATGATTTATCGTTTAATCGCTCGATCAACAAAAAAGGAAGTAAACGCTAAATTGATGTTTTTTTAAAATGGTTTTCTTACTTCTAAAGATTATTATGTAAATCTAAAAAAAGGAAAAAAAAAATAAAGAACAATGCCCACTTCCCATACATTTCAAAACCTGATAATGAAAGTTTATGTATAGTTATAAGGTATAGTAGAAACACTACCTGTAAGTTTAGAAAATAATGTCATATGGTCATTTTCACAATTGAAACGCCACGAAGTCCAAAAAATATTAATGATACTTTTTAGGTTAGGATTGGTCGTTATAAAGAAATAAATGTGCTAGAACGAATTATTTAAAACTCGAAGTTTAGTCTAAAATAGTAATACTTACTTATTATTACATATCTATGTGCTAAAACGTCTTTTTTACTTTGTGAATTCCTTAAAACCAGCTGCCCTTATGTCACTGCTTAAGCTCTCGATGATTGTCACTATAAATTGAGTGTCGAGCATTAAATGCCAAACGTCAAAAAATACGTTTCAATCGTCCTAACTCAATTACGTATTGCATGATTCATTAATTTAATTATTAATTTATTTTTAATTAATCTGTATTATATTATACATTGACTAAAAAAGAAATGCTTACTGAGTAAATAAAACGTAAAATAATGTATGAAACTCAGAAACAGAGTTGAATAAAGTCAAGTAGCAGTGTGTAAAATGGAACGTAGTAAAAAAGGGTAGTTGAGATGCGTTCAAAACATGCTAATATGTTTACTCCTGAAGTAGAACAAGCATAAAGAAAAAATAAATTTTAAAATATCGTGCGTTTCTTTTAACATTGTGATAAGCGCAATTAATATACAATTTAATTAGCTGTATATTAAGATTTTATTTCATTACTATACATAGTCAGGTGAAAAATGGGCATTCCTCTTTATACATTTGACAAAATGGTATAATTCTTTGAATAATAAAATATTATATAACACAGTAGCTCTCGTACGTCGCGTCGCTTCGGTCGCCCGCAAGACCTTGACGAAGCGAGACCTATTTCAGATTTGTTAGCGCACGGCTGTTTTTTTAGTTAGTGTAGAGCAAAAAATATGGAAATAATAAGTCCGTTCCACTTTCTTAGTGTTATGATCTGTTATATTGTCACTATTTTTTCAATACTTTTTGCTCTACACTAACTCAAAATGTTGCAATAGGGTTGATTGTACTTTACTAAAGCCTATCAACCCTATTCTAAGTTTAACATAATTATCAAATAAGCAATTAAATTACATAATGCTTATTAGTCTTAAAGGCTAAATTGTTATCAATTATTAAGAGCCTGGTTCTTAATATTAAAGGATTTAAAAAATCTACGCTGACATACGTTCGTTAGGTTTTTCATCTGTTTGTAAACGAATATCATTTGATGAAATACCCTTTTGAATAAAACTACGTTGACATACATCATAGTCATAGTCATAGTCATTTATTCATAAACAAGAAACTTGTATCTGAATTAACACACAGAATTAATAATAAGTAAGTAAAAAAAAAAAACTAATTAAATTACATAACTCAATCAACTTAAATTACACAATTACAGTACCTGTTACCACTAAAATAAATTACATTAGAATTCCATTCATTTCATAAAAACTGCTAGTGATTGATTGCTAGTGTGTATACGAACATGTTTTCTTAAAACCACCTTTTGACTGAAACTACGCTGACATAATACATTTATTGGGATTTTCATCAGTGTGTTTTCGAATATGCCTTAGTAAATTACTCTTTATACGAAAACAACGCTGACGGTAATCACACTTCAAAGCTTTTTCACCAGTGTTTTGCCGAATATAAGTTGTTAAAGTACTACGTTGACTAAAACTACGCCCACAAAAATCACAACGGTAAGGTTTTTAACCAGTGCGCATTTGGTTTTGTATCATGAAATAACTGTTTTTACCAAAACGACATTGACATACATCACACATAAGGTTTTTCACCAGTGTGTTTACGAATATGATTTGTTAAAGCACTCTTTTCAATAAAATTTCGCTGACATACATCACACTTAAAAGGTTTTTCACCTGTGTGTATTCGAATATGTCTCAATAAATTACCCCTTTTATCAAAACTACGCTGACAGACATCACACTTAAAAGGTTTTTCACCAGTGTGTAAACGAATATGTTTTGTTAAAGAACTCTTTTGACCAAAACAACGCTGACACACATCACACTTAAAAGGTTTTTCACCAGTGTGTATTCGAATATGTCTTGATAAATAACTCTTTTCACCAAAACTACGCTGACACACATCACACTTAAAAGGTTTTTCACCTGTGTGTATTCGAATATGTTTTGTTAAATTACCCCTTTCACCAAAACTACGCTGACAGACATCACACTTAAAAGGTTTTTCACCAGTGTGTCCACGAATGTGATTTGTTAAAGTACTCTTTTCAATAAAATTACGATGACATACATCACATTTGTAAGGTGTCTCACCAGTGTGTAAACGAAAATGTTTTGTTAATGAACTCTTTTCTTTAAAATTACGCTGACACACATCACACTTAAATGGTTTTTCACCAGTGTGTAGTCGAATATGTCTTAACAATCTACCTTTAGTGCCAAAACAACGCTGACACACATCACACTGAAAAGGTTTTTCTCCAGTGTGTATTCGAATATGTCTTAATAAATTACCCTTTTCACCAAAACTACGCTGACAGACATCACACTTAAAAGGTTTTTCACCAGTGTGTCCACGAATGTGAGTTGTTAAAGTACTACTTTGAACAAAACTACGCTGACATATATGACATTTGAAAGGTTTTTCACCAGTGTGTATTCGAATATGTCTTAATAAACTACCCTTTTCACCAAAACTACGCTGACAGACATCACACTTAAAAGGTTTTTCACCAGTGTGTATTCGAATATGTCTTAATAAAGTACCCTTTTCACCAAAACTACGCTGACAGACATCACACTTAAAAGGTTTTTCACCAGTGTGTCCACGAATGTGAGTTGTTAAAGTACTACTTTGAACAAAACTACGCTGACATATATGACATTTGAAAGGTTTTTCACCAGTGTGTAAACGAATATGTGTTTTTAAAGTACCCTTTTCTCCAAAACTACGCTGACACACATCACACTTATAAGGTTTTTCACCAGTGTGAATTTGAATATGTATTTTTAAATGCGAGGACCGACCAAAACTACGCCCACATACATTACACTTGTGAGATTTTTCACCAATTAGTGTACAAGTATTTTGTATCGTTTGTTTTACTGGACTAAAACTAAGCTTATCACATTTGTACCTCTCTTTGAAACCAGGTTTCTCCGTGCTAGGTATGTACATACGTTTTTTATTTAACCAGATAACTTTCGAGTCCGTTTTTTCATTTTTCTTTTGCTCGGCTGTTATTGCATCTTCTCGTTTCCTTCTTCGTGTGTCAAGTTTGGGTTTCTTCGCAAAGGTCATCCCTGTGATTATAATGCTAGTAAGTACAATGTTGGAAAAATATTGACACAAATCTAAATAATAGTGGATTTCATGATTCACGCTAGTTCCGATACGGAGAAATGTCTGGTGACAGTGAACAAATACACTATAAAGTGTATTGTTGTATCAGAAAGAGGGGACACGTTAATACGGACGACGGAGACGAGGGGAGACGGTAAGTATTTAAAAATTACAAATTTAGATAATTTATCTAAATTTGTAATTGTTAAATACTTACCGTCTTATTACAAAAAAAAAAAATTAACACTGTCCTGAAGTTATGCGCACGGACTCAATAAAATATCTTGGAGTCTGGGTCGATGACACGTTGACATGGAGTGGGCAAATAAATTCACTGGTCTCTAGGGTGAGAAAATTGATTTTTGTTTTTAAAAATCTAAGGACCTCTGCCAATTTCGCTACCCTGAGAACTGTGTACTTTGCTCTTGCCCATTCTGTTTTAACGTACTGTATTTCGGCCTGGGGTGGTGCTGGTAAATGTCTTTTGCTGCGTTTGGAGAGGGCGCAGAGGGCTGTCCTTAAGGTAATGGCCTTCAAACCCTATCGCTTCCCTACCAGCGAACTATACACGCTATGGAAGCTACCTACAGTAAGGCACTCTTTTGTGCTAAGTACAGTGTTGCGGAAGCATTCAAGTTTGTCTTTTGACCCTGAGTTTAGAAGACATAAACGTAGGACTGACAGAGTTTGTTCGACATCAGGTGTTAAATTGGAAATTGTCCGCTTGCAGTTCACTTTCTGCAGTCCCGTGATTTATAACAAAATTAATAAAGTTCTTACTATTTATCCATGTACTCTCCGGGATTGCAAAAGAATTAGTGATAAATGGCTTCATACTCTCACATACGAAGAAATTGAGAATTTAGTGAAACCCTAAAGATCTTTCATCCGTAAACATGCACACCAAATACACGTAGCGTAGAGTGTGCTCGTGGGGTTCCACAAGCGCACTCAACACTTACACCCTACAGACACGCACTACACTCACATACAACACCCCCACATGCACAACGTTAAACACTTAAAATTTTATTTTTAATTCTTTGTAACTGTTCTTTTTTAAACTCTTGTATTTTATCCCTGGAATTTGGAATGCCGTAGTCTCCTTCTTGGAGGTTGGCGTTAATAGCTGCGCCACAGTTCGTAACTAATGTAGCTATTTACGTACGCAATCAATTTTGTAAAATGTGTTTTTGTTCCAAATAAAGATTATTATTATTATTATTATATTATTTACTGTATTAAATCAAGACTACAAGGGTTAGGATTGTTACGGTATTAAAGTTAGTACCCGGTAAATGATTTCCGATTACAAAACGAAGACTTTCTCTTAATCACATAATACCAAAGAAGTTCCATGGTTTAAATAATATCCAAAGGTAAGTACAAAAATGGCATTCTTCCATTACTTCATACAGGTTTTTTTTAAAGCTTCAGTTCTTTGTTTAGGTTACAATATATTGAACAAGCACAATTTGTACACAATAAAACAATAAGATACATTCGGCGATAGCGCGCGTAAGTTGAGACGAATGTTTACGTTGCGTCCTTTTTTAATAATTAAATCCACTTCCTATTTCTATTCAATGTTCTAAGTACTACAGTTACTGTTATGTGATTTGTTGTGTATGGTTAAATCGTGAGCTACAAACAAAAATGGAACAATAAGCATTGTATATTTTGACTACCTAACGCGGATGTTCTTATTATTATTAAAGGAAATATATTTGCAAACCTAAAAAAGTGACGAAAAGTTCATATATGAAGGATATATGAACTTTTCGTCACTTTTTTTTCTGTGATGTAACCATAAATCCTTCTGTAAATTACAGTTGCAAGTTAAAACATAACTGCCTCAGTTTTAAATAAAATGTTAGATTAGAACTTTAACAGACTGTACTGTAAATAAAAAACACTATTTTGGCAACTGACTTTAAAAGATGGCGCGTTTAGTCTGGATTCCAATGTGGTATGACACTTACTAATTGCTACTTCTTATTTGAGGAAAAAGTAATTTGTTAGTTTTAGGTGCGTTTGAAATTAAATTCGTTTGTTGGTTTTCTTTAGTTATGATTTTAATTAAATCAGTTATACCAATTTTTATAACAAATGTTCGAACTTTTTGCCTTCATGCAAGCTCTACATCTCTTTAAGAATAATCGCGTAATAAGACGGGCGTATCTTCTCGAGTTGATGTATTCAGCGACTTCTGCAATTTCTTGGCTCAGCTCGTCTAAATTTTGAATCGGTTTAGAGTACACGTTATCCTTTATCGTACCCCAGTAAACTAAATCTACGGGTATTTAAATCGGATGGCCACGAAATTGTACCACCCTGCCCAATCCACTGCGAGAGTTTCTCTAATATATATTTATATTTTTTTCTAATAACTGTCACGACTTGCCCAATTGCCAGTTTTTGGCTTGGCGTTGATTTCTGGGACATGTTGTAAATGAAGCTTTATGGATTTCTATCTAAATATGGTGTTCCTAAATTGGTCTACCTACGAATCCCCCTTGTTTGGCTGATCCTCCGCCTAACACCCTGTATGTTAGCAACTACGCCCTTTGGGTAACGCTTATCACTTCCTATCAGGGGAACCATTGGCCTGTTTGCTTACCTACAGATAAACTAACTAATACTTACTTGACGTCACCCTGGCTCTTCGTGTATTCTTAGATAATTCTTGTTCTTCCACTTTAGTTTTAAACTCTAACAAAGAAACATCATCTTCTAAGTCTGATTTAGAATGGTGTAGTGGTATATCTGCCACACCTAGACAAGTGTTGTCAACATTTTCCGGTTCAAGTTCTGTAAGTAAACACGGAAAAGAGTATTACTAAAAACAGTCAAGAGTATTACTTTTTTATCATTCTTTATTATTATTTGTTTTATTTGACAACATAATTGTGCCGACTCTCGTGTCACAAAATTGTCTAATCACTAAAAATTTTTTTTTTTTTTTATTGCGTCAATATTTACTTTTTCGGAAGAGGACTTCAAAAGTGAAAAACATGCAAACAGGGTGTCTTTAACATTTTGTGAAGAAGTTAATCGCCTAAAGATATGTAAGGCCTAGTCTTTGTGTTTTCGCCTGTCCCACTTATTCGATAGACGATGAAATAAGCAGTTGAATTAAAAAAAAACTGCACCCTGACCACACTAGCACAGCACAGGTAATTTTTATATAATTGACAAAAGTGCATCATTCAACAATCATGTAATTCATAAATACCTTACATATCTTATCTACTAAAAATAAAAAATAGATACAAATTTAATCGTTTATAAGAAAAGTTTAGCCACATCGCATAACTCACTAAACACAATCACTAATTTCTCTACTTCTGAATTGAATTAATAACCAAATTTATATTTCCAGGAATTGATTCTTTATCCACTTGTTTTGATGACTCAAACCTTGTGATCACACCACAACACCATCACTTGCTGGGAAAATAAAGCCTCAGAAAACCAAATAAGGAAAGGTAAAAGAATTGACTAAAGTTATCATTGGTCAGTAGTGTTGAAGCAAATATGGATCGATATTTGTTTACACTACCAATGTTTGTTGCCTCAATCATGGCAAATAAACTGAAACCTCTAATTCGAGTAGCATATGTTATTGTTTCAAAAACAAACATTAAATAAATACAGGGTGTAACAGACATCGACGCACAACCGGTTACCATGGACTCAGTACATGATTCTGAAATTCCTTCCCCTGCGTTGAAATTTTTTGTCGGTTATTTAAAATATAAAAAATTGCCGGTTGTGCGTCGATATCCCTTCCATCCTGTATATTGAGAACGGTAATAATAGGGATGATGCCTTTTTTGTTTATTTTTAGCTCAAAAAATATTTGCTGCTAAATATTGCAAACATTAGTATAGAAAGTGTAAAAACTTAAAAATTCCCAAGTTTAAATAAGAATTAGACAAGGACAGTACTATCGTAGAAGTGACGTCACGAATATGTAACTTCATAGTAGCGCCGTACATTGTCCGTACCGCGCAACAAGCGTGTATCTTCTTCATATTGACATAGATTTAACAGATATTTTCGATTATCTCATTTTTAATGTTAACACAATTGTATGCCGTGTTTTATGCAAATAAATGTTTTTTTTAATTTATCTTTACTTATGTCGAGGCCAAACGGTCCTGCACCTTTGAAAGGCGTATGACGGGCCATAGCAGCATAGTGCATACATCGATAACTCGCAGAGTACTCGCTTACAGATAAAATAAGTAAAACACGTCCACATCTGTTTGAGATTGGTTTTATTAACTATCAATTAATTACAATAACATTACAGCCACGTTTATATTTTATTACCTACCTACAAGAGATTTATAACTGAAAACTAACTAACAATATTTATTTTAATTTTATAGTCTCCGTGGCTCGAAAAGCACGTTAACCCCCCGCGTTAACGTCCCTGCTGTCATTCGTAGATCTTTGACAATCGTTACGGGTAGTCAAAAGCCAAAAAGTCTAACAACTAGTCTTACCAAGGGGTATCGTGTAACCGCTGGGTAACACGATAACCCTATCTACCTAGGAACCCTAGGATTCAGAGAACATGGAGTTAGGAAGTATTAGGAGGTTCAAATTAAATTAGATAGCGAAACTCCGGAGACGTGCTGGGTATCGATATCTGAACACAATAGAATAAAATAAAATTGGGAGTGCGACCGCTGTTAGCTTTGTTACTTAAAAGTATGAGTTGAGAAAATATGATTTATCGTTTAATCGCTCGATCAACAAAAAAGGAAGTAAACGCTGTTTTGATGTTTTTTTTTAATGGTTTTCTTACTTCTAAAGATTATTATGTAAATCTAAAAAAAGGAAAAAAAAATAAAGAACAATGCCCACTACCCATACATTTCAAAACCTGATAATGAAAGTTTATGTATAGTTATAAGGTATAGTAGAAACACTACCTGTAAGTTTAGAAAATAATGTCATATGGTCATTTTCACAATTGAAACGCCACGAAGTCCAAAGAATATTAATGATACTTTTTAGGTTAGGATTTGTCGTTATAAAGAAATAAATGTGCTAAAACTAATTATCTAAAACTCGAAGTTTAGTCTAAAATAGTAATACTTACTTATTATTACATATCTATGTGCTAAAACGTCTTTTTTACTTTGTGAATTCCTTAAAACCAGCTGCCCTTATGTCACTGCTTAAGCTCTCGATGATTGTCACTATAAATTGAGTGTCGAGCATTAAATGTCAAACGTCAAAAAATACGTTTCAATCGTCCTAACTCAATTACATATTGTGACAATCAGCATGATTCATAAATGTAATTATTAATTTATTTTTAATTAATCTGTATTATATTATACATTGACTAAAAAAGAAATACTTACTGAGTAAATAAAACGTAAAATAATGTATGAAACTCAGAAACAGAGTTGAATAAAGTCAAGTAGCAGTGTGTAAAATGGAACGTAGTAAAAAAGGGTAGTTGAGATGCGTTCAAATGATATAATTCTTTGAATAATAAAATATTATATAACACAGTAGCTCTCGTACGTCGCGTTGCTTCGGTCGCCCGCAAGACCTTGACGAAGCGAGACCTATTTCAGATTTGTTAGCGCACGGCTGTTTTTTTAGTTAGTGTAGAGCAAAAAATATGGATATAATAAGTCCGTTCCACTTTCTTAGTGTTATGATCTGTGTTATTGTCACTATTTTTTCAATACTTTTTGCTCTACACTAACTCAAAATGTTGCAATATCAACCCTATTCTAAGTTTAAAATAATTATCAAATAAGCAATTAAGTTACATAATGCTTATTAGTCTTAAAGGCTAGATTGTTATCAATTATTAAGAGCCTGGTTCTTAATAACGTAACGTAACGTAAAAAATCTACGCTGACATACGTTCGTAAGGTTTTTCACCTGTTTGTAAACGAATATGATTTGATGAAATACCCTATAGAATAAAACTACGTTGACATACATCGCACATAAGGTTATTTGCTAGTGTGTATACGAACATGTTTTCTTAAAACCACCTTTTGACTGAAACTACGCTGACATAATACATTTATTGGGATTTTCATCAGTGTGTTTTCGAATATGCCTTAGTAAATTACTCTTTATACGAAAACTACGCTGACGGTAATCACACTTCAAAGCTTTTTCACCAGTGTTTTGCAGAATATAAGTTGTTAAAGTACTACGTTGAATAAAACTACGCCCACAAAAATCACAACGGTAAGGTTTTTAACCAGTGCGTATTCGGTTTTGTATCATGAAATAACTGTTTTTACCAATACTACATTGACATACATCACACATAAGGTTTTTCACCAGTGTGTTTACGAATATGATTTGTTAAAGCACTCTTTTCAATAAAATTTCGCTGACATACATCACACTTAAAAGGTTTTTCACCTGTGTGTATTCGAATATGTCTTAATAAATTACACCTTTCACCAAAACTACGCTGACAGACATCACACTTAAAAGGTTTTTCACCAGTGTGTAAACGAATATGTTTTGTTAAAGAACTCTTTTGACCAAAACAACGCTGACACACATCACACATAAAAGGTTTTTCACCAGTGTGTATTCGAATATGTCTTGATAAATAACTCTTTTCACCAAAACTACGCTGACACACATCACACTTAAAAGGTTTTTCACCTGTGTGTATTCGAATATGTCTTAATAAATTACCCCTTTCACCAAAACTACGCTGACAGACATCACACTTAAAAGGTTTTTCACCTGTGTGTCCACGAATGTGATTTGTTAAAGTACTCTTTTCAATAAAATTTCGATGACATACATCACATTTGTAAGGTGTCTCACCAGTGTGTAAACGAAAATGTTTTGTTAAAGAACTCTTTTCATTAAAATTAAGCTGACACACATCACACTTAAATGGTTTTTCACCAGTGTGTAGTCGAATATGTCTTAACAATCTACCCTTAGTACCAAAACGACGCTGACACACATCACACTTAAAAGGTTTTTCACCAGTGTGTATTCGAATATGTTTTAATAAATTACCCTTTTCACCAAAACTACGCTGACAGACATCACACTTAAAAGGTTTTTCACCAGTGTGTCCACGAATGTGAGTTGTTAAAGTACTACTTTGAACAAAACTACGCTGACATATATGACATTTGAAAGGTTTTTCACCAGTGTGTAAACGAATATGTGTTTTTAAAGCACCTTTTTCTCCAAAACTACGCTGACACACATCACACTTATAAGATTTTTCACCAGTGTGATGACGAATATGAGTTGTTAAAGCACCCTTTTCAACAAAACTACGTTGACATATATAACATTTGAAAGGTTTTTTACCAGTGTGTAAACGAATGTGTGTTGTTAGAGTACCCTTTTTACCAAAACTAAGCTGACTCACATCACACTTATAAGGTTTTTCACCAGTGTGGTGACGAATATGAGTTGTTAGAGTACCCTTTTTACCAAAACTACGCTGACACACATCACACTTATAAGGTTTTTCATCAGTGTGAATTTGAATATGTATTTTTAAATGCGAGGACCGACCAAAACTACGCCCACATACATTACACTTGTGAGATTTTTCACCAATTAGTGTACAAGTATTTTGTATCGTTTGTTTTACTGGACTAAAACTAAGCTTATCACATTTGTACCTCTCTTTGAAACCAGGTTTCTCCGTGCTAGGTATGTACATACGTTTTTTATTTAACCAGATAACTTTCGAGTCCGTTTTTTCATTTTTCTTTTGCTCGGCTGTTATTGCATCTTCTCGTTTCCTTCTTCGTGTGTCAAGTTTGGGTTTCTTCGCAAAGGTCATCCCTGTGATTATAATGCTAGTAAGTACAATGTTGGAAAAATATTGACACAAATCTAAATAATAGTGGATTTCATGATTCACGCTAGGTCCGATAAGGAGAAATGTCTGGTGACAGTGAACAAATACACTATAAAGTGTATTGTTGTATCAGAAAGAGGGGATACGTTAATACGGACGACGGATACAAGGGCGGTAGTATTTAACGGTATTAAAGTTAGTACCCGGTAAATGTTTTCCGATTACAAAACAAAGACTTTCTCTTAATCACATAATACCAAAGAAGTTCCATGGTTTAAATAATATCCAAAGGTAAGTACAAAAATGGCATTCTTCCATTACTTCATACAGGTTTTTTTAAAACTTCAGTTCTTTGTTTAGGTTACAATATATTGAACAAGCACAATTTGTACACAATAAAACAATTAGATACATTCGGCGATAGCGCGCGTAAGTTGAGACGAATGTTTACGTTGCGTCCTTTTTTAATAATTAAATCCACTTCCTATTTCTATTCAATGTTCTAAGTACTACAGTTACTGTTATGTGATTTGTTGTGTATGGTTAAATCGTGAGCTACAAACAAAAAATGGAACAATAAGCATTGTATATTTTGACTACCTAACGCGGATGTTCTTATTATTATTAAAGGAAATATATTTGCAAACCTATACACATATCGAAAATCATCGTCACTTTATTCAAAAAGATTAACACGACGACGATGCTTGTAACATTGCTGATACGTCTCCAGCATATCTAAATCTTCGAAACCATCAAGTAAAAAAAACTATTTGTAAATAACGGTTTATAAATACAAATACACAATTATTATCAACGCTAA
This sequence comes from Dasypolia templi, assembly GCA_963555695.1. Taxonomy (NCBI): domain Eukaryota; kingdom Metazoa; phylum Arthropoda; class Insecta; order Lepidoptera; family Noctuidae; genus Dasypolia; species Dasypolia templi. The sequence continues at coordinate 10,291,194 of OY743164.1, forward strand.
CCTCAAATAAATTTGTACCGAAGTTTAATCCCTAGATAAACTAGGGGTCTCGGCATAGTCATGATTTAAACCTAGCAATAATCCCAGAACTAAATTTAGATCATGTTTTGGAATGAGACGGTTAATGTTTTAAACAAAAAAAAAACTTCTGACATATATTAAAGTTAAAAGCTAAACTTTTGGAATACAAGGAAAAACTACAAAAAAATTACATGTATATACAACATGTCCCAGAAATCAACGTCAAGTCGAAAATGGGTAACAGGCCAAGTCGTTACAGTTATTAGAAAAATATGAAGAAAAAAACATTAATATTTTATGGACAAAAATAAATCTCAAAAAGTGACACCCTGTGATGATCATTCAAGTCCTTCATATATGAACTTTTCGTCACTTTTTTTTCTGTGATGTAACCATGAATCCTTCTGTAAATTACAGTTACAAGTTAAAACATAACTGCCTCAGGTTTAATTAAAATGTTAGATTAGAACTTGTAACAGACTGTACTGTAAAAAATACACTATTTTGGCAACTAACTTTAAAAGATGGCGCGTTTAGTCTGGATTCCAATGTGGTATGACACTTACTAAGTGCTACTTCTTAAGTAAGGAAAAAGTAGTTTGTCAGTTTTAGGTGCGTTTGAAATTAAATTCGTTTGTTGATTTTCTTTAACTAAGATTTTAATTAAATCAGTTATACCATTTTTTATAACAAATGTTCGAACTGTTTGCCTTCATGCAAGCTCTACATCTCTAAGAATAATCGCGTAATAAGACGGGCGTATCTTCTCGAGTTGATGTATTCAGCGACTTCTGCAATTTCTTGGCTCAGCTCGTCTAAATTTTGAATTGGTTTAGAGTACACGTTATCCTTTATCGTACCCCAGTAAAAGAAATCTAGGGGTTTACTTTTATGGGTATTTAAATCGGATGAACGGGCAGGCCACGAAATTGTACCACCCTGCCCAATCCACTGTGAGAGTTTCACTATTAAATATTTTTATTTTTTTTCTAATAACTGTCACGACTTTTTGGGCACAATTGCCAGTTTTTGGCTTGACGTTGATTTCTGGGACACGTTGTAAATGAAGCTTTATGGTCTTCTATCTAAATATGGTGTTCCTAAATTGGTCTACCTACGAATCCCCCTTGTTTGGCTGATCCTCCGCCTAACACCCTGTATGTTAGCAGCTACGCCCTTTGGGTAACGCTTATCACTTCCTATCAGGGGAACCATTTGCCTGTTTGCTTACCTACAGATAAACTAACTAATACTTACTTGACGTCTGCCTGGCTCTTCGTGATAATTCTGGTTCTTCCACTTCAGTTTTAAACTCTAACAAAGAAACATCATCTATTAAGTCTGATTTAGAATGGTGAAGTGGTATATCTGCCACACCCAGACAAGTGTTGTCAAAATTTTCCGGTTCCAGTTCTGTAAGTAAACACGGAAAAGAGTATTACTAAAAACAGTCAAGAGTATAACTCTTTTATTATTAGTTATTAAGTATTTGTTTTATTTCACAACATAATGTTGCCGATTCTCTTGTCACAAAATTGTCTAAAATAGACTAAAAATCACTAAATGTTGTTTAACTACGTTTCCGATTCTGAAATCGATTAATATGACACAACTTATCTATGGTGTAGTTTGACAGCACTAATATCCTTTTAGTTACTGATCCAATTTAGTGAAAATGGCAATTATGCTATTCTGGATTTCACGTTTTTCACCTATTTTTTTTTTTTTTAAACTAAATCCGACAATTTTTCGTCCCGATTTAGTTACTTGTGAGTTTGGAAATCACTATGGAAGCTTATGTGATTGCAGCTGTTGTCGATTCGCGACACAAAAAACAGACAGACTCAGACAAATTCAACATGTCCTTGAGGGCTTTCCTACGGCGCGGCGCGGCGATGAGAATACCGGAGATTTTTAACTTACTGAACGAAAAACCGGATGATCTTTTCTCGAGATAACATTTTTATTAGTAAACTAGCTTTTGCCCGCGGTTACGCCCGCGTGTAGGTCGAAAATTCCCGTAAATCCTTCTCCATTGAGCAAACTTTCATGGTGTTCGGTCAAACGGTGTTGGAGTTCACTCTCGACTTACAAAATGTATACTCCTATGCCAGTACTAAAGTTTATATTATTTAATTCAAACATGATACGAAAGATACGCAGCGCCATCTAGCGTCAAAAAGCAATTGTTACCGACGACTGTTATTGTTCTTAGCCTCGGGAACATTACTCTTTTTTCTAGATGAAAGATACCTCTCGTCTCGTCTTTTCTGTACCCCTGACAACGTACCTATTTGTAAAATTTCATGATGTTCGGTTCAGTGGTTTGGGCGTGAAAAGGTTACAAACTTACTTTCGCATTTATAAAATTAGTTAGGGAGGAAGTTAAGATTACCTTTATTACGCTGAAATAAATAGGTACCTGTTTTTTTTTTAATTGCTGTAGGGTGTCGATTTTAATGAAATTAAACGTTTTTTAATCATATTAGTTACATTAGGATTTCGTTACTGAGTACAAGTTATTACATCGTAATTTATTAAAATATAAACTTTTAATATATTTTTACGCTTTCATTCTGCACCCTGTATTTCATTTAAATAATTATTGATTGATTTTACTCAGGTTTTTTTGCTCTTCTGATCATTTTGTTCACTTTCATTCATTCTTTATTTTAATTTCCGATAAATCTTGGTATATGGTCCATATAACTTAGCGATTGTTAAATTCGATTTAAGATGTGTCAAAATTGTTTTTAAGTTTAGAGAATCTTGTTTGCCGAATGGCTTTTAAGATTATCTTAACCAAAAATAAGAACTTTTAGTGATAGTTCAATTCAGTGTACAAGAGAATCGGCACCATTGTGGTTTAACTTGAATTAACTAAACAATGACAAAAAATTGTAGTATTGTAAAAATGTATGATCAACTTTTTTATATTTACTACCCATAATTCCGTTATGATCATAAAACATACCATAACTTTGATGTTCCTCCTTTGGCTCAATAATAATATCTAGTCCCTCACAAACAGCTGGTAATTCTTCTTTAATTGCAATGCTTTCTGTTTGAATTACGTCAATTATATTTATGTTCTCTGTTGGAGATTTAATTAACCCTCCGGAAACTAATAAGTGGTCTTGTTGTAATAAGGGATCGAGCTGTCAAAAGATGATTATAGCATTAGATAAAATATGCTGGTGATCACAGTCCTGTGAGCACAAACTTTTTAAAGGAGAATGCCAAAGTTTCCCACAAGACTCGGCCAGAACCGACAAAGATGAACTATATGTCAAAAAAAGGAAAATAATTATAGAATTACATGGTATAATTAGTTTTCTATTACAAGAACACCAAACAAAGTAAAAGATCTGTAAAGTTGACCACTTAATACTTCTGATTTTAGCAATGAATAATACAGGTTCGGGTACCGTTTTAAAAGCCAAATACGACTATGTATTTAGTAGGAAATCGGAGTCCTGAAACACAGCAATAAACAATACAAAACTCAAAAAAACACGGAAACACTTCGTCGCTGGTGATATCACGCGGGAGAAGTAAATACAACTTTTTGACAGACAGATTCAAGTTAAAGTTTGACATCTGGTATTGCCAGCATTATAGGAATAAACTATGCGAAACAGTATCGATAATCGAATTGAATCTTTTTTAATTATTACTTTATTGTAAAATATATATTTAAAAATGTAACTAAATGCTATTTATTGATATAATAATCTGTTTATTGACATAAGTAAGTAATTAATTCACTTACATAGTCCTATATTGATATTTTCGCAATCGATTTGCAAGAGCAGTTTCGTATCGATATAAATATTTTGGTATTGGCAACATTTCTAATTGAAATGGTAGATTATGAAATGTGTTGATATATTGAATAACTATTTAAAATGAGTTTTCAACGGTGGGCTTCTACAGATTTTATTTATATTGTATAATTCTTACTGTTTTTTATTATCAATTATCATTATTATAGAAAGTCTGTCGGACGCTACCCATGTTTCGAGCCTAATCTTGGCATTGTCCTTTATACTGAGGCCCTAGTGTGAGTTCATTTTAACATTCATCAATCGAAATAAATAATGATAATAATAAATAACACAATCGACGTCAAATTGCAGACTGTTCATTCTTGTTAAAAGTCCTCAATAACAATGTTGATAACCCTGAGTTATTGTCAACATTTTATTTTAATGTGCCAAGTAAAGCACTTCGTTTTAATCCACGGATACGTGTAGCTCATACATTTTCGAATTATAGGCAGAACAGTTATATTGTGCGCGCAAGCATACACTTTAATGAGATATGCAAATAATTTGATTTTGTTCCATTCATAGTTAGTGTGAATTCGACCAGAAGGTGCTTAATAAGCAACAATTTTTTTTTAAGTAGTGGTATGTCATATTGTTTTGTTTTTATTATTTTCTCTTTTATTTCAGTCATAAAATTGTAATCCTAGTACTTTTTTAAAGCTTCTTAATTTAAATAAGGCGTCTATTATGAGTCTATACGCGAGGATTTGTAATTGGCTTTCTGGTGACTATGGTATACTACTATTGAAAAAGGAGTTTTCAATTGCACTGGCTTCTTGGTGTCAATTCCTTTCATCCACGCTGAGTGGTATATTACCAAATGCTTGGCAGTAGATTTCTCTGTTGTGAGCATTAAACGGCAAAACACTGGGCTCCGCGGGCTACCGCTCCACCACGACAACGCGCCTTCGCACACCGCGCTAAAAACGAGGGACTTCCAGTACAGCACGCCGGTCAAACTCCTGGGTCACTCTCCTTACAGCGCTGACCCAGCACCGTGTTACTTCTTTTCATTCCCGAACATGAAACATCTGCTCAAAGGGATACAATTTTCGTCGTCGGAAAAAAGTTTCAAAAACTGGTTCAGACGCATGAAACTTTGTATGGAGGCTAGTAAAGTACTTTGAAAAGATTTAATAAAAACATTTACCCAACGAACTTTTATTTTATTTTCACAAAACTTTCTGAGTAAAAACGTATTGGTGTGTGAAAAATGTGCCCCGGCCAACATTTTTACGTTAGTTTGACAATGCCTCTTTTACAGGCTGCTGAAGTATGTACTATATAATGCCGTTAAGTTATGCGTGACTCGTTATGCCAAAGGAGATAATGAATTAAAAAATTATTTGAATCAAGCATCTGAAATCCAGACACAATAGGTATGAGCTTTATGTTTGATATGACGGACGCATATTTTCCCGCAACTTGTTCTTTTCGGTGTTTTCACTAGATCACTGCATCATGTTTACTGCAATTTTTTTCTTTCTTTTCTTTCCTTTCTTTAGTGGAATCACTACCACATTATGCTGAAATCAAAACTTATAAGAATAATTGAGAAGAATACCTCACCTCATAATCCTCATTCATCATCTGAGCAAACACCTTTTCTGCTTCCAGACATTGTCTCAGTAATCGGTAGCATTGCTTAAGTTTAGCGCAGCAGATGAAACAAGCAAGCATCGGTCTTCTGTCTTCAGTTATAAACTGCAACAAAACTTGTCTTAACACTATTATGTTCTGAAGAAAATACTTCCAATTTTATTTTACTTATTGTATAGCCAGCAGTAGATAGTCAGTAATGCTTTCTACAACATTGTTGTCAACGCTGGCATAACCTGGCTCAGGCTGGCACAGGAGCATGGGGAAGGCACAAGAAAAGAGCCATGTCCAGCAGTGGATGAAGTCGGCTGTGGATGATGATGATGATGATGAATGCTTTCTGTACGCCTCGGACAGAGACGGCATTGATTACCACTCTTGCTCAAACCAGACAGGCAACTTATTTGGTTGTGTTATGTAATAAAGATTGTTAAATGTTATTTATTTATTGTAAGTCCAGCACCCTAATTGCGTAACACATTTTGTTTTTGAATGCGATTCTGTAATGAAACAAATTGCGTTCTTAATCGTTTCCTATAGTTGGAATTGTGTAATAAAAATGATCTCAATTGGGAAGGCAACTGTCAAAATGGCGCTGTCGTAGCTAGTTGCCAACACAAGCCAATAATACAAGGCGTGATGTGATTTTATTTTATTTTAGCGAAAATTGAAGCGTTGTTGTGTTCCTAGATACTCCGAAATTGGAGTCTACAATTTCTCGAGAGCCCGTAAACTTAGAAGATTGTGGTTAGCTATTCGTGGAGATTTTTTTGAGTTCGTGTTTATGTCGTAATCATATTGAAGAATGCGATTACGAGGAAATATTCAATGTTTAAAATTCTGACATTTTCCATGTCAAGTACTTGATTTAAAATACGGAAATCGCAGAAAATACCGAAATAGTGAAATAAAATCAAACTCATGAATGAACATAAAATGAGATGAATGAATGAAATGTCAAATTTATTGTAGGCCGTAGGGACCAGGCTATGATCACGCCATCTACAATTAGCTTTGCCCGACCTTCCCAATTCTGCCAAATTGTATAGGGATGTGTGGCATTTCTTGCTCTATCTCGCGTTTTGTTTCATCGAAAAGGAATTATTCGCTTCAGAATAATTTTGCTACAATTTAATTTTGTTTTAACTACAACTGGCCGTCTACTAATGCATATAAATAAAAATGTACAATGATGGCTGAAAAATTCAAACCCAATAAATAAAACAATTTCTACCATAAACTACCAAAATTGAAATACGCAACGAAACGTTCTTTTCTTCACGTTTTAGTTACCTGTGGCCAATGACAAAATCGTAGAAAAGCAGTGTTGTCAAATTAGTGGGACTTCCACTAAAACAAGGAGTTTTGGACACCCGTACTAAAAAAAATATGGTGGATAACACTTTGTAGAAAATACTACAATCAACTACTAAAACTATTGTTTATCTAAAACCTGGGTCAGAAATTTTACCATTTATTTATTTCAAATGCCGAAACTATGTACTTCGGATTTGAACGCTGATTTGTAAAGCCTTGTAATGACGTCATTCTATGTGAGATGACCGGTACCTAAAATTTAGATTTACAGTATCAAAAATAGCACATAAACTTTGGTGGCGGACTGTGACGCCATGTTTCGCGAGTTCAAACCCGGTCGTCATTAAGTTGCCTTTTTGTATTTCCAAACATTTCAAAAATCATTACTTTACAAAATATATTATTATGTTTAATAGTTGTATGGGCGACCGGGAGTTTGTTTGAAGGTGAGAGCAGCACAAAGACTAGTAGGAGACAGACGTGTGTCGCTTTAAATGCGAATGTTCAGTATACCGCCATCTCAAAATATATCATAAATATTTTAACCGGCAATATACACGGAGAATCAATTTTGGTTATTGCATTTCCTAAACAATAAAGGGGTGAGTGGCATTACGAGTTACCAGTGGAGTTAACCCAATCGGGAATGTATTTGGTTTTACATATTGGTGTCAATTGTTCCAGCCTACCGTCACGCCCTTTGTTTGTTGGAGGACTTTAAGGACATTTCTAAAAGTGCACTGGCCAAACCGTATGTACGATTTTACCTTTTGTGCTTATCTTTTATGTTCATTGTTTACCACTTCTGTGGCGAAGACTCTCGTCCAGCCGGCAGTACTGAGGACTGGAAGGGTTCCATGCACCCACCGCTACCTGTCTAAAACCCTCCTGGCGCCCTTCTTTGTTTAGTGTATAAGATAGATATAATTAAGCTAAGTTTTAGTGCCATGCGGTCACTGTCCTTTAGGCTGGTGTATCTTAAGCCAAGTTTATAATAAATCAGTGTCACAATACAAGAAGTCTTTTTACTGTCCAACTACTGCCAACAAACGAGCACATAATAGACTGTTTAGCATGACGAATATAGTGAAGAATTTTATAAGAAGCTGCGCCCGTGTATAGATCGAAAACAACGTCATTAAAAAAAAACACGGAACATACTTCCAGGATAAAAATTTAACCGTTTTTTGCCATTAATGTCTAACAAACATCCAAACATCTTCACTAACATTTTCAAGTAATTTTATTTGTGATATTATATAAAGTAGTTCTCCAAGTTTAGTCCTACAGCCCAACTGGAATTGGGAAAAAAAATTCGCAACACTGATAAAAGTTTTTTTAATATTTACGATTCGCATTGTTTTGCTTTGAAATACGAAAGTTGTTTTTTATTGTTGAACACATATAATAATTTAAAATGAGACTCAGAATCATATTTACTTACTATTCCTATAGGTACATTTACATTTTGGTCTATGTTACAGTTTCGTATTCTTGTTTTGTGTGTGTATCGCTGAAAACGTTTGGAAAGGACTAGGGGCTAGGGCTGATATGGCTCTGTCTTCGGTTTGTACTGGCTGCTCACACACTCCACAGCGAAAAGTACTTATGTCAATATCATCACTACAAGCAAGTACCTATGCCAATACATAAAGGAATAACGTGTGTAGGAGTGTACCTTCACATCTTATTGATTTATGTAGATAGAAGTTCTTAATTGGTCAGTCTACAGTGTAGACACAAGTTAGTAACCTATGTGGGGTGAGCTGTTTGTTGCAGATTAAATAATGATTGTAAATTAGTATATCACCTTCAAACTCGCTAAACAACTGAAATTGTAAATTGATGTTTTTGTTTGTACATAAACACTAAAACAAACTATAATAACAACTACAAAAATTAACCAAAATATTTTTGCAGACGGTGCTAAAACTTACAAGAATGGAATACAAATACCAACAATAAGCTAGTTGACATATGGGGGATAAATGGAACCAATCTTCTGTATTAATAATTGAAGGTAAGCTTTTTGACACAGTTATGAATCAAGCGGGAACTCACATAATTGTGAATATATTTCCTTAGGCAAACTATCTACTTATGTATTCACATCACATATTTTATGTTTACCTAAATAATGTTTACTATTCTAATTAAGTGTTATGTTAAATAAGATCATCTGGAGACTTAATAATTGGCTCTAAATAAAGAAGACATAATACAACCCACAGCAAGGACTAGGCCGATGGCTTTTGTTCAGCCATACGTATTGTTGGCTAACTAGGCATCCACTTTATTTGAACAGAAAATAATTTGATTTGTTTTCAAACTGTAGGAAAGTTCCCGGGGTGTTCCACCTACAAAGACAAGGCAGCATGAATAATGGTGCCCCATTGCTGTTTCTTCGGCCACTGCTGCTGTTTCCGTCTGACATCACTGCTACTACTGCTTCTACTTTGTGCACACTTCTACTGCTTAACGTAATAACTGATAATTGTTCATAAAAGCTATCATAGTTTTTATTAGAACGCTATTGATTGTGGTCTGCACGACAGCTATGTAAACATATGTACCTATTGTATTAATTGAAAAAAGTGTTAACTTTTTAAAATTACTTTGGATGAACTTGAAGTGATATGATGAACAGGGTGTAAAGTTCACTCATACTCTCAGAAAAGGGAGGATCCTCCGACAAGATGGATGTCGTATCTGGTGGGCAACTGCCCGACGATTGATGTCGGGAAGTTGTATATATGCTAGCTGCGCGGTAAACTTTGATTGCGCGATGCAGGATTTGTGTGATGCGTTGTTCGCATGTGGCGGTGTAGATGCCGCCACAAACTATTTAAGAATACACTAAGTACTTACAATTTTGTTTTAAATAAAGGAAAGTGTTTATTGTTATACTAATTATAAAAAGGTGGTATTCAGCTAAATGAACTATTATTCAATAGTTATAGGTAAATAGAAAAAAGAGAAAAAAACTGTTTTATTATATTATTACAACCTTCATGAAAATAGCAGTTATTCATATTTTACATGTATTATTTGGACATGAGGCAATATGAAATTGGAACAAATATATTACATGGATTGGTGGAGTTTGGCAGCTAATTAGGGATTGCAATCCCGCAAAACGGGATCCGGCATTCCCGCGGGATCCCGCTTCACTTATTAATCTGCTGGATCCCACACCTTCAAAACGCGGATCCGCGGATCCCGCAAATTTAAATTTACCGCTAAAACATTCGTGAAGTTTTGCGTGCATTAGTCATTATACAATATGTAACAAAAACCCTGTCCGATCACCTAAAACCTGCTCAAGAGCGGATTTTTCTGCGTCTATATTTCATAGAAAATAATTACACTGACAGTTCTTAAACGTAATTCTTGAGCTGATCGCGTTCAATTTCCTTGGTGAAAACAGCCCTAAGAAATTCTTAATTTAAACACCTTATTAATAACACTTTGCCCGACCTGAGTAACGGTCCCAGAACCAGAAGCCTGCGCTCAGCAGAATCAGCAGCAGTATTTTCGAACTTCTCCAACATAGGCCTAGACAAAGTGACATTCTATCAGCGAAAACGGTTATAGAAAAGTTATGGCATTAGATTGACAGAAGCTACTGAAAAGCTTACTTTTGTCAATCCTGTTGAAAGTCCTTATAGTAATTATGAAACGCTTTGAGTGTGATTGTCACTTCTCTGTCTACACACAAAAAAAAACTTGCGACAAAGGATCGCCGCGCTCAGGCGGCTTCTTTGACACGAAACTGTAGGTGAACTCTGGTGAACCCTGTCGAGCGATCAGTGTGGCATTTGGTATGATTATTTTTAATTTTTTAAATTAATTGTTTTCATTGGGGAAAAATAATTATCTCGTATCCATTAAATGATTACGTATTTGTGTACGCACTACGATACCAAATAATACCCTTCAGGATCGGACAGGGTTTTCGTTACACCCTGTATGAATAAGACTATTAAGACTGAATTACAAACATCATAAAACTGTTGTTAGATGTAAGGGTAAAATTGAACACAACTTTTGATGCTATACATTTAAAAATTAAGGTCTAATAAGGCTGATTATTAATTACTCGTACTTAATTATAATTTCATTGTTATTTTGTTAGAAAACAAATAATTTTTGTTGCATAATGTAAGACATGTTTAATTAATAATTAGTGATTTTTTAAACAAAAACCTGTAGTTTCAATTCGATTTTTTAACATAATTTTAAATAAGATAAAGTATTAATTTTTCGACCTTATCGACCTATAAGATCAAAAAATTTATACTTTATCTTACATACAAACGGGGCAAAAAGTTGAACTACTGTGAATAATTTCAAATATGCGGGATCCCGCGGGATCCCGCGGGATTGATCAATCCCGCATATCAATCCCGCGGGATTGAGTGAGTTGCGGGATTGCAATCCCTACAGCTAATGTATTCTCATAGAAGTCATCATGGATAATTTATATACCTTCTGCTTGCTGTGAGCGCTGAGAGAGTTATTTTCCTGAATAATGTAGGTACCTCTGAGACTGACACCTGAAAGAACACCAAAAAGAATTAGTAAATCCTAATTAATTTCCATCATCCATCCACAAGTTTAATAGGCCTCTCCCTTAGACACTTCAATGCACAATCTATCTACAGAACAGTAATATTCTGCTATGTACAATAATTTGGTGCCTACAATTCTACTATTTATTGTCTAACCTCTGTTATTAGTTGAAAAGGTGGATGGCCTTAGGATATTATAACATATCTATGTATAAATACATATACATTGCTCAATGCGGTTTCAAGCAAAACCAATTAAACGCAAAAGAGTATTTTGAAGGGGCTCCATAAAATAAATTCCAAAATATAGTTCCATATTTATAGAACTTCATGACTATCATAGCGGTGCTAGAATTAAATGTTTAAATCTTCAAAATAGATGTTGAGTATTTACACTAGGTACATCCTTTATCCGGTAGGCATTTTTACAGATTTTTGTAAATTGGTTAGGCTGACACAAAGGGGTTTGGGTTTGGTGGTGCCTTACCTATTTTTGTATTATCCAGTACCTACCTACTTATCAAACAATGTGTGTAACAACAACAACATTGTTGCTTCTTTGAAGATAGAATATTTACATTCCAATTTTGGGCACATTCACTGTTCAACACATGTAAAGAAAATAATATTGCTTTTACCTAGAACATTCAATGGTGTGGAATAGGTAAGGTGTCTATGTTCTCAGTGCTTCTGGCTTTTCCAATGAAGTTGTCGACTGGGTTGCTATCTAAGCTTGTCGCCTATGATAAGTTTGTTATGGTATATATTGTATATGTACTTAAGTATTTGTGTTTGGTTAAAATGTCACCAAAATACCTCGTTTCTGAAATATATACCTATGTATCTTTAGTATATGTTGTAAGCACTTATATCAGAAGATTTTTATTAAGTACAATTATTCTAAGAAATCCACCTCGCCAAATCAATAACTAAAACACCACTAAATATTGATTTATCATTTAGGTTTTACACTAAATCACATTCGCAATTTATCAGGAAGACTTACATGTTTTGGAATTATGTAAGGAGATAATATGTTTAAATCCAAAAATATGTGGATCGGAAAACGAAAGCGGCCATTAGGTTGATTTAGCTTTCAATGTGACTAGTACTTGGTTTCATGTCAGTGATCCAAACCAATTGTCACTTGTCTTAATGGTTACACACTTCGAAAAAAAAGGTGTTTGCCCAATTTTTCCTGGCATATTGTTCACTCTATGTCGTCTCAAACAGACTAGAATTGGTTTCATATGTTAGTGGAGTTACGCAATACGAAAGTCGTAAAATCAAGCAGAGTGCGGTCAAAACGAAGACAATTACTCTCGATCATTTGATGAAAATGAGTTGCGCAATTAGGCTGCAGGTTTCCTCACATGATTTTCTTTCACTGATGCCAGTGATTTCTATTAAAGACCCCTGACTGAAAGTTTGTATGAATTTACACACATCAACATCGTCGAGGGGTATTTAGTTTTTTCTCAATTAATTATTTTTTATTAATAATATACAACATATAGATGCTTTATAAGGGCTTGGATCTAGTATCGTTTGGCAGGAGTTTTGGGGTAAAAAGGGTTGAAGATGGTAGGGGTGGCTTCCCTGATTATAACGCTACCACTCTTATTACAAGGTAATGCGTATTTTTCGAGAAATTAATAATAAATGTTTCTAACCTCAAATTAGATTACAGCGTAACGAAACGTTAAAATCGGCGATTGACAACCAAATCTGTACTAGTGTATTGTCTGTGGTGTAAAATGTCGTGCAAAATCGGTGAAACGGAACGTAAAAAAAAAAAAAACGCTATTTGCGTCATGTGTCAGTGTCTTTTGTTTACGTTCATTCCGTTTCTCCCAGAGTTGTGAGAAGTTAGTGTACCCACACTTCATGGTTAAAATAGGTCGACACTGTTCAAAAACCGAATCGGGGCACCCCGACTCCACGTAGTCTTTTGGCTCCTACCCCTAGAGTGTTTATAAAAATCCGGAGGCGCGGAGGGAGGGCAACGTGCAACCCCTTCGCCCTTACGTAACAAAGCATAGGCACCCATGCTCACCTCCGCAGCGTTACGTAAGGGCGAAGGGGTTGCACTTCCCGCAGCGCCGGAGACGTTGCAGAAGCGACATTTAAGAGTTTTGAGGTTAGGTTAGAATAATTAGTTTTTCTCAAGAACGGTGCGTTACCTTTTCATGGGAGTGGTACTAGGGGGGATTGAGCACCCCCCCCCCACCCCCCATCCCCCCGACCCCCTTTTCCTGCCAAACGATACTAAATTTTTACCGTTTATTTTAATGATTTGTTTTCTTTTTTTTATTTGCATGCCCCTGTGACGGCAGAACATGGAGAACTAACTTTATGAGAAAACCTTTGTAAAAAAAAAAGCATTACTTTTTTTTGTTTTCAATTATGCATAATATCAGTAGTCAATAAAACCACCCATGATGTTAACAAGGGTCAACAGTGCAACAGTTTTCATGCTTTGAATCAAGTAACCAAAGTCTCGCTGCGGGCTGATAATAATTCCAGGTCTGGACCCACTATAGTGGATACTGGACACGCTATGGCTAGTTGTGAAATTTTGCAAAAGCCTTCCACATAAAGACACCAATACATGAGAAAAATATATAAAGCTTCGCACGCGCGGTCCTTGAACTACAGTGGAGCCAAAGTATTAATATTAAAGTATGTACTTACTGGAATGCCAGTCAGCTTTTCATATACTTCATGTAAGTTCTTGCCGACCACTACAAACATGCGAACATTCCCCACTAAGCATATCCTACAGATCGCTAATTTTTCCATCTTTTATCTAAAAGAGTACCGTTATTTAGTTATTTATTTCAACTTTACACGTATATTTACGAAGAACACTGTTACACAAATTATTACCACTTCTATTATTGAACGCGCTTCGGCATCCTTTGTGGACTTTTGCTTTTGTGGACCTCTTTATGACACGCACTCACTAAATAAGTAAGACGGCAGAAGCCAGAGAGAACGAAACCCACTAAATTCACGTAGGCAGTTCAGACAGTCCAGGTATTCATGGACAATCATGGATACAGTACTTTTCTACATTAATGCTTCAAAAATACCACTCGACTCGAGCACCAACACGAACCAACATGACCACAGGCTAGCTAGGCTTATAGTAGAGATGAGCGTTGAATGAACGAACTAGTTAATTCGACCGTCGACGTACGGTGAACGAATCGACGGTTCACCAACAATCCATGGACTAGTCGAAACCGTAGCGTAGCGTCTCAACGACTAAACTGAATACGACTAGGCGACTACCGAACTAACCGAACCGATCAACCGACTCAAGAACGTAGGATACATATGCAAGTAAAAACACAAATTCATTCGTCCTTAGAAAAAAAATAATCGCACAAACAAATTTTAACTCTAAATCTAGCACAGGAGGGTTGATATTTGTATACGACGACGAAGAATTTGTGTTACTAGTCTACGTTCTTGAGTTTACACCCGTCCCGAACTCTCTCTTGCTAGATTTACAGTTAAAATTTGTTTGAGTGATTATTTTATTTCTTTATTGTTTTGATGCGAAAGTTATAGGACTTAGGAGTCGAAGTACACAGTTCAGTGTGTGACGAATTGCGCTCAAGGTCAGAGCTGTTTTCGTGTTGTGTTTATGTTTGCGAGTAAGAGTATAAGGATTAACAGATTTTTGTACACGTTATTTAATTAATGTAAATATATATATTACAGTTTAATAATAGAACTTTAAAAAATAGGTTGTGTAGTGAAGTGACCGTTTTTATTGTAGGTAAGTAGGTAATAAGTAAAATGGCTGGAAGGAGTCGGAATAGTTCAAGTGAATTATGGAATCACTTCGAAAAAGATGTGCCTAGTGGAAAAGCATCTTGCAATATCTGCAAAGAAAAATTGGCATATAAGTCCACTACGGCGAATTTAAAAAGTCATTTAAAAAGGAAGCATGTTTCAATTTTTTGTTCATTGCCGTCGCAATCGCAATCAAATATTCAGGCTCAGACTTCCTCTATGCCTGACGTGCCACAACAACCGCAAGATGATCCCACTCCCAGCACCAGCACAGGCTTATCAGGTTCAAGTGGTCCTTCAGGTCCTTCTAACGATTCTTGTAAATACAAACGCCAAAAAATGATGGACTCGTATTTAAATAAAAAAATAAGTGCTGAACATAAAAAGCTAATAAACTTAGATTTGCTTGATTTGTGTATTGATAGCTTCCTACCATTTTCAATTGTACAAGAAAGAGCATTCCGCAAATATTCCCGATGGATACCAGGATATCAGCTGCCTACCCGGAAAACGCTGTCTAATTCAATTATGACAGAGCTCTATGTAAAGACTAATGAGTCCATGCAAGCTCATCTGCAAAAAGAGGTTCACAGTATATGCCTAACTGCAGACATGTGGACCTCCTTAATAACGGAAAGCTACGTTGCACTCACTGGACATTATTTGACAGACGAGTTAAAATTTAAAACTGTCCTATTAGGATGCTGTGAATTTACGGGCCACCACACAGCGGAGAATATCGCCGCAGAAATTGGAGCACTTGTTGACAAATTCGGATTAAAAAATAAAGTCAACTTTATGATAACTGACAATGCCTCGAATATTGTTAAGGCTGTAAAAGAAGTGTTAGGATGGAAGCATTTTGGGTGCTATGCTCATAGTCTTAACTTGATAGTAGAACACGCGCTTCTGTTAACCAAGCCTCGTATAGACAAAGTTAAAAGAATTGTTGCATATGTAAAAAAAAGCACCTTAGCATCAGAAAGACTCCAAAAATATCAGGTGCAACAAAATCAAGAAGCTAAGCGACTTATTCAATCTGTCGACACAAGATGGAACTCGACATATTTTATGTTAACAAGATTTGTGGAGCTGGAAGATGCCATCCGATCGACATTGGCTTTTGCGGATAGAAGTTTGCCTTTTATAAGCGTGGAAGACTGGACACTGTACAAGCAACTTTGCCTGATACTGCGCCCATTTGAGGAAATTACTTCCTCAGTGAGTGGGGAAAAATACGTAACTGGAAGTTCCGTTATTATTGTGACGCGGTGTTTAAAAGAAGCTTGCTCAAAACTTCAGGAGAGAACCCATCACGATGGTTTATTGAGCGAAATAAGCGATACGATCCTGTTATTAAAATCGGGCTTAGAAGAACGCTTTAGGTTTGTGGAAACTAGTCGCACATTTGCGTTGTGCACTTTCATGGACCCTCGTTTTAAGATGCAAGGGTTTTCCGACCAATCCGAGGCTTTAAAAACAAAAGAAAGTGTAAGAAAATTAGTAGCGGCTCTGATTGCTGAAAAAGAACACAGCACAATGCCAATTGATTCCCCAGTCACTGAAGACAATGTAGACACAAACAACACAAATAATGAAATAAGTCCCTGGAGTATTTTTGACCAAATAGTGGCGTCAACTACTGCTCAAGGTACACCTCTTTCAAGAGCAATCAAAGAGGTTGATATGTACCTATCTGACGAGCTGCTGCCAAGAAAAGACCAGAGGGGAAATTTAACGTGCCCTTTAGAATGGTGGAGAAAGCACCAATATGTTTACCCAAATTTAAAAACTATATTTGTGACCCGTTGTAACATCGTAGCCACATCCGTTCCTTGCGAACGAATGTTTTCTAAGACAGGTCTTATTATTAGCGATAGGCGTACGAGGTTATCTACTAGTAAAGTAGAACAGCTTATGTTCCTAAATGTTAATCTGCCTGAAGAGAGGTTCGATGGGTACAATTAATAATAATAAAAAATATGTGTATTTAATTTAAAAAAACTAAAAAAAAAAAAAAAGTTAACGTTAAGTTAAAAAACAAAAACAAAAACAATTTGTAAATAATTCATTAAAAAATAATTATTGTATATAAAATCAGTTGACCTTGTAAATACGCCAGAATAATGAATACAACATGGCAGTTGCCTCTATTCAGTATTCTGCCAGTCCTAAGCCTGGAAAAGTATGAAGGGAAGTTAAAATGTTCAAATTAATATTACCTACAGCACAGAGGAGTCTCTAGTCTACTGCCTACGTCGCCGTCCGTCATAGTAGTAGACTTCGAAACGTTACAAAGTTTATTTATAACGTCTGCATAACCAAGTCGACGCATATAAACTAGTCGACGAATTCAACTAGTTGATGGACTAGTCGATGAACAAAAATGGACGGTCTAGTTTCGTTCACGCAAAATGCGTCGACGACCCATCTCTAGCTTATAGGCTTGTTGAAAAAATATCGATACATCGATGTATCGATGTTTTTGGTTCGATATATCAATATTTCGAGCCGATACATTTTGAACCGATATTTCGATACAAAATAGTCAATTTTGAAAATCGTATCAAAATCGATTTTTTTTTCAAATTGAAATCATTATCAAAATATTTTAGCAGAATTTCAAAACCACATGACAGCGGAGCATGTGAAATGCAGAGTTTTTCTACTTTCACTACCAGTATACTGGTTTGCCTGAAATAAAAAATTGGCCTTAAAAATATTAGAATATTACTATTTAGCTTTTGATATTTTCTAATTGTGCATTATAATAAAGAATAATGAATTAAATAACTTCGTTTACATTAAAATTATTATTATACATTAAAATAATGTGCATTTTGCATAAAAATTCATATTTACCTCATATTAAACCAGACTGAACTAAATTTATTATTATTTTAAAACCGAAAACTTCTGAAAATTTGATCGAAATTTCGATATTTTTTTTCACTTTCGACCTCCCTACCACAGGCACAGATAAACATGACGTGAACACAGATACACAGAACAGAAACTACTTGACAGATGACAGTTGACACTGTTGGCAGATCAGTACAGTAGTGCTATTCTGTAAAAGTGTAAATATCTCACCGTGAAAACTTAGGTGAAGTGTGCTTTTGATTTTATGGCCTTAGTATATAAAAACTTTTTCATCATCAAATAAATTAAATATCAACAGAATGTACGGATAATGTATGTACTGTAACGAGTCATAAATTAACAATAGAATCGGTACACGGTAGACAGGAATGCATCACACATCACTTTCATTTTGACAGTTTAACAACATTCATTGCAGACAATTTTTTCGAATATATCGAGCATTATTTTAGCAATATCCTTCAAAATTATTCAGTTTATGATTAATAGTGTGTTACGCAAATATGGTGCTGTTTAACATTATTTAAAGTAATGAAAGATACTATACAGTTTTATACAGGAAAGCTATTTGTACAAAGTAAAGAAAGTATTGAGGTAGGGAAAGGGGTACGAAGGGACAAGAGGTTACTGAGAAAGGATGAACGGTCATTGGTCAAGGGACAGGAGAAAAATATGTGATCTAAGTCACCTATGTCTGTGCCACACTGGCAAATGGGCTCGTCGATTATATGAAGTTTGGCAAGATGGGCTGGAGATGACCCAGTCTCATCCGTATTAATAGGGGGTCTCCATCTTGCCAAATGTTGCCCTGCCAAACCACGGTTTTTCTTGAACGTCTGGTTGAATTAATGAAAAATAACGACCTTTCGATTTGCTTTCGATATCCCAAGCTTCCTTCCAGGTTTCCCGAAGAAAAGTCTTTGGTAACCTAAGGTCAAAGTAAGAAATTATATAAGGAACTAAGTCCCCGCATTGCACCGCATCAACGGCGAGTGTTTCAGCCACTTCATTGCCATGGATTACAGCATGGGCCGGGATCCACGCAAACTGCAGTGTATTACCCTCAGAGATGGTTCTGTAGTGCTATTCTGTAACCATCTCACCGTGAAAACTTAGGTGAAGTGAGCGTGGAGTGAGCTGTCAGTGCCACTGATGCTAGGGATTGCCCAAGACGGGATGACACTGACAGCTCACTCCACGCCAGTCTTCACGGTGAGATTTTTACAGAGTCGACATGCTGACGCAAATTCTCTTATTGAATAAATGATTGGCAACTGCGATTTGAGTGCGAAATGAGATTTATTGTTGGCTAGAAGAGCACTTTGAGAATCAGTAAAAACTATAGTTTTTTTTTTAGCTTTAAACCTCTAATATATTCTATAGCTTTTAAAATGCCGAAACATTCCCCCGTAAAAACAGAAGTCCTAGGTGGTAGTTTTATTTTTTGTACGATGTTGTATTGAGAATGGTAAGTACCAATCCCAACACAACCCGTCGGAGAACGCTTGGCAGCATCCGTAAATATACCGGATGACATTTTTTACCGTCTCGAAAATAATATGGTGTGTTGTGTAAGTGGAACAGAAGCCATACACGACAATATTTGCTTAGAACCATTGAGATTGTAAAAGTCCCGAATTTCCTTAAAGTCATGAAAACTGTCCATCCTACGGCCCGTGCGTAAAACTAATAATAGCCAAAATAGGGAGATTAGCTGCGATCGTGCATGAATGAAAATTGTACGTGCGAGCGTTGACGTCGACAGTTCGTTCGGTCGCCCCGTTGCTAAGCAACGACGGCGTACGCGCCTGTTTTATCGTTCTACACAAACACAAACAAAGAAACTTGATGTGTGCGAGTTCACCTACGGGATCACGTCGCGTCGACGAAATGTTATGTAAACAAACAATGATTATCCGTGCGTGGTGACTAGGTACTCTATGGTCTGTTGGCCATCACTAACTACACCATCCAAGGTCGAGGTGACCCGTTTGTTTACATTATTACTTTGTGATTTCGATCATTTATTGATACATGAATTGCTTTTTATTTTATTGAAAAAAATAATTTAAAAAAAACTACGCCATCGGCTTCTACTTCGTTCACCTAATACACCCTATTTTTTTCGAGACGGTAAAAAAGATCAGCCGGTATAGTGGTACTCTAGGTGTTCAGCCAGAAAACGGTTAAAACTTAAATGACAATTGGGATCTGATTTACTTACACAGTTATATTTTATGATGGGACTGAATTGAAAACTCTCATAGCTACTGCTAAATAGCGGAAGTTTATTGGAACGATGAATAGGAGAAGAAAAACATAAAACATAACATCACGCCTTGTTTCCCCGAAGGGTTGGGCAGAGGTGTACCTATAGTACACCCACATTTCGCCAGTTATGTTTTTAAGTCCCATGTAATAGGGGGCGAGCCTATTGCCATCTACCAGGCACAAATCCAGACTCCGGGCTGCTACTGAGAAATTCCAGATAGAAAAACCCAATAACACGTTGCCCGACCTGGGAATCGAACCCAGGACCTCTTGCTCAGCAGTAGGAGAAGAAAGTTATAGGATTTTTCTATAGCTTACAACAAAACAAGGAGCACGTTTATGGGACCAGTAAACTGAAGATAAAATCTGCAACACTGAAGAGTCCAGTTTAGGAATAAGAGGATGAGTTGATATCTGAAGCATCCGGAACAAATATTTGTCAAATAGAAATTGCTTTCTAAGATGTAAAGGAGCTTCCCCGCATACAACTTGGAGTGCATGAATGGGGCTAGACTTCATGCTTCTCCGCCCTGGGGCGGGCGGAGGGGTCTGCCAGACTCTTACTGACTAAAAACCACCCCGGTGTTCCATCTCACACCTACGTCGGGGTCGCGGGAACATAAGATTCTTCCACAACCCCGACTGATGCTGGCCTGCCTCGGCGGGCCTCCACGTGTTGGGAGGGGGAGTGTGGTGTTAGACTCCCCCCGCAACGTCTAAGAGGGGCGCGCGTGGAACACGACGCGCTGCCACCTCGGTCCTGATGTATGGGGGGTGGTGGACGACCCCGAGTCCGCCGTCCCTGGACCCATTTAGAGGGGCTGGAAGAGGGAGCTCTCCCGCCTCGGCCCCACCACAATTGCGATGTCGCCCAACAACACCGCAACCTTGGCCGCTACGTCGTCGGCTTGTCAGCAAAAGCCTTGACGAGCGGCCCCTCCTCGGGTCCTCTTAGTTTCACCGTGGGGCCCAAAACACGATTACTGAGCCCCCCCGCCTCGTCAATGCGGGAACCCATTGGGGGGGGGGGGGGAAGAATGACAGCCTAGACCGACCGAGGCATGGTAACCCATCCACGGCCCGACGGCGGCAAGCGCTTAACCTGATCGATCGACCTCACGGGTTGGGACGCAAGTAATAACTTACTAAGCCACGATACTTCTAATACTGTAGCTATGTGGAGAACACGGCTGATAATTTTGGAACAAAATATCCTGGAATTAATAGACGTATTTGTCTATGGTTCAGCGGGTCAAAATGGCAACTGCCCCTCGTCCCTTTCCTCATTGTCGCCTGTGCAATCGTCGCCATATTTGTGTAGTGTTTGGGATCTCCAGGAAAACTTCAGTGTATCACAGAATAATCATTTATTGCCTTTCCTTCAGTTGCCTGTGCCAGGGCCACGGTTATCTCTATCGAATTACCCGCGACCCTGAAATCATTTATAGCTTAAATTACACTTTTCTTATCGTAACACGTCTTTCTCCATATTATTATGTCGAATCGCCATCCCTCTTTTTTCCTTCCTTTCACTCGTTCAAAAACATATTTTTTAATAGTTTAGAAACGCTAAGGTATACAGCCTCCTGAGTACATATTTTCAATTAATTAATTCTACATTTGTTTGTTTGCACTCGACGCTCGACTCTCGCCGCGGATGGACGTGTCTGTGCGCTCTCCCGCTCCCGGCCCAGTGTTGTGTTTCCTGTTTCTACTCGTCGCGACCACGTGACGTCATCGTAGTCGCCCCGACTACACCGATATAAAATAATAATCAAGAAATTGATTTTGATTTTAAATCAAATAAAAAGTGCCTTTTTCAAGGCAAATCTTATTTCTTCATCAGACGTTCGTTAGTAGCTTCACTAGGCCCATTCTGGGTAAAACCACAGTTTCGTGGCCCTCGGTGAAAACCTTTTTTTTTATATTTTGGACGAGAAATCATCAAATGACTTCTCCCGCTCAGGGTGGAGCGGGAGGGCGTGTCAGACTTTTACAGACTAAAACCCACCCGTGTTCCTTCAGTTGCCTGTGCCAGGGCCACGGTTTTCTCTTTAGAATAACCCGTGACCTCGGTGAAAACCTTACGGTGCCAACGAAGCCGAGTGCGGTGGTGACCCAATCACACCCGCCGAACCAGTCAATTGGACGGGTCCCAGAGTTAACCGGCCTTGGGAGATCTCCTAGTCGGCTCTGGTGTACAGTTTTCCTTTCTCAGCTACTCACCTAGTGTCTTTAGGGTGTGTCTACACCCTTCGCGCTAGACAGGTCAGAGCCCCGTTCGCACAATAAGACTGGCGACGGGATTACAAGCTTAGGGCTCACCAATAAGTACACACCTCCCTGTCTGCACCCGACAGGGAGGGAACTCATCCCCGGGCCAATCCACCCGGGGAGTTAGGTATAGGATTAGGCTAGTGGAAACTTAATTTCCACCATTCCCTCTCTTAAGTTTTCCCCCTACTCCGACCATGGAGGACGCCCTAATAGTGGCGTTCTTCAAGGAGGTCCTCTTTAAGGACCCCGACTTCCTCGCCAAGTATGGCGCCAAATTTGCTGCTCTGCAGCAGTCCGTCCCCGCTGCGTCTGACCAAGTAGGCACCGCCAGCTCAGGCATCGCTACATTTAGCGATGCCCTCGAGCCCTCTCCGTCGCAACTTCCAGGTTGCTCGCCGCCAGCTGTCCACATGAGCACCAGCGAGCCGTACCCTAGCCCGACCTCGCCTAATCTAGAGGAGAGCGACTCCCAGAGCTCCTCCCCCTCTTCCGACGAAGGCGTCTTCAAGACGGTCGGCTCCAAAAAACCCGCTATCGAAGCTACCTCTGCTCCCGTGGCTCCATCCACCACTGCCACCTCCCAGGCCACCTCGGCCTCAACCTCCTCCTCCCTCAGCCACAGTGCTGCCAAGCCCTCTGCCCAGCCCTCTGCGGCAAAAAAGATAAGAAGAAGAGCGCCCCCCCGCCCCCTGTGTTCATCCAGGACAAGGGGAAATGGACAGATGTGTCCAAATTTTTAATAATTATAAGCATGGCAAATAATCACCTGATAGTATAACACCGATTTTATTTCGTTTTACTGCGTTTTTTTAACTTTCTTCTGACCATAGTCGGCGCATCACTGAATTCGATCACTTTACCGGTACCAACTTATTCGCGCGCGTTAGTCAAAAACAGAACTAGTCATTCATCTCTGTCATTTTCATCGTATCGAGTCGGCTGTTGGACTGGACGTATTCTCCGTGTGGAGTTAATTCACTTTATGGTAAAAACTCGAAATAAGTAAATTTTGAGTTTTTGTTTTTTTTTAATAAAGGTTAGGTTAGGCGATATGTTACTACTCCATCGCTGAATTTACCACTGATACACGGAGGTATGATGATTCCGACTTGCTAATACGTCACTTATGATTTAATTTTATTGATTAAGTTTGAATGTGTTTATTTATATAATATTTGTAATGACTTGTTCGCCTAACTGACATATTTTAAATTGAATTATTTTTTAATGTAATCTATCGACATACCACCTTAATTATTATTGATTGTTTGTTATTTTTGTACGCCATACATTGGCAAAACATAGTGCACATATTTTAAACATCTTGTAATCTGTAAACATACCTATGTTTAACAAAATAAATGCTTGATTGATTGATTGAAAGTGTCATAGAAACTTTCTAAATTAGAAACTTCTGTTAATTTACAATGTCTTTCCTTTATCCTCTCAAATTTGCAACGTGTGGTAAAATTGTAATAACAAAATGCAGTATTTTTCCACAAGTGTTAAGTAGTTGACGAAATAACGTCAATATTTTAGGACTTCAAAAGCAAAAAACATGCAAACAGGTTGTCTTTAAAATTTTGTGAAGAAGTTTATCGCCGAAAGATACATGAGGCCTCGTCTTTGTGTTTTCGCCTATCCCACTTATTCGTAAGACGATGAAATCAGCAGTTGAATTTATCAAACTATGCACGCTGATCACACTAACCTCAGCACAGGTAATTTATATTATTGACAAAAGTGCATCATTCAACAATCATGTAATTCATAAATACCGTACCTACTTAAAAAAAAAATAGATACAAATTAATCGTTTATGAGAAAAGTATAGCCACATCACATAACTCACTAAACACAATCACTAATTTCTCTACTTATGAATGAATTGAATTAATAACCAAATTTATATTTCCAGGAATTGATTCTTTATCCACTTGTTTTGATGACTCAAACCTTGTGATCACACCACAACACCATCACTTGCTGTGAAAATAAAGCCTCAGAAAACCAAATAAGGAAAGGTAAAAGAATTGACTAAAGTTATCATTGATCAGTAGTGTTGCAGCAAATATGGATCGATATTTGTTTACAATACCAATGTTTGTTGCCTCAATCATGGCAAATAAACTGAAACCTCTAATTCGAATAGCATATGTTATTGTTTAAAAAACTAACAATAAATAAATACAGGGTGGAAGAGACATCGACGTACAATTAAATGAAAGAAAGTTTAAAAGTCATGTTAAAAAAACACTTTGTAATCAAGCATGTTACAAATTAGAAGATTATATCCTTGATAAGAATGCTTGGAAACATGCTGGTCCTGCTCCATAGGACAATCTAGAGGCTAGACAAAATCATACTATTTGGTAATTGTATTGTATATTTGGTTATTTTTACTTTACTCACACACTGTATTATTCCAAGTTAATATTTTAGGAAAATCATATATTTTTACAATTGTTTGTAAATATGTGAGCACAATGTACCTATCACGTGATTAATTTATATACCTTTGCTTTATTTTTAATTTTTTTGTACAAATAGTGGTATAGTATTTTTATTCTTGGTGCATCGTCTTCACATATAGAAATATAATTAATGTATACAAAATTATGTAAAACATTTTAAAAGAGTAACGGTGGAGTTTCTTGCCACTTCTTCTCCATACGAAACTACTTTTTGGAAGTGGCGCCTAGAATCAGTTCTATTTTTAATGTAAATTTTGACGTTCAAAAGTGCCTTTTTATTGGCCTATTTGAAATAAATTAATATTGTATTCTACCACATAAATTAAAGTACTTTTATGTTGATAATTAAAGCAATTCGTGCAAAATTATTCCCATACCATTCCAAAATATAAAATGCACAACGTTAATATTCAAGTTTTCACTTCTGCCGGATCTCCCGGAGTGCAACCCGTCGTTTTATTTTTAGTTAGTGTAGAGCTAAAAGTATACTTAGAAAGTGTACTTAGAATAAGGTTGATAGGCTTTAGTAAAGTATAATCAACCCTATTCTAACATTTTTAGTTAGTGTAGAGCAAAAAGTATGGAAATAATAAGTCCGTTCCACTTTCTTAGTGTTATAATGTGTGTTATTGTCACTATTATTTCAATACTTTTTGCTCTACACTAACTCAATATGTTACAATAGGGTCGATTGTGCTTTACTAAAGCCTATCAATCCTATTCTAAGTTTAACATAATTATCACGTAAGCAATTAAGTTAGATAATGCTTATTAGTCTTAAAGGCTAGATTGTTATCAATTATTAAGAGCCTGGTTCTTTATAATAAAGGATTTTTTAAATCTACGCTGACACAAGGTTTTTCACCTGTTTGTAAACGAATATGATTTGATTAAATACCCTTTTGAATAAAACTAGGTTGACATGCATCGCACATAAGGTTATTTACTAGTGTGTATATGAACATGTTTTCTTAAAACCAACTTTTGACTGAAACTACGCTGACATAATACATTTATTAGGATTTTCACCAGTGTGTTTTCGAATAAGTCTTAATAAATTACTGTTTATACCAAAACTACGCTGACAGTAATCCCACTTTTTCACCAGTGTTTTGCCGAATATGAGTTGTTAAAGTACTACGTTGACTAAAACTACGCCCACAAAGATCACAATTGTACGGTTTTTCACCTGTGTGCATTCGATTATGTATCATTAAACCTTTTTACCAAAACAACGCTGACACACATCACACTTAAAAGGTTGTTCACCAGTGTGTATTCGAATATGTCTAAATAAATTAGCCTTTTCTCCAAAACTACACTGACACACATCACACTTAAAAGGTTTTTCACCAGTGTGTATTCGAATATGTCTTAATAAATTACCCCTTTCACCAAAACTACGTTACGCTGACAGACATTACACTTAAAAGGTTTTTCACCAGTGTGTCCACGAATGTGATTTGTTAAAGTACTCTTTTCAATAAAATTACGCTGACATACATCACATTTATAAGGTTTTTCACCAGTGTGTAAACGAATATGTTTTGTTAAAGAACTCTTTTGACCAAAACAACGCTGACACACATCACACTTAAATAGTTTTTCACCAGTGTGTATTCGAATATGTCTTAACAATCTACCCTTAGCACCAAAACAATGCTGACACACATCAAACTTAAAAGGTTTTTCACCAGTGTGTAAACGAAAATGTGTTTTAAAAGCACGCTTTTCATCAAAACTACGCTGACACACATCACACTTATAAGGTTTTTCACAAGTGTGAATTAAAATATGTCTTTTTAAAAGAGAGGACCGACCAAAACTACGACCAAAATCACTTGTGAGATTTTTCACCATTTAGTGTACGAGTATTTTGTATCATTTGTTTTACTGGATTAAAACTACTATTATCACATTTGTACAGCTCTTTGAAGCCAGGTTTCTCCGTGCCAGGTAAGTACATACGTTTTTTAACTATCCAGATAACGTTCGAGTCCGATTTTTCATTTTTCGTTTGCTCGGCTGTTATTGCATCTTCTCGTTTCGTTCTTCGTGTGTCAAGTTTTGGTTTCTTTGCAACGGTCACCCCTGTGATAATAATGCTAGTAAGTACAATGTTGGAAAAAGATTGACATACACAAATCTAAATAATACCTAGTGGATTTCATTATTCACGCTAGGCCCGAAAAGGAGAAATGTCTGGTGACAGTGAACAAATACACTATAAAGTGTATTGTTGTATCAGAAATAAGGGAGACGTATTATAACTAAATTTGTAATTGTTAAATACTTCCAGTATTATAACAAAAAAAAAACTTAAGCACTGTATTAGACCAAGACTAAATGGGCTAGGATTGTTTCGGTATTAAAGTTGGTACCCGGTAAATGTGTTCCGATTACAAAACAAAGACTTTTTAATAATCACATAATACCAAAGAAGTTCCATGGTTTAAATAATATCCACAGGTAAGAAACAATAATGGCATTCTTTCATTAGTTCATACAGGTTTTATTTGAAGCTACGTTCTGGTTCTGGAAATTATTATTTATGAAAACAAAAATAAGTCAAAAATTGTTCTTTGTTCAGGTTACAATATATTGAACAAGCACAACTTGTACACAATAAAACAATTAGATACATAGCGCGCGTAAGTTGAGACGGATGTTTACGTTCCGTCCTTTTTTAATAATTAAATTCACTTCCTATTTCTATTCATCTTTCTAAGTACTACAGTTACTTTTATGTGATTTGTTGTGTATAGTTAAATCTATAGAGCTACAAACAAAAATGGAACAATAAGTATTCTATCATCTTATTTTGACTACCTAACGCGGATAATCTAATTATTGTTAAAGGTCATATATTTGTAAGCCTAAGCACACATCTAAAATAATCGTCACTTAATTCAAAAAGATTTACAGGAAGGCGATGCCTGTAGGATCGTTGAGACGTCTCCAGAATATCGAAATCTTCGAAATCCATCAAGTAAAAAAAAAACTATTTGTAAATAACTGTATATAAATGAAAGTAAACAATTATAATCAACGCTAACCTCAAATAAATTTGTACCGAAGTTTAATGCATATATACTAGGGGTCTTAGTCATGGCTTAAACCTAGCAATAATCCCAGCAGTAAATTTAGATCGTTTTTTGGAATAAGACGGTTTATGTTTTGTTTTATTTCACTCCATTTACCCCTAAATAGTTGTTTACAAATCCATGTAGCATACCGTTATAATAACTAATAATTGCAGATTTTTTCAAAGCTATTGAACTCCTACATCCCACTTTTTTTTTTAGTTAGTTAAAGTTGGGCTCATGGAGTTATTTTGTCGTTCCTTTTCTGAGCTCACAAAGGCTCAGAATTAATTATTCAGTTCCCAAGTGCATCTACTACTTCCTTTGCTAGACCAAGCATGCATCAAACACCAAGAAGTACAAAAATAACTTCTGACACATTAAAGTTAAAAGCTAAGCTTTTGGAAATTCAAGAAAAAACTATAAAACAATCACATATGTATACAACGTGTCCCAGAAATCAACCTCAAGCCGAAAACGGGCAATAGGCCAAGTCGTAACAGTTATTAGAAAAATAAGAAAAAAAACATTCATATTTTATGGATACAAAAATAAATCTCAAAAAGTGACACCCTGTGATGATCTTTCAAGTCCTACAAATATGAACTTTTCGTCACTTTTTTTCTATGATGTAACCATGAATCCTTCTGTAAATTACAGTTAAAAGTGAAAACATAACAGCTTCAGTTTTAAATAAAATTTTAGAACCAACTTTAACAGATTGTACTTGTAACGAGTTTTTTTACACCGTTACATGTATTGATGATTGTAGTCGATTTCGGAACGATTTCTTAATTTTATTTTTTATCTGTGATACATTTCGTATGACATTTTTTTACGTCAAAATTGGACAGGTCACTTTTGCGATCTTTGTTGGTGAAGGTGACATGTCTCTTGATTTTTCCTGAATGGAATCGTAACTAATCTAGTTTATAGTGGCGCTTTAATGCCCTAATCCTAAACCAAAGGACCCGTGGAATGGTCCCGGTGGATATTTCTATCCGATTTTTGGTTTCCTCGTCGCCTCCCTACGTCTCTTATACCAAATATCTTCACGGTACACCGAGGGAGACGCGAGTTTATATACCTGGAATAAGCGGTAAGTTTTTCGTTGGTCGATGCGTCCCCGCGTGTCCGAGTTCGGAGTGAAATCACATCTCAGAGTTCCTTTTTGTCCACAGCCTACAATTGTGGGTGCTTATTCCACCTTTACTTCAATAAATTTCTACTGGCCTTCCACGGGGGCTGATTACCTGAGAGGTACCACCTTCCGGCTCTCGGGGTCAAGCTTCAAGTTACATATTTTTTATATCTTTTTTTCCTATAGAACATAACAGCCTTCAGCTGCGAATTTAAAGTTACAAAGATGCAATGATGATATAGCAAGTAAACTTTATATTAATATAATTGTATACATTAGGCTAAAGGTACAATAAACTGGGAACGTTCAAGGTAGTGAGACTTTTAATCACCATTGACATCCACAGGCCCCCATCCTAAGATTAATGGTCCAATCTCTCCAACTTTATTTATCTGGCTATCTATTAATAGTGTGTCGCTCCACGGCGCCCGAAATTTAATTTCTTACAATAACATACTTTTTTTTTAGGAGATCACACACACACACACACACACCTATTCTTTTAATTTTTAATATTACATTTGGCTTCCCAATTAGGGACCGTATTATCCATTAAATTTATATTATTACATACTGTAAAAAAAACAATATTTTGGCAAGTAACTTTAAAAGATGGCGCGTTTAGTCTGGATTCCAATGTGGTATGACACTTACTAATTGCTACTTCATAAGTAAGGAAAAAGTAATTTGTTAGTTTTAGGTGCGTTTGAAATAAAATTCATTTGTTGGTTTAGTTTAGTTTTGATTTTTATTAAATCAGATATACCAATTTTTATAACAAATGGTGGAACTGTTTGCCTTCAGTAATAATCGCGTAATAAGACGGGCGTATCTTCTCGAGTTGATGTATTCAGCGGCTTCTGCAATTTCTTGGCTCAGCTCGTCTAAATTTTGAATTGGTTTAGAGTACACGTTATCCTTTAACGTACCCCAGTAAAAGAAATCTATGGGTTTACTTTATGGGTATTTAAATCGGATGAACGGGCAGGCCACGAAATTGTACCACCCTGCCCAATCCACCTGTCGGGGTATTCTCGATTGAGAAACTCTCGAACTGCGAGTTTTTTTTTTTCTAATAACTTTCACGACTTGCCCAATTGCCAGATTTCGGCTTGACGTCGATTTCTGGGACACGTTGTAAATGAAGCTTCATGGTTTTCTATCTAAATATAGTGTTCCTAAATTGGTCTACCTACGAATCCCCCGTGTTTGGCTGATCCTCCGCCTAACACCCTGTATGTTAGCAGCTACGCCCTTCGGGTAACGCTTATCACTTCCTATCAGGGGAACCATTGGCCTTTTTGCTTACCTACAGATAAACTAACTAATACTTACTTGACGTCACCCTGGCTCTTCGTGTATTCTTAGATAATTCTTGTTCTTCCACTTTAGTTTTAAACTCTAACAAAGAAACATCGTCTTCTGAGTCTGATTTAGAATGGTGTAGTGGTATATCTGCCACACCTACATTTTCCGGTTCCAGTTCTGTAAGTAAACACGGAAAAGAGTATGACGGCAGCCATATTGATTAGCAGCTGCGAGAGACGGCGACTAGATGGCGCTAGTGGAACGTGCACCAGACGCATCATAAAGAAATCATTCACTCTATAGATCATTTGGCTTAATAGACTTTAATCCAATTTAATAAAATGTTGTGACGTTTCGCTGTCAAGCGATCGCCTTTAAAAGGAGCTGCGCTGTTCAATCAGCACGTTCTCGACCGATCACCATGTTCGGCAAGCCGATCCCTTGGGAGAAGCGAGCCAAATATCTTGGTGTAGTTCTCGACGAAAACCTCTCGTTTTCAGAGCACATTAAGGCGGCTCGTTCGCGCGCCGCCTTCGCTCTAGGTAGACTCCACTTCGTCCTCAATGCACGTAGCAAATTGTCACTAAAGTGCAAATTGCGTATCTACACAGCGTGCATTCGCCCGATCATGACCTATGCCAGTGCAGTCTTCGCACACGCCAAGCCCGTTCGCTTCAATAGAATGCAGACCCTCCAGAACAAGTTCCTCCGTAGGATAACAGGCTCCCCCTGGTACGTTCGCAACGAAATCCTCCACGTAGACCTCAGGATTCCCACTATCCGTCAGTTCATGAAACGCATTTCAAAGCGTTTCTTCGAGACCGCCGCGAATCACCGCAACCCTCTGGTTGTGAAAGCCGCTAGCTATATTCCCTCCTCCATTAGTCAAGTCCGCCATCCCAAGCATGTCCTCACCGATCCCGATGACCACATAACTCTCATTCAGGAGAGCAGTAGGGCCACCAGTACAGTGCGCAAACACAGACCGACATTCCGACCTCGCCGCCGAGGTTCGTCGCGAAGATCCCGACGTAATTGTCCCCCCCGACCCTTGCTCGACGAAGTGCCAGCCCGCGCCGTAGCTGAGCCTGTAGCTTTAAATTCCCCGAATAATAATAATATAATCCAGATCCAGCCTGTCCCATCTTGCTGTCCTCCCGTCAGCGACGCCCTAAGCCGAGGTCCGTACCCCACAGGGGGTGCCCTTAGCGAGCCTTCGCTTAGTAATGTAAGTAGTTTTACGCCCCTGGCTGGAGGCTTTGAGTCCGCTTAAGGCAGCCACAGGATAGTCCGGTTAAGTAGACCTCTCAAGGTCAACTACGAGATGCCATAAAAAAAAATACAAAAAAATACAACAACAATCAGCACGCATTTCTAACGGATGCGTCTTGGTGCACGGACCACTGTCTCTCGACAGTCAGTACTGCCCGGTTATTGGACGTGGAACGATGTCTCTGACAATTAGTACTGTCCTTATTGCGCTGGGTGCATGGACCACTGTCCCTGACAGACAGTACTGCCCTATGTGACCGCCCTCACTAAAATTATTAGTTATTTAATTCTATTTCTATACTTCGAGATTCATGATACTTGTTAACTGATTGTTCAATTGAAAATGTATTGTCATACCTGACTCTTACTTCTGATGTCTGGGCTTAATCCGACATCAGAAGTGGGATCGGATTTTCGCCCACCTCTGGCAATTCGTCATCACAAAACATGCAGGAAAATATTCCGCTACCCTCAAATAGTTTATAAGCATATCTTGCAAAATTAACTGATGTCTGCTGCCCCGGTGCAATGCACCACCTCATCGTTTCACGGCGTTGGTACCGTTTGATCCTGACGACCCCAATTCAGACATAGGGGGGCTGGTATCGGCTTTCAGTCACCATAATTAGGAGCAAAAATTTTAATGGTGTCTGTTTAATCATGAGGTTGACCCATTGTCTTCAAGGCCGCGCAGCCACATAACTGACCAAGATCATAGGTCAATATTAATCGGAAGATATACAGGAGACTTTTAAAGCTCGGTTCTCTCGCCCTATTCTTATTCAGGATCACTTTGACAGTATCATTAAAATTTCAAATTATATGTCTTTGCCAAATGATTGAATATCCCGGACGCAAGATTATCTGAAAAGGTTGTCGGGTTTTGCAATTTCTATATTATCTATGTCTGATGTTCAAATAAGTTCTGAATTAAGCTCGACTGTGGTAAATAACAAATCTTAGCTATTACGATTACTGTGAGGCATATCCTCAAACGAAGGTCAGATTTGCCCGAGTCAAACGATTCTGACGTCAAACGCCCTCGTGCTACGTTGTGGCAGGACCGAGCATCGCCATTTAATCCTTCTATATTTGCGGATAAACGTGTCAACCAAAAGCCACAAGTCACATGCTACGTCTGCGGGGAGCCAGGCCACTCGTCTCCACCTTTCCAATGCGGGGTTCCTGGTTAATTTAAAGTAGTGTTCAGTTTCTGAAAGTCCAAACTGAATAGCTGGGGTGATTAGACCAAATCAAAAAAAATACATATAAATAGCTTTAATTAATGTCCCAAATCTGTTACTCAATTTCAAAATAATTCGGCCGGGGAAAAGGCAATGTTAACTAGACACCAGAGCATGACCAAATACACGCAAAAATTATCCACATTTTGAGGTCCGAATCAGTTTTTGACCCTTCCTTGCCCATTGAACTCTATACCGATGCAAGTAGTGAGGGATATGGTGCAGTTCTTATCCAAAAATATAATGATACTTCATATGTTATAGCGTATTATAGTTGGAAGACCATAGATGCAGAGACACGATATCACTTCGTCATTATTTGCATTGACGAAAATTCACTGTATTTACCGAACTCCCATAGATAAGGCTTCTCACTCAAAACGTTATTTGACTCCAAGGCTTCACCGTTGGTGGGGGCTATATTGCAGGCTTAGGATTTTGATATCGTGTACGAAGAAGGTCGAAAGATGGCTCATGCAGATTTCTTGTCTCGCAATTTATCAAACACAAATAGTTCTAAACCTCGTAAAGTAAATTTTTCATTTAGATAAAGATCGGAAGCGCGATTCGGTACTGTTTGAAATGATAACAACTCCTAAATAATCAATTACCTCTTGACGAGGAATATTGTATAGGAAGATAGAACCACGCCTCCTTTAGTTTTCCGTCTTCCCTGCTTTGTTAAAATTGAATGCGTTGACGGTGTAGTTGAACCAGAGCGGGGAGGCGTGACGTCGAACGCGCTCGGCACGCCTGTGGTGTCGCGGCGGTGGCGTGCGCGAGCGTCGTGTCGTCACCGAACTGAAGAAGTCATACCGCCACAAGAATGTGGCGGTATGACTTCTTTAGTTCGGTGATCTCGTCGTGCAATTTTCTAATTTCTTCGACGTGATTTTGTATGCTCACCGGTGGGTTTTGCTGGGACGCTGATGTGACAGATACTGCGGAAATTTCACTTGCTTGTTGAAGCATTTTTTTTCGGTGAGCTTGGCTAATTCATCGAATGCTGTATCCTTGCTTATTGTGTCACTTACTACAAGTACTGATCGGACGTGCGCGTAGTAAGTTCATCCACTTGAGCCGTTGTGTGTAATCTGGCACCTTATTGTGAGCGAGATTGCGCTTGTGACTTAGTATTTGGCTAGGCTTTCTAGTTCCACATCCGAAAGTAGCTTCTGTAGCTGCTCGCCATCAGATTATTCGTACACAGAAATAAGACGTTTCTACTGAATATTGACGATCGGCAGACGGATTGTTTGATAAGTCACTTATTGGCTCGATGACTTCTTTTTGTAGCTGAGCGATGACCATCTTGCCTTCTGTGTTTCACTTGTCTTGAGATCATGCGTAGCTGCTTCGAAACTGATGAACCATAATCGGGGTTTGTCGCGCCAGAAAGGTGGTACTCGAAGGGAAAGCGAGATTTCGGCGATATGTTGGGGTAATAGCGAAACGTCCTGTGAGTTTGCTGAGCATGCTCCTGCTAATTTCATGTCTGGTTGTTCGGTGTCACGCTGCATAGTTTTCTTGCGGTTGCTTCGTTCGGGGTCACCACTTTGGCGTTTAGGCAGTAGAGGGATGAAACTCCAGATGAAGATATAAGATATATATCAGAAATATATCGGTATATTTAGACGTACCGAGGTTATAAATATGAGTCACACACAGCTGAGCGCCAGTGTGATGTCGCGGGGCGCACGCGCAAAACGTGCGTGCTGCCACAGAACGTAGAAGACTTTAGGAAAACTTTACGAATTTTATTGGTTTCCCGACATGGCAAAATTTGTAAAAAGTTAATTTTTTGCTATGTAGTATGTAAAACTTCCAAAGGCCCTTCAGGTGTACAGCAAGTGCAGTTACATTCAATTCCAAAACATCCAATCCCTTGGCACACAATTCATTTATATCTAACTGGAACACTTTCGGGAAAAAGTGATAGAAAAGAATGTTGTTCAGTTTTAATAGACGCCTTTACAAAGTTTGTACGGCTGGAATATACTCTGGCCTGAGTTCTTCATACGCTGAAAGATCAATTAAAAATGTTGGTGCTCCAAAGCGCATTATCGCAGATAACGGACGTTGTTATGACTGCAGCGAGTTTAAAAACTTTAGTTAGTAACTTAGTTATTTGATAATGATCCTGTGTTGCGCTGAAGGAATCTCACCTGCTTTTGTGGGTGACGATTTAGACCAGCATGTTTGAACTGTAGGGGTTTTCTTTTGTAAAGAAATACCTAGACCAGTGATATCTGTGATGAGCTGAAGGAATCTCACCTGCTTTAGTGGGTGACGATTTAGACCAGCATGTTTGAACTGTAGGGGTTTTCTTTTGTAAAGAAATATCTAGACCAGTGATATCTGTGATGAGCTGCAGGAATCTCACCTGCTTTAGTGGGTGACGATTTAGACCAGCATGTTTGAACTGTAGGGGTTTTCTTTTGTAAAGAAATACCTAGACCAGTGACATCTGTGATGAGCTGCAGGAATCTCACCTGCTTTAGTGGGTGACGATTTAGACCAGCATATTTAAACTGTAGGGGTTTTCTTTTATAAAGAAATACCTAGACCAGTGATATTTTCTATTTTGATACGTAACGATGATGATGATATGAATTAATGAGTCTTTTTTTATTAGATGACTGAATGCACTCGAGGACGAGTGATTTGTCAGAATGGCCTTGACGGCAGCCATATTGATTAGCAGCTGCGAGAGACGGCGACTAGATGGCGCTAGTGAAACGTGCACCAGACGCATCATAAAGAAATCATTCACTCTATAGATCATTTGGCTTAATAGACTTTAATCCAATCTAATAAAATGTTGTGACGTTTCGTTGTCAAGCGATCGCCTTTAAAAGGAGCTGCGCTGTTCAATCAGCACGTTCCCCCCCGACCCTTGCTCGACGAAGTGCCAGCCCGCGCCGTAGCTGAGCCTGTAGCTTTAAATTGCCTGTCCCATCTTGCTGTCCTCCCGTCAGCGACGCCCTAAGCCGAGGTCCGTACCCCACAGGGGGTGCCCTTAGCGAGCGTTCGCTTAGTAATGTAAGTAGTTTTACGCCCCTGGCTGGAGGCTTTGAGTCCGCTTAAGGCAGCCACAGGATAGTCCGGTTAAGTAGTCACGATCTCTCAAGGTCAACTACGAGATGCCATACCCAAAAAAAAAAACAATCAGCACGCATTTCGAACGGATGCGTCTTGGTGCACGGACCACTGTCTCTCGACAGTCAGTACTGCCCGGTTATTGGACGTGGAACGATGTCTCTGACAATTAGTACTGTCCTTATTGCGGTGGGTGCATGGACCACTGTCCCTGACAGTCAGTACTGCCCTATGTGACCGCCCTCACTAAAATTATTAGTTATTTAATTATATTTCTATACTTCGAGATTCGTGATACTTATTAACTGATTGTTAAATTGAAAATGTATTGTCATACCTGACCCTTACTTCTGATGTCTGGGCTTAATCCGACAAGTATTACTAAAAACAGTCAAGAGTGTTACTTTTTTATCATTCGTTATTATTATTTGTTTTATTTGACAACATAATTGTGCCGACTCTCGTGTCACAAAATTGTCTAATCACTAAAATTTATTAGTTTTTTTTTTTTAATTGCAGTATTTTCCACAAGTGCTGTGTAGTTCACGTAATAACGTCAATATTTACTTTTTCGGAAGAGGACTTCAAAAGTGAAAAACATGCAAACAGGGTGTTTTTAACATTTTGTGAAGAAGTTTATCGCCTTAAGATATGTGAGGCCTAGTCTTTGTGTTTTCGCCTTTCCCACTTATTCGATAGACGATGAAATAAGCAGTTGAATTTAAAAAAAACTGTGCACCCTGACCACACTAGCACAGCACAGGTAATTTTTATATCATTGACAAAAGTGTCAACAATCAATTCAACAATCATGTAATTCATAAATACCTTACATATCTTATCTACAAACAATAAAAAACAGATACAAATTTAATCGTTTATAAGAAAAGTTCAGCCACATCACATAACTCACTAAACACAATCACTAATTTCTCTACTTCTGAATTGAATTAATAACCAAATTTATATTTCCAGGAATTGATCCACTTGTTTTGATGACTCTAACCTTGTGATCACACCACAACACCATCACTTGCTGTGAAAATAAAGCCTCACAAAACCAAATAAGGAAAGGTAAAAGAATTGACTAAAGTTATCATTGGTCAGTAGTGTTGCAGCAAATATGGATCGATATTTGTTTACACTACCAATGATTGTTGCCTTAATCATGGTAAATAAACCTAAACCTCTAATTCGAATAACGGTAGCAAATTATTGTTTAAAAAACAAACAATAAATAAATACAGGGTGGAAGAGACATCGACGCACAACCGGTTACCATGGACTCAGTACAAGATTCTGAAATTCCTTCCCCTGCGTTGAATTTTTTTGTCGGTTATTTAAAATATAAAAATTGCCGGTTGTGCGTCGATATCCCTTCCATCCTGTATATTGAGAACGGTAATAATAGGGATGATGCCTTTTTTGTTTATTTTTTTTGCTCAAAAAATATTTGCTGCTAAATATTGCAACCATTAGTATACAGAAAGTGTAAAAGCTTAAAAATTCCCAAGTTTAAATAAGAATTAGACAAGGACAGTACTATCGTAGAAGTGACGTCACGAATATGTAACTTCATAGTAGCGCCGTACATTGTCCGTACCGCGCAACAAACGTGTATCTTCTTCATATTGACATAGATTTAACAGATATTTTCGATTATCTCATTTTTAATGTTAGTCATCATCCCTATTATATTTAACACAATTGTATGCCGTGTTTTATGTGTGGCGGCATCTACACCGCCACAT
This sequence comes from Dasypolia templi, assembly GCA_963555695.1. Classification (NCBI taxonomy): domain Eukaryota; kingdom Metazoa; phylum Arthropoda; class Insecta; order Lepidoptera; family Noctuidae; genus Dasypolia; species Dasypolia templi. The sequence continues at coordinate 10,329,142 of OY743164.1, forward strand.
GCGAACAAACGCATCAATCCTGCATCGCGCAAGCAGAGTTTACCGCGCAGATAGCATACATACAACTTCCCGACAACAAACATCGGGCAGTTGCCCACCAGATACGACATCCATCTGGTCGGAGGATCCTCCCTTTTCCAAGAGTATGAGTGAACTTTACACCCTGTTCCTCATACTCCTAAAACTGGTGACCCCGACGTGATGAACATCATCTCTTCACTGGTGACCCCGAGTATGAACGTCAGCGCAGCCTTCGTGCAACTACTTCAGCGTGACGTCATCATCATCACTCCCGCAAGTCACAAAGCCAGCCAGCAACCACGGCTTGAACAGTTGTCCTGACCATCAGCATGCAGCGCAAGCGCATACCTGGTCATCACCTTCAGCCTCATCAGCAACCTTGGCACAGCACACTGCACATTCGGCCGGTCCACAAGCAGAGTGCTTAATCCCTCTCCTGGTCGACATCAGCAGTCAGCCACCCCGACTCACTGGGGCATCTTCGCAGACAGTTCCGACTCACCGCGAACTATGCGTTACCCGGTTCCAACCCACTGGAACCCAACTGGCATTGGCAAGCATCGCAAGATACAAGACTTAGTACACTATCGACCTCCGGTTTTCGGAGGGGAGTGATGTGGCGGCATCTACACCGCCACAAGCGAACAAACGCATCAATCCTGCATCGCGCAAGCAGAGTCACCGCGCAGATAGCATACATACAACTTCCCGATAACAATCATCGGGCAGTTGCCCACCAGATACGACATCCATCTGGTCGGAGGATCCTCCCTTTTCTGAGAGTATGAGTGAACTTTACACCCTGTTCCTCATGCAAATAAATGTTTTTTTTATGTATATTTACATATGTCGGGGCCAAGGGGTCCTGCACCTTTGGAAGGCGTATGACGGGCCGTAGCAGCATAGTGCATACATCGATAACTCGCAGAGTACTCGCTTACAGATAAAATAAGTAAAACACGTCCACATCTGTTTGAGATTGGTTTTATTAACTATCAATTAATTACAATAACATTACAGCCAGATTTATATTTTATTACCTACCTACAAGAGATTTATAAATGAAAACTAACTAACAATATTAATTTTAATTTTATAGTCTCCGTGGCTCGAAAAGCACGTTAACCCCCCGCGTTAACGTCCCTGCTGTCATTCGTAGATCTTTGACAATCGTTACGGGTAGTCAAAAGCCAAAAAGTCTAACAACTAGTCTAACCAAGGGGTATCGTGTAACCGCTGGGTAACACGATAACCCTATCTACCTAGGATTCAGAGAACATGGAGTCAGGAAGTATTAGTATGTTCAAATTAAATTAGATAGCGAAACTCCGGAGACGTGCTGGGTATCGATATCTGAACACAATAGAATAAAATAAAATTGGGAGTGCGACCGCTGTTAGCTTTTTTACTTAAAAGTATGAGTTGAGAAAATATGATTTTTCGTTTAATCGCTCGATCAACAAAAAAGGAAGTAAACGCTAATTTGATTTTTTTAAATGGTTTTCTTACTTCTAAAGATTATTATGTAAATCTAAAAAAAGGAAAAAAAAATAAAGAACAATGCCCACTTCCCAAACATTTCAAAACCTGATAATGAAAGTTTATGTATAGTTATAAGGTATAGTAGAAACACTACCTGTAAGTTTAGAAAATAATGTCATATGGTCATTTTCACAATTGAAACGCCACGAAGTCCAAAAAATATTAATGATACTTTTTAGGTTAGGATTTGTCGTTATAAAGAAATAAATGTGATAGAACGAATTATTTAAAACTCGAAGTTTAGTCTAAAATAGTAATACTTACTTATTATTACATATCTATGGGCTAAAACGTCTTTTTTACTTTGTGAATTCCTTAAAACCAGCTGCCCTTATGTCACTGCTTAAGCTCTCGATGATTGTCACTATAAATTGAGTGTCGAGCATTAAATGTCAAACGTCAAAAAATACGTTTCAATCGTCCTAACTCAATTACATATTGTGACAATCAGCATGATTCATTAATTAAATTATTAATTTATTTTTAATTAGTCTGTATTATATTATACATTGACTAAAAAAGAAATACTTACTGAGTAAATAAAACGTAAAATAATGTATGAAACTCAGAAACAGAGTTGAATAAAGTCAAGTAGCAGTGTGTAAAATGGAACGTAGTAAAAAAGGGTAGTTGAGATGCGTTCAAAACATGCTAATATGTTTACTCCTGAAGTAGAATAAGCTTAAAGAAAAAATAAATTTAAAAAAATCGTGCGTTTCTTTTAACATTGTGATAAGCGTAATTAATATACAACTTAATTAGCTGTATTTTAAGATTTTATTTCATTTCTATACATAGTCAGGTGAAAAATGGGCGGAATGCCCATTTTTCACCTGACTATATCTTTATACATTTGACAAAATGGTATAATTCTTTGAATAATAAAATATTATATAACACAGTAGCTCTCGTACGTCGCGTCGTTTCGGTCGCCCGCAAGACCTTGACGAAGCGAGACCTATTTCAGATTTGTTAGCGCACGGCTGTTTTTTTAGTTAGTGTAGAGCAAAAAATATGGAAATAATAAGTCCGTTCCACTTTCTTAGTGTTATGATCTGTGTTATTGTCACTATTTTTTCAATACTTTTTGCTCTACACTAACTCAAAATGTTGCAATAGGGTTGATTGTACTTTACTAAAGCCTATCAACCCTATTCTAAGTTTAACATAATTATCAAATAAGCAATTAAGTTACACAATGCTTATTAGTCTTAAAGGCTAGATTGTTATCAACTATTAAGAGCCTGGTTCTTAATAATAAAGGATTTAAAAAATCTACGCTGACATACGTTCGTTAGGTTTTTCACCTGTTTGTAAACGAATATGATTTGATGAAATACCCTATAGAATAAAACTACGTTGACATACATCGCACATAAGGTTATTTGCTAGTGTGTATACGAACATGTTTTCTTAAAACCACCTTTTGACTGAAACTACGCTGACATAATACATTTATTGGGATTTTCATCAGTGTGTTTTCGAATATGCCTTAGTAAATTACTCTTTATACGAAAACTACGCTGACGGTAATCACACTTCAAAGCTTTTTCACCAGTGTTTTGCAGAATATAAGTTGTTAAAGTACTACGTTGAATAAAACTACGCCCACAAAAATCACAACGGTAAGGTTTTTAACCAGTGCGTATTCGGTTTTGTATCATGAAATAACTGTTTTTACCAATACTACATTGACATACATCACACATAAGGTTTTTCACCAGTGTGTTTACGAATATGATTTGTTAAAGCACTCTTTTCAATAAAATTTCGCTGACATACATCACATTTATGAGGTCTTTCACCAGTGTGTAAACGAATATGTTTTGTTAAAGAACTCTTTTGACCAAAACAACGCTGACACACATCACACTTAAAAGGTTTTTCACCAGTGTGTATTCGAATATGTCTTGATAAATTACTCTTTCCACCAAAACTACGCTGACACACATCACACTTAAAAGGTTTTTCACCAGTGTGTCCACGAATGTGATTTGTTAAAGTACTCTTTACAATAAAATTACGATGACATACATCACATTTGTAAGGTGTCTCACCAGTGTGTAAACGAAAATGTTTTGTTAAAGAACTCTTTTCTTTAAAATTACGTTGACACACATCACACTTAAAAGGTTTTTCACCAGTGTGTCCACGAATGTGATTTGTTAAAGTACTCTTTTCATTAAAATTACGATGACATACCTCACATTTGTAAGGTGTCTCACCAGTGTGTAAACGAAAATGTTTTGTTAAAGAACTCTTTTCTTTAAAATTACGTTGACACACATCACACTTAAATGGTTTTTCACCAGTGTGTAGTCGTGTGTAGACGCTGAAATTCCTTCCCCTGCGTTGAATTTTTTTGTCGGTTATTTAAAATATAAAAATTGCCGGTTGTGCGTCGATATCCCTTCCATCCTGTATATTGAGAACGGTAATAATAGGGATGATGCCTTTTTTGTTTATTTTTTTTGCTCAAAAAATATTTGCTGCTAAATATTGCAACCATTAGTATACAGAAAGTGTAAAAGCTTAAAAATTCCCAAGTTTAAATAAGAATTAGACAAGGAAAGTACTATCGTAGAAGTGACGTCACGAATATGTAACTTCATAGTAGCGCCGTACATTGTCCGTACCGCGCAACAAACGTGTATCTTCTTCATATTGACATAGATTTAACAGATATTTTCGATTATCTCATTTTTAATGTTAGTCATCATCCCTATTATATTTAACACAATTGTATGCCGTGTTTTATGTGTGGCGGCATCTACACCGCCACATGCGAACAAACGCATCAATCCTGCATCGCGCAAGCAGAGTTTACCGCGCAGATAGCATACATACAACTTCCCGACAACAAACATCGGGCAGTTGCCCACCAGATACGACATCCATCTGGTCGGAGGATCCTCCCTTTTCCAAGAGTATGAGTGAACTTTACACCCTGTTCCTCATACTCCTAAAACTGGTGACCCCGACGTGATGAACATCATCTCTTCACTGGTGACCCCGAGTATGAACGTCAGCGCAGCCTTCGTGCAACTACTTCAGCGTGACGTCATCATCATCACTCCCGCAAGTCACAAAGCCAGCCAGCAACCACGGCTTGAACAGTTGTCCTGACCATCAGCATGCAGCGCAAGCGCATACCTGGTCATCACCTTCAGCCTCATCAGCAACCTTGGCACAGCACACTGCACATTCGGCCGGTCCACAAGCAGAGTGCTTAATCCCTCTCCTGGTCGACATCAGCAGTCAGCCACCCCGACTCACTGGGGCATCTTCGCAGACAGTTCCGACTCACCGCGAACTATGCGTTACCCGGTTCCAACCCACTGGAACCCAACTGGCATTGGCAAGCATCGCAAGATACAAGACTTAGTACACTATCGACCTCCGGTTTTCGGAGGGGAGTGATGTGGCGGCATCTACACCGCCACAAGCGAACAAACGCATCAATCCTGCATCGCGCAAGCAGAGTCACCGCGCAGATAGCATACATACAACTTCCCGATAACAATCATCGGGCAGTTGCCCACCAGATACGACATCCATCTGGTCGGAGGATCCTCCCTTTTCTGAGAGTATGAGTGAACTTTACACCCTGTTCCTCATGCAAATAAATGTTTTTTTTATGTATATTTACATATGTCGGGGCCAAGGGGTCCTGCACCTTTGGAAGGCGTATGACGGGCCGTAGCAGCATAGTGCATACATCGATAACTCGCAGAGTACTCGCTTACAGATAAAATAAGTAAAACACGTCCACATCTGTTTGAGATTGGTTTTATTAACTATCAATTAATTACAATAACATTACAGCCAGATTTATATTTTATTACCTACCTACAAGAGATTTATAAATGAAAACTAACTAACAATATTAATTTTAATTTTATAGTCTCCGTGGCTCGAAAAGCACGTTAACCCCCCGCGTTAACGTCCCTGCTGTCATTCGTAGATCTTTGACAATCGTTACGGGTAGTCAAAAGCCAAAAAGTCTAACAACTAGTCTAACCAAGGGGTATCGTGTAACCGCTGGGTAACACGATAACCCTATCTACCTAGGATTCAGAGAACATGGAGTCAGGAAGTATTAGTATGTTCAAATTAAATTAGATAGCGAAACTCCGGAGACGTGCTGGGTATCGATATCTGAACACAATAGAATAAAATAAAATTGGGAGTGCGACCGCTGTTAGCTTTTTTACTTAAAAGTATGAGTTGAGAAAATATGATTTTTCGTTTAATCGCTCGATCAACAAAAAAGGAAGTAAACGCTAATTTGATTTTTTTAAATGGTTTTCTTACTTCTAAAGATTATTATGTAAATCTAAAAAAAGGAAAAAAAAATAAAGAACAATGCCCACTTCCCAAACATTTCAAAACCTGATAATGAAAGTTTATGTATAGTTATAAGGTATAGTAGAAACACTACCTGTAAGTTTAGAAAATAATGTCATATGGTCATTTTCACAATTGAAACGCCACGAAGTCCAAAAAATATTAATGATACTTTTTAGGTTAGGATTTGTCGTTATAAAGAAATAAATGTGATAGAACGAATTACTTAAAACTCGAAGTTTAGTCTAAAATAGTAATACTTACTTATTATTACATATCTATGGGCTAAAACGTCTTTTTTACTTTGTGAATTCCTTAAAACCAGCTGCCCTTATGTCACTGCTTAAGCTCTCGATGATTGTCACTATAAATTGAGTGTCGAGCATTAAATGTCAAACGTCAAAAAATACGTTTCAATCGTCCTAACTCAATTACATATTGTGACAATCAGCATGATTCATTAATTAAATTATTAATTTATTTTTAATTAGTCTGTATTATATTATACATTGACTAAAAAAGAAATACTTACTGAGTAAATAAAACGTAAAATAATGTATGAAACTCAGAAACAGAGTTGAATAAAGTCAAGTAGCAGTGTGTAAAATGGAACGTAGTAAAAAAGGGTAGTTGAGATGCGTTCAAAACATGCTAATATGTTTACTCCTGAAGTAGAATAAGCTTAAAGAAAAAATAAATTTAAAAAAATCGTGCGTTTCTTTTAACATTGTGATAAGCGTAATTAATATACAACTTAATTAGCTGTATTTTAAGATTTTATTTCATTTCTATACATAGTCAGGTGAAAAATGGGCGGAATGCCCATTTTTCACCTGACTATATCTTTATACATTTGACAAAATGGTATAATTCTTTGAATAATAAAATATTATATAACACAGTAGCTCTCGTACGTCGCGTCGTTTCGGTCGCCCGCAAGACCTTGACGAAGCGAGACCTATTTCAGATTTGTTAGCGCACGGCTGTTTTTTTAGTTAGTGTAGAGCAAAAAATATGGAAATAATAAGTCCGTTCCACTTTCTTAGTGTTATGATCTGTGTTATTGTCACTATTTTTTCAATACTTTTTGCTCTACACTAACTCAAAATGTTGCAATAGGGTTGATTGTACTTTACTAAAGCCTATCAACCCTATTCTAAGTTTAACATAATTATCAAATAAGCAATTAAGTTACACAATGCTTATTAGTCTTAAAGGCTAGATTGTTATCAACTATTAAGAGCCTGGTTCTTAATAATAAAGGATTTAAAAAATCTACGCTGACATACGTTCGTTAGGTTTTTCACCTGTTTGTAAACGAATATGATTTGATGAAATACCCTATAGAATAAAACTACGTTGACATACATCGCACATAAGGTTATTTGCTAGTGTGTATACGAACATGTTTTCTTAAAACCACCTTTTGACTGAAACTACGCTGACATAATACATTTATTGGGATTTTCATCAGTGTGTTTTCGAATATGCCTTAGTAAATTACTCTTTATACGAAAACTACGCTGACGGTAATCACACTTCAAAGCTTTTTCACCAGTGTTTTGCAGAATATAAGTTGTTAAAGTACTACGTTGAATAAAACTACGCCCACAAAAATCACAACGGTAAGGTTTTTAACCAGTGCGTATTCGGTTTTGTATCATGAAATAACTGTTTTTACCAATACTACATTGACATACATCACACATAAGGTTTTTCACCAGTGTGTTTACGAATATGATTTGTTAAAGCACTCTTTTCAATAAAATTTCGCTGACATACATCACATTTATGAGGTCTTTCACCAGTGTGTAAACGAATATGTTTTGTTAAAGAACTCTTTTGACCAAAACAACGCTGACACACATCACACTTAAAAGGTTTTTCACCAGTGTGTATTCGAATATGTCTTGATAAATTACTCTTTCCACCAAAACTACGCTGACACACATCACACTTAAAAGGTTTTTCACCAGTGTGTCCACGAATGTGATTTGTTAAAGTACTCTTTACAATAAAATTACGATGACATACATCACATTTGTAAGGTGTCTCACCAGTGTGTAAACGAAAATGTTTTGTTAAAGAACTCTTTTCTTTAAAATTACGTTGACACACATCACACTTAAAAGGTTTTTCACCAGTGTGTCCACGAATGTGATTTGTTAAAGTACTCTTTTCATTAAAATTACGATGACATACCTCACATTTGTAAGGTGTCTCACCAGTGTGTAAACGAAAATGTTTTGTTAAAGAACTCTTTTCTTTAAAATTACGTTGACACACATCACACTTAAATGGTTTTTCACCAGTGTGTAGTCGAATATGTCTTAACAATCTACCCTTGGTACCAAAACAACGCTGACACACATCACACTTAAAAGGTTTTTCACCAGTGTGTATTCGAATATGTCTTAATAAACTACCCTTTTCACCAAAACTACGCTGACAGACATCACACTTAAAAGGTTTTTCACCAGTGTGTATTCGAATATGTCTTAATAAAGTACCCTTTTCACGAAAACTACGCTGACAGACATCACACTTAAAAGGTTTTTCACCAGTGTGTCCACGAATGTGAGTTGTTAAAGTACTACTTTGAACAAAACTACGCTGACATATATGACATTTGAAAGGTTTTTCACCAGTGTGTAGACGAATATGTGTTTTTAAAGCACCTTTTTCTCCAAAACTACGCTGACACACATCACACTTATAAGATTTTTCACCAGTGTGATGACGAATATGAGTTGTTAAAGCACCCTTTTCACTAAAACTACGTTGACATATATAACATTTGAAAGGTTTTTTACCAGTGTGTAAACGAATATGAGTTGTTAGAGCACCCTTTTCACCAAAACTACGCTGACACACATCACACTTATAAGGTTTTTCACCAGTGTGAATTTTAATATGTCTTTTTAAATGCGAGGACCGACCAAAACTACGCCCACATACATTACACTTAAGAGATTTTTCACCAATTAGTGTACAAGTATTTTGTATCGTTTGTTTTACTGGACTAAAACTACGCTTATCACATTTGTACCGCTCTTTGAAACCAGGTTTCTCCGTGCTAGGTATGTACATACGTTTTTTATTTAACCAGATAACTTTCGAGTCCGATTTTTCATTTTTCTTTTGCTTGGCTGTTATTGCATCTTCTCGTTTCATTCTTCGTGTGTCAAGTTTAGGTTTTTTCGCAACGGTCATCCCTGTGATTATAATGCTAGTAAGTACAATGTTGGAAAAATATTGACACAAATCTAAATAACAGTGGATTTCATGATTCACGCTAGGTCCGATAAGGAGAAATGTCTGGTGACAGTGAACAAATACACTATAAAGTGTATTGTTGTATCAGAAAGAGGGGAGTCGTTAATACGGACGACGGAGACGAGGGGAGACGGTAAGTATTTAACAATTACAAATTTAGATAATTTATCTTTTGTAATTGTTGAATACTTTTAATTCTTTGAATACTTTTTTTTGTAATAACACGGTAACGTGTTATTACAAATAAAAAGTTTAGGCACTGTATTAAATCAAGACTACAAGGGCTAGGATTGTTACGGTATTAAAGTTAGTACCCGGTAAATGTTTTCCGATTACAAAACAAAGACTTTCTCTTAATCACATAATACCAAAGAAGTTCCATGGTTTAAATAATATCCAAAGGTAAGTACAAAAATGGCATTCTTCCATTACTTCATACAGGTTTTTTTTAAAGCTTCGTTCTGGTTCTGGAAATTATTAAAGTCAAAAATTATTCTTTGTTTAGGTTACAATATATTGAACAAGCACAATTTGTACACAATAAAACTATTAGATATATTCGGCGATAGCGCGCGTAAGTTGAGACGAATGTTTACGTTGCGTCCTTTTTTAATAATTAAATCCACTTCCTATTTCTATTCAATGTTCTAAGTACTACAGTTACTGTTATGTGATTTGTTGTGTATGGTTAAATCATGAGCTACAAACAAAAATGGAACAATAATTATTCTATCATCTTATTTTGACTACCTAACGCGGATGTTCTTATTATTATAAAGGGAAATATATTTGCAAACCTATACACATATCGAAAAACATCGTCACTTAATTCAAAAAGATTAACACGACGACGATGCCTGTAACATTGCTGATACGTCTCCAGCATATCTAAATCTTCGAAACCATCAAGTAAAAAAAAACTATTTGTAAATAATTGTTTATAAATACAAATACACAATTATTATTAACGCTAACCTCAAATAAATTTGTACCGAAGTTTAATCCCTAGATAAACTAGGGGTCTCGGCATAGTCATGACTTAAACCTAGCAATAATCCCAGAACTAAATTTAGATCATGTTTTGGAATGAGACGGTTAATGTTTTAAACAAAAAAAACCTTCTGACATATGTTAAAGTTAAAAGCTAAACTTTTGGAATACAAGGAAAAACTACAAAAAAATTACATGTATATACAACATGTCCCAGAAATCAACGTCAAGTCGAAAATGGGTAACAGGCCAAGTCGTTACAGTTATTAGAAAAATATGAAGAAATAAACATTAATATTTTATGGATGCAAAAATAAATCATAATGTTATGATCATAATTATAACATACCATAACTATGTTGTTCCTCCTTTGGCTCAATAATAATATCTAGTCCCTCACAAACAGCTGGTAATTCTTCTTTGATTGCAATGCTTTCTGTTTGAATTACGTCAATTATATTTATGTTCTCTGTTGGAGATTTAATTAACCCTCCGGAAACTAATAAGTGGTCTGGTTGTATTAAGGGATCGAGCTGTCAAAAGATGATTATAGCATTAGGTAAAATATGCTGATCACAGTCCTGTGAGCACAAACTTTTTTAATTTATACTGAGGCCCTAGTGTGAGTTTATTTTACCTTCACTAATCGAAAGTTGCGCTCCGATTGCCAAGGGCCAATCTGAGCGCCAAATGCGGTCGATGCGTAAAATCGAGATGGCTTTATGAGACTCACACTAGGGCCTCTGAAGTCGCTCCGCCTCTACAAGTGAGGATACATACTAGGTCCAATGTACCCTGGAGAGTCGGCCATGCTACCAACCTCACTGACCACACCAGAAGTTTTTGTTGCATACCTTGCGCAAGCTTAACATGAGAGAGAGGACCGTTTTTAAACTACAACTCAAACTCAACAAAAACTCTTTATTTCAATTAAACCATTTACAGTCACTTTTGAGTTGCAATTCCTAAGTGTAGTAGGTACCTACGGAGAAGAACGGGCAAGAAAATCCATGGACACTCTTTAAAATAATATTGTTACAAAAATATTAGTACCATCATTAATGTTGATCTTATATGTGAGAACGATGTACAAAAGACGTACACATTATAAGCGTCCGGAGTGCAGCAAAAAAATAAATAAAAACAATCCAAAAAATAAAATTATTAAAATAAGCCGTGGCAGCTAAGAGATGACCAGTTCCAACTAACGGCGCCCGTTCACAAACATGACGCACAGGTCAGCACCATTCAGCTGAACCAATTTGAAGGGATCCAACACACGCGCCACCGTCAGCGAGACATTTGAGTGTGCATGACATACTATCAGCCGCCAGGGCACATTCAAGTCAATAAAATACATTATCCGTTAAATGGTAGCTCCATAGTACAAAGTACTCACACCTGTGCTATGCACGTTTAGATTGCAAAGGAGAATGATTTTATACAATGCAAATATGTATATTCTTACAATCTTCAGCAGCTCCAACAGTATTTTCAAATGTTAATTAATTAGTTGCGTTGTGGAGCAGGACCAGCATTAAGCCAGGCATTTTTATCAGCGATGTAAGGGTTTTCGTTTTCGGAACAACTTAATAACTTCCTGTCCAAATTGAAACATCGTCATCTATTTGGGTGATTTTAATATGAGTGGAATCACGTGGGCTCCGTCTAATACTGCACTCTTGGGAACATGCGTTTTAAATCCGATCACTGGATGAGTTGTTAAAAGGGCGGTCTACCACTTCTAACTTGATTATATTTAATGATTTCATTACGGATGCTATGGATAATAAGCAGGTCAATGTGGTTTACACAGATTATAGCAAGGCATTTGATCGGATCGACCACGATATCCTGCTAAAGAAGATAAGCTACATGTGCATCCGTGAGGACCTCCTGGGGTGGTTCTCATCTTACATTGACAACAGGTCACAAGCAGAAGTACTCAATAATTATATGTCTAGTTGGGTAAACGTGCCCAGCGGAGTGCCTCAGGGATCGTTGCTCGTGCCCTTTTATGTTTGTAGTCTATGTGAACGACATCGATCAGTGCCTCTATTCATCCAAACTTTAATGCTTTGCCGATGACATTAAAACTTTGCCACTATTTCCACGCTCGAAGATAGACTAGCACTTAAGGCTGACTTGTATCGGCTTGAAGATTATTGTCTTGCTAATAAACTTGATCTCAACCCATCTAAGTGTTCGGTGATCACCTACACTAGGAAACATGCAGTCCTAGCCACTACTTATACTTTGGCGGACCAGATCTTGCCAAGGTGCAATACTATTCGTGACTTGGGCGTCCATCAAGATAGTAAGTTAGTTTTTGACACACAAATTGATGCAATTGTCAAAAAGTCTCTAAACTGCATGGGTTTATAATACGTCGCTCTAAGTGTTTTACTGATGCTAGAACACAAAAAATATTATATTGCACTTTTGTAAGAAGTCAGCTAGAGTATGCGTCTCAGATATGGAATCCACGGTATCATAAATACATTGACCGCATTGAAAACATCCAAAGACGGTTCATAAAATATCTATGCTTTCATCAAAAGATTCCATACCAGTCGACCTGTTATCTTGGACTCTGTCAGAAGTATCATCTGCTACCAATGGAAGATTGACTTAAAATTACAGACTGTTCATTCTTGTTAAAAGTCCTCAATAACAATGTTGATAAGCCTGAGTTATTGTCAACATTTTATTTTAATGTGCCAAGCAAAGCACTTCGTTTTAATCCACCCATACGTGTACCTCATACATTTTCAAATTATAGGCAGAACAGTTATATTGTGCGCGCAAGCATACACTTTAATTTGATATGCAAATAATTTGATTTTGTTCCATTCATAATTAGTGTGAATTCGACCTGTACCCTAATTGCGTAATACACAATCAATCGGAATCTGAATCGTTTTGAAACAGATTGCTAATCCATTACTTCATAAGTTCGAACAAAAATCTGCTCAACAATGTAAAAAACGCAATGAATGTTGTTGAACTGTCAAAATCAAACAGATTAGTCGTAATCGTTTCCGAAAATCTGTTACGCAATTAGGCCGCAGAAGGTGCTTAAAAACCCTCAATGTTTTTTAAGTAGCGGTAGGTTATATTGTTTTGGTTTTATTATTTTCTCTTTTATTTCAGTCATAAAATTGTAAACCTAGTACTTATATAGCATCTTAATTTAAATAAGGCGTCTATTATGAGTCTATACGCGAGGATTTGTAATGGGGAAGGTCGGGCAAAGCTAATTGTAGATGGCGTGACCATAGCTAGGTCCCTACGGCCTACAATTTTTTTGACATTTCGTTCATTCATTTCATTTTATGTTCATTCATGAGTTTGATTTTATTTCACTATTTCGTTATTTTCGGTGATTTCAGTATTTTAAATCTTGTACTTGACATGGAAAGTGTCAGAATTTTAAACCTTGAATATTTCCTCGTAATCACTTTCTTCAAAATGTTTACGACATAAATTCGAACACAAAAAAATCTGTACGAATAGCTTTAAAGCACAATCTTCTAATTTTAGGGGCTTACGAGAAATTCGAACTCCAATTTCGGAGTATCTAGGAACACAACAACGCGTCAAATTTCGCAAAAATAAAATAAAACCACATCACGCCTTGTATTTTTAGCTTGTGTTGGGAACTAGCTACGACAGCGCCATTTTGACAGTTGCCTTCCCCATTGGCTTTCTGGTGACTATGGTCACATTTTTTGTCTGTTTTTATTAGCTGTAAATCCTCCATGTACTATAAATATCGAGCCTTACGACATCATTACAGGTGATGAGTCTTGGATTTATCAATACGATCTAGAAACGAAGAGCCAGTGGACGGTTTGGGTGTTTCAAAACGAATCAACGCGTACCAAAGTGAAGCGATCTACAAGCGGGGGGAAGATTTTAATCGCGATCTTTTTCAAATTGCCTGGCTTCTTGGTGTCAATTCCTTTAGGGAACCAAAGACGCATCAACGCTGAATGGTATATTACCAAATGCTTGGCAGAAGATTTCTCTGTTGTGAGCAACAAACGGCCAAACACAGGGCTCCGCGGGCTACCGCCCACCACGACAACGCGCTTTCGCACACCGCGCTAAAAACGAGGAACGTCCTGGACAGCAGGCCGGTCAAACTCCTGGGTCACTCTCCTTACAGTGCTGACCCAGCACCGTGTGACTTCCTTTCATTCCCGATCATGAAAAATCTGCTCAAAGGGATACAATTTTCGTCGTCGGAAGATGCGCTGTCAGCGTTCGAGCAGGCTGTAAACGACGTGTCTACGGTGGACTGGAAAAAGTGTTTCAAAAACTGGTTCAGACGCATGAAACTTGGTATAGAGGCTAGTGGAGAGTACTTTGAAAAGATTTAATAAAAATATTTACCCAACGAACATTTATTTTTATTTTCGCAAAACTTTCTGAGTAAAAAACGTATTGGTGTGGGAAAAATTATTGTTGCGAGCTATCAATTCTGGAATTTATAATTCATTTTATTAGTTTGAATTTCCGTGCATTATATGAGAAAGGTACTATACAAGCCTTGGACACAATCTAGCATTAATGCTAGATTGTGTCCAAGGTAACTCACGTATACGTGTGCCTCGGCCTAAATTTTTACGTTAGTTTGACACTCCTCTTTTGCAGGCTGCTGTAGTTATGTACTATAAAATGCCATTAAAAGTTATGCCTGACTCGTAATGCCAAAGTAGATTAGTAAATAAAAAAATTATGTGAATCAAGCATCTGAAATCCAGACACAATAGGCATGAGCTTTAGGTTTGATATGATATTTTCACACAACTTGTTCTTTTCGGTGTTTTTTTACTAGACCACTGCGTCATGTTTACTGCAAATAAACATTTTTTCTTTCTTTAGAGGAATCACTACCACATTATGCTGAAATGAAAACTTATAAGAATAATTGAGAAGAATACCTCACCTCATAATCTTCATTCATCATCTGAGCAAACAGCTTTTCTGCTTCCAGACATTGTCTCAGTAATCGGTAGCATTGCTTTAGTTTAGCGCAGCAGATGAAACAAGCAAGCATCGGTCTTCTGTCTTCAGTTATAAACTGCAACAAAACTTGTCTTAGCACATTTTGTCCTGAAGAATATACTTCCAATTTTTTTTACTTATTGTAGAGCCAGCAGTAGATAGTCAGTAATGCTTTCTACAACATTGTTGTCAACGCTGGCATAACCTGGCTGAGGCTTGCGCAGGAGCATGCAGAAGGCTCAAGAAAAGAGCCTTTGTCCAGCAGTGTATGATGATGAGGATGAATGCTTTCTATATGCCTCGGACAGAGACAGCATTGATTACCACTCTAGCTCAAAACAGATAGTGTAACGAGTTTTTTTACACCGTTACATGTATTGATAATTCTAGTCGATTTCGGAACGATTTCTAAATTGTATTGTTTATCTGTGTTTTATCTGTGGACGTCAAAATTGGACAAGTGACTTTTGCGATCTTTGTTGGTGAAGGTGACAAGTCTCTTGATTTTTCCTGAATGGAATCGTAACTAATCTGGTTTATAGTGGCGCTTTAATGCCCTAATCCTAAACCAAAGGACCCGTGGAATGGTCCCGGTGGATATTTCTATCGGATTTTTGGTAAGTTGGACTCTTTTCGAGAGAAAATTTCCTTCGACGATGGCGGTTCGTTTGTGACCATCTTACGGTTTTTCGCAGGTTTCCTCGTCGCCTCCCTACGTCTTTTGATACCAAATATCTTCACGGTACACCGAGGGAGAGGCGAGTTAATATACCTGGAATAAGCGGTAAGTTTTTCGTTGGTCGATGCGTCCCCGCGTGTCCGAGTTCGGAGTGAAATCACATCTCAGAGTTCCTTTTTGTCCACAGCCTACAATTGTGGGTGCTTATTCCACCTTTACTTCAGTAAATTTCTACTGGCCTTCCACGGGGGCTGATTACCTGAGAGGTACCACCTTCCGGCTCTCGGGGTCACCTTCAAGTTACATATTTTTTATATTTTTTTCCTTTATAACATAACAGCCTTCAGCTGCGAATTTAAAGTTACAAAGATGCAATGATGATATAGCAACTAAAATTTATATTAATATAATTGTATTCATTAGGCTAAAGGTATACAATAAACTGGGAACGTTCAAGGTAGTGAGACTTTTAATCACCATTGACATCCACAGGCCCCCATCCTAAGATTAATGGTTCAATCTCTCCAACTTTATCTGGCTATCTATTAATAGTGTGTCGCTCCACGGCGCCCGAAATTTAATTTCTTACATTATCATATTTTTTTAGGAGATCACACACTCAGAAACACACACACACCTATCCTTTAAATTTTTTTATATTACAATAGACAACTTATTTGGCTGTATTATGTAATAAAGATTGTTAAATGTTATTTATTTATTATAAGTCCAGGTTTCCTCACATGATTTTCTTTCACTGATGCCAGTGATTTCTTTTTGCCCCTAATACCCCTGACTGAAAGTTCATATGAATTTACACACATCAACACCGTCTAGGGATTTTTAGTTTTTTCTCTACTTACTAAATAATATACAACATATAGATGTTTTATAAAGCCTATTTAACAGACTAGACTTCAGAATAAAACGAATATATATGTTTTAGCGTAAATTAAAGTTTATTTAAATGATTTGTTTTGTTTTTTTTGGTTTGCATGCCCATGTGATGGCAGAGCATGGGGAACTAACATTATGACAACACCTTTGTACAAATTTACCCATTTTTGCAAAGAAAGACTTAAATGATTTGATTTGACAACAAAAAGTGTAATAACGTTCAACATACAATGTTATCAAAAAAAATTGAATTATAAAGCAAAATTATTCCGATTTTTTACAATTATGCATAATATCAGTAGTTAATAAAACCACCCATGACTTTTAACAATGGTCAACAGTGCAACAGTTTTTCATGCTTTGAATCAAGTAATCAAAGTCTCTCTGCGGGCTGATCATAATTCCAGGTCTGGACCCACTATACTTTAAAAAAATTATAGTACCTATCTATTTTCTGGTAGAATATACCCTTTCTAGTGTATTTTTGAAATCCCCAAATTTATCAAAACTATAAGTGCTTTAGATTTTTTTTCTCGAAAAATAGGCAATAGGTTGTGAAATTTTGCAAAAGCGTTCCACATGAAGACACCAATTCATGAAAAAAAATTTTAGCTTCGCACTCGCGGTCCTTATAGTACAGTGGAGCCAATTGTATTAATATTAAAGTATGTACTTACTGGAACATCAGTCAGCTTTTCATATACTTCCTGTAAGTTCTTGCCGACCACTACAAACACGCGAACATTCCCCACTAAGCATATCCTACACATCGCAATTTTTTCCATGTTTTACCTCAGAGAGTACCGATAATTAGTTATTTATTTCAACTGTACACTTATATTTATGAAGAACACTGTTACACAAATATTTGGGGTGGCTTTTATATTACTATTACTACTTCTATTATTGAACGCGCTTCGGCATCCTTTGCGAACTTTTGTGGACCTCCGTAAGACACGCACTGACAAAAAAAATAAGCAGTGTGACCGTTTTCAAAAACCGCTAAACTACTAAATGTGACTTACTTTTCTACTGAAATCTACTAAAGTTTTGGAAAAACCTACTGAAATTGTACTGACATATGTTGTGGCATTCGCATAAATTGTCAATTTTTGATGAGAGAGAAATGAAACAAGTTTAATCCTATCAGGTTTGATTAATAAATTTTAATTATTCATCATTGTCATGTTTCGATTTTTTTATTAATTTAACCATATTATTTTCTAGCTGGGAATTCGTGCAATTACCGCCGTTATCAATTAAACCTTACTTTACTTGTAAAAGCGATGATACATGAGTGTTTAAAACCTATTGCGCTGCTATCCGTTTTCACCATATTGACTTGTGAAAATATACGCTCACAAGAGGCGTTTGATACCGGCAAACACATTATCGTTTTTGCAAATCTACAAAGATTATCATATTTCAATTTATTGTTAATGTCTGTCAATTTTGTGAACTGTGAGCAATTTGGTCGGACGTAACTTACAGGGTTGGATTTAGGTACGTAGAAAACGATAGCACAAAAAAATGAAAATGATAGTACATATTTGTATAAAAATATAGTACGATTTTATTATTTTTATTAATTTTGCATTTTGGTCGGACGTAACGTACAGGGTTGCATTTAGGTACGTTGAAAACGATAGCACAAAAAAATGAAAATGATAGTATTTATTAAAAAAATATAGTACGATTTTATTATTTTTATTAATTTAACGTAATAGTACTCAACACCAGGGGCCCTATTATGAACTCTTATTTCCAGGCAGTTTACGGCGTAAACAGAACTGCCTTGCAATTTCGTATTATGAACTCGTCAAACAAGCCAGTCAGCGATCACGTGACACCGTGGCCGACTTCTGGCCGAATATTGCCTGGCAATACCATATTACGAACGTTCGTTTGACATTTCGTTCCGTATTAGAACTGTCAAAAAGTAACCTCACAATCCATTCAGTTTACGCTGCTTCAGAGGAGCTTTTATTGAATTGTTTACGGTTTATTTGGAAATTATTGGAGTGTTTTCTATATAACATAAGAAAATATAATCATGTGTGATGAAAATGAACTGTTTGAGTTCCTGGAAAGTGATTCTTCTCGGCAAAATTGTGAATCAAATAATAAAAGTAGATGATTTCGTGACCAATCTAATGCGTTCGACATGGATGATGTGCAGTTCACGACTTGGGACTGAATCTTTGTTAGCAGCTGAGGCCTCACATGTCATGAGACGTGTGATCGCACGCAAGGCTAAGAATAGTAAAATACACTTTCCACTAAATAAATAAAAGGATAATAAACGTATTATTGAAATCCTAACAACGGCCTTTCCTTTTGGTGTTCACCTTTAACCCATAACAGGCTTACAAAATCCACGGATTTATCCGTGAAGACTAAGGTAGTTGTTTTTATTAAGTATGAACTTTACGTAAAGTTTTAACTAAACATTATTCTCATTTTAGGTTTTGGTTGCATTATCATAGTATGCTACTGGCTCCTACCAACGCCCTACTGGTGATATAGGCTCTCATTCAATGTCCTAGCCAACATGCAAATCACTGAGATTTCTTCAGACTTCGTGGAAGTAGTATAAAAATAAAACTCCAACAATCTTTCCAGCTGAACATAAGTTAGGTAACGCGCCGACGAGGCGAGGGCGAGAACGCTCATCCACTATTAAAAAAAAATTACATTGTATTAATATTATTTCATGTTAAAAACATGAATATTAATTGAAAATACTCAATAACACTTTCGCCATCTTTTTGTTTATACTCGTACTCCGTAAATCTTAGAATGGATCCTTCCATTAAACAAACAATAAGATAGTGTTCTTTCATAATGTTATTGTTATTAACTAATGTTTGTCAAACAATACTTTCATTGAAGTTGTCGAATTCCCCGCTGACCTTCAAGTGGAATACGTTCGGAAACCTCGCGTTACAATTTGCAAACAGGAAATATTATGTAAATTATTATAATCTAGAATAGCACAATATAAATTGCGTTCATATTTTCACCTACTATACTAGACTAACTAGTTTAATATATGGTATTTATTATTTTTATCATAAAATACGTGATTTAAACAAAACCGTAACTTCCCTATAAATATATAATTGGGTTACTGAACGTTACGTCAGAGAATTACAAGCCAGCCATAGACAAACTACCCAGCGAGAATTCGCTCAGAACTAGGAATGTCATAATACGAAATTTAACCAGCCCGTGAAATGAATTGCCTGGAACTTGCCTGGTTTTTTAAAAGTTCGTAATAGGCCCGCAGCACCCCAATTGCGTAATACACAATCAATCGAAATCTGAATCGTTTTGAAACAGATTGCTAATCCATTGCTTCATACGTTCTATAACAAATTCTGCTCAACAATGTAAATAACGCAATGAATGTTGTTGAACTGTCAAAATCAAACAGAATAGTCGTAATCGTTTACGAAAACGTGTTACGCAATTAGGGTGCAGTTTAGGCAAAATTTACACCTCGTCTAAGTTTATCAGTTTTTGAATATCCCTATTAGTTCTATCTACATCCTTGGCATTAAATCTCATGAACATTCTATAATATAAATAAAATGAGTACAATTCCCACTTTCGCTACCGCCTTTGGTAACGACTAATTTATGGTACTCTTTGGTCACAAGACAACAAAATGGCGTCTATGGATTGTGTTGCCAGTTTGGTTAGTCTTGGTGAGGTTCACATTACTAAATATTCGTTCGCAAACGAGATAAAACTACGCAATCGGGAGCAAACTTAAAACTACAGTATTTCAGCGTACTAAACTCAGATGTGGATAGTATATAGTACAAAGGGCGAAATTATAGTATAAAAACTACAATTATAGTACAAAATCCAACACTGGTAACGTAGGAGAGCTGGGGATTCCTCGATAATAAACACTCTATCCTCCGTTCGATGTGATTCGCAGTAGTGCCAACCGAGTCCGAGTTTAAACGAATCAATGACAGCTGTCACTCCTGTCAGAGATAAGTAAGCATTTTCGATGTTGCCGTGTTATTTAAAAATATTTGCTAAAGTTTATAAATTTGCCAGGATATTCTACTGAAATCCGCTACTTTTTCAAAAAATACTGAAAATCTACTGCACTACCAATTTTACAACGAAAATCTACTGTTGAAGTAGTCAATCTACTGCAAACGGTCACACTGAAAATAAGACGGCAGAAGCCAGAGAGAACGACACCAACTAAATTCACTTAGGCAGTTCAGACAGTCAGGTATTCATGGATTTATAATTTTTCAACAATATCTACTTGTTGGTACTACTCGATGAACACCAACACGACCCAACAAGACGTGAACTAGGGATTAGCGATGGGTAGCTATTCTAATAACTAGCCAACTAGCGGCTATTCACAAAATAGCCACGGCTACGATATCCGTCAACACGATAGCTAGCTATTGGCTACTGTAGGCATGGCCATCTGAAATCGATTAATCGAAGAATCGATTTTTGGAGCCAACAAGATCGATTTTTTAAATCGATATGTAGTACTGAATCGATTCGGTGAATCGATATTTCACCCTTGAAAATGGGGAAGGTCGGGCAAAGCTAATTGTAGATGGCGTGACCATAGCTAGGTCCCTACGGCCTACAAATTTTTTGACATTTCGTTCATTCATTTCATTTTATGTTCATTCATGAGTTTGATTTTATTTCACTATTTCGTTATTTTCGGTGATTTCCGTATTTTAAATCAAGTACTTGACATGAAAAGTGTCAGAATTTTAAACCTTGAATATTTCCTCGTAATCACTTTCTTCAAAATGTTCACGACATAAATTCGAACTCAAAAAAATCTGTACGAATAGCTTTATAGCACAATCTTCTAATTTTAGGGGCTTACGAGAAATTCGGACTCCAATTTCGGAGTATCTAGGAACACAACAACGAGTCAACTTTCGCTAAAATAAAATAAAACCACATCACGCCTTGTATTTTTAGCTTGTGTTGGGAACTAGCTACGACAGCGCCATTTTGACAGTTGCCTTCCCCATTGACATTCGATTTTTTTTGGTATAAACCATAAAACTATTTACAATTAATTGAATGTATCCGTATCAGAAGAGTGCTGCCGGTTAAAGAATTAATTATTCAAAAACTCGCGAGATGGCTGTATGTTTAGATTCCTTCGCATCTCTTGAATAAAAAAAGTTACGTTTGTAGTCTTTGACTTTTTGTTTTTGTTTGTATCTGTGACTGGACTGAGTTGCGTCATGCCAGCCATAATTTATTTTTGGTATTTATTTCATTTGTTTATTGTTGATTGATTTAGTGATTCTCGTAAAGCGATATATTAAGCATTGGGAACTATAAGCTACATTATCTATTAACTTTCTAAACGATTTTTCTTAACCATTTTCTTAACTCTGTAAAATTTCTAAATGTAGAAAATAAATGTCTTATTTTATACTTTATCTGTTAGTTTGACATGGTAATGAAAATATTTTTTATTATCGAATTACCTGATTTTACTGATAAGAGATCGTTAAATTATAATATGTACCTTGTTTTTAATAAAATATTACATTATAAACGAAAACTTGAAAAAAAGATCGATTTTTCGGAAATCGATCTTATAGACCTCGATTTTTTTGTGAATCGATTCATTAGGTCACGATTCGAATCGATTTAAAAATCAATCTTTTTCGAAAAGAATCGCCATCCCTAGGCTACTGGCTAGCTAGAATATCTGACAAGTTTATGGCACAGCGGGTAGCCTCCACAGAGTATAATATAACCATAACGTTTTGCAGCCGCTAGCCGTCCCGGTAGCCGGTTGCGCGGCTTGTAGGACTAGCCAGAGTAGCCAGTAGCCGATAGCTGAAATAGCTGTGTGCGCGATCACTGCGGGAACTACTGAGTGAGTTTTTTTTTTTTTTTTTTTTTCTGTGTATGGCATCTCGTAGTTGACCTTGAGAGGTCGTGACTACTTAACCGGACTATCCTGTGGCTGCCTTAAGCGGACTCAAAGCCTCCAGCCAGGGGCGTAAAACTACTTATATTATTAAGCGAACGCTCGCTAAGGTCACCCCCTGTGGGGTACGGACCTCGGCTTAGGGCGTCGCTGACGGGAGGACAGCAAGATGGGACAGGCTGGATCAAGTTTTGATTATTATTAATCGGGGAATTTAAAGCTACAGGCTCAGCTACGGCGCGGGCTGGCACTTCGTCGAGCAAGGGTCGGGGGGGACAATTACGTCGGGATCTTCGCGAGGAACCTCGGCGGCGAGGTCGGAATGTCGGTCTGTGTTTGTGCACTGTACTGGTGGCCCTACTGCTCTCCTGAATGAGAGTTATGTGGTCATCGGGATCGGTGAGGACATGCTTGGGACGGCGGACTTGACTAATGGAGGAGGGAATATAACTAGCGGCTTTCACAACCAGAGGGTTGCGGTGATTCGCGGCGGTCTCGAAGAAACGCTTTGAAATGCGTTTCATGAACTGACGGATAGTGGGAATCCTGAGGTCTACATGGAGGATTTCGTTGCGAACGTACCAGGGGGAGCCTGTTATCCTACGGAGGAACTTGTTCTGGAGGGTCTGCATTCTATGGAAGCGAACGGGCTTGGCGTGTGCGAAGACTGCACTGGCATAGGTCATGATCGGGCGGATGCACGCTGTGTAGATACGCAATTTGCACTTTAATGACAATTTGCTACGTGCATTGAGGACAAAGTGAAGTCTACCTAGAGCGAAGGCGGCGCGCGAACGAGCCGCCTTAATGTGCTCTGAAAACGAAAGGTGTTCGTCGAGAACTACACCAAGATATTTGGCTCGCTTCTCCCAAGGGATCGGCTTGCCGAACATGGTGATCGGTCGAGGGGGGCAGGGGGTATGACGCGGCTTCGAGAATAGAACCGCTTGACTTTTGTCGGGATTTACTTCGATTCTCCATTTCCTGAACGACAAAAAAGTCGACAGAACTCCTTGATTCGGTTCTTGTCTTCTTCAGAAACTTCGGTAGTAAAGACAGAAATGATACTTTCATATAGAAACATATGATTTTTCAGATCACCACTTCTTAATTTCACAAAAAGATCTAGGTTGGTACAAAATCCAGCCATAGTTCTAATGTAAATATAAAATTAAAAGTATTTCACTGTGTTCACAAATAAGCGACAAGAGCGAAACTAGATGGACTCCGTTGGAAGTCGCGACGCCCCCGCAAGGGGGCGTGGCGAGCGGTTTCAGGGCTTCGCCCTCCGACCGCGGATGCAAATTTTGGGGTTACAACCCCCTCATTTACTCGCGTCCCTGTGTGTGATTGCTATGTATTTTTCTGTAGGAGCGCCGCGACGCTTGTAATGAAGCGTCGCTTTCTTCAGGACATCTCGGCGGTCTGTCACCGCCAGGTGAGACCCCTAGTTACCTAGGGGAGGCCCGGCGGCGACGACCAGCGACAGAGATGCCGACTCGACGCGCTTACAGAGTAGGTGAATGGTGCCCGCCCGTCCAGATCACAGAGCTGGCCGTTCACTGTCCGGGCTAAGGGGCCGTCAAGTGTGTATAAGCGGTATTGTGTTGTGTAACACCGCTCAGTGTCTACATGAATCGCAGCCCGCGCCGCGCATTCATGTGTGAGTTTAGGTGCCTGTTGAGTGGCGGGTGTCAGTGTTTGTTTAGGTAGCGTGCCTATATTAACTTAGAACACGTTACGCAACGGATGCATATTGTGTATGTGGAGTCTTATTGTCACAGATAAGCTGTGTGTAACCTGTATTACAGCTTATCTGGGCGTCAATCCGGTGCGATGGGGTCGTGGTCCGCTAACAGGTCGCGGGGGAGGGGTCTCGCGTCAGGGGGGCGCGCATGCCACGGCGCTATCTGTTTGACATGGGGCCAAGCAGATGCGTCGGCACACGCGAACATTCCTTTCGCGAGGCGCCCCACAAACTCATCCAGGCTCTCAATCCCGAGATCCCTCTGAATGACATCGTTCCTCACGAAGCGAGGGGCGTCAACTATGGTCCGCAGCGCTAGATTTTGTTGCGCGCGGAGCAGCCTGCGGTTAGTCTCGCTCGTGAGGGCGAGCCACGCAGGGGCGGCGTACGTCAAGATCGGGCGCACGTACTGTTTGTACACGCCCAGCTTGACGCGCACCGGGATGCGGGACGAGAGCACTGGTTTGAGGAGGTTGCGGGCGACCCTCCCCTGTGCGGCGACCTTGCGGACATGTGGCCCCATCGTGAGCCGTCGATCGATGGTGACACCCAAGTACTTGACTCGGGGCGACCAATCGATCTCGGCTCCTTGTAGCTGCAAGGGTGGTGGGAGGCGCGCGAAGCCGGTGACCATGGCCTGCGTCTTACCCACGTTCACGGACAGCCGCCGGTTGGACAGCCACTCCGGGAGAAGCTCTAGGGCGCGCTGCATTTTGACCGCCGCGTACTTCGCATTGAGCGATGTAGTAATGTACGCGGCGTCGTCTGCATACAGCACGAGTGTCGTGTCTGGATTCGTGGGGATGTCGTCCGTGTAACGTGAGTAACACGCCGGCGATACGCAGCTGCCCTGCGGAACACCCGCACGTACCGGGCGGGCGCTAGATAGCGCACCGTCGACCACCACCCTAAATGTCCTGTTGGAGAGAAAATCAGAGACCACCTTTACAACGCGACGGGGCGCGTCTGACGTGGCAAGCTTGTATATCAGGCCATCGTGCCACACACGGTCGAAGGCCTTCTCCATGTCGAGGAATACTGCCACCGAGTATTCCTTCTTATTGATAGCAGCTGCGAGGTGGTGCAGTACCCTCGACAGCTGGAGCGGGGGTCTTTCTGGGCTTTGTCTTTAGGATGGCGCGTCTAACTGCGCCAGGCGAGAAAAAGATGGGGTCTTCAGTGTGAGCTATCGGCGGAGTGAAGTAGTCTCCCAGGTGTTTCTCGACTGCTGCGACATGGTCGGTGTCACAGTTCGGGTTCGGGCTGAACTGACGCTCCAGGTGCTCGGCGAAGACCTCCGCGCGGTCCTCCGCTACATATTTTAGCGCCACGTCGCTGTTGAGCAGCGGTCGCAACGGGGCTGGGGTGTTCGCGAGCTGACAGCAGAGTTTGTGTATAGACGATTTCCAACAGTTAGCACATTGTGTGACCGGAAATACAAACCGCTCCACTGGAATCCTCAAACTGTAAATATTAACTATTATTAATACGGCGGAAGAGAAGTTCCTTTAAATCATAGCCGAATCGTTTCATTCGGAGTCCAGCCGTTACCATCAGGGTCCACTGATCACCGTTTATTTAACCTCTTAATAGATGTTATTTCAGCACTGCTTGTCAAATTAGTTTTAAGATCTTCATCAGATATATCCAGTTCCATAGCTTTGATAAGGCCGTATGACACACCTACTTCGGATGTTTTTTGACAAGACCAACCCATGTCAGTAAACACCGAGCAACTTATAAATTCATCTGCGCCGACATCGTTATCAAACGTAATTAACATTTTATTTTGATGCACGTATTTAATTCTGTAAATCTTGCCACTGGCAATGTTATGCGTCTTTAGTAATCGTGCTAAAGGGAACTGTTTTGGCAAAGGTTCTTTACAAGTCACGCATACCTGTATCACCTCTTCTTTTTCTCCCTCACCTTGGTCGCCTCTACAACATCTCAGTTTGTTTCGTCCTCTATTCATTACGGTCCATCCTTCTTCAGAAGAGTTTTCATCCCTTTCCTTTCTTTTCTCTCTTGTCGACACTGTCGCGTCATCCTGTTGTGTATTGTCCTCCAATTCCATATTTCTATCGTACTCCAACTCGTCAGCGCTCGACAATGAATAGATGTTTACATTACTTTGATTTGATTCACAGATGTGAACAAAGCAACAGCTGCAAGGACCGACCGGATAAAAACCGGGTGGCCCGCGCGCAAACAAGATAAAAAATATGCACTCAATAAACTGAGACAAAGATTAATAAACGTTCGCTCACAAGTATAGCTCGCGGGGAAGTGTCAAAGCAGTGATATAAACGCATTTATAAAAGTATTTCTTTTCCTACCAAAAAAATCTCTAGAGGATCGTGATTTACATTTCTAGGATAATAATATTGTGCCTCATATTTTTCGAACAACAGTTTCGACAACCTTCCAAAACATTCAATTGTTGAAACCTATCCATTAAGAGATAGAACTCGAACATTGTAGATTTTTATTATTTTTGAGGGCATTCTTGCTACTTTTATCAATGAATTAATATTTTTCAAAATTTGTTTGTCTTCTGTCCAAAAATTGTAGAGATGATGATGATGATGGGCGTTCGGCTTTATGGGTCCACGCATTTTGCCCCGAACAGTGGTCCCTCGAGACCCGTTGACACTATCAAACATGTGCATGCAGAGGATATTTTCAACTCACCATTATATTCAGCGCTCATAAGCTCATAGGCAATCTCACAAACCAATAGATTGACGCTGCGGTTTCACTTACGATCTTCTTCTATAAGTATGTCTGTAACTGATAGTCGTTACCTTGCTTGGGTAGGAGCGATTAATATTATTTATAAAAATACACAGTGTTATAAAAATAATATTATTTATAACATTTTTTCTTAATTATAACAGTTTATAGTATTTTGCTTAGAGATGTCTAATAGTATTACATTATTTGTTCTAGAGAAATACTGTGACTCTGTGGGTTAAGAGATGTAAGGAAGAGGGAATCCTTGCTAGTCGGAGCGCTTGTTTATGAAGTGGAAAGCTTATTTAAACAATACTTCACAGGGTGAATGAATATGAAACAAATGGTTTCATACCAACTGGACATTTTGCTGAATTAATCAACACGTCATTCAAAACTGTTCGCCGTGTACTCCACGCTGTAAAGGTTGCATCACCAAAGCCCGGCAAACAAGAACGTTTAAATTCCGGAATAGTTTATCCTGTATATTTAACTATAAAAATTGCGGTTTAGTTTCAATCATCTTTTCTTAAAGAAAATGAATACTTAGGCCATCCTCAATATATTATAATCTATTTTCACTAAAGCCAAATAAAATGTGAAATACTTAACTTATTAAAATCACTTATTTTGTAAGTTAATGATCGAAGCTGGTTATGGTGAAATAAATCTACTAACTTATCAGTTTTTTTAAATATTTCACATGCCAAAATAAAACAAATTGTTTCTAAGTTCCTTGATATAGTATTGCACATCCTATTTGGCTTATGAAGTTATTATAAATAATCGTATCGGTTTGCTATGTTAAATATTATAACAAATAAATATGTTTTTATTTTTGTTATCACTTGTAACGCTTTTTTTATTCTAAACCCCGTCTTGTCCGTCGGGAGGCCTTTAAAAGGCCTGTGTCAAAAAACGCGCATACGTCAAGAGTCCTTTTAAAGGCCTGTAAAAATTGCGTTTTTTTTGTCTAATATTTGTATAAATAATCTGTGCATTGAATGGTCAAACATGGACCATTGTGTACACAAATGAATACGGAACTTATCCCACCACGCATCCCCTCTCTGAGACGCGCCAGTGACGGTTGCTAACGGCATTTCGGGCTGCAGCCGCTCCCCGGCCGGTAGAGATGGGTAACTAGCCGAAATTTCAATAGCTGAGCTAGCCGGCTATTTGTGGTGGAATAGCCAGCTAGCTAGCCGGCTATTTTGGCTACTTGGCTATTGAATAACGCGAATATCGAATAGCGCTTGCGGCGGCTGGTTAGCCCGGTAGCTAGGTAGGATTCGAATAATGCTCAACTGCCTTGCGACCCGTGTTCGATCCTCGCCAAAGCAAGAAGTTTTGATGATTAAAATAATAATTTGATGTCGAATTTCGTTTTTTATTTACTTTTTATTTTATTTTATACCCTTTTGAAAAGAAATGACTTTCCCTCATAGATATTAACATAAAAAAACAACAAAAAAAATTACACTTTTGATTAAAAGTGTTTTTTTTTTTGGATAAGTAATAACATAACAAATATTTATTTATTTGGTTTAACTTTACATCTGCCGGTAAATAAATAACTAAGCATCGTATTTCGACTATTTCGTAAATTCGCAAACTAAACCAAATTACTAAGAAAAATGCCGTCTCTTTCTCTAAATTATTTTGTGAATATTGTGAGAAAGAGATGTGCAATGCATATGAAGTTCATAATGGCGTCTCGCACTACTCACTCAGTAGTTCCCGCAGTGATCGCGCACAGCTATTTCAGCTATCGGCTACTGGCTACTCTGGCTAGTCCTACTAGCCGCGCAACCGGCTACCGGGACGGCTAGCGGCTGCAAAACGTTATGGTTATATTATACTCTGTGGAGGCTACCCGCTGTGCCATAAACTTGTCAGATATTCTAGCTAGCCAGTAGCCAATAGCTAGCTATCGTGTTGACGGATATCGTAGCCGTGGCTATTTTGTGAATAGCCGCTAGTTGGCTAGTTATTAGAATAGCTACCCATCGCTACCGGCCGGGCCGCAGCCGGTTTTTGAGAGCGCGCGCGAGCCCACGTCTGTCACCCGACCCTTGCTCGAGCCAGCCCGCGCCGCTGAGCCTGTAGCTTTAAATTCGTCCGTTAATAATACCAATCCTGATCCAGCTAGTCATTTGCTGCCCTCTTCCAGCGACGCCCTAAGCCGAGGTTCGTACCCCACAGGGGGTGCCCTTAGCGTTGTCGCTTAGTTTTAGTTAGTATATAAGTTTAAGTCCTGGCTGGAGGCCTTAATTTATTAGGGAATCCACAGGCAAGTCCGCTTAAGCAGACGACAACCGCATAGGTTGACCTGCGAGATGCCAAACAAACATACATTCCACGTCTGTCAGTCGCGATAAGGAGTAGTGCGTGGTTAAAACCTTGTGTTAATTGAATTTCAGATATGGAGAGTGTATACGGGTAAGTAATAAACTGTTTTTATTGCCAAGATTTTATAATACCTACATCAATATTTTGCACGGAAATGGCTATTGCAAAAAACATCGGGAGCCATTTTGCCGCCATTTCGCGTCGGCGTCGCTTGTTCCGTAATACGATTAATAATTCTTCTATTGATAGCAAATACGTATGTTGTATGTATCGTACAATTGTTCCTATGCATTAATTTTAACTTTTACATTGAAATTTTCGTAACATTGATACGCAAAATAAGAAGTAAAAATTTGTGAACAAAAAAAACCTTTTAAAGTACTCTTGACGGACAGGGTATTTTAGGTAGGGGTGAGGCGTATTTATTGTAACAGATAGAAATAACAGATGTTTAAAAATAACACATAACAATTGTTCCTACCAATATCGCTTATCTGTTACTCAAAATATCTGACCCGTACAGAATGTTACCACGGCTGTTTAACCTGTTATTACAATAAATAAGTCCACCCACACAGACTGTTACCACGGCTGTTATTTTCATACACACTCACATAAAGGAAGGAAAATAACAGGGTTATCATCTTTTCTGAAAGAATGACCCTTGCTAGAAAGAGAAACACCTATTATTTATTACAAAACATGTTTACTTCTCACTCTTACTAAAGCGGTTAAACTGCGCTAAAAGAGAATCACTTAGTATTTATTATCCCTAAAATATAGTTGGTGGTCTAACAAGAACGATCATTACAAAGGGATGCACCCAAAACTAATATATTGTTCGTCAAAGGATACCTTTTATCTATATTATCTTTGGTTTGACGGTATTGGCCGCAAAATTTTGTTGACACTATTGACGTTTTGAATTTTTGAAATTTGATTTCTTTCACATCACAATCAATTTGCCTAGCCCTTTACAACTGGCATACGGCCGACTTACGTAATTCTATAATTTCACATTACCCATGTCTTTCTTCGAATACGATTTTCGACTCAAAACGCAAAGACAAAGACGATGTTCAAATGAGATTTAAATATGTATTTATCATCCGTACAAAAATAACAGGCTGTTATTTAATAACAGATATTTGGATGTGTTATTTTTGTGTAACAGTAACAGTGATAACAGATATCGTGTTTAACCTGTTACAACCCATCTCTAATTTTAGGTCGATGACAAAAAAAAACGCAATTTTTTCAAGGATTGAAGTGTGTGGATAGGACATCCGTACATTTCAATTTTATAATTTATTCTTAAGATATAGGTACTACAACACTGCTTTTATTCCAGCTTCATGGACAGCGGGGAGCCAGCGTCAACAACGAAAAATATTAAAGTGAAATATCATATGTATTAAAAAAATTACATGATATTTAAGCTAATATAATAAATTTTTTGAAGTTCAGATGTGACAAAATTTGCAGTATCCATAATTTCGTATCCATTTTTTTTCGGTCTGGTGCATGTACTTGTGTATTTTGTAATGAAATTGTTTGTTTTGGTTATTGATTTCTGTAATGTTTTTGTAAGACAGCATTTCTATTGTGCTTATCGAATTGTAAATACATATATTCAAAATGTAGAATGTTAATTTGTAACTAACACTGCAACAGAATTTAAACTTTGACCAAAGTTTGAGAGGATGTTTTATGCACTTGTTTTCAAGTGTTCGTTTTTGGTAAGCTGATACTGTTAAACTAAACACTTCTAACAGCTGAGACTCTGTTTGTGTTAGCTGAGTGCACCAAACATTAATATAAATTAAAATTCCACTTACTTGGTTTAAAGCGTTCTCAGAAAAGAAGCGTTAACAATGGTGCCGATTCTCTTGTACACCGAACTAAACTATCACTAAAATTCCTTACTTTTTACTATGAAAATCTTGAAGCTATTCTGCGAAAAAAAATCTCTAAATTTACAGCCTTATTCATAAAAATCTCGCTAACCATTTGTTAGCCACTGCTTAGCTAACCAATTAGTTAGCTCTAAATCAATGTTTAACTTTTCTTTATTCATAAACGCTAGTTAGCGGGTGATTAATAGTGAAACGAAATAGAGGTGAAATCATGCGTTCCACACAGATTATAATCACAATAGTCGACTACAAAACAGAATTTTAAGAAGAAAGTTGTCAAACCACGAGTTTTTTATCTGTCGTGACATTGACAGATGCGATTTAATAGTTTTCGGCGGAAAACTTGAATACATTTACATAATTGTTTGTATTGTGTTGGATTGAATTGAAATGAAAGAATTGAAAAGAATACGTAACGCCAATTGGAGTGAGCTAGAAAAGGTACTTATTTATCTCTTAACTTAACTATTTCTAATGTAAATTGACCAAATGAATGATAACGTAACAATGAAAACATATATGTTCTAATCTTAGACTGTATTTTTTCTTCCGAATGCTTGGTAACACGAAAATGGTCTCTTTAGAAAATGTTGCGAGGTCTGGTGCTTGAGCGAGCCGACATCATTGAAAAAAAAGATGCTACGACTAACACAAATGCCGCCAAAAAACTTGCTTGGGAGGAGGTGCTATCGCGGTACCTATATTTAGATATTTTTTTGGTTTTGGATTCTGTTTGATGTTTGATCTATGGATATTTATCATTTCAGTTTTAACACAGTCAGTGCTAACGAACGCAGTATGACGCAACTCCTTAACCAATGGCGGAATATGAAAAATAACGCTAAAAAGTCGGAGTTTGCGTACAGAAAAGCGAGGACAATGACTGGTGGAGGACCGCCCCCACCTAGCCCGCCTGCTGAAGACCGCGAACTCATTGATGCAATTCCCAATGAGTTCACAGTAGATAGCAATGCTTATGATGCTGACTCCATTTATGCCAAACAGGTAATTTGTTTGATGTGTCCAACTAATAGCCTCCATTTGCAAGCGGTTGCTGCAAACATTTACAGTAGGTATTCTGTTAACAGCAATCGTTAGAGTTACCTGGTTTTTCTTTATAAAGTGCATTAATTGTAATAACTAGTTAGCTAACCAACATTTTTACAATTTCTACTGAATTCTGCTCAAACAAATTAATGTTGAACTGTGTTTTGTCAATGCCTAGTTTTTGTGTATTATACAATTACATACTCATTTCATTAAATATTTTCAGTGCTTTATTAAAAATATTTTTACATTTTTAGTCGAAGGACCCGCCGAAGACATATAATAACAATAACACTGAAGCTCCTGCTGTGTTGGTATGTATAAAATATGTCAAATCCTTTACTAATTAATTACATGTTTTTATTTAACCTATTTATGATATTTTAGCCTGAGACTTCACGAAGTAAAAGACCTAACCCTTCGAGCAAACAAATATCAAACAAAAAAGAAGTAAGTAAGTTGGTATACTTCATAGAAATTCATTGACGATAGACATTGTGGAATTTAATGAAAACAAACATACCAACAAACACCTTTGCATTTATGATATTAGCGTGATATATTTAATGATATCACAATATCTAGAAAAGTCGATAATGTTCTTCCTGCGTACGTACGCAGGATGTTAAACAACAAAACAAAAATACTGATATCTATTTTGTTGTATTTCTTCCAGTTGCTTTTGCAGTGAGGTTTATTGTTTGTCTTTGAATACTGATGTAAGTACCTATCTACTTGTTTACAGGAACAATTTTGACTGCTGCTGTGAAAGCCACCAGCATCAGTTATTCGTCCTCGCAAAGACTGCGAGGGAGGAGGCGATGATACGAGAAAAGGAAGCACATGAATGTTAGATGAGAGATGAAAGAGAGTTGCATGAGAGAAGAATTTCACTAATGCGTTTGGAAGAAGATTATTGGAAAGCGAAAATTATGAAAATAAAATAAGTTTTTTGTTATACATTTTATTAAATAAATGAAGGAAAGCTACTCATTTCAAAATAAATTATTTTCTATAAAACTATTTCTGGTTATTCTTGCGATCTCGTCATCAATGATAAAATCATCACCAGGTTCAATTTCCTCATCTTCTTCATACTGTGCTGTATCTGAAAACAGATAAAGTTGTTTTGAGAGGGCAGATGGTGCAGTCTTCTCAGATTTTACAGCTATTTTTGACTTAATAGTAGTCGCATGCCAGAAGTTCTACTTTCAAATTTTTCGCCAATTCTCTTGATGGTGATAGATCTTATGGTACAGTAAAAGGTTATTTTATTTAGCTGAATTTGAAATTTATAAATACACACCTTGGTCTTCTTTAAATAAAATTGCCAAATTATGCAACACTGCACAAGCAACAATTACTATCTTGATAGTAGCATACGAACCCCTCATCACCTCCAGCAACATCCGAAACCGTTGTTTCCAAACACCAAAGCATCGCTCGACAACGTTGCGAGTTTGGATATGCTTTTGGTTATAACGCCGCTCTTCTTCAGTTCTAGGCCTTAGAACTGGTGTTATAAGATAAGGGGTACATGGATATCCGCTATCATCGATGAGCTTCTCCAAAAACTCGTTCTCTTCGAACCTCCTCTTAATTGAGCTTTCTCTATATACTCTTGCGTCGTGTGTACTTCCCCTCCAATGACACACAATGTCGCATATCTTCAGGTCAGCATCACAGATAACCTGTGAATTATTATCTTGATGTGAATCAAATTAGAACCCTCAAAGAAAAAGCGGGTATCCACAATCATTTATACTACCTATGACCAGCTATCGAGAGATTTCAATACACGTTTAAGTTGTTTTACTTACTTGAGTATTAATGGAGTAATTCCCCTTACGATTTACATGGTACTGACCCACATCTCCACCAACCTTCCTTATTTTTATGTGGGTGCCGTCTATTGCACCATTGATCCCTCGAAGGCCGGAAATACCTTCAAATTTGCGGATCATGTTCGTTTCTGCAGTCATATCTGAAGGCATTTTTATGTAGACAGAACTTTTCGAAGCTAACGCGATAGCTACTTTACGGGACAAGCGTGACATGGTAGATTGGCTCATGCCGTGAATGTCTGCGCAGTCTTCTTGAATCTAAAAAAAAAAAATGTTCTCCGTGAATTTGCACATGATAAGAACTTGAGCAAAATAATAAATACCTACCTCATGACGACCCCAATATCTGATTACGGACATTACTTGCAGTTCCACTGGGATACCGCCGCCTCGAGTATCCACCTGCAGGTCAGATCTTAATATATCGAAGATGCGGCACATATTTGCCTTGTTAAATCGGTATCTTTGCCTGAACTCTTCATCCGATAACTCCTGTAGCGGATTTAAACGGGGCTTGTAGATCTTCCACGGTCTACTTCCCGCCGGTGTTTCAAAATTATTTAAATCCTCCACGTCATTTTGGAAATCCCGTAGAAGATTGTCGAATTCCATATTTACTATGGCTCAGCTCGATATTATGAACAAAATAACCTCGAGGCACACAATAATTCTATTGAATCGATCAGCTGACCCAAATAAAAACCGCCATATTGCCTCTTAGCATCCTCTTAACAAGCTACCGATGGTGTTTAAATTTGACAGCTACTAATCAATTGGTTAGCGAACTCTTAGCGCTAAACAACGTTTATGAATAAGAATTTGGCTAAACATTTGCTTAGCAATTGATTAAAATTTAAGACACGTTTATGAATAAGACTGTTTAAAATTATTTTAACACAACTATAATCGAATTTGACAATCGCGAGTCCACGTGTTTTTTTTTTCTTTTGATTTCGCAACGTCTTTGTTAGAGCCGGAGACAGCCTGGGGCAGCCTCGACGTGTTTTCTATGGAAGTTTTGACTTTTTTTGTGAAAAATATAAAATAAAAATATCTACATGTAGAGATTTGGTGGTTTCAGGGTTACAAAGGGGGTCGAAATTTTCATTATTTTTGTGATAGGACACACCGTTTTCGAGATATGAGCAAAAAAAGAAAAAGAAAGTTAAAGTACCGTTTTTGCACGTCTGAAGTCGAGGTGTTGGTGTAAATTTTAGTTCACGCCACCTAATTTTATTCCACACCTTTTTAATCGCGATTAAAAATAGTCAGATTCATGTTCAGATTTAGTTAGACAATCAAATTTTTTGGTGAAAAACGTAAAATTCAGAATAGCAAAATAGCCATTTTCACTAAACTAATAACTCAGTGCAATCTTAGTGCTGTCAAACTAAAATATAGTTAAGTTGTGTCACTATAGTCAATTTCAGAATGGAAAATCGTCATTTGACAGAATTAAACCAAATTTTAGTGATTTTTAGTCTAGTTTAGAGGCGTTTGTGACAAGAGAATCGGCACCACTGTCCATTGTTTTGTTTGGAACGCGGCACGCTCAATGACGACATGATATTGTTATGCTAGTGCGATGAAAAAAATGTATGGGGAGGTGTGTTCTTTTCATTGATTAATGTGAAATAATGTGTATTTCTGTTAATAAAACAAAAACTTGTTAAAAAAATGGTTTGTTTTTTTAAATTATAAAGGCCTATACACAAGAAACTAAGAAAAAACCCCTCACTCTGATTACAAATTAGGATTACCTATATATTAAAAGGCAAAACTGGATTACTCCATACATATTCCGTTAGCTAATTTCATAACAATTCCAACGACATAACTTCTAAGCAGCTCCCATACAAAGCTTAGGAGATATCGTCGTTTTAATCAGACGCGCCATTTTCACGCCGGACCACCCAGAAGTAGCTTGACCGATGCGAATTATTCGCCAAAATGGCCGCGACAGATGAAAGGCAAAAACGAAAATAAGTCAATATCATAAATAACTGTTGGACGTTTTTTTGCAAGTTTGTTTACGCATAACATGACTTTGAGAGTGAGGGTATAGGGAGTGCACCTGTGTCTGCGCACACAATTGTGCGCTTTACTATATTGTGACCGAAATCGATAAGGCCAAATCATATAAATCAGAGTGTTTAGTGTGGATCTTTGACACTCCTACTACCATAATTGTATTTTTTATTATTTTTAGCTCAGAATGCTATTATTTATAAGTACGCTTATCGCGTAAATAAGTATAAATTATTGGAATATTTGTCTTATATTTTGCATGACAGTCTACTATTTGACTTGTATTAATTATTGCTTTGAGAGCAGTTGTGGCCCAGTGGTAACGGCCGCGACTTACGAGTTGTAGGTCGTAGGTTCGAACCCAGACAGGCGCTACTTTGTGTAAATTATTTCAACACCACTGCTCTCAAAACGGTGAGGGAAACGCTTTAAAAATGTCGTCTATGAAAATGTTGTAACGTAGTTACAAGTATTTCCATACATTAGAGGAGATGTGAAAAATTTAATAAATTTTCACATATGTTTTTTGATTATCGTATAAATCATCCAGACCGAAATGCAGTCACGGCGCAGCGGCAGCTACGCAGGAGATATCATGGTGCACAAGTGTCCAAATAGAGGTACACGCCTTCCTTAACTCATAGTTTGATTTGACGGTGCAGGACCACAACCGCTATACGTGCTTTCCGAGGCACGGGGAAGCTACACCACCAACTTGCAAGCAGCCCTTGATTCATGATTGACGATAAACTGGATTAGGATTGGATACTCTGTTGTGCATATAAATAAATTTATTTTGTTTATTAATATAATTAATAAATCAACATACTTACTTTCTAAATCACAATCTTCCACACAGCGCAATTAACTTCTAGGTAATATCCAAATATGTTAAAATGAACAAAAAAAAAATCTTGCCTTTTTAATTATTGAAATTTTCAATAGGTCTAAGACACGAGGGTAAAATTACAACATATCCAAAAGTGTTTGAAGTTTAATTATATAAATATTTAAATTAATGTCGTAATCTTGTGATATGCCTGGACAGATTATATTTAGAGTGGTTACTATAAGGACACTTATCACATTTGTACATAATGCCCTTATGTTTAGACATGTGTGTCGAAAAACCTTTACGGGAATTTGTTTTGAAATCACAGATATCACATATTTTAACCGTAGGAAAGTGAACCTTATCACGTGGGTTGATGTTTTCTAATACTCTTCCACTGCTTTCGTGGCGAAAGCAATGCCTTTTGAAAGTTCTGCCGTAATTCGTTTTAAATGAACATGTTTCGCAAGAGAATTTAAAAGTATTTGTGTGTTTCCCAACATGTCGCTTAAAATTGTAATTTTTGTTACTTTTGAATAGACAATATTCACAGTTAAATTTCCATATGTTCAAATGTGTTAAGACATGTTCCTTTAAGTTTCTTGTGCTTGCAAATGTTTTTTGGCAAGTTTCACATTCGTATCGTTTTCGACTGTTCCCCATAAAATCTTCTTTGGTTTCGTTGTCACTTCGCGCTATTTCTTGGTCTTGGTCATTATTGGTACTTAAGCTTATGCTAATTCTATTGGGGCTTTTATTATTGTGGTCCTTATCCAAATTCTCGTCGATAAAATGAAATTGGTCGGCAGTTAAATATTCAACTTGCGTACCATCATCTTTGTTTTCTTGTACAGTATTAGTAGG
Organism: Dasypolia templi; assembly: GCA_963555695.1. NCBI lineage: Eukaryota > Metazoa > Arthropoda > Insecta > Lepidoptera > Noctuidae > Dasypolia > Dasypolia templi. The sequence goes on from OY743164.1 coordinate 10,367,232, forward strand.
AGTACCTTAGAACATCAACATAATGTTATGTTACATTTCATAGCAACTAAAACGTATAACGTAAACAGTAATACTATAGCGTCCATATATTAATAAAAACATAGGCAGTCTTGGGGACCGCCCGTGCCAGCAGAAGTGAAACCTTAAAACGATGAAGCAACAGTGGTTTTTATCACGTCACCCTTGTAGCTACAGAATATATATATATATATATAGATATTGCTATTACAGCATGTCGGTGACGCGGCCCCATAAAATTATCTCCTACCAAAATTCGCTCAACGCGCCCTAGGAAATTTTCACTTCACACTAACACTTAAATATATATATTTAGTGTACAAGTGTATGACAAAAAAGGGGGAAAGAGCTCTTATGCCATCAAAAAATTCGTCCGCATCGCTGTCAACGGGACAAGTGCCGAAAAAGCTGGCAGAATTGCCACGTTGGATGGCTATGTTGATTCTTTGGGCAGAAAAATAGGCCAGCCCTCTGGTCACGAGTAGAGTCCACCAACCGCTCGGCGATGTCCCGAAATAACCGATGAGCACTCTGACCAAAGATATACAGGGTGGAAAAAACAATGGACCCTGTTGGGAAACCACTTTAAATACTTTAGATAGAATATTTTACTTTTAGGAAACATTCCTTTATTTTTATATAGAAACATAACTGCACTCACAGATTTCTCGACAAGCTTACCTAAACTGGGAACCGAACCACCAAAAAATTGAAAAAAAAAACTGCTATTTTATTCTTCTTCTCTGCGCCTGTTTACAGCCGGCGTCCGTGTATGACCAGATGAATGAACGTAAACGAGGCAAAAGGAGTATGTTAGGATCGTAGCAGGTTCTGTTGTTTCTGCCTTCCCCCATGGGAAGTGAGTTTATGCAAGTATGTATGTAATATTTTTAATTACTTTGTTTTTGGGCTTCTACCGGTTGGATTGTTTTTTCCAGACCCTCTAGAAACGCGACTGGCTGAAAACTAATAATGTAATAGTAAGAAACACTCACTAATAATTTCCTTGTAGTGCTTGGCCGAGTTGTATCTACTGAGGTTAATATGTAACGCGTTCGCAAACTCGCTGCCGTAGAACACCATTAGCTCCGTGTAACGAGGAATTATTTTTACGGTCCTGCAATAGTGATGTGAAAGCAAAGCATTGAAAAATATGTCAAAATTAAATGCAGTTATTCAGTAGTCTTGTGCCTGCTCGGTCATTTTTAAGATCGCTCCGTACTAGTTCATTTCGGACAGTGAACTAGTTAATTCTATTAGTTCTAATAGCTCTATTCGGTCTTCGCTCTCAGTGATCAGCATCTGATATTCTGATCGCATTCTTGCAGATTCGGTCGGTCGGGTTCGGTTAGCATCGTCATTCGTCGGCTATTCTCTCTCGTTCTCATTCACAGACATCGAATGTATCTGTCAAACAATCAGTGACTGTTTATCATTTCTCGTTCTCGTTCGCACAAACGATCGCGCGGTTTACAATGCCCGAGATCGAAAAGACCTATTAGACCCAATAGACCGATTACGAGTCAGCGTTCGGAAACGTTTCTTTTAGTACAGTGCGAAGATACGTTTCCTATTCGTTCATCGTTCATGAACTACACAAGACTATTATTCAGTCTTATTTTTCTTTATAACACTCGGTTCCTAAAATAACGGGTCAGTCACATAAGTTCGAATATACAAAACTGTAAGAGTTCGATCAATGAAATAAAAAACAGAATAAAGACGAATTAGTTGCGCTTCTTATTACATACTTTTTAAACTGGCTGATGAATGAAACTTATTTACAAAAAAAAAAAAAAAAAATTAAAAATGGTTGAAAACAATTTTTTTTCTTTATGTCATTATGGTTTCTTTCCATTTCTATTCTTTCACAAAAAAATATTGTGAACGACTTCACGTGCATAATCAGTATTCTGTGAGGTGGAGCATGGCAGTCACTTTAGATGAATGTACCAGAATCCTTACTTTCTTGGAACTTGGGCGGAGCCAGCGTGAAACAGCAAGAAACATTGGTGTATCTTTGTCGACTGTTCAGCGGGTAATCCAGCGGTACCAACAGACCAGATCGCAATTTCGGAGACCAGGAAATGGCAGGCATAAGATGCACAACGGCCAGGGATGACAGATACCTGGTGGCTACAATGGTCCGAAATCGTTTTCAAACTGCAGTTGGTCTAAAAAACCACTTTATTCGCTTTGGTGGTAGCAATTTAAGCGCACAAACAGTGAAGAGACGTCTTGCTGAGGCAAACTTGAAACCATTAAGGGCCGTAAATGGCCCCAAACTGGAACGGGAACATCGAATTGCATGACAGAGATACGTGCGCGAGCACCAACATTGGTCACTAGACGATTGGTCTAGGGTAATGTTCACGGACGAATCGAAATTCATGCTTTACAAGCATGTTGGTAGGCAGTTGGTGTACAGAAGACCAGGGGAACGCTTCATCAAGACTGTGTGGAGGAAAAAGTGGCACACGGCGGAGGCTCAGTACTTGTTTGGGCTGGAATTTCTGCCGAGGCCCGCACCGAGCTCGTCAAAAAGGGCACTCTGAATGCAGAGAGGTACGTGGAGAAGATTCTGAATGAGTATGTGGGACCTTTCATGGCGAGGATGGATCGGGATGGCATATTAATGCATGATAATGCGCGTCCCCATAGCGCCGGAATTGTAAATGAATACCTTGGAGAGGTCGTTATCGAACTGATGCAGTGGCCAGCGCGAAGCCCTGATTTAAACCCCACAGAGCAAGCATGGGACGAGCTTGAGCGTTGCGTAAAACGTCGCAAACTCCCCACCAATCACCGGGAAGCTGCAAGAAGAGCTCGGGGAGGCAGTACCAAATATTTCAATTATGCATGTAATGAAAGAAAACAAAAAATTAAATCTTACAACATTTAAAGTTTCAGAAAAAAATGTCTTACTTTAGTTTTGTTTTATTTTGAGAATAAGAATGAAGGTACACATAAGCTTCAATTTATTCATTTTTTGTATCATTAAATGCTCAACCCAATCGAACAGTATTCGTTTCATTATGATAGCATACGTAGTTCGGGAGATATTCGGACTTTTGTGTCTTATATTATATAGTGTATTATCTATGCTTTTGTGACTGACCCGTTATTTTTGGAACCGAGTGTATTTTGTCCGCTCACAGTTATTTAGATTAGTGACCTTTACTGTCGTTGCAATAAGGGTGCTGTTGGGTTGACAGCAACCCAACAGCACCCTTATTGAGGATTATTAGAGGTAAAATAACTGGCGTGTATTATTAATGAAGAACTGTCAGGGGTAAGTGGAGCGACAATCTTCACAAGTTAAGGAGTGTATATGTTATGCACTATTTAACGTAAACCGTATTATGTTTCCTACTACTTACTTATTCATTGACAACATTTTAAATGAATATTATTTTAATTTCTGGTTAGAACTGTAGCTGTACCTATAATAAAGTTGTCCTCTATATTGGTAGGCGAGTAGATTCTGTTCCTTCCAGTGGCGCGAGCAGTTGACGTAGCGCATCCAGTTGGAGCGATCGCAATCCACGGCATCCAGCACGTGCGACCGTTTGTTATTACTATCGTATATCTATAATTAAGGCGAAAGAAAAAATAAAACATCAATACATCAATACAACTCTCTAAGATCATATTCCCCATTGAATGACTATTTCATTAAATCATGACATTTGAGGCCAATTTTATGGAGTTGTATTGCTGATTATAATTAAAATCCCGTAAAACCATATTTGTTACGGTTGCGAATCATAAAAATCAACATACAATCTGACACTGACCTTCCAATACGTAAGAAAATTTGAATTTCGCGGTCTACCTAATCATTCATACAGGTTCGGTATAAATTAACTCGCAAAACCCCACAGACGTGATAGGTATCAATATGTAAACAAAGTCCTAGGCCAACAACCGCAGTTAGTGATGTTACCAAATGGTATATATTATCTGTGGTGATGGGTATCGAAACGAAATCCAAACACGATAAAACAAAAAAAAAGGATTGTGGACAAAGAACGTATAAACCCGTAAAGGGAAGTATGAAGGTCGTCCGAAGTACTACCGCCATAATCGCCATACCAGTTTTTGCCGCCAAGGAACGTTGTTGTGTTCCGTTTTGAAGGGTATGTGTGCCGCTCTGGCCCAATAGACATTTCAGTTAATCTAACTTCGATCGAAACGCGTGTTTCCTCTACCTCGGTTCTATTCGTCCCGAAGTTTCACCGAAGTTTCATTCGAACGAACATTGTTTGACGTTTGGTTATATCTCGTCTAAGTTGTGAACGAACATTTGAATTTGACAGATGTTTTTTCGGGATCTGGGACATAGACTGTCATGGACATGGACATTCACAGTTTAATTAACCTCAATCAAACTGACGAAACCAAAAGTTTTACCTTTTGGTTTTTGGTTAGTCATTCGCTAGTGTGGTTTTTGTAATTTAATTGTTAGAAATGGCTACAAGAATACTTTTAAACGAGGCTGCTCTACGTGAAGAACGTTTAGAGCGTAGAAGGAATCAGCGTCGCCAGCGGAATCAACTTAGTATTAGTGAAATTCCCGACTTGGACTTTGTAAGAAATTACAGACTCAGCCGGCAATTATTCGAGGAGTTGTGCCAGGAAATAGTGCCTTTATTACCTCCAAAGGCAAGGCGTCATGGAATCGAGCCCACAGTTAAGGTGGTGTATATTTTTATTATCATTCTCTTTAAAAATAAGTATTTCACTGTTTACTATACCTACTCATGTTTTTCCAGATCCTTACGGCCTTGAACTTTTATGCCCAAGGTAGTTACCAAGGGTCTGTGGGGCAAAACATTTATGGGCCGATGGCACAACAGAGTGTTTCTCGTTGTTTGCAGGAGGTCACAACTGCCCTCAATGCATCCCATATACTAAGGAAGTACATAAAATTCCCGCAAAATATAAGCGAAAGGAATCTTATTAAGCGGCAGTATGTACCTAAGTTTTATTATTTATATCAGTTTACTGTATTTTGAATGAATGTTTAGTATTTCATTACATAATGTTGCAGATTTTATCAGAAATATCGGCTTCCTTGTGTGATTGGCTGCATTGATTGCACTCATATTGCAATTGTTAGACCTTGTGAGGATGAGGAACAATATTTTAATCAAAAACATTTTCATTCACTTAACACCCAAGTTGTAAGCATAAGAACAAAATATTCATGATTTTATTGTGCTGTTGTGGATTCTCATTAATCATTGTATGTCTGTATGTTTCATTATTTTCCAGATATGCGACAGTGATTGCTATATTACAAATGTGGATGCTTCATTTGGTGGAGCAACACATGATGCTTATATTTGGAGAGAGTGTGACATAAGAACCCACATGGAGGGTCTCCAGAATGAAACAGTTTATTTACTAGGTATGTATGAATTTATTGTTTATCTTTAAAATATACATACTAGCTTTACATTAGCACATTTATAATATTTTTTATTTTAGGTGATTCTGGTTATGCCCAAAGGGAGCATATGATGACACCTATAGATAATGCTGTTGAAGACTCTCCTGAAGGAAGATACAACTTTGTCCAAAAGAGTGCACACTCCACCATTGAACGCACAATTGGTATATTAAAAGGTCGATGGAGATGTCTTTTGGCAGCTCGGGAACTGCATTACAGACCTGAAACAGCAGGTAAAATTATAATAGCCTGCTGTGTTTTACATAACTTATGTATAAGGGCTGGTATTGATGTTCCCGAGTTGACAGAAGATGAACTCCAAGCTGAAAAAAACAGGCAGGTTCCCTCTCAATCAGCCGCTTCTTCAGCTCAAGCTCTACAGCCAGGTAGCATTAACCATGAAAACATAGGTGAAGAGGAATTGAACTGAGCTGTCAAAAGCATCAGGTGGAATGACAGGTCAATTCAAGTCCAGTTCACATAAGTTTTCATGATGTGACTTTTGTAGAACAAGCTCAATGGTGAAACGTTGCTGTTGTTGGTTAATAACATCTAAAAAAATTGCTCTAAAGTCGGAAACGTGGTTAGCTATAGTTCAGACTTCTCATTCAAAAATATGTGATTTATTAATCACAAATTTTTTTGCGGAGGAAGGCCCAGTTTTATGTTTTTGTTTTAAAACAATACACAATAAGCAATCGCAATCAGTTGTAAAAGTTTAACTACGAGAACCGCGACACTTTCCAAAAAGAGTGGTGCATGTGCGTCACAAAGCTTATGGATTAAGTGTGTCAAAATGTCATACTTTGTTGACCCTCCCTCTTAACGTGTGACGTACCTATAATTAATGGATGACCCCCAATAAGAGGTCAGCTGATACTGGAAATGTGCAGCTTGATATGTCGTCGTACAAAGAAGAAAATATTACCTGCCAACAATACATGGAGTCAACGTGTTGTGTCCGCAGTCCGCAGTACGGACCGAAGCGAACCCCGCGCGGCAGTGTTAGTGTGCTGAACACACCCAAACCTGCACCTAATCGTTATGAACAATGTTATCTTTACTTCGTTATATAAATAAAACAAAATGCTATTCGCTGGGAAGTGCATCACTTGATAACGGCTGCACCAAATGGCCCAATGTGGCTAGTTGTTGTTTCTAAATGTTTGTAATAGTCCGAATAAAGTTTCTAGGAAAAGAAAAATACCAATGTTTTCCTGGAAAATAGAAAAACTAAAAGTTATTTTTTTCTGTAGGATTTTTGTATGATCTATTGTTTGGGCAGACAGCGATTACGATGGTCCCATGGAGAAAGTTGTTCGGTTATATGGTCTGTACCACATATCCTTAAATATGAGCACACCTTTCTGATACATGCTGTATACACGGTGTCCCAGAAGTCGAGTTTAAAAATTACGGGAATTTATTTAAAAAAATTAAAGAAAATCTACTGCCTGTGACGGTCTTTTAACTCCTGTTGCTCCAAATTTTAACTTTTTTTATTTTTATTAATTATTGTGCTAACTATAATGACCCGACCTATAACCCGATTCTGGCTTGACGTCGACTTCTGCGACATCCTGTATAAATAATCACCTAAACCGGTTCACAATAGGCAACGAAGTTAATTGAATCATTTTATTAGTACGGAGTTCTTAAATCGCGTTCCATCCTACTTCTTAGTAGATTTATAGTTTACCTTAGCGAATAGGCTCCGGTCTTCACCTCTTGGGTCAGTGATGTCCAAGAGAAACAAAGAAAGTGCATATGAATTGAAAAATCACATTTGACCTCGACCATGAGGCGAGCCTTAACGGTCAGTGGTTAAGACCTCGCCACATGCATAAAGACATCACGACACTTACAATGAACCCTGACTATGAAATATTACCTACCAGGTATTATGGAGGGTGCAAGGTGCAGGAACACGTGCGGTATAGTAAGAGCGGCGCGGGGGACGCACGATGCGATGTTTGACTTCACAGGGACCTGGGTTGAAGGAAGGATTAGCAGATAACAAATTTGATGAAAAATTTCAACGCAGCGGGGTCCAGAATCATGTACCGAGTCCATGATATCAGGTTGTGCGTCGATGTCCCTTCCACCCTGTATCTTATTAGAAAGAGTACCTATGTACTAATGTGAAATTAATTTGCATGCCATAAACAGGTAAACTATGGACTAAATTGAGCCACCAACTTTTACAAGTGGTAACACCTATATTTTCTGCAAATAAATGATTCTTATTACCTACCTATTTCTTATTTCTCGTTCTCAGATATCTATGCAAGCGAAGCCGCGGGAAAAACATGTTGTGCCAAATAGAAAAGGGTAGGGTAGAAAGGTTTCATAATAGTCTGATACCAGGTAAACACGCTTAGACCGTAGTCGCAGGATACTTTCTGGCGATTTCAAAATCTTACGTCCACTTAAATAATAAAAGTACTCTGTGGTCCACACACAGATATTGACATGCCCAGCTACGAATAAATTGTATCTAGCTTATTATCCCCACTCTTTTCTAATCGCACGTTGTCTATTTCCAAATAAATATTAATGTTATCATTGTTCCTTAATTAATACACCTAGAAGTGCAATGCAGTGGCATGGACAATGCATTTTTCGCATTCCATTTTCTGTTTTTGTAATAACATATTTTTATTTGCCCAGCAAAAAAAAAATGCCTACCTCGCCACCGCACCGGTAGGTACACTGCCCACAGAGCATCATATAATACTGTTATAGAGACAAGGATCTTTTGTCGCTCGAATGACGCTACTAGGGGGCGCTGTTGGTAAACTTCTAATTTGTAGTTGTACTTACATACATACATACATACATAATCAGCCTATTTTGTTCCCACTGCAGGGACACAGGCCTCCTCTCTGTGAGAGGGAGTGGGCCGTAATCTACCACGCGGGCCCAGTGCGGGTTGGTAGATGTCACATGTCTTCGAATTTTTGGTTCTTAGGCATGCCGGTTTCCTCACGATGTTTTCCTTCACCGTTTTGTGAGCAGTGGTGATGAAATAATTTACACAAAGGAAAGCGCCTGTCTGGGTTCGAACCTACGACCTACACCTCGTAAGTCGCGGCTGTTACCACTGGGCCACCACTGCCACTCCACTGTTGTACTTACGTTTTGTGAAATAAAATAAAACAGGATTGTGGCTATATTAGTTCCGATTTTGTTTACGCGCCAAAACCCTTCTACAGCTGTAGGTACCCTGAAGTGAATAGTATCAGTAATTTGCAGATAGATTTGAGAAGAGGTTATTGCATTTAATAAAAAATAAATTACCTTATTGTCAGGTACCACTAGTAGAGGCCCATGAATGGCACAATAGTCGTATACATAGTCTGCACATCGCTCGCAGTCTGCGAAAAATTACTTTTTTTAATTCCAAACAATTGTTGGCGCCAAAAAGAGAAGTAAATCGATGGCGCCAAAGAGACATTTACGTATTGGTCGGCGCAGACAGCGTCGTGTAAATAAGCAAATTGCCTGATATTGTGTATTACATAAAAACCCTTGGCTCGAGGATATTCTTTGATGTCAAGTTTTAGGTGATTCCTCCTTTGAAATGATCTGCTGTCGGAGAAGAAAAATTGAAATGTATGTACTTCTCAAACTGATTTATAGGAACTAACAAAGTTCCTATTAAAGAGCCAACGGGCCAAATAAACTTGCCATTCTATAAGCTTCTAGTATAATATAATTAGGAAAAAGACTATGCAGATGATGATGATTTTGATTTAGCAATTATATGAGAAAGTTACTTACATAGATATTCGTCAAAACCAGGCTCTTCAGGCTTAAAATAATTAAGATGAGTCCTCACGCGCAAATTAAAAGACATTTTCCAAAAAAATTATCGTAAAATCTAAGGCAAGAACCGAAAAGAGAAGAGTTTGAAATGAAACTTTTTTTTTTTTTTTGGAAAACTGCCGCGTTTTTTTAAATAAAGTAAGTAATATTTTATTTTGCCTTTCAGCCTAATGGTCAGGATGTAAATAGAAATTACGTTTGGCTTAGCACACCTATAAAGTTACAATTAAAAGAACTATTTAACTTTTAAAATAATCTAAATACTTATGTCTATTTAAACAGTGTTTCCGTAACTTGGACACCAAGGGGCAATCCGAAACCTTATATGATGAGGAAAACTGTCTTACGGCCGAACCCACTAACCTATTTTATTGAAAGACAGATCCTATTGATGATATACAGTATCATTCTAAGTGTCCCTGTCAAAAACATTGCTGTCAACATGATAAAGGCGAGCATACTTTGGCTTTATTGGGACTGTACCACAGAGTAGGTACATCATTTATAGTGGACTGTACTGACACAGTTCCCGCCACATACCACTTATCCTTACACATGAAGCATTAAACTTGAATAAGTAATCAGTTTAGATTTTGAGTTTTGGCTTGTTTACGATGCGTGATATTATTTATTGCTTTCGTATTTAAAAATGCTTAGTTTGGCAAAAAAATGCTACCATTGTTACGTAAGCAAAACGATTCGTTTTTGTTTATAGGAACCGAGCTTATGTCGATTTGTACGCTCCTTAGGGTGGATTTCACCAATGAAACTGAATGCGATCATCACATAAACGTTGAAGAGCTGAGCTGTGATTATTTTCTATGGAATATTGACATTGACAGCTCTTGAACGCGTTTTAGTAGTGCTGAACGCGTTTGTGCAGTAGTCGTATGTATAATATTTATATCCCAGTTATAAGAATAATTTTTCATGATTTTAGGAAGTTCAGGTGCTCATTAAAGTTTTAAAGTTGTCAGCATTGTTGTTTGATGGTGAGCGATAGATCAGGACAGTAAGGTTGGGCAGGCTAATTTGTAAGCTTGTCCCAATATTACTTCTTTGAAATTAACTTTGTGCGTGTTTTTAACATACGCTTTATTTTTAATTAATTCCAATTGAATCTTCGCTTTTGCTACAGCAGACTGCAGTTCATGCTGTTTACGACGTACTATAGAAGTTGTTGCTTTTTTAGAACGCACTGTAGTTTTCGAAGCGCACGTAGTTTGCAACACGGTAGCACGCGGGGACTGTTTTAATGTCGCCGGCGTCATCAAATAATTAAGTTCCCGTGGCGTTATGGGACAATCGCTGCCATGGGGAAAAGTCCGTTCGTTAATTTTCAGTGCACTGTCTAATTTTAAGACATTCTAGTTGTTCTTTGCGCATACGACGCGTCTTGACTGTCGGCGTTTTTGTCTGGCCCGCCATATTTGTTTCAATTCACGAGTCGGAGACATCACAATCACAGAGTACACACTGAAATAGAGACCAATCTTCGCCAAATGGGCAACCACTTGTGCCTGGCCCCTAACGCCATCTGTTATCACTAGTAAGAATCTTTACTCATCCTATCTTTAACTATAGCTATACCTGTGTCTAAACATAGGCCATACGTACGTATAGCTACTATCATATCCTCGTGGATGGTTTTACTGCAAGTTTAGATTTAGGATTAGAAATGAAACATTTTATTAATAAAAATAAGTTTATTGGTGTCTTTAATAGCACTTACTTATTTAACTAAATGGTTTTTATTTGAAGATTGTCCTCATCACCATCAACCTGTCTTCTTCCAGCTAATGTTTTATTTACTCTTTTTCAATAGTTAAACACCCAAGGAATGACAATGCCAATCAAATAATCAATTTCTCTTTCTATATGGATTATACATTTTATAAATTCAAAGTTAACAAACATCGCTGTTTTAATTATTTCTTTTTAATTGCATTTTTCAATGTTGCCTTTAACATAACATAACTTATCATCACGCCTTGTTTCCCCGAAGGGTTGGGCAGAGTTGTATAGTACACCCACATTTCGCCAGTTATGTTTAAGTCCCATGTAATAGGGGGCGAGCCTATTGCCATCAACCGGGCACAAATCCAGACTCCGGGCTGCTACTGAGAAATTCCAGATAGAAAAACTTAATTATTGCCTTTAATTATTTTATTTATTATATCTTGCAAAAGTGAAACTAATTGTACAAATTCTTTGCTGGGGTTGCAAGGCCATCGTCGACCTGCATATTCCCTTTAATAAATATAATCAATTTAATTCTGTAATAATAAATTATTTCTACAATCAGCGTAAGATTAAAAAATACGTTTTTTTTATAAACATCCGCTCATGTATTGAATGAGGGTTTTCTGAAATGATCTCCGATAGATGGCAGGACTGTAGCGGCAGGTCCAATGGACTGTCAAAATACATACGCGAATTGTAATTTTCTATATATTTTTTGGTTTATTTATTCTTAAAATCATTCCTTTCGGAATATCGTTGTTTAAAATGCCACAGTGTTGTGCAGTGCCTATGTGTGCAAATAAAACGGGAGGACATAAATAAATTCTTTATTTTCACCAAAAGCCATCTTATTACTATACCAAGATCAAGGGCACATTAGGCTTATAACTAGGTCACAATAAATTTAATACTCTGACTCCTAAACTAGGTGTATGTGCCTGTGTCTTAGGAGTCAGTGATTCTCCGTAACAAACAAAGCCATATTACACTAAATAGGACGTTTTAACAATTAGCAAATGGTGTATAAAAAAAAAAAAACAGGATATAAATTTAGTAAAGAAAACACAAAATGAGAAACGTTTAACTGTATGGTGAGGTGAATAAATGTAGGGTTTGTGTGTGTGTGTGTAGTGAGTGAGTGTAGGATATGTGAGTGTGTCTATGTAGTTTGTAGCTGTAGGGTCTTTATAGTAAGAAGCAATTGGGTGTAGCCAGTTCATCATTGTAAATTACCGAGCAGAAGATCCTCAGTGTTGTCATAACTTAGTGTTTGTAGATAATCTCTAAGTAGGTTTTTGCATTGATATATGGGGCAAGAATAATTTTTTAACTTTTTATTTAGGAAGTTGTACATTTTAATGCTATTAACGTAGAATTGGCGTTTGGCAAATACAGTTCTATGGCGTTCAAAGGGGAAAACATTGTGCTTAAGTCTGCCAGATGGTTCATTTAAAGGGCGGACAGAGTGTTTGCGTAATGTCGACAGGAGCACATAAAGTTGCCTGACAGTAAGTACCTTGCAATCGGAATAGAGCTGTACAGTGGGGTACCTACGCGGAAGAGAGAGCATTACCTTGAGGACAGCTCTCTGGGCTCTCTCGAGGCGGATAAATACATTTTGAGTGGCACCACCCCAAGCGGGTAAGCAGTACGTTAGGACAGAGCGGCATAGGGCAAAATATACTAATTTAAGCGTTTCGTAATCAGCAGAGTTTCTTAGCTTCTTGAAAACATATATCAGCTTACGTATGCGGGACGTGACTTTGAGTATATGGGGGTGCCAGTTGAGATGCTGATCAATGAGTACTCCTAGATACCTTACACAAGTGGATTTGGCGAGGGAGAGGCAGCTACACTGCGCTAAGGAACCGCATGCGTGTGCTTTTAGGGTAAGGGAAGTCGAGGGACACAGATTTGACCGAATGGCAAAGGGAACGTATACCGTTTTATCGACATTTAAAGTGAGCAAACTATCGGCCAAATATTTCATTACGGAGGACAGCGCAGCCTCGGCGTTTTGGAATGTCTGGGGCCAGTCATATCCATCTACAACAAGGGCAGTGTCATCCGCGTACGTGAAAATCTTACAATTGTCGAGAGGCAGTTTGCAGAGTTCATTTATGTAAATGAGAAAGAGTGTAGGCCCCAGAATGCTGCCTTGCGGAACGCCGTATGTGATTGGAAGCTCATCACTTTCGTGGGGTCCGATTTTCACTATTTGGGTACGATCGCTGAGATAGTCGGCAAAAATTTTCAATGGGAGTCCACGTATTCCCATGCTTTCCATTTTACTCAATAGGGCTTGGGCAGAAACGGTGTCAAATGCCTTTGACAGATCAAGGAAAATTCCCAGGGACTTATGTTTTCTATCTAGCGTCCTAGCTACGTGATTAGACAAATCCATAACTGCATCTTCGGTACTAACTCCTTTTCTAAAACCGTATTGGTTTTTCGCTAAGATATTGTTGGCGTCAAGAAAACTGACCAGGTTCTTATTCAGTATTCGTTCTAAGATCTTTGACATTGCTGTTAGAATCGAAATTGGGCGGTAGTTATTGACATCATCTCTGCGCCCAGACTTGTGAATAGGGTGAACTACTGCTTTTTTAAACGCCCTTGGAAAGACACCTGCACTTATAGACAAATTACAGATATGTGTAATAAGCGGAACTAATACGCATCGCGAGGCCTTGATTATTTTAGATGGTATACAGTCTAAACCGGTAGCGCAATCAGTCCTAAGACCCAAAATAATGGAGTCAACATCGTCTTCAGTTACTTCAAAGAGGGCCATTGAGCTACACGAATTATAATTCGACACAGAATTGGGTACCATTGAAGGTGATTTAAATTTCGACGCCAAGCTACTGCCTACATTAGCAAAAAAGTTGTTGACGTGGTTGAGCGAGGATTTTGGGTTATCAAATAAATGCAACAGGTCAAAAGAGGTAGAAGATTGTGTTTGAAGATCTGAAACCTTCTTAATAACATTCCACGTTGCCTTAGCATTATTTTTTGCAGTACAAAACTGTTCCTTTTCATACGAGTGTTTAAGTTTCCTCAGCAGGGAATTACAGAAATTGCGATAGCGAGTGTAGGTGACTTTTAAAATAAGATTATCTTCCGACTTTTTGAGTTTGACATGCATGCGGTCACGGTGTCGTATACAGCGGAGAAGCCCCGGCGTAATCCAGGGCTTCAAGTTACGTTCTCTTCTTGGAACAGTGTATTCCCGAGTGTAGTTTATGACAATAGAGGAGAGATTACCTATTAACGCATCTGCAGCATCATCAGGATCCGAGATTAACAGCATTGGAGACCAGTCATGGGTTTTGATATTCTCTATAGCGGATTCGTAGTCTATTTTTGATCTAGTACGGGTCACATCCGAGTTGGCACTCCTGGTTTGTAGAAACAATAGGAGCGGTTCGTGATCCGTGATGGACGATTCAATAACGAACGTTGTAGCGGATTTATTTGTTTTGAGTAAAATGTGGTCCAAACAGTTTGTAAGCCGTGTCGGAAATAGATGAGCTGGGAGAAGTCCATTAGAGGCAGCACATGTTAAGTACTCATCTGAGTGATTATCAATGTTGTCAACCTTAATGTCAATGTTCATATCCCCGATCAGGACCACGGAAGGTGTTGTTAATTTGAGTACGTTATCGAGACTATCAATAAAGTTGGTAATGCTTTTAAAAGAAGGAGGGAGATAAATAGCCACTATTGTAACATCCTCTATGCGACAAATGAGGCAGTTCGCGTCAACAAAATTTGGTTCAGCAACGTCAACTTTAAGGGAAGATTTAACGTAGATAGCACACCCGTCATTTTGGTTGTATGTATTTTTAGTGTAGTATGACGTGAAGCCATCCAAGGTCGGCATGTGTGAAAGTTTGCTTAACCAACACTCGGTAAGAACGAGCACGTCGCTCTGGAAACCTAATAATCGCATAAGCACTGAAACTTCATCGAAGTTTTTAGAAATGCTTCGTATGTTTAAATGCAATATTTTTAAACCTTTTGTCGGGTCTTTTATAAATTGCGCGCAGCTCTCAGCTTGACACTTGAGTGATTTAGAAACATGAAGCGCGTCTATTTCATTATTAATCATATCTAGATTGGCCATTTGTTATTATAAAATGCAAGAAAGTTGAACTTAGAGGAAGGAAAAACGTTGAGAGCTCGTTGTAAAGTATGTAAAAAATTACAACACTCTTTTTTTTGTCGTAGTTGATTAAAAAGGTTATATGCTGTGTAGCTGATTTATGGACAAAGCTATTTCTGAACAATGTTTGAACTATTGAGATTGAGTGGTACTCATATGTAGCAGTTCGACAGGTACATATTGTATTGGCGTGTGGGGTGATGGTGTAAAGTGTTTTGTAGCTTAGTATGTCGACTTGTGTTATAGTTTGTGTGCGTTGTTTTATTGTATGTAAGTTGTACAAGGTAACTTTAGGAAAGAGTGTATTGTTAGGTGTAAAAGTAAATTGTAAAACTACAATTAAAAATAAACGAAGTATGAATAAAGAGAAAAAATAATTACGAGTAGGAACATTCTGTAATAGTCAGATGATGTGATTTGGGTTCTCCGTGTTACTGAGGCATTTTTCAGAGCTTACAAGAATCTGTTTGTCTCCCTCTTTCTTGCGAAGAAATATATTGCCATTAGAGATCCAGCAGAACTTATAGGTATTTTTGCTGGCAAACTCTCTGGCTTGGTAGAAAAGCTTTTTAGTGCTTGTTGGTAGGTGTTCAGAGATGTACACGGGTTGACGATCACCAGGCAAACCCATGACTGCGGTATTTAATTTATCGTCTTTTCCCCTTCCTTTATTGTACGCACGCACGGCCGACAGGAGTGTCTGCTTAGTTTGCACAGTCGAGAATTCTGCTATGATTGGGCGCGGGGAAGTCGTTGTGGTGGATTTCCCTGGAAGACGATAAATATCGCGCAGCTCTGTTTTATCAATGTGTACACCAATAGCAGTGCCTGCGCCACACACCGTTTTTATGAGACTGGAGCTAGACTCGGAACTTACTTGCGGGATGTTACGCAATTCTATGGCAGAAGATCTCGCTTTATGCTGAAGATCTACTATTTTTCGTTCGAGTGACTCAATGTAGGTTTGCTGCTCGCGTCGCTCCTTCCTCAATATTTCCACTTCCATCTTTATTTCTTCGAACTGATTATTAAAAAATTCAATTGACTTTACAATTCCAGCGTTTGACTTACTTATTTCTGAGTTGGATGCCTGTATTTTACTATTTTGAATTTTAATATCTTTGATATTCGAGGAGAGCTCAGCTATTAAAGTTTTTTGGTCTGCCATTAGTTCCTCAATTCTAGTATCCTGCTCCTTCTTCCAGTTTGCAAGAATATCTTGTAACTCCTGTGGTTCTTGTGAGCCCATCTCAGCCGAATCGCCTTGTGGCGAGGTATTATTACGCGGACGTTTACTTCTTTTAGTGTTTACAAAGTCGCACTCTGTTACGGCCGTGGTGATATCCGGCTCTGAACGTGTTTGAGTCTGGCTTATAATACCAATCGGTGTTCTAGGGGTTTTAGGTGGGGTACGATGTATTCCTGCCATGTTAATAAACAGGTTGAAGGCAAATAACAACAATATAACACAAGCAAACCGGTATTACGCAGCAGCGTTAAAGCGTAGCCGATACAGTTCTAGTAGTCGATTCGTAGCACAGGCTCGTGACGTAGCAGCACACGCGGTGGGCGCGTAGCAGCGATGACACACGCTCGTAGCTCGTAGCGCTCCGTTGTTTTGCCAGCTGTCGCAACTGCCTCGGTGGCGCGGTGAGTAAACGGACCGGTACTTGTCGCTACGGTGATGGTTCGAGTCCGGCGAATCACAGTCACTTTTTCAAATTCACTTTGAAGCGTCAACAACACTAATATATATATCTCCCTCTAGGACCACCCAGTGGGAGGGGCCCTCAGGTAAGTTCAAGGAAGGTGAGACAAGGAAATGAATTTAACCACAATTAGCCAATCACAGACTACAATGCACAAGCAAACGACACACGTCCTTTATGTTCAACGTCTATCGGAAGAATGAAACATAAGTTCCCTACGAGAGATAAAACCCGATTAAAACAGTGGCTTTTAGCCATTCGCAGAGATAAATTTACTCCAACGAAATATAATCCATAATAAAATCAATAACACTTCCAAATACAATAGAATTTCAATAATTTATGTTCAGTACCTACGACTCTGTGCTATTTGACAGCTGTTTGGACCTGACGCCTACGAAGCGCCGCCTAGTGGCAGAAAAAGTTTCGAAAACCCTAATTGAAGCAATAGTTTGGGGATCCCTTTCTTTTACCTCTATTGGGGTAAAATTAAAATCTAATATAAGTCCGCCTTTGTACAGTATTTTTTTACTTGTGCATAAAGTGTTAATAAATAAATATTTTTGTAAAATCGAATGAGGAGCAGTTCGACGTTGCTTTCGCATTTTCGTTAATCATGAAGTCTCCTTCGAGACTTTTGCGATGCATTACTATGCGATGTAGTATGCGTTGCATACTTGCGCAATTTTCGACTAATTACCGAACTAAGACTGCAGGACTAGATGCATTTTTTTTCTGTTTTTATGTTGGCTGACTGTTTTTTTTTTTGCATATTTTTATTCTTATCTCTTTTTCCACATTTGTAAGGAATACCTTTTTGTAGTTTTCCTGACTACTCTCTTTTCTCCTGTAAAATAGAAACAAAACATGTTTATTATTTCACATATTTATGGTGACATTGTTTAATTAATACGATTCAGAATAAAATCCAAATGACTTAGTTCTAAGAATCAAATAAGATATTTATCCAAAACAAAATAAACTATTATGTAATAGAAGGAAAACTAAAATGCGGCGAATCCAGCTATACATGGGGATATAAATTGGATAGGTTAATTATTTCACTATTAAAAATACGTTGCATAATATGCTGTAATTTGCAATGTTCAATGGCGACAACACTATACAAGTATCAATAGTTTACCAATTATTTATTAAATTTTATACATAAAATGTATCAAACTTACCTAGATTTTGCTGGTTCTTGACTTTTGGAGTACTTGAAATAGGAAATTGTTAATGCATTAAAGCCCCGAAGATCTGCAATTAATCTTTGTATGACTTTTTAGCTTAGTAAGTTGCGCCAATGTTGTTTTATTCATACCTACTTTAACAACTGAAGATTTTATATGCTCACCATGACATGTCAAGCTATACATTCCCAGTTTAGCTGATCTCGCATTGGCTTTTCATAAAATGAGATGTCAGCCTATACTGGAAATGTATAACTTGATATTTCGTCATGCGTAGATGGATATCAGTTGATTTTTATTATGTCCTTATATTTTCGCCACGTTCGTGTGTCTGTCAGCGGTTTAGCTACATATTAATCACGATCACGCTGACATAATGGTAAAACAAAATCTTAAATAAAAAAAATGTAAGTAGCATTTAAATGAAGATTGTTTTTTTTTCTCGTCTTTCCCATGGTGTGTTATCATTAGATAGGCTGTTAAAAAATATTGCGGGTCTGTGAAAACCATTTTTCGATTCAGGGATCCGTTTGCGTAATATTAAGCTTTAACGTGCTCATTTCTGTTAGAGTGAGTGTGTGTGTGCCAGCTAAATGCTAAATTGTGGCCTCTGCCAGCTAAATGGTTGATTTTGGGTATGTGAAACTTTCACGGCAATAGATAGTATATACAACCTGTTTTTTTATATCCCATAACTCTAGGGTATGATTGAGACCATAACATAGAATCAACTGGCATATGAATTATGTACCAATCATCCTTTTTTTGAATTTTTCATACAAAATAATTCGAGAAAGTCACGATTATTGATGTAAAACACCCTTACGTGAAATATGACAACGTCGCATTTTCTTAGCTTTAAATACGAATGATTGGTTTGAATAAAAATGTATTACTCGTATTTATCAATGAAACTTAGATACCTAGACACATCGATGGTCTATTTTGTACAGTAAGCAAACAAATTTGGCAACCTCGCAAAAGTAAAGATTCGTCATACTGGTGACAATTTTTGACCTAATACAATTATGATTGAAGATATCTCCGAAACTATGCACTTTTGGACCACCTATTCTAGGAGTTTTAGTATTATTTTTACCTACAGAATATAACCCTAGAGTTATGGGATATAAAAAAAACAGGTTGTTTATAACGAAGCTAAAAGGAAAAAACATTGTGGATGTGGAATTGAATGAAAACAATCATACCAACAAAAACCTTTGCATATATGATATTAGCGTGATATATTTAATTATATCACAATATCTAGGAAAGTGGAAAATGTTCTTCCTGCATACCTAGGCAGCATGTAATACTCGTACAACAAAACAGACATACTGTTTTCTTGTATTTCTTCATAAGTAAGCAAACAAAATTGGCAACCTCGCAAAAGTAAAGATTCGTCATACTGGTGACAATTTTTGACCTAATACAATTATGATTGAATACAATTTTGACTCCTGCTGTGAAAGTCACGAGCATCAGTTATTCGTCCTCGCAAAGACTGCGAGGGAGGAGGCGATGGTACGGGAAAAAGAACCACATGACGATGTCTGAACATTAATATATTTCTTCTAAATTATAGGAACACTCAGACAAAAACTACAGAAAAAAGTCATAATTCATTGTTATTTTTAAATCAGCAAAGAACCATATTGTCAATGTTAAATCCTAATTTTAATCTTAAGTCGATTATGAAATATCTTAATCGACTTAAGTTCTCATGTATTTAGTGAGAATGATAATGTTTTAATTCGCATGGTATTATTCACAAGGGTATAGTTGTAAAATGTCATAGCCCAGTTATGTTTCTCGTATCTGTGGATGGTGTAGTGAAGAAAGTCCATATAAATCAAATGTCCCATGCACGCTTACCATCCAGTACTCCAGGTTCTACTCACGTTGTGCCAAGTCCAGCATATCCTGGTCCCATAGTAATTCCTCAACCCAGTTTTAGTCAGTCCATTCCGATGCATCCTGGTCTTGACCAATCAAGTCCCTTACGTCCTTGTCCTGCTCTACCTAATTTAGTAAGTCCTAGTGGTACCCAGTTCAGTCCACTAGGTCCCAGTCCTGTCCAACCCAGTCCAGTAAGTCCCAGTCCGGTCCAGTCTAAACCAATAGTGTCAGCTCCTCAACTCAGGAGATCTAAGAGAATCATCCACCCACCAGCTAAACTAAATCTGTAAGGGAGGATGTCATGATGCATATGCATATGTGATTTTCTGTTGTACCGTTCATTGGTTCTAAGAGGCCAGGGCGAGGAGTTCGATACAAAGCAGACATGGAAGGGACTCCCACAAGGCTATGTCCCGAGTCCCATACTATACAATTTATGTACGGCTTATATTGGGTCCTGCATAAACAACAATTGTCAGAGTGATATTTCAATACGCCGACGATATTATTCTTTAAGTGACAGATTCCTCCATAGCTGACGCTCCGTCATCTTTATGCCTCTCTCTGGATTCTTTGAATCAGTGGCTTCTAAGCCATGGTCTGTCGCTTTCTGCACCAAAAAGTTCGGCAGTAATTTTCAGACGACAAATTAGTACATACTTTGTCAAAAGAGATTCATGCAAGTCTGACTAGTATATGCTCTGTTTCTTCAAGTTAGAGTTTTTAACCACTCGGTTATCACTTTTTTGCATTGATGCGAGACCTCGTTGTGGAACTTTATATAAAGTGTATCTATTCATACACGAAATATTTAAATAGGGATGTCTATAAGTCGAATAGAAGCTATATAACGAAAAATATATTTTTTGAATGTTTTATTTTATTTTACGTAATTATCATAATTTAAAACTGCTTGAGATATTTTGCATAAAACCTTTACGGCCTACTCTATGAACGAAAGATGCGGCGGGGCTGAGGCGCGGGCGCGATGCCCGTCCGTCTGTAGCCGCGTGGCGCGTGCGTGAACTGTAATGAACATTCGACAATACACCTCTGCCTATCTCTACGGGGAATGCAGGCGTGATGATGTTAACAATAAACCAACATAGGTAGACTTCGTAACTTGATCTCGTTTTATTTTGATAACAAAGTTATCGCTTACAATAAAAATAAATGTAAATTCAAATACAAAACGACCTAAATCTAACTAGGTACAATATTATATTCCCTCCTTGAAGTTTTACAAAAACAGTACCTTCTGTAAACTAGGTACTTAAATCTGAATAAGCAGCTAATGACCTCTGTGAGGTCACGACTTTTACGGGCGAGCATCGAAACGTTTCAATCATTTTCTAATTTTTTTTACGAAAAGGATCCTAGATGCGATTAAAACATTCATATTCTACAGTGTTACACATCTTTTAGATAATAATAATAGAAAAATAAACAGCTGACGCAACGCGAATTCGCGTAAGGTAATGACTTCTGTTAGGTTACGAACTATGCGTCGAGTCGTATCTGTCAGCTGATTGATAGGTTGTGTACCTACCTATTTGTACAGATGTAAACTGTAAGAAGTGCATAGCGCGAACAATTTAAAATGTACATACCTCATAACGACGTAGTTTTTATTTACACCAAAATTGCTGTACATATTTACCCTGCAGTTGCACTTTAAATAATGTGTCGTTGCACTTTTAATAATGTCTCTATCTCTAGCCATCACTGCGTAAACAAGCGTTCACAATTCACGTTTTGTTGTTCCGCACTAGAAATGTCATTGCCATAAATCAGGTCTATCCCTACTCCACACATGGAAGTCCAATGGCGTAAGATCAGGCCTGCCTCCGTCTGCAGCTGGGGGCATGTAGATCCCGTAGTCCCGTTGCCGCTGTCGAGCTTCTAGGATCCCTAGGAAGGGGGCTTGTGCTGTGAGCAAAATAAGTCCACCCTCATTGTAGCGGTCCATGTTCTGGTACTCCTAGTTGGAATATTTCGGCATTGTTGAGTTTGTTGCGCGAAGCGCGATGCGTTCCACGTTAGTTAAGCTGCGTGCAGTGCAACATGCAGTTCGCGCGAGACTGAACACGGCGGCGGACGATAGGAACAATCGTGCGCGGCGCCGGCGCCGCGGCTAGGGTCTCTATTGATCATTCATAAAAGCCACGCGACATCTAAGCGCGCCGCCATGACCTCGCTCAATGAAAGTGGTTTCTACGTAGTATTTTCGTAGAAACTAGCGTAAAAACCGTACGTACCCTTGGAGAGTAAGCAACAATATCGTTTCGCCTCTTAGCCTGCCTTTCTGGGTTAACTGGAAGGAAGTTGTGTAAATATATAATAATGTTTAAAAGGTATAGTTTCCCGACTGATAATGTGCCACCAATTCTTTATAGATAGACTGTGAGATATCTCTATGACTTAAAATAGATTACTTTTAGAAGTGACTTTTGGGCTCTTTCTAACTCTAGAAATTTAGTTTTAGTGGCTACTCCCCAAACAGGTAAGCAGAATGCGATAACTGACTGCGCAAGTGCTATATAAATGTCGTTGAGTGTCTTTTGAGGCATCACATGTCGTAGATTTTTTAAAATCCATATAAATTTCCGAACACGCGACATAATAGCCTCGACATGCGAGTGCCACGCTAGGCACTCGTCGACATAACTCCCAAGTATCTTGTGGACGGTAAAAACTCATGCCATCTTTGTTTTTACTTTATTTTTATTTTGTTTTATGTCATTTATCTATTGTTTTTAAGAGTTTGTTTAGTTTAGTTTGTGATACT
Organism: Dasypolia templi; assembly: GCA_963555695.1. Classification (NCBI taxonomy): domain Eukaryota; kingdom Metazoa; phylum Arthropoda; class Insecta; order Lepidoptera; family Noctuidae; genus Dasypolia; species Dasypolia templi. Next base: position 10,390,033 of record OY743164.1, read on the forward strand.
GCGTATCCCACTACGTAGGTGCGTATTCCTGTGCGAATCACAATAGATACTTTTTCTTTCTTTATTTCTTTCTATGTACGTAAGGAAAAATCTATTGCTTTTTTGTAAAAGAGGTTAACGAAACAATAATATCACTAGAAATAGGCACCAATTAGTTCAACCTAGAAATTAAAAATAAAATACTTTTGTTATTTAAATTTACTCATGTTATTTAAACCTATAAACTTTGAATAGTTAGCCGCTAACGCCCGAAAAGCCCACGCGGCCGGCCAATTCACGTGCCTTAAATTAGTTCTCAATAATAAGGGCTAATATCGTCTTTGGGCAGTTTCATGGTATGGTCAAACAGTTCGTCAAATACATCATACAAAACCAAAAATATTTTCGGGCAATATAACAAAAAAAAGTTGAAATAGCCAGTTTCAAAACCAGTAACGTCCGTTAGTTGGCGCACTTGACAATTTTTTTGAGATTTCCTGTTTTTGTCTACTGTTACCGACGGTTAGTAGATTAATTTAATATTTTGGGAAAACTTTGAAAAAGTAGAGAAAATTCAAAATCTGACCTTAGTAACACTGGTTGGTTGACAATTTGACTGATTTGACGTCACGTGTTTTATTTACTACGCCCACAAATATCACACTTGTAAGGTTTTTCACCAGTGTGCATTCATTCAAAACTAAGTTGACATACATCACACTTATAAGGTTTTTCACATGTGTTTATACGAATGCGAACTGTTAAAGCACCCTTTTCAATAAAATTACAATGGTGAAAAACTTATAGATGTGATGTATGTCAACTTAGTTTTGAATGAATGCATTGATAAGGTTTTTCACCAGTGTGTTTACGAGAAAGTTTAGTTTAATCACCTTATTGACTGAATTTACGTTAATAGACATCACACATGACAAGGTTATTCACCAGTGTGTTGACGAATATGAGTTGTTAAAGTACTACGTCGACTAAAACTGCACTGACATGTGTCACATTTGAAAGGTTTTTCAACAGTGTGTATTCGAACATGATTTAATAAATTCGTCTTTTGACTAAAACTACGTTGACATAAATCACATTTGTGTTGTTTTTCACCAGTATGTATTCGAATATGATTTGTTAAATTACACTTTATACTAAAACTACGCTGACATACATCACACTTGTAAGGTTTTTCACCAGTGTGTTGACGAATATGAGTTGTTAAATTAACACGTAGACTAAAACTGCACTGACATGTGTCACATTTGAAAGGTTTTTCACCGGTGTGAACTCGAACATGATTTAATAAATTCGTCTTTTGTCTAAAACTACGTTTGCATACATCACACTTATAAGGTTTTTCACCAGTGTGTATACGAATATGTTGTGTTAAATTACTCTTTAGACTAAAACTACGCTGACATACATCACACTTGTAAGGTTTTTCACCAGTGTGTTGACGAATATGAGTTGTTAAATTACCACGTAGACTAAAACTGCACTGACATGTGTCACATTTGAAAGGTTTTTCACCGGTGTGAATTCGAACATGATTTAATAAATTCGTCCTTTGACTAAAACTATGTTGACATACATCACATTTGTAATGTTTTTCACCAGTATGTATTCGAATATGATTTGTTAAATTACACTTTATACTAAAACTACGCTGACATATATCACACTTATATGGTTTTTCACCAGTGTGTATACGAATATGTTTTGTTAAATCACCCTTTGCACTAAAATTACGCTGACATATATCACACTCATAACGTTTTTCACCAGTGTGTCTACGCATATGTTCTGTTAAATCACCCTTTATACTAAAATTACTTTGACATACATCACAATTGTAAGATTTTTCATCAGTGTGTTTTCGAACATGACTTAATAAATTCGTCTTTTCACTAAAGCTACGTTGACATACATCACAATTGTAAGGTTTTCTATTATTATGTATACCAGTTCGTTGCTTAATTTTTATCACTCGATTAAAACTACGCTGATTACATTTGTAAGACTCTTTGAAATAGGTGCCAAAATTGGAAGTACGTTTTTGAGTTGTCTGGATAACTTTCGAGTTTGATTTGTCTTTTCTCGTTTGCTTGGCTGTTGTTGCATCTTTTTCTTTTGTTCTTCGTGTTTCTAGTTTTGGTTTCTTCGGAACAGCCACCCCTGTGATAATAAATCTTGTAAGTACAAAATGGATGAAGACTCGACATGCACACGAAACAATAGTGGATTAGTAATAGCGGATTTTAAGTGTGATTCACACTAGTAGCGAAAAGCAGGAATTTCTGGTTACATTGAATAATACATTTTATCACGAGAGACATGAAGTATATTCTTGCGAAGTTTGCTTTGTTTATGGACTTGGATATATTATTTTATATTTTTCGTCTTCACCGAACTCATGACATGGGCTATTAAAAATATTTTGTTTTATACATAATTTTTTGGTCCATGGTCATATTTTATACTTTAGTCGTATAATCGACGAACCTTTGCTTGGAAATCTACCACGGACAGAATATAAACCTTTTTATATATTTCAGGAAACAGTACATAATATGTACAATTGTATATAAAAACAGTAGAACTATTTAAACTAAAATGCTTTGTGTTTCATTTCATTGCTTTACCGAGAGCGCAATCTTAAGTCAAGCACACAGTCCAGTACTATACTGATCATAAGACGCAGACGACGAAGCCGGTGTACGCCCTCCAAGGCCAAGACCTCGTATCTTACGAGGTGCTTTGGAGGAAGCTAGATGATAGTAGTATACCGGTGGAGATGTTAAACATCTTCAAATATTGTTACAATAATCAGACGAACTGTGTCAAATGGTCAGGCACTCTTTCCGATTCGTACAGGCTGGAGTGCGGCGTGAGGCGGGGGGTTATCATCTCCAAAGTTCTTCAGCCTGTATGTAAACGATCTCATAGTGGTCTTCAGCAGCATGCGTGTTGGATGCCGGGTGGGTGGAAGAAGAAACTCCAAGGTCCAAGCAGGAGGTGATGGCTTTCCATTCCCTCTCGCTTACCGCGTACCAGAGCCGGACCCGAGAAATTGCCGCCGCCGATCGCCTTCGCGAGGACACGGCGGTGCTCCGCTCAAGCTGGGCAGACTTCCACCGTATGCTCCACCGTGTCCTCCAGGCGATCCACACAACGGTGACACCCGGGCGTTTCCTCCCGCATTATGCGAAACAGGAACATCCCGATACAATACCGTATTGTTGACTTGAAACATGTGATCCAATGGGCATTTCAAATGGAAAAACATCGTCAGTCTTGTGAATAATCTCAAATTGAGTATGTTTGTGAACATCGGAAAGGATTCAACAGTGTGTTAACATTTAAATGTAGCATGTGCAATAAAACATGGCAACAATGCACAGAGAAGGACCAGAATATTAACACCGCATTTGTTATTACTCGCAGGCAGCAATTAATTTGGAAAATGATGTTTTAGTTATGAACAAAAAGCACAATTATTATTATCAAGTAAGTAACAAATTCTCGGATTATTTGTTTCTAATTGTCATTATTATTTTAATTCTAGGTCCAGGGTCAATTACGAATTACCAAAATGAATAAATGTTACTTAATTTGCTTTATATCTCGTCACCCAACCATTGACTGTCATAGAAGTCAACCGGGATGAGGACTTTATCAGCGCTATGATGCCGAAGTTGGTTACTTTTTTTAAAGCATGTGTACTGCCGGAAACTATTTTGAGACGAGTTCGGAAAAATGCTACAAGTCTAGACATCAAGGAATTAAAAGGTATGAAAAATATAACTTTTACTCATTTACTAATAGACCAAATTATTTCTCAGGTCTCTGAGGTTTGGATTCAGTATATTATAGACTAACAAAAAGGTTTAATTAATTTGTTGTAGCGAAAACTGCGGCTTCCAGCAGTTGATTTAACTGGAGGAGATTCGGACGAATAGGATATAATATACGATGAAAGTAAACAGTGACAAGCAGTAGATTGATCCGGCGGCAAAAAAAAAACAGCGCGTAGGAGATAAGATATTTTTATTGTATTCAGTTTAAATTTATGTATCTTTGTAAGTAGCGACGTAAAGTTTAATTGAGTTATTTGTTAGTTCATAAGATTTTTGTTAGTCGATATTTTTCACTGTATGTACCAGCCTAACAATTGTATGAAATTATTTACTGAAGTTCAAAATTGTATACCTAAGTAATTCTTGAAACTATGTTAGGTTAGCAACCTACTTTTGTGTTATTGTGTAAGATACTTACGTGTGTCGACGTGTGACGATAATTATATTCTTATCTACCTACATAATTCAGAATAATAATTGGAAATTAAAAATATTTGAAATATGTCTCAATGTAATTTCCAGTCTATTATTTTCTACAATTGATGGCTTCTGTGAAAATTATGTCATTTTTTTGCCAATGTTAAGTAATAATATATTTATATTACTAAAAACTGAAAGGCTATTTAAAAAATTGCTGAAACTAGTTCTTTGACAAATCCTCCTGAAACTGTTCGTATGGTTTTTCTGTAATGATGCGCGGAATGTATTTCAAAGAACTTATACAAGGAATTATATTGCAACCCTCAGTCGTTAATAACAATAGACCTTACTGAAGATTCTATATTAAAACATAATAATAGTAGTTATAAAGTAAGTCTAAATAAAATTAAAAAATATGCATAACTAAATAAAATCATAAATAAATGCAATAAATTTAGGAATCAACAAAAACACTGTTCCAATAATATAAAACTAAGAAAAGAACGTGGTTTTCTTTTAAGTAAATTAAATAACTATCAAATTAAATTAGAAGACAGTAAAAACATTTATGAGATTGATACTCAACGCTTGCAGTCTGAAATTCAGGTACTGGAAGAGTCAATTCAGTCACTGTATACTAAGTATGTAAGATATGAAAAACAAATTCAGGAGAACATTGTGCTGCAAATGAGTTAGTGGACATGTGCAATTCTAAAGCAGTCAAAGTGGACCTGCTGACTCTCAGCGGCCCTCAATGTTCATTGTAAAGGAAATCCGAACTTGGCAAGCTCTAACCTGAGGCAACTGAGAACCCGTCCCAGTCAGGACTTGCTCAGGTCTCCATTCCTAATTTAGACACACCAGATATTGAACAAGGTCCAATACAAGTAGTGCAGACGGAAGCTAGCGCTCTCCCTTGTACTAGTAAAGTTTGTTACTGCTCCATTATGTTTTCTGATAGTTTTGGAAAAGGGTTAGGAAAATTACTTAGCAATAATCTGAGTCATTCTTCTCAAAACTTCTGTATGCCACAGACTTCCTACACACAAATAATGTCTTCAATAACTAGGAATGAATATGATCCAAATGACATCACTGATAGTGTCACCAAACTACTAAAGTTAAATTGTAAGAAAATAATTTTATGTGCTTTCCCATACTTTGAGCACTTGTCAAATAGGCAAAACAACTGCATTCACATGTTAAATATTTACATGCATTTCTTCGTTAATCACCATAGTGACAAGTTTCTATTTTTTGACACCAACATTTCGGTTGATAAGCTAAGGTCGACTAGGGATACTGTGTATCTGCCGATTAGTTTTAGACGTCAAATAGCTAGACTATTAGCTTTTATTATTAACCCAGACATAGGTAGTATGTCGAAGTCACCTTTAGTTAGCACCACAATTAGTAATAGTACTAATGTTGAGGTGGTTAGCTCAGGTAGGAGACAAATTGCTAATCTTTTAGCATACAATATACATAGTGACAAGGGTACATGTAGTGTATCGTCGATTTCAGTTAGTAGTGGTACTAATACTACTTTTGATACGCCTTGTAGTTTAAACTATTAGGTGCGACAACGGGTGAGCCGCATATGTTGAATGTTGTACATCAAAATATGCAGTTTCTGTCCGGCAAAGAGTTAGAGTTAAGTTTATTTATGGAGAACTATGATGTTCACGTGTTATGTTTGACTGAACACTGGTTGAAACAACATAGTGTTTATCGATGATGATAATTTTACCGTACAAAGTGCACTTGTGAGAAATAGTGATATTCGCGGTGGTTCTATAGTTCTTGTTTCAGACAAGTTGAAATGTAAAAAACGTTTAGATTTCATTTATCTTTATATCGAGCGCACTATTGAGTTGTCTTGTGTTGAACTAGAACAATTCGTTATAATCTGCGTTTATCGAACCCCATCTGGTGATTTTATTAGTTTTGAATCGGTAATGGAGGACTCTGTCAATAGGTTGAAATCAACTAACAAGAATATAATTTTATGTGGAGATTTTAATATTAATATTTTAGATGTTACTCCATTAAGTATTAGACTTCTCAATCTATTTAGGTCTTATAATTTAATTAACTTGTTTTTTGAACCAACTAGGATCACGGCATCTTCGTCAACTTGTCTCAAAAATAAATTAGTGTTAAATAACTTAACGTCCGACCACTGTGGTTTGTTAGCTAGCTTCCCCATGACATTACATAAAAAACCGCATAAACTTGAATGCAGGCCTTATACAGCTAGTCGTTGTAACAAGTTTAAAAATAATATAGCTCATATAATTACACCATCGTAAGTAGAACACGAGAATCCTAATGAAATTTACGGAGCCCTTTTTGATGTTGTGCAAAAAGAATACCAGTCTATTTTCAAGACCAAAACCATTAACATTAATGGCACCGCCGTTGGCTTCAACAAATGGGCTACTCCAGGTATTTATAAAAGTAGAGCGAGGCTATACGAATTATATTTTTTCCTAGACTATGTAAAAAAATATTCAAAATTATTTAAAAGATTTGTGCTATTGCCAAATAAAAATTCTGAAGCGATTCAATTAAAAATTCCAATAATAAAGTCAAAACCACTTGGAAAATTATTAATAATGAAACGGGTAAGTCGGTTTAACAAGAAAATCTACTTGAGATTATGTTCGCTATCAAATTAGTTAGTATTGTTAGTAAGGCAGCTGACGTAGCTGAGGCATTTAATGAGTTTTTTGCCAACATACCTATAACTACGACTTGCTCCTTAAATTCGTCCCCGTCTAAAGCTGAGAACCTTTTGAGTAGTAGTGTCCCGAAATGTACTCTCTTGTTTAGCTTCGAACATGTAACGCCTAGTGATGTAATTAACGTCTTTAATTTTTAATTAACTAAAAACACTAGTGATTACTGGGGCATCTCCATTAAACTTTTAAGTAATATAATAGACATCGTAGCCATTTATCATTTCACAGCAGGGATTCGTACTGGGATTGGTTCAGAACAAAATAATATTTTTATCCATCACATTCCTACCGAATCCCACAAAGATGAATCGCATTGTGTGATCATACATACATTCGCGGATGAAGATGTACATCACAATGTACTACTATACACCTCTAACCCTGCGAGTGATACAGAAGTGATGTTGTGTGTAATACTGAAGTGGTTTACTTAGTCCTCGTATGTTTAGATGTTTTTAATTGTCATAATTAGATTTGCTCCCGCACGCGGAATAGACTTGTCTGAGCAAGTGGCAGCAAGCTCATCATGCTCCCTAGTTGCCACTGCTTGCAGTAGCGTCGGGGCACAAAACAGTGAGAGGGTAATGGCTGATCTTAGTACTAACCTTCTGTTTGTGAATGAGTGCTGCTTGTGGTGAGTGTTTATCTTGCTGGCCATGGTTTTGTTATTGTTATCAGAAATTATTCAATTAACTACAATGGTCCTAGTTTGTCACTTGTGACTTCGAGGTACAGTCCTTATGATAGAATTCAACATTGCACATGTAAACAGGTACACCCTTTAATTACCGCTAACCACTTCCTATCAGGTGAACCATTGTCCTGTTTGCTTACCTATAGATTAACTATCTAATACTTACTTTGGGTCTCCCTCGTTCTTTGTTTCTTAGATACTTCTTGTTTTTGTTCCAATTCAGTTCTAAACTCCATCAGAGGTTTGTCATCATCTGAATCTGTTTCGTCACCAGAATCGTTTAGTGCTATATCTGCTACATCTAGACCGCTACTGTCACAATTTTCCCGTTCTAGCTCTGTAAATAAACAAAATCAGTCAAGATTATTGCTTGTTTATTATTAATATTTGTTTTATTTGACAACATATTGTGGTTACTGTTGAGTTGAACTTAACATTGCCAAAACTTTAAAGAAGTTATCATTATATTGACCATATTATTTTACTTCTTATAAAACATACCATCACTTTGATGTTCCTTCTTTGGTTCAATAATATCATCAACTCCCTCACAAACAGCTGGTAATTCGTCTCTGATAGCAATGCTTTCTGTTTGACATTCATCAAGTATACTTATGTTCTCTGTTGGAGATATAATAAACCCACTGTAAAACTTCAAGTGGTTTTGGTTTATTAAAGGATTGTGCTGTAAAAATTATGATAGTATTAGGAAAATATGCTGGTAATCACAGTCCTACAAGCACAAACCTTTTTTCATAACACTAAAGTCACTCAAAAGAGCCTTAACAAGGAGGATAATTAAGCAGGTTCAATTTACCCTGGAGAGAGGGACATAACCTCACTGACCACTGCACAAGCTATTGTTGCACAGCTCGCGACATGAGAGGGGACTGTTATCAAACTGCCACTTACAAGTTTCCAAGCACTAAGAAGTTGTAACAGGGATATGTGGAGTATATCATCATCATCAGTATTTAGCATGTAATAATAGTAAACACCTACATTTGCCAATACAAACATATTATAAACATTTAACACTAGATGGTATGGTAGGCGTGAAATCCCGACCAAATAGGTATTAGCTTGGGAGGAATTACTTCCACTTAATACTGAAATGAACAGTTGTGAGAATGGCTGTTGAAGAATACCTCACCTCATAATCCTCAACCATCTTCTGAGCGAACAGCTCTTCAGCTTCCAGACATTGTCTCAGTAATCGGTAACATTTCTTAAGTTTTGTACAGCAGATGAAACAAGCAAGAATCGGTCTACTATCTTCAGTTAAAAACTGAAACAAATTTATGTGAAAATACTTCTAATCTCACTTATAAGTGATGCGTAAGTGATAGTAATACGGTCGCAGCCAACAGTTGGTGGTCTGTAATGTTTTCCATGCCCATCTTTCAGAGAAGTCATGATCATTTTGCAACAACTTTGCACAAGGCAGATTGGCGCCTGTGTCAGTCATTTCCATTTTCTCCTCTGACGAAACTCCGATCGAAAGTTCATGCATATAGTATAAATCTTAGTGTAGGAGGGGCATTTAAAACCTCATAGGTTTTAATTTTAATTTTCTTAATAAAATTATTAATCATATTATAAAAAATCAACTTACTGGAATATCAGTCAGCTTTTCATACAGTTCACGCAAGTTCCTGTTGACCACTATAAACATACGGGCATTCTGCACTAAACATATCCTACACATTGGCAATTTTTCCATCTTTGAACTCAAAAAGTATCACTCACGTTAGATAGTTCAAATTAACATTTTTTTAAATAGAAAAACACTTCCTTTGCGTACAAATATTTGCGTTTATAACGAATGCTTAAATATCGAAGGAGTATTGTATATTATTATTGATACTGCTTCTTCTAATAGTCTACAAATATTTGCGTATAGGTTAAACACTTCATTTTTTTTTTTTGAATGTATATGGCATGGCTACGAGGCCTTTATGCCAAATCTTTATATTATATCTTGCTCATATTTTATGAACTGTTTTTATAACTTCTTTTGGCGTATCTTCTTCTTTTTTTTTTCAAATTTTTCCAAGAGTGTTTTTGATATATTTATAAAGCGGCATAAAGCAATCTTTTTTTTTTAGCAACACTTCTAGGCGGCGGGATTCGACATATGTTAACGTTTCTTCTGATAGTTCAAAAAGCTCGCTTGCAAGAATTAATCGTTGGATGTTGTATTCCTCACAGCTAAAAATAATGTGTTCTAGGGTTCCTGGAAACTTGTGGCAAGCAGTGCATGTCTGATCGTCTATTATTTTGAATCTACTCAAATGTGCGGGTGTGGTGTTATGCCCAAACCGGAGTCTATTGATTGTTGTAATGAAATCTCGGCTTGCTGTCTTCAATTGGTAATACCAGGGTTTACTGGGTAGGTCTGTTTGGATACTTCCATACCACTTTCCTTTGTGTACTTGATCTTTTTTCCAAAAACTTCTCCATATTTCATTTATATCTTCATTAATTTCAGGATAACAATCAGTGAAAGGGATTTTAACAATAGTACTTACATCTAAAGAGTTTATACCCTTATATGCAGCTTTATCAGCAATTTCATTCCCACTTATGCCTTTATGTGAAGGTATCCACATAAAAAATACGTCTTTTCCTCTACACTTAAGATTATTCAACAAAATCTTAATTTTAAATAGTAGGTAATTGTATTTAAAATTAAAGTTGAATCCTTTTAAACTATTAATTAAACTAAGAGAATCTGTAAGGATTAAAAAATATGTACATTTGTCTATAGTATTAATGTACCTAAGGGCTTCTAAAACTGCATAAGCCTCTGCAGTAAATATACTACAACTAGTGTCTAAAATAAAACTTTGTACAAATTTAATTTGAGAATCATAAATGGCACTACGCACATGAGAGTCTCCTTTACTACCATCAGTATATATTTTATAATATTGCCTATTGTGATCTAAAAAATGTAGAAGATCTTGATTGGTGCAAACACAGGCATTAATCAATTTTGGTATATTAAATAAAATATGAAATTGTGTTGAATAACATGGCCATAAAGAATCAGAAAATATTTTATTAAATTTACTTTTTATTTGTAGGAGTATTTGGGAGAGTTCTGGATATTGGTGGTACAAAAGATTCTCACCAGTTATCACAGGAGCACTATATTGAAAATGGTAAGGCAAAATTTTATTCATTACTGTTTGATTTTTACAGCATAATAATTTTAAACAAAAGCGTTGAGCCAAAAGCAATCTGCGAAGTGATAATGGCATTATTTTTGTTTCTATTTCCATGGCTCTAATGGGTGTAGAACACATAGCTCCTGATATTATCCTAAGACCCTTATTTTGTATAATATCTAATCTATTTACAAACTTACTGTTGATACTAATGTATGCTAGGCAACTGTAATCAAAGTGACTATGTACAATTGATTTATACAAAATTGTAAGAGTCTTAGGGTCTGCACCCCAAGAAACTCCAGCTAAGCAACGAAGAACATTAAGGCTTTTTAAAGAATTTTCAGAAATGTACTTTAAATGATATTCAAAAGAGAGTTTCTTATCTAAAATTATGCCTAAAAATTTATGTCTGTCTGTTTGTGGAATAGGTTCATTGTTAAAATTTATAATTGTGTTAGGTGATTCCTGGCCAAAAATTACAACTCTACTTTTACTAGTATTGATTTTGAGGTCCAATGTATTATAATACATTTGTAATTCCTTTAGAGAATCATTCAAAGTACATGCAGCTTGGTCAATATTTCTATTTGTACAATATAAAACAAGATCAGCAAATTGAAGAATGTTTGGATTATTTACATATTTACAAATTTCACTACAGTAAAGATTATACAATAGAGGGGACAATACTGCGCCCTGCATTGTGCCTTTTGATGCAGATCTAGGTCCATAAATAATATTATTATGTCTAACATATAAAGTTCTGTTATTTAAAAAGTTAAATATCCATTTACATAAAAGTCCAGGAATGCCAAGTTGTGATAGAATTTTAACTAAAATACCTGGTTGTACGCTATCAAATGCCCCTTGTACATCTAAATATCACACTATTTTTTTCATTTTTTGCATATTTCAGATCGGAGACAAGTGATACAAAGCTGTCTGCACAACTTCGCCCTCGTCTGAAGCCATATTGTACATTTGGTATTATGCCATGGTGCTCAACAAACCAATCAAGTCGAGTTTTTATCATGTTATCTAGTAATTTACCTAGACAGGATGACAGTGAAATAGGTCGGTAGGAATTTGCGTTATCGGGAGGTTTATCTGCTTTTAAAACTGGTATCACACATTGTGTTTTCCATGACTCTGGAATAATCTGATTAATCCATAGCTTGTTAAGAATGTCTAAAAATAGTTTTTGAATTGAGAGATGAAGCTTTTTTATTAAAATGTAAGGAAATCCATCTAGGCCAGGTGTTGTATTTTTTCGTGAATTCAAAGAAGCAGAAAATTCCTGGAATGAAAACTTTGCTAAGAGAAATTTCGTATTTTCATTATCATTATTAATATTAAAATAAGTTTCTAAGTTGGGGACTTCTAAGCCCTTTTCTGATAATTTATCTAAAACCGAATCAATGAATGTATCTGAATAAGACCTATTATTAACCTTTCTACTATGTTTAAACATTTTAATTTGATTCCAAATTTTGCTAATGGGAGTTGTCCTATTGAAACTATTACACAAACTATTCCATCCATTTTTCTTTTCCTCAGCAATTGTCCTTTTCTTAATAGCATTTAACCTCTTGTAATTAATAAAATTTTCAATACTGGGATTTTTCCTATAGTATTTTAGTGCTTCATAAGAATTAATAACACTCTGTTTGCATTTATCATTCCACCATGGTACTGGAAGTTTACTTTTGTAATTAGATGTTCGAACAAACTTAGGAATACATGCATCTTTTAAAGATTTAAGTTGATCACAGAAAATGTTATATGTTTGTAACGGGTCTTCATGATCCACATTGACATTACTAAAATAGTCTTTGGAAAGCTCACTATACTGTTCCCAGTCAGTTTTATTATACAGGTACTTTTCTGTAGGAGGGTTTATTTTGTATTTATCAACACATAATGTTAAAGAAGTAATTGTTGGAAAATGATAACTACCCATGTTATCGTCATACACTGACCAATCGCAAAGCGGTGCAATACAGGGAGTGACAAAAGTAACATCTATAGCAGATGGATTACGATTTGGGTATTGAATAGTTGTATAGCTACCATCATTAAGTATGCATAAATTAGAGTCATCAATTATGTCATAAAGTTGCTGTCCACGTCCTTTTGTGGCTACGCAACCAAAGGCTATATGATGTGCATTAAAATCACCACTGATGAAAACAGGAGGAGGCAATGCATTGATTAAGTTTCGTAATCTATTAATTCTAATATGTCCACTTGTAGGTGGGGAATACACACATAAAATAGAAAGAAGACCATGTCTTGTAGTTAGCAATATAGCTATACTTTGTAAATCTTCATAAAACTGAATATCCAACTGTTTATATTTTTAAAAAGGGCGGACTAATATTGCTACGCTTCCATGGTTATTGCTTGCATTACGAAAATGTAAATTGTATCCAGGAATATTAAATGATCTATTAACTTTAAACCATGTCTCATTTAAGAGACAAATGTCAATATTTTCATGTTTTAAATTTTTTATTAGTAAGGGTTTTTTATTATGTGCACTCTGTATATTAAACTGTGTTATGCGTAATTGTGACTGTGATGAGGTGTTATTTATATCCATAATTTTAAGTAAGGTTTTTAAGTAGCATGTCGCCAACAGTTTTGCTATTAATTGGAGTCTCATCACCCTTATTACTAATTTCAAGAATAGTACGAATAATTGCTGAGTTTAGATCTGAATTATTTAATAATTGGTCTCTTAAATTAACTTGAGGAGCCTGTGCAATAGGAACTACAGGAACGTTATTATTATTAGGAGTAATTTTATCATTTACGTTTTGTATAGTTTTATTTACATTTTGTACATTTTTATTAACAAATGTAGTTTTAATTGAATTGTTATTTACAACACGTTTTTTATTTACATTTTCGGATATTGTTGGAAAAATTTGTTCATATTTTTTGGTGTCAACGACACTAGAATAGGTAATTTGTTTTGTTTTTCTAACATTTTTTGAATTTTGATAGGACAAGATCTTGAAACGGCCACATGTGGTCCCCTGCAGTTGGCGCAGCAAAGCTCATTACTTTTATCGCATTCCGTATAAAGGTGGTCTCCGGCGCAGCAACTACACCGTTGCTTACCGTTACATACTTTTGCTGAATGATTAAACTTAAAACACCGGTAGCATTGCTGCAGAGGCGGAATATAATCAAAAACCCTATATGAGAAAAGATCATATTGTACATTTTCCGGTAGGTTATTGGAGAGAAAAGTCAAGCTAACAGTCTGTAGAGGAACTCGTTGTGTCCCCACTTTCTTCGAGAAACGACGAACAGCGATGATTTCGGAGTGAGATGAAAGTTTTGAGTACAGTTCCTTTGTTGAGATGTTAGTCGGAGCAAATCTTATCACACCTGTTTTTTCGATTTGAGCCGCTGGTATAAATGCCTTTAAATTATATTTAGCCAAAAACGCAGAGTTCGCGATGAAGTTGTTAGCAGTATTGGCCAGTTTAAATACTACAACAATCTTGGTTGCATTGACTCTTTGTAGGGTCACCACACCCTTTATTTCTGTTGTAAATATATGATTGAGATAGATCGGACTTTTGTTTCCAAATCGTTCATTTTTGTCCAGGGATTCTACATATACTTTAAATTCTGTATTTACTGCATGCTCAGGGTATTGCCGTATATCATTTGGTTTGAGAAAAGGAGCAAAATTACTTTCCTGTTGCTGTCGCTGTTGCTGCTCAGGATCCAAATGCCGCTTAGCCGCTCTTTTTGAATTGGGTCCACCTGAACCCTCATCTTCATTACCATCCATCGAAATGGTGTCTTTCAATTAGCTTTTCGCAAAAAGTATCAAGAAATTCTAATTATTTCAATTAAAATTTCGGAGGTTTTTTTTAAACGAACCGCCTTTTTTGAGTTTCCGAATCTATTTTTCAAAACACTTCATTTGTGTACCACGGTCATAGATAATACACTATATGACCACGGTAAGACCATGGCATAGATTATAGTAACTAAAATGAAAAGACGGCATTAGCCGCAGCACAGAGTACACTATAGTCGCAGAGAGCTAAACTTATTTTATCGCTCGTAGGTAGTCCAGACAGTCCAAGTAATTCAAAGAGATCACTTTATTAGTCCCTTTACACCATTCACTACAACATTTATACCGGACGGTAAATTAACGTTTATCTAAATTATTCGCTACACAAACAAAAAGTCAATAGGCTTGTTGAAAAAATATCGATACATCGATGTATCGATATTTTTGATTCGAAAAATCGAAATTTTTAGCCCACATTTTCTGAACCGATACATCGATATATCAATACAAAATATTCAATTTAGAAAATCGTATCGAAAACGATATTTTTTCAGATTTATTATAATTACTGTTCAAGAAATTTGTTTTCTAAAACGATTACAATAATCACTTACAGAGAAAATACAATAATAAGTAAACAAATATAACCGATTAGCGTTTTTAGTAGAGTAGATGTTAAAAATGTTAGTGGAGATTGTATTTTGAGTATTATATTATGTTCGATTAAGGCCCATTCCCTCTCACAGAGAGGAGGCCTGTGTTCCAGCAGTGGGAACATAATAGGCTGATTATGTATGTATGTATTATATTCTGTTAATAACAGAATATTTTAACAGAAATTCAAAGCCGCACATGACAGCGGAGCATGTGAAGAGCAGAATTTTTCTACTTTCACTACCGGACAAATACTGGTTTGCCTGAAATAATAAATAAGTCTTTAAAATATTACAATATTGCAATTTAGCTTTTGATATTTTCTAATTTTGCATAATAGTAAAGAATAATAATTAAAATACCATTGTTTTAAGATTATCATACATTAATATATTGTGCAATATGTATAAAAAACAATATTACAAGAGGTAATATTGTGATTGTGAGTAGTGGGAACATAATAGGCTGAGTATGTATGTATATATGTATTATATTCTGTCAATAACGACAGAATATTTTAACAGAAATTCAAAGCCGCACATGACAGCAAAGCATGTGAAGAGCAGAATTTTTCTACTTTCACTACCGGACAAATACTGGTTTGCCTGAAATAATAAATAAGTCTTAAAAATATTACAATATTGCTATTTAGCTTTTGATATTTTCTAATTTTGCATAATAATAAAGAATAATAATTAAAATACCATTGTTTTATTAAGATTATCATACATTAATATATTGTGCAATATGTATAAAAATCAATATTACCTCTTATTGAACCAGACTGAACTATAATACATTATTATTTTGAAACCGAAAATTTCTGTAAATATACCCCATGTATCGATATATCGATATTTTTTCTTCGATAAATCGAGGTCGATATTGAAATTTTATTAAATATCGATACATCGATTTATCGAAATATTTTTTCACTTCCGACATCCCTGAAGTCACGTACACGATCCACTTTAGAGCTAGTAGGTATGTGAGTTTATTTTTACAAAGGAAACAAAGGGTGCATTCCGAGTTAGACCATAATCGCTGGCAGCGCTCACATCGATAATTAGCGATCCGATTTAAGGCTCGTTCACACCGCCGCGACGCCACAGCGCGACGTGTCGCGAGGCGATTCTGCGACATTTTCGCGACGCAACACCTTTCACACTGGAGCTACAAGTCGTCGCGGTGCGACGACTTGTAGTGCTAGCGACGCGACGCCACACCAATGGACCATTTTGTATGGTGTAGCCGCGATATCGCGGCGATATCGCGGCTACATCAAGTAGCGCACGCGACACCAGAAGAGACTATAAATGGTGATGCAGTCCAAGTTGAGCTCATTAGTAGACGATCTTCGTCATAGGACGAAGGCAGGTCTGTGCGTGATTGCTGAGCGAGGGGTCCTAGGTTCGATTCCCGCGTCGGTCGAAATAAGCCAACCTAACCTTAGTAGGTACCTTAGCTTGACCAAACACGCACGAAGGACGAAACTGGCGATTTCGGAAGTGTATTTACTTCAAGTAATTAAGTTTTAGTTTTTAATTTATGTGATTTCGGAAAATTTACTTTAATTTCTGTAATAATTCATATGTAAAGTGTACTTTCAGTAGGTAGGTACCTACTCGTACTCAGCTACTTAATTATCATTTGTAAAATTATCTAAAAGTTGATATTTGTAACTATATTGGAATTTACCTAGTACTTACTTTTAATTTATTTATCAAACTAATTCCTTTAGTATCTAAGTGAATGATTTTCTTACAAAATTATGCTGAATACGTTGAACTCGAACTGATTCACGCACAGCTCATATTATCATGTAATCGACTGCTAGCGGAGCCCAAGCACTCTTACGTTGAATCGGACGCCCGCTCTGGAACAGGCTAAAAAGTACGTTTTTGTTTGTTTGTTTGGCATCTCGCAGGTCAACCTATGCGGTTGTCGTCTGCTTAAGCGGACTTGCCTGTGGATTCCCTAATAAATTAAGGCCTCCAGCCAGGACTTAAACTTATATACTAACTAAAACTAAGCGACAACGCTAAGGGCACCCCCTGTGGGGTACGAACCTCGGCTTAGGGCGTCGCTGGAAGAGGGCAGCAAATGACTAGCTGGATCAGGATTGGTATTAATTAGGGACGAATTTAAAGCTACAGGCTCAGCGGCGCGGGCTGGCTCGAGCAAGGGTCGGGAGGGGCGTCGATTTGGGCATCGCGGCGGGCCTCGGCGGCGAGGGCGGTAGGACGGCGATCGGGTTTTGGGCTTATGTAGCGTGCTAGTGGCCTTACTACTCTCCTGGAGGAGGGTAGTGGCGTCGTCGGGGTCGATTAAAGTATGCCTTGGTCGGCGAATACTGCTAATGCGAGAGGGAGTGTAGCGGGCGGCCGCTGTAATCAGGGGGTTAGAATGTTTGATGCCGCAGTCGAAGAAACGCTTTGATAAGCGTTTCATGAACTGTTTTATGGTTGGCATTTTGAGGTCGACGTGAAGATCAATATTACGGACATAGAAGGGGGCACCCGTGACCCTTTTTTTTTTTTTCAAATTCAAATTCAAATTCAAATGTTTATTGCTCAACACAGTACATAATTAATCATACATTTCTAGATGTCATGTGAATGCGTAGTCCACTGCGTTGCACCAATTTAGGCATGCAAAACGATTATCAAATTATACTATGTCATAAATTCCATTAAATACCTTAAACTATGTCATTAATTCCAAATAATACCTTATCAAATGTCATAAATTACAATTCGTTCTCTATACAATGTCATAAATTACAATTAGTACTCTATACAATGTCATAAAATCATTATTAATACTATAATTAATTATTTTATCTATTATATATACTTCTGAGGAAACGGTTTTGGAGGGTCTGCATCTTATGGAGATGACGTGGGTGAGCGTGCGCAAATACAACGCAGGCATAGGTCATGATGGGACGGATGACTGCGGTATAGATGCGGAGCTTGCATTTGAGGGACAGTTTGCTACGGGCTGTCAGTACGAATTGGAGCCTGCTAAGAGCGAAGGAGGCGCGCGCGCGAACCGCCTTAATATGAGCCTTAAAGGTAAGGTTCTCATCGAGGATCACGGCTAGGTATTTGGCTTGCTTCTCCCAAGGGATTGGCTTGCCGTACATAGTGATCGGGCTGGGAAGTGGGGGAGGGAGTCGACGACGTCTCGAGAAGAGAACCGCCTGACTCTTATCGGGGTTGACCTCGATTCTCCATTTCCGGAACCAAGCGCCTAAGACGTTTGCGGAGGTTTGGAGAGTACGAGCTATAGCGTTGGGACAGTGACCGGTATAGTAAACGGCAGTGTCGTCGGCGAAGAGAGCCAACTGAGCCTTTTTACTTTTTGGGATATCGCTGGTGAACAGCGTGAAGGCGAGAGGAGATAGTACGGAACCCTGAGGGACACCGGCGCGAATAGGATGAGGGGACGAGAGTGCTCCCTCGACGCGATAGCGAAAGGTCCGGTTCGACAAAAAGTCTCGTAAGATGAGCACGAGACGATCTGGCACTCCTAGTTGGTAGAGCTTGTATATCAAGCCGTTGTGCCAGACTTTGTCGAAGGCTTTCGCTATGTCGAAGAATAGCACACCCGTCGTCGCGTTGCGCTGCAGACCAGCGCATAAGTGCTCTACGATACGGTGGACCTGTTGGGTGCCCGAGTGTTGGCTACGGAATCCAAACTGCTCGTTGGGTATGAGGCTCTTTGCTTCGGCGTAGTCTTTGAGACGCTTATAAATAAGCCTCTCGTAGATTTTGCCGAGGACATTGAGTAAGCTAATAGGGCGGTAGCTGGAGGGCTCAGACTTTGGCTTACCTTGCTTTGGGATACCGATGACGGTGGCTTCTTTCCATGCTTGTGGGAAGATGTTGTTGCTCAAGGCGCCATTGAAGATGGCGGTCATAAGCATTATTAGCGGGGCAGGAAGGAGTTTGTATACCTTATTGGTAATACCATCCGAACCGGGGGCCTTACGAGCGTGGAGCCCTTTAATGATGTCGTGCACTTCGTCTGGAGTGACGGGAGGCAGAGGATCATCAGGGTCTTCGACGGGAGGGAGGGAGGCTCTTCGTTCGACTTCAGCGTCGACCTTGTTCAGGTGAGCTTGGTCTACTGGTTGGGAGCTGGGAGAACATTGGGACTCTAGGCTGTCGGCAAGACATTCAGCCTTATCGGGACTGTCGAAAGCGACACTATTGTCGGGGCGCTAAAAAGTACGACGAACGCAGACAGCTTAAACTCGCGACGCCCGCCCATTTAGAATTATGGTAGGTAATATTATTGTTTTTTTTTTTACTTTGTTTGTGATTAAACATTTTAAAAACAATATTATGTATTGAACAGTTACTTATTTCAGATGTCTTACATAATTAATTATGAGTTTCATGCAAGTCCGCTGACTGCAATGCCGAAGAACACCAAATAAATTATTGAACAAATAAACAACTTCCTGCAGTTTGCAATCATTTTTGTTATCATTGAATCCTTCCAAAAGCTTAGTATTGTATAATTATGCAATACTAAGCTGTATTCGCTCGGACACCGCGCGCATCTATTTCAAAGACAAACCGCGCCGCCACCGCCGCGCCGCCGCTGCTGCCGCCGCCTCTTGTAATGTACTCACGTGCCCGTAACCCGCAAGTAGGAGGAACATTAATATACTACTAGGCACAATGGCCCGCATATAGCCGAATAAGAAGCCAGCACCCTAATTGCGTAACACACTGCGTACCAGTATCAATCACAATCTGAATCATTTTGAAGGATATTGTTAATCCATTGATTATGTTCGAAAAATTTGTCTGCTCAACAACGTACATCAATAAATGTTGTCGAACGTTCAAAAAGAAAGCCATTGCTACTGTTAGTGTGTTACGCAATTACCCCGTAGCTAGCCTATGCTGGCCTCTAATAAGTTTCTGTCACAAACATACCTATTTTTATTTCTTTACTACGAGTTCAGGTCAAGGTCAAAATGTTACCACCGGCGACCTATATCTACCTAGTCGACCTATACAGGACGACTGCACCAATACGGGGTGAACGGAAATGACGCCCAACCTCAATTTATTATTTATTATTACATTATTTTGGGCACAAAGTTGAAATTTTTCGTCTTCTTTTTCCTTAATTATTACTGGCATTTTTGTGCAGTTTTTTTAAAGCTTTAATTGTACAACTCACACAGCAATACACTTGCATAAAAAAATTGAAATAGCTACCAGCTCAGCTGTTTCGCTTAAGTTCACGCGAGGTCAACGCCAGCCTAGTATATAAGTATAATATGTTGCTTTTCTAAAATCGCATTTTGTATCAGAGGCGTCTAGAAGTTTGGCGCGATCTATACCACCTACCTACTCATGAAGCGCGCGCGCAAAGGATAAACGGCGCCCGGTTGGTTAGCTCTGGCTTTTAGATTTGAAACTTTTATCTGAGAAATAAAAATGACGGCTTGACAACATTTGTGTAGAAAATATATCACACCACCGTATTATTATTACGTCCGATATAAGTTCTCTGACGAATTATTATGCTATACCTGTACCTACTTACTTACTATTGAAAAATCAGCCCCAAGGTGATTTAAAATTAGAATTTTAGGTTTAAATCCTCAAGTACCTACCTTAGTAATTCATTTGGGAATCTGTCGTCTAGTGATTGTTGAAACGGGCATTAGTAAATTAATAAATACCTACACATTACTGTATCGCTATGTAGGTACACTTGTATCTTTTATGTCATCAATCCTCATGGGAAGCGTTATTTAATGGGAATAAGTAAGCTAACTCCTAATGATTCTTACCTATAAATTAATAACGGCATGAAAAAAATGAACAATAAGTAAGACCTTTTGTTATTTTTTTTATAAGAATCAACAGATAAGTCATTAATTTTACTTGATATTAATGATATCAATGTTGTCGTTAGGCGAGCCGGCACAGACTTGCGTATGTGTGCTGTGTAGGTAGTTAGTTCCTACCTACAGTGCGCGTGTGATGCAAAATGACACTTTCTTTAGGCAACCGATTACGAAAGTCATTGGAGTTTCGTATTTTTATTTAAGTCTATCAAAAGGTCGTCATCTGATGAAGAACTAATCATTAGGACCTCATGCTCAGCAAACACGCCGAAATCCGCCCACTTCCTATAAAAGGAATAAAAATGTGTTGCAGGCGAAAAAGAACTGTAGGAGTTTATTATGTTAATGTTACTTTTACGAAATGACTTTTATTGGAAACTAAGAGTCTGTAAAAAAAACTTAATTAGGTACGCCTACCTAAGTCACTTAGCACGTCCAAATTCGCCAGTTTCGTCGTGCGTGCTTGTTTGGCCAATCTTAGGTACCTACTTAGGTTAGGTTGAATTATGTCGACTGACCAGGGAATCTAACCCAGGACACCACGCTCAGCAAACAAGCACAGACCTGCCTTCGTCCTCTGACGAAGATCGTCTACTAATGAGCTCAACTTGTACTGCATCACCATTTATACTCTCTTCTGTTGTCGCGTGCACTACTTGATGTAGCCGCGATATCGCGGCTACACCGCACCATACAAAATTTTCCTTTGGTGTGGTGCCGCGTCGCGACTTGATGTAGCCCATGCGATATCGCGGCGACGAGTCGTCGCTTAAGCTACGCGACGCGGTTGTAGTTTCGGCATCTTCAAAAAGGTACCTACTCCTTTGACCACGTCTCATGCCGCCAAAAACATTAGTAAGACATTGAAATGTAAGTCTTATGCCATTGCAATAAAGTATAAATTAGAATGATCGAAATTTTCGTGGAATTTTTAAGTTTCAAATGGTGGGTTGATTGGTACTTGGGTTTCCAATTAATTTAATCAAATATTTCTTTTTATAAACCTTATGACAATGACATAAGGGTCATATTATTTCAATGACATACTATTTTGCTTATGATTTCATTTTACTAAAACGTGAGGTTAGGTTGGGTTGTGTCGACCGACCGGGGAATCGAACCTAGGACCCCACGCTCAGCAAAGACGCACAGACGTGTCTTCGTCCTCTGACGAAGTTCGTCTACTAATTTTTTTTTTTTTTTTTTTTTTTTTTTTTTTTTTTTTTGTATGGCATCTCGTAGTTGACCTTGAGAGGTCGTGACTACTTAACCGGACTATCCTGTGGCTGCCTTAAGCGGACTCAAAGCCTCCAGCCAGGGGCGTAAAATTACTTATATTATTAAGCGAACGCTCGCTAAGGGCACCCCCTGTGGGGTACGGACCTCGGCTTAGGGCGTCGCTGACGGGAGGACAGCAAGATGGGACAGGCTAGATCAAGTTTTGATTATTATTAATCGGGGAATTTAAAGCTACAGGCTCAGCTACGGCGCGGGCTGGCACTTCGTCGAGCAAGGGTCGGGGGGGACAATTACGTCGGGATCTTCGCGAGGAACCTCGGCGGCGAGGTCGGAATGTCGGTCTGTGTTTGTGCACTGTACTGGTGGCCCTACTGCTCTCCTGAATGAGAGTTATGTGGTCATCGGGATCGGTGAGGACATGCTTGGGACGGCGGACATGACTAATGGAGGAGGGAATATAACTAGCGGCTTTCACAACCAGAGGGTTGCGGTGATTCGCGGCGGTCTCGAAGAAACGCTTTGAAATGCGTTTCATGAACTGACGGATAGTGGGAATCTTGAGGTCAACGTGAAGGATCTCGTTGCGAACATACCAGGGGGAGCCTGTTATCCTACGGAGGAACTTGTTCTGGAGGGTCTGCATTCTATGGAAGCGAACGGGCTTGGCGTGTGCGAAGACTGCACTGGCATAGGTCATGATCGGGCGGATGAGCTCAATTTGGACTGCATCACCATATATACTCTCTTCTGGTGTCGCGTGCACTACTTGATGTAGCCGCGATATCGCCGCGATATCGCCGCTACACCATTCAGAATGGTCCAAAGGTGACGCGCTGCGACAGTGTCGCGGTGCGACAGGTCGCTCCTGTGTGAACTGTCGCGCGCGTTTTCATAGAAATTGTCCTACAGATATAATATCGCAGAATCGTGCGCGACCGTGGCGTCGCGCCGGTGTGAACGAGCCTTTAGATATCACGATTACGAGGGCTGACAATTCGCTCACAGTGATATTTTTTAAGGCATGGTCGGCGTTATCGCAAGATGGCGCATGTCATGACGTCACCTATGACGATTCACTGGACATCGTTATCGCGCTCACGCTAACTCGGAACGGGTGTAAGAGCGCTCAAATCGATTACATCCCAATTCGGAAAGCAGCTAAAGATAAGGAAACGAAAATATAATATTTATAATAAATATAACGGGATAATATGCATAGGATCAGTATTTATGACAGAGATACCATAATGAATAATGAACTAAATAACGAAAAATTACAACTTAAGTTAGATTGCCAAAACAATAATGACAAAATATAAAAGATCAACAGTTTTACAACTGTGTTGTACTAAATATTTCATTTCATTGTGTAAATACTTCAAAAATATCTTAACAATAATATTGACAAGTAAAATGTAAACAATGAAAATAAAGCTTAACATGTGTAAAGCATCTTTGGATAAATAAAAGTTTGTAAAAGGTGATTTAGAGTCTAAATATAATAAATTCTTTGATCTGTAACCGGTAAAATACAAAGTTTGGATGTTGGCCTCTTAATAGTAGAGGTAGTACTCGTAGTGCAGAATGAGACTACCAGGTGATACTATCATCACCGGGATGCTTCTCTATTACGCGACCTAACAGCCAACGACTTGGCGGCAAATCGTCTTCTTTAATAAAACAATGTCTTCAATTTTTGGCTCAGGAACTTTTGAAGACCCATTTGTAACGGTTCATAAGGTTAGACAAATGTTCTTGGGACCAGCGCTTCTAAAATGACTGTAGTATCCTTTAAATTAATTGCCACCGCGACAAATAACTGATGTTTGTGCTCGCATATTTACCATCTGGTACATTTACTATCGGCACCCCGATTAGGAAGTGTCCTGGAGTTAAGGGTAACAGTTCACCAGGATCAGTAACGTTAAGGACACTAATTGGATGTGAGTTCAAACAAGCTTCCACTTGATTGAGGAGTGCGCTCATTTCCTCGTACATCAAGGTAGCATCACCAATGACCCGTTTAAGATGATACTTTGTAGACTTCACCCATGCTTTCCAAAGTCCGCCGAAATTAGGATGAAGGAATGTTTATGTGGAGGAATGAAGTGCCACTCAGTACCGTTGGTCTCGAATTGTTCTGCTATTGAAGCCTGAATGGATGACAATTGTTGCAATTCTCTGGAGGCACCAACAAATGTTGTGCCATTGTCGCTCCATATTTTCGCACAATGACCTCGTCTAAACACAAAACGTCTGAAAGCAGCACGAAGGCTGCGCTGACGTTCATACTCGGGGTCACCAGTAAAGGGATATGAGGAACAGGGTGGAAAGTTCACACATACTGTTGGAAAAGGAAGGATCCTCCGACCAGATGGATGTCGTATCTGGTGGGCAACTGCCCGACGATTGATGTCGGGAAGTTGTATATATTCTAGCTGCGCGGTAAACTTTGATTGCGCAATTCAGGATTTGTGTGACGTCAGTGTGATGCGTTGTTCGCATGTGGCGGTGTAGATGCCACCACACAGCTAAAAAGGCTTGTGTGCAAATGTCACTGACGACTTCTAAATGTTTAGCACATAGGGACATACACACAAACAAACATAAGCAGCCTTTGTACGAACGGTGTCCGCGACCCTTCGTTGTCCTAATATTTATTGGGCCAACATATTTAACACCGTTGTCTGATCCGTCCCGACAAGACCATCGCCTTCGATGATGTCGACAAGGCTGAGCTTCTAGCCGACAGTCTAGAAGTCCAATGCTCGCCTAGCTCTCAACCAGTAGACCAAGCTCACCTCTCTGAGGTCGACGCTGAAATCGAACATAGAGCCTCCCTCCCTCCCGTCGAAGACCCAGAGTATCCACTGCCCCCCGTCACGCCCGACGAAGAGCACGACCTCATCAAAGGTCTTAAGGCTCGTAAAGCCCCCGGCTCAGATGGAATCATCAATAGGGTATTCCAACTTTTCCTTGCCCACCTGATAATGCTACTGACCACCATCTTCAATGGTGCTCTGAGCAACAACATCTTCCCACAGGCATTCAAAGAAGCCACCGTCATCGGTATCCCGAAGCTCGGCAAGCCAAAGTCGGAGCCCTCTAGTTACCGCGCCGTCAGTCTGCTCAATGTCCTCGGCAAAATCTATGAGAGGCTTATTTATAAGCGCCTCAGAGACTACGCCGAGACAAAGGGCCTCATCCCCAACGAACAGTTTGGTTTTAGAACCCAACACTCGTGCGTACAACAGGTCCACCGTATATTCGAAAACATCAACTTCGGTTTCCAACGAGGTTTGATGACCGGTGCTGTCTTCTTCGACATAGCGAAAGCGTTCGACAAAGTCTGGCACAACGGCTTATTATATAAGCTGTACCAACTCGGTGTGCCAGATCGTCTCGTGCTCATCTTACGGGACTTTTTGTCGAATCGCACCTTCCGTTATCGCATCGAAGGAGCGCTATCCTCCCCCCACCCTATTCGCGCAGGAGTCCCTCAGGGCTCTGTGATCTCTCCCCGAGCATTCACGCTATTCACCAGCGATATGCCCAAGTGCAGCAAGGCACAGTTGGCTCTGTTCGCAGACGACACGGCCATTTACTACACCGGCCGCGATCCAGACTCGATATCTCGCATTCTCCAAACCCAAGTCAACAAGCTTGGCGCCTGGTTTAGGAAATGGAGAATTGAAGTAAATCCCGACAAAAGTCAAGCGGTTCTATTCTCGAAGCCGCGTCATACCCCCTGCCCCCCTCGACCGATCACCATGTTCGGCAAGCCGATCCCTTGGGAGAAGCGAGCCAAATATCTTGGTGTAGTACTCGACGAACACCTCTCGTTTTCAGAGCACATTAAGGCGGCTCGTTCGCGCGCCGCCTTTGCTCTAGGTAGACTCCACTTCGTCCTCAATGCACGTAGCAAATTGTCACTAAAGTGCAAATTGCGTATCTACACAGCGTGCATTCGCCCGATCATGACCTATGCCAGTGCAGTCTTCGCACACGCCAAGCCCGTTCGCTTCAATAGAATGCAGACAATCCAGAACATTCCTCCGTAGGATAACAGGCTCCCCCTGGTACGTTCGCAACGAAATCCTCCACGTAGACCTCAGGATTCCCACTATCCGTCAGTTCATGAAACGCATTTCAAAGCGTTTCTTCGAGACCGCCGCGAATCACCGCAACCCTCTGGTTGTGAAAGCCGCTAGCTATATTCCCTCCTCCATTAGTCAAGTCCGCCGTCCCAAGCATGTCCTCACCGATCCCGATGACCACATAACTCTCATTCAGGAGAGCAGTAGGGCCACCAGTACAGTGCACAAACACAGACCGACATTCCGACCTCGCCGCCGAGGTTCCTCGCGAAGATCCCGACGTAATTGTCCCCTCCGACCCTTGCTCGACGAAGTGCCAGCCCGCGCCGTAGCTGAGCCTGTAGCTTTAAATTCCCCGAATAATAATAATATAATCCAGATCCAGCCTGTCCCATCTTGCTGTCCTCCCGTCAGCGACGCCCTAAGCCGAGGTCCGTACCCCACAGGGGGTGCCCTTAGCGAGCGTTCGCTTAGTAATGTAAGTAGTTTTACGCCCCTGGCTGGAGGCTTTGAGTCCACTTAAGGCAGCCACAGGATAGTCCGGTTAAGTAGTCACGACCTCTCAAGGTCAACTACGAGATGCCATACCCAAAAATAAAATAAAAAAATAACACCATTGTGTAAGAACGGTCGTGCTGGAGTACACCTTACAGATGGAAGAGAACCCATCATTTGGTTATTGATGCTAGCGCGATGTTTAGCGCATAGGACACATTTGCGCACATGATGTTTGACCAAATTCCTGACTCCTAGACCCAGTAGGCTGTCCTTAAATAATTTCCCATCAGCTGAGGACCCCCGTGCAGAGTTCTTTAAGTGAGCATCTGCTACTCTAAGGTTAGTCAGATGACAAGAGTTTGGTAGTACTATTGGGTGCCTTATCTGTTCACTTAATGGAGCCTTCTCAAGTCTACCTCGAACTGCGATAATACCCTTGTCATCAAGATACGGACAAAGTGAGTTTAGCTTAATGGATTTTATTTGTAAATAGCCCTTGTCTTGTAATTGTTAATATTCTACTGTAAATATTTCTCTTTGTGTTTGTCATAAACAACATTCTAAAGCTGCTTCCAGTTCTAACTTCTGTAAATATTTTTGTCTCAATGTGTTAGGTTTCAAAAATGCCTGCAATACGCAATAATTCTAACGAATAACGTTCGAACATGGAACAATCTGGACCTATTGATAAGTGGGTTATTGTTGTTTCCTCCATGTCAGTATTCAACTCACTTGGCCTTTTTTATAGACTTTTCGTTTAGAAATGGTGGTCCGGAAAACCATAAAGTATGGTTTATGAGTGCAGTTGGTAATATGCCTCTAGAGGCGCTGGCTGCTGGGTTGTCCTGTGTTTTTACATGAAACCATTGAGATGCCTATATGTTGGTCAATATTTGAGAGCTACGATTGGCTACAAATGTCTTCCATCTGCTGTGACGGGTTTTCGTGGGGAGATAATTAACAACACGAAACCTTGTCAGCATAAAACAAAAATATTTTTATAAAAGTTTTGCAAAGGGGTTGTGGATAGGTCTATGGTCACAAGTTTTTTGACTTCCTTGGGAGCTGCACAGTACTCTCCTGGCTCAGCCTGGTGTTCCACGCTGCAGTCGCCAGAAAGGTGATGGTCGGCGGATGGTCTCGCTTGACCCGTGGAGGCGAGCTCGACGCGACCACGCGGGTAAAATAGAAGATGTCACCGGGTGAGATTCCGCGATGAAATTAGCCGGAACTTTGCATCGATGAGCCGATATTTTGGAGTAATGAGCCGGTACTTCGGATGGGTTGAGCCGGAACTTTGGACCCTAATATGGGGGTTACGAAAACACAGATATTAACAAGGTTGACTAATATGAGTCAATAAAACTGTTACGGCGACAACCGTGGCTGTGGGGACGGACACACGCGTAAAGTCTGCTGAGAGCAGTGACGCGACGCCCGTCATGCCAGCATAGGACGGTGTCCACGTAGGGCTCCAGCCTCTCCGGTCTGCTGCGGAAGTCGACAGGGGCGAGGGAACAAGAGGTCGCTACACAAACGAATTAGACTGTGGCGACCGAAGGTCACGCGCATTGGGTTGAGTATAGACTTCGGCAATTTCGTTTTGGTAAACAAATGATTATAATGCTTATACGGAGCCGAATTTAATGTTTTTAATGAATATTAACAGCCTTATTCATAAAAATCTCGCTAACCATTGATTAGCCACTGTTTAGCTACGCAATTAGTTGGCTCCTAAACAATGATTAACTTTTATTTATTTATGAACGCTGGTTAACAGGCACAGACTACATAATTAGCAGGTGAATATTAGCGAAACGGAATAGAGGTGAAATAATGCATTCAGCACAGATTATAATCAAAATAGTCGACTACAAAACATAATCTTAAGAATAAATTTGTCAAAACCACGACTTTTTTTATCTGTTGTGACTTTGACAGACAAAAAGTCAAAAATATAACAGAAAATTTTAATAAGTTTATTTCATTGTGTTTGCAATGGTAGCAATGAAAATAATACTGAGTAAACAGGAAAAGGTTTTATCTCTGAATTTTTATATAATTACTAATTTAAACGGACCGCATGAATGTAAAAACAGTAGCCGATAATAGCTTTGTTTTTTCATGTCCTAGCTTGAAGAGCGTTTACTCTTTTGGAAAGGTATGTAAGTACTTGTGTCTATTATTTATTACTTCCTAATTCCAATTGCTGTTGCGACGGGGTTTTAGTGTATTTTAATAACAATTATTACACTTGTTTACAGGTACAAGTCTGACTGCTGCCATGAAAGCCACTATTATTTATAGCACCTAGCACCGATTCTATTCAACCTTGCAAAGGCGGGGAGTGAGGAGATCATTAGGGCTACGTGGAATTGATGAGAAATGAGAATGGCATTAGAAAAGAATGGCACAGTCCATGTCTTTGTAAGAAGAAAATTGGAAATCAAAAATTTGGGAAATAATAACAAAAATGTTACTTTATTATGTATAAAAATAAATTGTTTTTACAAAATGTGTCTTGTTGTTTGTGTGTAACTGCTACAACGTGACTTTTCTTTAGTTTTTGGTCTTAGATCAGCACCCTAATTGCGTAACACATTTTCGTAAACGATTACGACTAATTTGTTTGATTTTGACAGTTCAACAACATTCTACTTTTTAATTTTTTTCGTACTTAGGAAGCAATGCATTAGCAATCTGTTTCAAAACGATTCAGATTACGATTGAATGTGTATTACGCAATTAGGGTACTGGCGTCATAAGATAAGGTGCACATGGGATAACACATTTTTTAATCACTATCTCCGATGAGCTTCCTTTCGTGAGGAAGCTCATATAGGGAAAACTAATAATAATAAAGTTTATTGTTTAACTAAGACTGAAAACAGCGATTGGCTTACATCTAGTTAGTGGGAGGAATATTGCTCTCCCAGATAGGCTACATGGTAGCCTGTGTTTAGAAGAAACAGTTCCGATTCCGTCGTAGTGGGAGGGTTAAAAATTCCACGTGTTATTATATTTACGGTTGATACAAACAGTTAAATGAAAAAGTTAAAACTAATCTATGCGTGCACGATTTAGTCAGTGTAGTATGTGTTGGTGTTAGTAATTAGTGTGGAGTGTGGTGTGTGTCTGTTATTATGTGTGATGTGTGATGTATCAGTTGTATGTATATCTGTTGCGATCAGTTCTTTAGGAATTCTTCAGTGTCATAGTAGTTTAGGTTTTGAAGAAATGTGCGAACAGTCTTTTTGCAAACGAGAGTCGTTGAGCTGAATATAGAGGCCTTCTTGTTGACTTTATTGTAGAGTGAAGGGCCAAGGTAGATAGCGAATCGTTTTATGAATGATGTGTGAGCAGGTGGAATAGTGCATATCATGTCCTTGCGTCGTGTGGAGATTTAGCGGAAAGGTGTTTTTTGGTGTTGTGATAGGACAACGTGTACATTTTTCTGCAATATTAGCACCTAGCACCGATACTATTCAACCTCGCAAAGACGGGAAGTGAGGAGATCATTAGGGCTACGTGGAATTGATGAGAAATGAATGGCTCAGTCCATGTCTTTGTAAGAAGAATATTGGAAATCAAAAATAGGGAATGTATAACAAAAATGTTACTTTATAATGTATCAAAATAAATTGTTTTTACAAAATGTCTCTTATTATTTGTGTGTAACTGCTACAACGTGAGATTTCTTAAGTTTTTGGTCTTAGATCTAGCGTCATAAGACAAGGTGCACATATGGGATACCAAATTTTAAAATCACTATCTCCGATGAGCTTCCATTCGTGAGGAAGCTCATATAGGGAAAACTCAATCAGGAGAAGGCTCAGTAGGTACTCAGGAGGTTTGAAGAGAATGAGTTCGTACTCATTCTCTTCAAACCTGAGTAAAGGAAATAAAGGGAAAACCCAATCAGTACCCTAATTGCGTAATACACAACAAATAGGAATCTGAATCGTTATGAAACAGATTGCTAATCCATTGCTTCAGAAGTTCGATAAAAATTCTGCTCAACAATGTAAGCAACGCAATGAATGTTGTCGAACTGTCAAAATCAAACATATTAGTCGTAATCGTTTACGAAAATGTGTTACGCAATTATACTGCAGGAGAAGAAGGCTCAGACCTTCTCCTGATTGAGTTTTCGCTATAAATCACAATAATTCAACAAACAACAAATATGGATTTTCCCAAGTAAATAACAGCTGAGTATGCTGTTTTGGAGGCGTCACTGAAGCCATGCAGCTCAAGATCATCGTTGGACTTAGTGCCAAGCCAACGAGGTATCCGTACTTTACTCAGTTGTGACAACTCTTGACGGTAAGTATTCCATTCTTTCACTAATTGAGTGCTTAGTTCTTCATCCCAACGAATACCTGCAAGCCATAATTTTAAACAAATAAATAAATGTAACATGTGTGATATGTTACATTTATTTATTTATTTGAGTCGCGTTGTCGCCAGTGTGCACGACCCTGAATACAGTTTAGTAATGGGCTACTAAGCAATAACAGCTGCAAGGATCGATCGATCAGGTTAAACTACGCTTGCCGCGTTTGGTCCGTGGATGGATTCTTACATACCAAGACTCCTCCAGGCCTCGGAAAGCACGTTATGCCGTTTGTCCCAGCTCTCATTCGTGCATCTTTGACAGACGTTACGGGTCGTCAGAAGCCTGAAAGTCTGACAACCAGTCTTACCTAGGTTTATCGCATTACCCAGGAACTGGGCTTGTAGAGGTCAGATAGGTATCATTGTAGGCTGGTTATTAAATTTTATGTTAACGTTGGTTACTTTGGTACATTGGTACTTGAAATTTCCTAGTTATGAGTCGCTTAGACATAAGTTTGCAATATACAAAGGAATTTGCAATATAAAACGGCTGAACGGATTTGGGAAAAGGACAATGCCAGAAACTCTATAAAACTTTGCCCCACTTAAATCGAAAAACCTTTTACAAGCCTGCATTATGCAGCATTTTTAAGCTTATTTATCACTGTTAAACATTTGCCCTAATGTCTGTAGAACTTGCGGTTTCTATTAAAATCTTATGACATGGATTATAGGTTAGGTACAGTTTATAATTGTTAAAAACTATTTAAACAACATATACGTTACGCATCATCATAGTTATTATAATCGTAATATATGAGTTTTTGTTTCACAGGTATTTAAAACCATTTTTGTTGTGTATCATGCGCGATAAGTAACGTAATAGGAAATTCAGGGGTTATATTCCAATCACGGTACAGCGGACAGAGCTCCGGCGGGATCTCATGGCGACATGGAGGGTGCGATTGTCGCAACCCAGTGCTGGGCACGCCACAATAGCGGCGGTATGTCCCCTCTTTGAGGAGTGGCTGGAGAGGTGCCACGGCGTCCTCACCTTCCGCCTGACACAGGTCCTCACCGGACACGGTTGTTTCGGGAGGTTCCTGTTTCGCATAAGGCGGGAGGAAACGCCCGGGTGTCACCATTGTGTGGATCGCCCGGAGGACACGGTGGAGCATACGGTGGAGGTATGCCCAGCTTGGGCGGAGCACCGCAGTGTCCTCGTGGAGGCGATTGGCGGCGGCGATCTCTCGCGGCCGTGGTCCAGGCCATGGTACGGAGCGAGAGGGAATGGAAAGCCGTCACCTCCTTCTGCGAAGCAGTAATGCTCGCGAAGGAGGAGGCGGAGCGCGTGAGGGAGAGAGCCTTGCGCCCTCACGCCCCCACTAGCCGCCGCAGGAGACGCCCTGGGCGTCGGGAGTCGCCTGCAGATTCCCGGCCACCGTAGGCGCGGGCTTGCGGACGGCGAGCAATGGGTAGCTCGCCGTCCGGTAAGGACCAGGCCCGGGTCGACGGCGCGTTGTGTTCCACGCGCGCCTCAAAGAGATGTCAGCACAAAGTAACGGGGTCCGATAGGGCCGACGCCTCAGGGTCGCGGGTTATTCTAAAGAGAAAACCGTGGCCCTGGCACAGGCAACTGAGGGAACACGGGTGGGTTTTAGTCAGTAAAAGTCTGACACGCCCTCCCGCTCCACCCAGAGCGGGAGAAGTTATTTGATGATTTCCCACCCAAAAAAAAAAAGGGGTTGAATTCCTTTTATCATTGATTTGTAATCGGCAAGTTCTAGGTTCTTTAATCATTACAATTATTTTCATTAACTGACATTTTCTGTAAATAGCTGGGGCAGGATCTGGCATTGTGGGGTGCAGTTGAAGAGCCTCCTCGTGGCGCATCCTGGGCAACGTCAGCTCCAATCGCCCACCGGTACTGGTGGACAATTGGCGCTGGCGGCAAATCTCAACAAACGGGGAAGGGCACGGTTCCATTCCCCGATCATCTTTGATGGTCGTGGAAGGGAACCGGGCTAGGGAAGGGTCGTTGGAGAAGGTCGTACGCCCACCCCCCCTCTGCTTACAGAGGGTGAGTTGTGTGGGCGTGGTCTTGTGGGAGGAGAGGAAGAAAACCTCTTAAAAAAATAACCCCAACTCCAAGGTCGAGCGTGCCGAGGGGGTGTATGGCCGGAGGGTATCCGGTCGTTAGCGCTGGGGGGGGGATCCAGGGGGATCAAAGGGACCGCACCCTTCAAAGGAAACAAAAAATATGGAAAAGTCAGTTGGGAAAATTTTACCCCAGGGCGGTACCGACTGCTTAGCAGTCGGAGAATCCGCCACGCATCCGATTTCGGATGCGTCATGCCCCTCGTATTCTGGGGGGGGCAACAACTGTCTGGAGGGAGGAAAGAGAGGGAGAACCCGGTCGCAGTCATTCGGGGACCCGCTAAGCGATGTTGGCGGGCCCTCGAGTGGCTGCCGCCGGTCACCAGCGAGAAACGGAGCTTCTTTTGAAGCTCCCGCGCGTGGTGATTGAGCCACTTGCCACCATTGATGGCAACCAGGGCCGAGGAGGCTCCGGTCC
This sequence comes from Dasypolia templi, assembly GCA_963555695.1. NCBI lineage: Eukaryota > Metazoa > Arthropoda > Insecta > Lepidoptera > Noctuidae > Dasypolia > Dasypolia templi. The sequence goes on from OY743164.1 coordinate 10,424,011, forward strand.
CTCCGGGGACCACAGTAGGTCCGATCCTGATCTGAGCAGGCGCGGCAATGCGAAGAGGCGGCAGACGGAGGAAGAAATCCTGCCGGCACCAAAGGCGCCCAAGGTGACGAGTGGTCGGGGTCGTGCGGCTGCAAAGCCGGGGCGTGACCCATCGGGCCGCTTCACGCGCCCTGCTACGCCGGGCCCATCGCAGGCTTCATCGCCGGCTCCGTCACCGGCTCCTTCGCCAGCTCCGTCGGAGAGCGCGGGGAGCGACGCCGAACTGGGGAGGGAGGACCTCGCGAGCATAGGCTTAGGCTTATGCTCCAACAGGGCGGAGGCAAACGCTGCCAAGAGGGCGCAGCGGAAGGCTGCCGCAGCCGACGTGGTGGCAGAAATGGCCAGTCGGAACAAGGAGCGACGCGCTGCCCGAATGGCAGCCGGAGGGACCGTTACCGGGGTGGCGCTCAGTAGTCAGGTTCTGGACAGCGTCGATGTCGTCATGACGGTTGCCACCAAGTCAGGCAACCTGAGGGGCACGTACATTCGTGCCCTAAAGGAAGCGGTGGACGACATCAAGGAGGCGGTCGAGCTCCTCGTGAACCGCACCAGCACGGAGGAGACGGCGAGGCTCTGGGAGGAGAATCGCCGTCTCCGATCCAAGCTCGAGGAGCTCGAGCGGCAGTTTGCTGCCCAGAGGGCGGCTCCCGCCGCCACCGGCGTCACTCCCGTCACGATCCCGCCGGCGGTCCGGCCGTCGCCTGCGCGTGCGGATGCGGAGATCGAAAAGATCGCCCGCATCTGCATGATGCAGTGCGGCGGAATGATTAACGCCCGGATGGAGGCGTTGGAGTCGCGACTCCCACCAGCCGCGATCCTCCGACCCCCGCTTGCGGCGGATAGGAGGAGGGCGGAGGAGGCCGCCGCCGGGACGAACTCCGCGTTGGGGGGCAGAAAGTCCGCGCAGGGTCCCAAAAAGCCCACGCAGGGGCCCAGGAAGCCCACGGGGGCTTCTCCCGCGCCACCTCCGGCGACCGCGCCTCCGGCGATCGCGCCTCCGGCAAAAGCACCTCCGGTGACCGCACCTATCGCGCCTCTGGCGACCGCACCGCCTCCCACCTCACCTCCCACCCAGGATGCTGAGGGGTGGACGACGGTGGGGAAGAGGAGGAAAAAAAAGAGGAAGAAGAGCGGGAAGAACGCCGACGGAGCACCGGCACCGGCCAAGACGCCTACCAAAAAGAAGTCGAGAGGACGGCGTAGGGCCCCACGCTCTGCGGCTGTGGTGATCACACTGCAGTCCGGAGCCGCTGAGAGGGGCGTCACCTACGCGGCGGTCCTCAGAGAGGCTAAGAGCAAGGTCGCGTTCCCCGACCTTGGGACACCGTCCGGCCTCAGATTGAGGCCGGCGGTTACGGGGGCGCGGCTGCTCGAGGTGTCCGGTGCCTCCAGCCGCGAAAGGGCGGACGTTCTGGCCGCCAAGTTGAGGGAGGTCCTCAGCCCGGAGGACGTTCGGATTTCCAGGCCGATGAAGACCGCGGAGCTGCGAGTCAACGGCCTGGATGACTCGACGACCCCGGCTGAGGTCGTGGAGGCCATCGCCCGTGTCGGTGGATGCCCGCCCGACGACGTGCGGGCGGGTGAAATCCGCGCCGACGCCTCCGGGCTCGGCTCGATTTGGGTGAGGTGCCCGGTGTTGGCGGCGAACAAGGTGGCCGACGCTGGGCGTCTGTTGGTGGGATGGGTTGCAGCGAGAGTCAAACTGCTGCAGCCCAGGGCCATGCGTTGCTACCGGTGCCTGGACGTCGGGCATGTCAGGTGCCGGTGCACCGCCGAAACGGACCGCAGCGATGAATGTTATCGCTGCGGCCAGCCCGGCCACAAGGCGGCCCAGTGCTCCGCGGCGCCAAACTGCAGCCTCTGCACGGCTGCAGGGAGGCCCGCCGGGCACAGATGGGGGGCGAAAGCTTGTGGCGTGCCCGCCAACAGAAGGAGGGGAAGGGGCCAGAAGGGCTCCTCTTCGGCCGACTCCCGGCCTGAGAATGCTGCAGAGGGGGGGATGGACTGCGCATAAATGGCGCTGTTCCGTCTCCTCCAGGGCAACATCAACCACTCTGCCAGAGCTCAGGATCTCTTGCTCCAGAGCATGGCAGAGTGGTCGATTCACGTGGCCGTGGTCGCCGAGCCATACTGGGTCCCGCCCAGGGATAACTGGGTGGGAGATCTAGACGGTTTGGTGGCCATCATTGGCGGGGCTCTCGTCAGCCCGTCTCGGGGGCACGGCTGGGTAGCCGCCCTCGCAGATGGCGTTGGCGTCGTTGGGGCGTATTTTTCGCCCAACAAGAGTCTCGCCGACTTCGAGAGGTTCCTTGTCGAGTTGGGTGCCGTCGTGGGCCAGCTCCATCCTCGCCCGGTGCTGTTGCTCGGGGATCTCAACGCCAAGTCTGCGGCGTGGGGATCCCCGGTGACCGATGCTAAGGGTGAGGTATTGGAGGAGTGGGCGATCACGACTGGCCTGGTCGTCCTGAACCGGGGCTCGGTCTACACGTGCGTGCGGCAGCGGGGCGGGTCCATAGTGGACGTGTCGTTCGCAAGCCCTGCTGTCGCGAGCCGTGTCCGCGACTGGCGTGTCGCCGCGGAGGTGGAGACGTTGTCGGATCACCGATATATCCGATTCGACGTCTCCGCCCAGACCGCTGGCGGCCGCAGGACATCAGTCCCGCGTTCGGACGGCCCGCGCTGGGCGCGTAAGCGCATCGACAGGGAGCTTCTCGAGGAGGCAGCCATTGCTCAGGCTTGGTTCCGGGGGTCGGCAACGACCGGACCCGATGACGTCGAGCTGGAGGCGCTGTGGTTCCGCGGGGCAATGACGCAGATATGCGACGCGTCCATGCCCCGCGCCCACGCACAGGGTGCAAGGCGCCAGGTGTACTGGTGGTCCGCCGAGATCGCGCAGCTGCGCGTCGCATGCGTGGCGGTGAGACGCCGGTACACCCGCTACCGGAGGAGACGTCGTCGGGTACCCGAGGAGGAGGCCGCGCTGTACGAGGTGTACCGCGCGGCAAAGCAGACTCTGTGGCTGGCCATCGACGAGGCGAGGACGCGATCCCGGGAGAGGATGTTGGAGACTCTGGACGGGGATCCGTGGGGGCGCCCGTATAAAGCGGTTCGAGGGCAACTTCGAGCCGCGGCGCCCCCACTTACGGAGAGTCTCCAACCCGAGCTGCTGGAGGAAGTGGTAGCAGCCCTCTTCCCGGCGAGAGCGGAGCATGTTCCGCCGCCGATGGCTTTGCCCGCAGCCTCAGAGTCTGCAGAGGAGGAGATGGAGAACGCCATCAGCGTCCCAGAGGTGACACAGGCAGAGATGAGGGCGGCCGTGATGCGGCTCCGGGCCAAGAACGTGGCTCCGGGGCCCGATGGAATTCACGGCCTGGCTTTGGCCCTCTCTCTGACGGAGTTGGAGCCCCAACTGAGGGGACTCTACACAGCGTGCCTTGAGCGGGGCCAGTTTCCCAGTCTGTGGAAGATAGGACGTCTGGTCCTGCTCAGGAAGGCGGGGCGCCCTGCCGACTCGCCGTCTGCGTACCGGCCCATAGTGCTGCTCGACGAGGTGGGCAAGCTGTTCGAGCGCATACTCGCAGCCCGCCTCGTCGGCCACTTGTGCAGAGAGGGGCCGGACCTGGACGAGAGCCAGTTCGGCTTTCGGCATGGGCGCTCTACCATCCACGCTGTGTCGAGGGTGAGAGTCCTGGCGGAGGAAACAGTGTCCCGGGGCGGGGTGGTGGTGGCGGTGTCCTTGGACATCTCCAACGCCTTCAACACCCTGCCCTGGAGCTGCATACGGGAGGCACTGCGTTATCATCGGGTGCCTCTCTACCTCCGCCGCATCGTTGGGGCTTATCTGGCGGGGAGGTGTGTCACCTACATGGGACGTGATGGCGGAAACCAGCATCAGGTGTCGTGCGGTGTTCCACAGGGATCGGTCGTGGGACCGCTCCTGTGGAACATCGGGTACGACTGGGTGCTGAGGGGCGAGCTCCCGCCGGGCGCGGACCTGACGTGTTACGCGGACGACACGCTGGTCACGGCCCGGGGGAGTTCGCACAGGGAGGCAGCGTTGCTCGCGACGGCGGCGGTCTCACTGACGGTGAGCCGCATACGGCGCCTCGGCCTGGAGGTGGCCCTCAACAAGTCGGAGGCCATGGTGTTTCATGGCCCCCGGCGGGCGCCGCCGGCCGGATCACACATTGTGGTCGGGGGGGTCCGGATCGCTGTCGAGCCCACCATGAAATATCTGGGATTGGTGCTCGACAGCCGGTGGGACTTCGGACCCCACTTCCGGCGGCTGGCGCCCAAGTTGTTGGGCGCGGCCGGGGCGCTGGCAACGCTGCTTCCCAATCTGGGGGGCCCCAATCTGGGGGGCTCTATATGGGGATCGTGCGATCCATGGCGCTCTACGGAGCGCCGATCTGGGCGTCTGACCTGACGGCCGGCAGCATAGCTGTCCTGCGCAAGCCGCAGCGGGCGATGGCCGTCAGAGTCATTCGGGGGTATCGCACGATCTCCTTCGAGGCGGGTTGTGCACTGGCCGGATCACCGCCCTGGGACCTGGAGGCGAAGGTGCTCGCGTCACTGTACCGGTGGCGCGAGGCAGCGCGGGAGCGGGGCGAGCGACCGATGCAGCAACAAATCGAGCAGCATCGGTTGCAGCTCCGCGAGGTCCTGGTGGCGGAATGGCGGGTGAGGCTGTCACGCCCTACCGCCGGCCTCAGCACCATCGAGGCGATCCGGCCAGTGCTCGACCGCTGGCTCGGGAGAAGGCACGGCTCCCTGACGTTTCGGGCGACGCAGGTGCTCTCGGGGCATGGTTGCTTCGGGAAGTACCTGTGTCGCATAAACAGGGAGCCGGACGCCCGGTTTCACCACTGCGTCGACTGCCGGGAGGACACGGCGCGGCACACGCTGGCAGAGTGTGCCGCTTGGGAGGAGCCGCGCCGTGCCCTCATCACCGAAGTAGGCAACGACCTGTCGCTGCCGGCCGTCGTGAACGCGATGGTCGGCGGCGCAGAGTCCTGGGACGCAGTGGTCTCCTTTTGCGAAACGGTCATCTCGCAGAAGGAGGCTGCGGAAAGGGAGAGAGAGATCTCGACTCTCGACCCGGCCCGCAGCAGACGCACCGGGCGTCGGAGGAGGGCGGACAACGCCCTCTTCCGGCCCCCCTAAATGGGTCCAGGGACGACGGATTCGGGGACATCCGTCGCCCCCCAACATCAGGACCCGAGAAGGCGGCGCGCGTAGTGTTCCGCGTGCGCCGCTCACAGACGTTGCGGGGGGAGTACACCTCACTCCCCCCGCCCGAGACGGGGCCCGCGCAAGCGGGCCGGCACCAGCCGGGGTTGTGGAAGAATAATGTGTTCCCGCGACCCCGGCGTAGGTGTGAGATGTACCACCGGGGTGGTTTTTAGTCAGTAAGAGTCTGACAGACCCCTACGCCCGCCCCAGGGCGGAGGACATCCATGAGGATTTTCCACCCCGGGAACAAAAAAAAAAAAAAAAAGGATCTGGCATTGTCATTTAAAGTAACAGTGTACCTACTCATTGTTGAAAAGCTTAATAATAAACAAATAAAACCTATCACGGGGACGCACATTCCCTGCGGGTGTACTAGTACATAGGCAGGGGGACTACTAGTCGACAAAGGAAGCCACCAAAAGAAACTTTGCGGCATCTTTTGTCGGCTTCTTTAGACAGACAGCACGAGGTAGCGGCGGCATTCTTCAAAGAACACGGAGCACGTGCGCGCGCGCTTTCTTCTTTGGGTAGGACACCTGTTATCGACAATTTGTTTATTTTATTGGTATGATCGATAAACACAAATTAAGCTGTTTCGCTTTAAATTCTTTGTGCATGGTGTTTTAAGGATTATCGGGCTGTTATGATAATTTTAAAAACACTATGCCATAAGTATTTAAAGCTAAACTTTTTTGTTTGGCTTTTTGTTCTTATTAAATATTTTCAAGTACATTTAGAGATAATTTATTGTTTTTACATTTTACGTATAAGAAGCAACCTATTAAAAAGTCAATACCCGTTTGCTGGAACTCACAAAACGTTAGTTTCGTAAGATCAATCTTACAAAAGTATTCTTGTAAATAGAGTTTCCAATCAATAATGTGTGTATGATCAATCAAAAATAGGTACTTACTTGTATTCTAATGCCTTGTTTAGGTAGTAGGTAAGTAAGAGTAAATAAGTATCGATAAACGATAATAGCACCCTATTTATGACTAATTTTTTTTTCTATATTGAAACATCCGCTTCATTGTTAGTTCACCGCGAATCTTCCAAGATAGTGCGTGTGCTTTTCGCTACTTCAGTATTCTAGTAAAATATATTCAAATTAAATATTGTTTTAAGGTGAAATTTACACTAAGTAATAGCTACTTGACTTTGTGTGTGTAAATTGTGTTTTAAGTTTATTTTTAATTATTATCTTTCGGTGAATTTGTCACTGCTTTACTTTTGTGGGTAGAAGTGTGTTGTAGAACAAAATGCCAGGACAACCGCATTTTTATAGTGCTTCTGAGTATACTGACATGGTTTTAATGCATAGCGAATGCCGCCAAAATTCAGCACTGTATGTACTTATCGTGAGCGATACGGCGCAACTCGCGTCTGCCTTACTAGCGTCCGGACAAATCTAGGAGCTGTCCTAAGGATCAGAGAAAATCGGCACATAGTGTACTCGCGGATCTCCGAAATCGAAGATGAATCATGATGCAAATTAAAAGCCATGGCTCTGGATCCTGAACGCAATTTGTTATGCAGGCTTCGGTGCAACATTGTGCGGCGATGTACCTTGTGCATTCAACAAAGTGGTGGACATTTTGAACATTTTAAAATGTAGGTTTCCATTAATTTTGGAACTAATGTGCAAAATTGAATTTATTACGTTCAGTTTAGTTATCGCGAAATAAAAACGAGGCGGAAAAAAATAACTTCGTGAATTGTTATTTGGTCGCTATTGTCAAACGGATCAAAGCTGGCGCCGACACTACCTAAAGCGGCCATGCCGCCCGCGCCGGCGTGGATTGTTGCCGCTCTTGCAAGGGGTCAAGGTACGTTGTCTAAACAGTGTTTACTTTTACTGAATTTATTTCAATTTTTTAATTTACGGATTTTATTTTAATCTTTAATTTTTTTATTCTTCTATGGATTGGTATTACTTGTGGTTTCATTTATTGCGTATAAGTGGTCTTCATACTGTATGTATCTTCAGTGGAATGGTATTTATCGACAACCTTTTGACCTATGTCTTCTATCTTAAAACGTCCATATAGTTGAGATTTGGTTTCCTTAAATTACGACCAATAATTTTCTAACAATTCAAGCCTTGTCTCTAAATATTCTACTGTCAGCCTATCTTTTGGACTCTTTTTAAAGGTAGTGAAAGCCTTTTGTATATCAATTTGAAGGTCTTTCCATATATTATTTTGACCTTCCATCATGCACAAGAGCAAAAATATTCACTAAAAGTGATAAACATTTATTTAAAAAGAACTGTATAATTTAATATGTTATGTGAAGTTCACCCAAACTATTATGTAAACAACTCCTTATCTAACCTTATAAAAGAAAACCTAGATTGAGACGTAAAAACTTACAAGTTTGTTACTAAACAAAATGTACAGCTTGCAGTGTTGAAATGTAGAGAAGTATCAAAATTTGCGAGAAATTTTACAAGTGTTTTTTTCGAATAACACTGGTAGAAATCGGGCATAGGTTCCCCGTTTCACCGTATTTTGTAGAACTATTCTAAGTCCTTAACTTAACATGCACAATTTTAAAGCTAAGTCAAAATATTGTTCAAAATATTCGAGTAAATAAAGTCTAAAATTGCTTGTCACTAACTGCCTTTGTTTTTATAGTAAAATGTATTCACAATTTTTCACTTCTCTCACACAACACGGTGATTTGGTGTATGTGGCGCACCCTGGTGGCGACACGTTGTACAGTAAGCGATCAAAATTGCATAGGCACGTTAAGAGTCGTATTGCTGTGAACTCACGGTACGATTGTATGTGTTTCAACGACACACACCACATAGATAGCTGTTTTGCACGGCACACACTGTCGTGTCGCGTACTCGCGTCGCTCTGCACGAAACAAAAATATATTTCCTTCGCTTTTGTTAGACACGCATCATGCGCACCTTGCCGGTTTATGGCATTGCTAAAGTTCAAGTTAATGTAATATGAGCTGGTAACAGTAGGCGCCAAGCGTTGGACTGAGAAGTCGCCGGCTTAGGTTCTGATCTCATAAGAGGCAGCGCAGTTTTATTGCCAATTTTTTATTATGGTTTGAAATAATATATTTAAAAAAAATGCTGTTTTATATTTTTGTTGTTATTGCAATAAAGGGTTAAAAATAAAAATAAATGCGTTAGAAGTGATAACAAAAATTAAAACATTTTTATTTGTTATAATATTTTACATAAAGATAACCGCTACGATTATTTATAATAACTTCTTCAGCCAAATAGGATGTGCAATACTATGTCAAGGAACTTAGAAGCAATTTGTTTTATTTAAACAAGTGAGATGTAAAAAAAAAATGATAGGTAGATTTATTTCACCATAAACAATTAAGCTTCGATCATGAATTTTTAAAATAAGTGATTTTATTAAGTGGTTTTGTATGGCAGTTTGTTTACATTAAGTATTTCACATTTTATTTGGCTTTAGTGAATATAGGTAACATATTGAGGACAGCTTAAGTTTTCATTTTCATGTTCGTTCTGTGAAAAGATGATTGAAACTAAACCTCAATTTTTACAATTAAGTATACAGGATAAACTATTCCGGAATTTAAACGTTCTTGTTTATTACGTTATTATTTGCAGGGCTTTGGTGATGCAACCTTTTTAGCGCGGAGAACACGGCGAACAGTTTTTAGTGATGCTTTGAATTAATTCAGCAAAATGTCCGGTTGGTATGAAACCATTTGTTGCATATTCATTCAGCTTGTGTGGGCTTAATTAAATAAGCATCCACTTCATAAATAAACGCTCCAACTATCTAGAATTCCTAATTCCTCACATCTCTTAACCCACTGACTCACAGTATTTTTCTAGAACAAACTATTAGACTTTAAATGACAATGCCAGATCCTGCCCTAGCTATACAGAAAATGTATTAAACTATTAGACATTTATAAGCAAATTTTATATTTTTAACATTTTACTCGTCATTCACTAATTTAAACAATTTAAATACGAAATATTTAAATGATAACACTCACACTTAGTCCGGTTTCAATATACAATGTGGGGAGGACAATATGATCATAAATGAAACTTCGTTTATGTCATGATATTTCCAACCGTCACACAAAAAAATCAAATGAATTTATTCAGTAGTTTAGCCACAGGACATTACTTTTCATTTTAAGTATTTTCTACATGATGTATTGTAAACAGGAGAGCACGCGACAGGTTAACGACACACGTTGCCAGCTCGCTACTTTAAAAACCTACGCTTTTTCTTTCAAATTTATTTTCTCAATGCAAATTATACTTTATGCCCGAGCCATAAGAGTCACAAAGCGTGTCATCACAGCTAGATAAGAAAAAATGCATGCGAAAGTTATTACTTTCCTGTTACGCAATCATGTCAATCGCAAAATATGTATGTGCGAAAGAGATAGGTAAGTTTGCTTGTTTCTACTTTGCTTACTTGTCGACGTGTCTAGGTTACGCGGTCAGTGTGTCCCCGGACGTCCTTCCTACCTGTGACGCGTTTTGCTTTTCTCTGGAATTTCGGATGCGCCCGCGCCCGCGCCCGTTTGAAGCAAGGAACATATTTACTCTAGGGAGGTTTGAAGTCGCCTTGCGAGTGTTATCGTATCTTTGTTGTTGTGTTGTGCGTTGTTTTAATAGTGACAGGACACATAAACGTATTATAGGTACTTAGTTAAATAGCTAAGTAAACTTTGCGAAATAAGACGCTTAATACTTGGTGTTTCAAGGTTTTATTATTAAATAATCATGCCTCGTTACAATTATACCGCTTCGGAGTACACCGATATGATTTTAATTTATGGGGAGTGTCACGGTAATGCCGCTTTAGCTGTACGGACATACCGTGAGAAGTATGGGAACACGCGTATGTTTATTTCTGTACCAAATAGTGAACATTAGTTTGTGATTGGAGCTTCCTTTTAAGCATGATGACGCCTGTGTTAGGAAACTCCGCTCTTGTACAAGCGCACTATTGTACAAGCTGTCCAGAGGATACGGGAAAATCAATCCTTGATCCCGCACGTAGATGGTGCTCCTCCACGTGCAAATGTGATTTCAGACGAAAGAGTTATTAATTATTATGATCGCAATCCGACGTCCAGTTTGCGTAATGCCGGTCGACATTTTCGTGTAAATCACAAAACTGTTCAAAAAGTTTTGAAACGTGACAAACGCAGACCTTATAAATCAAAATCAAAATATTTTATTTCACATAGACCTACATGGGCACTTATGAAACGTCAGATTCTAGGTGCACGGTTCCAATTGGTCGTTTCCCATGGAGAAGAGCCGGCAAGAAACTCCATGGTTACTCTTTTAAAAATATGTCTTTTACAATGTTTTCCAATTACAGTGATTAACAGGTATGGGAGGACAGTGTAGGCCTGTCAACAGGTACCATATGTTAAACAAATAGACAATTGTCTATAATTTATAATCCACAGGGCCTACGACGTTCTCACATTGACAAAATATAAAATAATCTAATAAAGTAAAATAAAAAAAATAATTAAAAAATTTAGGTATATAATGTCAAATAATGAAAGAATTATGTCAGAGATATGTAAAAGTCCAACTACCTAATAATAAAAAATAAAAATTAAACACCATATAAGTACAAGCATTGTTACCGAGAGATAAGCCAATAAGAGAAACTTTCTGTTGCTGGTTGGAAACCAAACATCTCGATAATCCTAACTTCCTGTACAATGTGCTGTGGACTGACGAGAGTACATTCACAAGGAATGGTTTATGGAACCGACAAAACCTTCGGTACAGGAGGCGCGTGAATCCGCATCTAGTACGGGAGTCTTCGCACCAGTACAGATTTGCGGTCAATGTGTGGGCTGGCATACACAGAAATACCATTATTGGTCCGGTATTTATTGAGGGCAATTTAAATGCTGTAAAGTTCATTGAACTCCTCGACGGATCCGTTTCCGAGTACACGGACGAACTTTCGCTGGACGTGTACAGACAGATGTAGTACCAGTTAGATGGAGCACCAGCTCATTCAGTGGTGTCTGCAAGAGAGCGGTTGACTCAAATGTTCACGCCCCTGGATTTCTTTTTGTGGGGTCACATAAAGAATGAGGTATACCTACTCAACAGAAGTTACCACCGTTGAGGAATTAAAAAATAGAATAATAATATCTTTTAATAAATGGAAAGAAATGGCTGCTAATGGTGACCTATTATCAAGAGTGAGAAATAACATTATATGTCGGTGTAGTTTGTGTATTCAAGAACAAGGCGGACATATTGAAAATTAAAAAATTTAGTGACTGGCGACTTAAATATGTGATCGAAAAGTGATTGTGAATAATAAATTGATTAGTGAATAACTCGCGGGTGAATGATGCCCGACTATTTGGTTAATATTCTGTGATTTGATTTGAGTAATTGAGCATTAAGAATAATGGCGCCAAACATTACGTCGCTGCATCGCGTCGGCCACAGCTTTATCATGAATGAAACCAAGCTGCGTTGCCATTCTTATCGCAGGTCAGTGTACCAATTTTATAAACGGTGTTTTATTTTGTTTGCAATTTTAAGCTATTTAGTTTGTTAGAAAAAAATGTTTTTTTTAATTTCGATGTTCGGATTTATTTGATAGTTTACAAATGTTTCTATAAACCAGTATTGCCAGTGTTTTCATTTATGATCACATTGTCCTCCCCACATTGTATATTTGTGTTATCACATCATTTACATCCTCTTTTATGCAGCGCAACAGTATTTGCCAATGCTTTAATATTTGCAGAACACCGCTAATTAAAAGATTTAAACATTCGTCACTAACCAGCAACGTTCAATTATGTGAATAGTCGTAACGAATTGCATCTACCTCACATAAATCGAAATAATTTACTCAGTTTTCTGTGGCCTACCTACAAAAAATTATTATTTATGGAAACAAGTTGAACGAGACAAGTATCGAATGATTATCGAACCACTTCAAATAATTTCATTAAAACAAACAAAAATTGATCATTTTAGGTATTATTAATAACAAATCAAAAACTTGAAATAGATATTATTTGAAAATAACATCACGCAGACGCAGATGAGATTCGAACTCAGGGCTCGCCATAATCGCTGCGCTTCTACCCAAGCACGGTAACGACTAAGCTAGCATGCCATATGTTAAGTTAGTTGAAATTATGAACTACTATCAATTACAGACCAAGTGAGTGTGTGCGCGTGTCAATAGTATAGAAACAACTTATAGAAGAAGGTCGTAAGTGAAACCGAAGCGTCAATCTTTTGCTTTGTGAGATTGCATGGACTTTTGAGCGCTACTGTACTTACTGTTTGACCTTATGTGTATACAAGTAGGGTTGAGGATCTAAATAAAACAATCACACTGTTTACTGTTCTATTGTTGGTAATTATATTTGCTAAAATTCACAAGACCGTAACCAAATTGCGGTAACGAAACCATAGCGCGATCTAATTCGACGCCAGCGCCATCTAGTTACTATATTTACGACTTGAAAAAATACAATTTATTTTGTTGACCTGATCAGCGGCTTTTGATCATGCATGATCATTCACATTTTTTGCTCATATATTTACTATGTATGTATTATTTAGGATATTTAAATATCTTTGTAGGTATCTATTTCAGTATATTATTTATGATTTAATATATAATTATGTCCAGGCAAATCACTGTCCAATCCAAGGTTGCCTGGAAGAGATCGCAGAAAGCGAAAGTTGACACTTGTAAAAATTACTAAAATCTAAAGCCTGCTTTACGCCAATGATTTTATATTTATTTATGACTAGATCAGCAGTATACTGCGCCGACGCATTACTACGTCGTATATGTCCGCGAACATATCTGACTTTAGTTGTCAGTATGAGTACTTTTTTATAGGATGTCAGCTTGACGTAAACGGAGCGATTGCTTAGCGATAAAAACATTTGAATGACGAATGGATGTTCATGTAAGTCCAAATTATTACTATAGTCTGTTTGGTTTAAACATACTGTACAGTACCCAAACCTTCACTTAATGGAAAAGTAACACATTCACGTGTTGTCGAAGGTTTTAGCATAGTTTCAACATCACTTCTTACACCAAACCTTTTCATTTGCTGATGACAGCACTACAATTGTAAGAAATTAAAAAAAAAAATAGAAATTATGAATGTAACATCAAAGACGCATTGAAAAAATCAATTAACTGGTTTGAACATAATAATTTATTTTTAAATTTAAATAAAACAAAAATTATGCTATATATGTATACAGGGTGTAACGAAAACCCTGTCCGATCCTGAAGGGTATTATTTGGTATCGTAGTGCGTACACAAATACGTAATCATTTAATGGATACGAGATAATTATTTTTCCCCAATGAAAACCATTAATTTAGAAAATTAAAAATAATCATACCAAAGGCAACACTGATCGCTCGACAGGGTTCACCAGAGTTCACCTACAGTTTTGTATCAAAGAAGCCGCCTGAGCGCGGCGTTCCTTTGTCGCAAGCCGCCAAAGAAACGTAGGACTAAAGAAATGTACGTTTTGCCTACGCGTAGGTATCAGCTGATATTTTATTGTAGGCTTACGCACAATGACCCCGATTTCTGACCTTCTGTTTATCAAGAAACAATTATTATTAAGTTAATGTGATGTGCTTTTGGCAATGTACCCACTGTAGGTATCAGTTTATTAAAACATTTACTTGTTACATACCTCTATCTATCTAGAACATTAGTACACATTCGACACCTTTTTATAAAATTTGCACGTACTCTTCGCAGCGCACATGTGTACGATTTGAGTGACTCGAAAGCTTCCACAATCCGAGCTGTTACTTCGATTTCCGAATCACACATTCACTCACAGATAAAAATTTACATATTCAAATATTCCTCATTGGAATACGACATTGTTCGCGATACGATAGCGGCACGTGATGCGTACGGACATCCGATCGAAAGCTATCTCCACGTGAGACTGGCGAAGTGTCCAAACAAGTAGCGACCAGGCGGCTACATCAAAGGATCGAGGACTCGTTATGACGCGGGCGGTGTCCTTTGAAATAAAATAGGCAAAAAATAAAAGATTTCGCCGGCCGGTGGAGTGTTGTCAACTTATGAAAATTTACCATATTTAGTGTTACATTTCGCATGGTAACTAAAAATAAAAAAAACAATAGCTTTTGGGTTTTATCAGTTAATTTTTTTTTACTATTTTTTCTAGTACGTATGTTAAACCAGGAATACGCCTTTTTTGGATCGGACAGGGTTTTTGTTACATATTGTATAACTGTTGGCGATAACAGAATTGAAGTAGTAGAGCATTTAAAATTTCTAGACTTGACAATTGACTCTAAACTGACTTGGAAACAACATGCATCAATTCTTATAACAAAATGAAGTAGGTACGCCTTTGCTCTATATAAACTTAACAAAATAGTTCATCATGCAGCTGTTGTAACTGCGTATAATGGCTATGTGGATTCAATATTACGTTGCGTGGTAATTTTTTGGGCAAATTCCTGCGAGAAAAATAACATTTTTAAACTACAGAAGAGGTGTCTTGAACCAACAGAAAGTTGCAAACAGCACTTTAAATCTCATAAAATACTAAGACTACCTTGTCTTAACATACATAAGACCGCAATGTTTGTCAAGAAAAACAGTGTCACGAATTGTGTCCTAGAGTCTCAAAGACTACTGCATGGCTCCGAAAATATTCAATAAAATACCAAGTGACATTAAAGATTTAAACTTGACACTATTTAAACGGAGACTAAATATTTTTACAATTGAAAAATGCTTATATACCATTAGTAAGGCACAAAGTCTATGCTATTAAGATAAGATAATAACATAGCTATCTAATACAACTTTTTTGACTATTATAAGAAAGCGTGACGATTAATTTGATCGTTAAAAAAATCTTCTACTTTTGTGGATAGTGGATTTGTAGGTCTTCCCCAGTGTGTATTCGAATATGTCTTGTTAAATGACTCTTCTCACTAAAGCTACGCTGACATACATCACACTTGTGAGGTTTTTCTCCAGTGTGTATACGAATATGTTTTATTAAAACACTCTTTTCACTATAGCTACGCTGACATAAATCACACTTATAAGGTTTTTCAAAAGTATGTACACGAATATGTCGCGTTAAACTACTCTTTACACTAAAACTACGCTGACATACATCACAATTATAAGGTTTCTCACCAGTATGTATTCTTATATGTTGAAATAAATGACCCTTTTGACTAAAACAACGCTGACATTCATCACACTTAAAAGGTTTTTCATCCGTGTGTATTCTAATATGTCGTAATAAATGACAATTTTGACTAAAACTACGCTGACATACATTACACTTGTAAGGTTTTTCAATAACATGTGTACGAGAATGTTGTATTTTTTTTTTTACTCGATTCAAACTACCTTGATCAGATTTGTAAGACTCTTTGAAACAAGTGCCAGGTTTAGACGTACGTTTTTGAGAGGCCCGGAAAACTTTCGAGTCAGATTTTTCTAATTTCTTTTGCTCGGCTGTTTCTGCATCTTCTAGTTCTGTTCTTCGTATCTCTAGTGTTGGTTTCTTCACAACGGTCGTCCCTGTGATTATAAAATTCTGGTAAGTACAACGTTGGGAGAACGTTGACATAGGTTAGATACTTAACCAGCTACTGTGTTTCATCTTCCGCACGTTAACTCATTCGCAAAAAAAATTCTTCAAAAGATTAGATTGAAGACAACTAAGCGAGAACTTAAATGAGACGTGACCGATAGAGTAGAGTAGAGTGAAATCCAGATCCAAATATTCCAAGACCTAGGTCGGGTTCCTATGCTTTGCCACGATTTCCCACGATTGTGGAATCCGTGGTAACCCGGGTTCCCACGGATTCCACAATCTTCCTTCGCTTTACATGCATGACCGCACATTTGTCTACACCAAATTCTGACTATTCTGAGAAGAAACGCCGAAACAAACTCAGAGGTCACAGTTTCTAGGTCAGTAATCTTGGTCAGGTCATGTGAAGACCATGTGGATTGATGTCTGAAATGGTCTTTTGAGGAAAGAACCACACAGAATGAGTGGACCTGTCCAGTCAGTGCACGCATTTGTCAGTTGTCATGCAGCTCAAAACAGAACTAAAGGAGCTAAACGATTCGACGAACATTACCAAAGAAAGGACATTTGGGGAGGCCGCGTAAAGTACTCAAACAGCCAGACCTACATTAAAAGAAAAAAAAATGTAATGACCCACATAGTCCTCACATTCACAAAAATTAAAACAATATTATACTTTATACAGTAAATATATACATGCCATTGTTTAGATAAAAGGTACGTATTTAGAAAAAAACATTAAAAGAAAAAAAGTAAAATAGAAAATTAAACATCAACTATGTCTGTGTAAACTTATTGGAGCAGCTCAATCCGTGCCTTCTTATCGTCAATACAGTCCTTAAAAGTATAATACGCTTTCTGGCATAATTTCCGCTTTATAAAAGATTAAAATTTATTAAGGCTTAGTTCTTCAATGTGGCTAGGAAGTTTACGAGAGACCTATTTTCTTGAGCCTGGTAGTGGGAACAAAAAAATTGTGTTTGTTCCTAGTATTTATTTTATGGATATCACTGTATTTTTTAAACAGATTAATATTTTTATATGTATATAAAAGATTTTCATAAATATACTGAGAAGGCACAGTCATTATATTAATCTCTTTAAATTTGTCTCTGAGTGTCATTTTTTTTTTTTGGGTTAGAAATCATCAAATGACTTCTCCCGCTCTGGGTGGAGCGGGAGGGCGTGTCAGACTTTTACTGACTAAAACCCACCTGTGTTCCTTCAGTTGCCTGTGCCAGGGCCACGGTATTCTCTTTAGAATTACCCGCGACCCTGAGGCGTCGGCCCTATCGGACCCCGTCACTTTGTGCTGACATCTCTTTGAGGCGCGCGTGGAACACGACGCGCCGTCGACCAGGGCCTGGTCCTTACCGGACGGCGAGCTACCCATTGCTCGCCGTCCGCAAGCCCACGCCTACGGTGGCCGGGACTCTGCAGGCGACTCCCGACACCCAGGGCGTCTCCTGCGGCGGCTAGTGGGGGCGTGAGGGTGCAAGGCTCTCTCCCTCACGCGCTCAACCTCCTCCTTCGCGAGCATTACTGCTTCGCAGAAGGAGGTGACGGCTTTCCATTCCCTTTCGCTCCGTGCCATGGCCTGGACCAGGGCCGGACGCGAGAGATCGCCGCCGCCAATCGCCTCCGCGAGGACACTGCGGTGCTCCGCCCAAGCTGGGCATACCTCCACCGTATGCTCCACCGTGTCCTCCGGGCGATCCACACAATGATGACACCCGGGCGTTTCCTCCCGCCTTATGCGAAACAGGAACCTCCCGAAACAACCGTGTCCGGTGAGGACCTGTGTGAATATCGGCGGCATTTCCCCACAAAAGAATACCGTATGACATCACTCTATGAAAATATCTAAAGTAAACTAAACGCGCTGTCTCAAAATCAGTAAAATTACTAATTTTTCTAACGGCGTATGCTGCAGAGCTTAGTTTTTTTGACAATTTATTTAGGAGGTAAGGCAAGCCATTAATATAAATAAGAAACAAAAATGGGCCAAGAATTGAGCCCTGGCGGACCCCCATTCTTACTACAGATCCAAGTGATCTTTTTCCGTTAACATCTACTCTTTGAATCCTATCACTTAAGTAAGAAGTAAGAAGATCCAGAGAGGCGTTCCGTATTCCGTAGGGGTGCAGTTTCCTGATTAATGTTTCATGAAGAACACAATCAAATGCCTTGGACAAATCGCAAAAGATGCCCAAAGCATCGCATTTGTCCTCCTATGCATTATAAACATGTCGTAACAGTTCAACTCCGGCATCAGTAGTCGAACGACCCTTTGTAAAACCAAACTGTTTGTTATGCAGTAATTTTTGTTTATTAAAAAATCTTTGCATTTGATCTAAAATAAGTTTTTCAAAAACTTTACTAAAGGTATGTAGTACTGAAATAGGTCTTTAATTAGTAGGGTCTGATGTACTACCCGATTTAAACAATGGTATTATTTTACTGTTTTTCATAAGATCAGGAAACTCACCACGGTCAATACAATTATTAAAAATAACAGCTAAAGTAGGTGCTACAATATTTATAATTGACTTAGCAACGTCCACAGAATTACCCCATAGATCTGCGGTCTTTTTAACATTTAATGTGTGAAAGTTTTTAATGATATCTCTACATGTGACATATTGTAAATTAAATTCAGAATCACAAACTGGAACGTTTTCTTTAAGTAAAGACTCTGCAGTAGTGGGCGATGAGTTCAGAGATTTTGTAGTCGAAACGGGAATCTCTGCAAAGAAATTTTCAAATGCCGCGGCGACTTGAGAATCTGATTTAATTATGATGCCATCAATATCAAGGCTGAAGTCACTACTTCGGCTGCATGACCTTCCCGTCTCGCTATTAATGATATTCCATGTCGTTTTAATTACATTACTACTATTTTTAATTTTTGAACTCTTGTAACGTGACTTGGCTATAAAACAAACTTTTTTAAATAATTTTGAATAATTCCTAACATATAAATTAAATTCAGCAGTGTTTATACAAGTCCGTTCATCATACAACTCATAAAGTCGTTTTCTACTTTTATGTATGAGTATACCAATGGTAGCCCAGTCACTGAAGGAAGCATTACTATTAACCGAAAATGTCTTTGGAATGAAAGTATTATCAAAATGTGTACAATACATTTTGAAATGGAATATGGAAGGACTATGGCCCCTGCCTGACCAATGTTTTATATATAAAATACAAGGATGAAATGGCAGGGGGTGACTTGTAAACTCAATAATGGGCCCCCGGAAACGGTCGCTAGTACAAAGTGTCGTTGCGACAAAGGGGCAACATGTCTTGAGGTGCTTATGAGGAATGGAGAGGTATTCCACGGCTATCAGGACAATCCCGGAAGTACGGTCAAGATCCCTACCAGCATCTTACTGGAATACTTCATTCCTCTTAGCAAGTTTGCTCTTGCGAATCTCCACTAAAGCGGTCCATTAAAGACAAGAATGAGGTGCGAGCTCTAGTCCTCGTCGGTGTTCACTCTGGCCGGTCAACACAGGCAAGCCAGAGAAGAGTAACAAGACTTCTCCGTGAGATAGGGTCCGTGGGGTCGCTACTGCCCAAAGTTTGCCACATGTTGCCCAGGGGATTTCTGTATATCTCTTGGTCTGCCTCACCTTAGACCTGTTCCGGCACAGTCTCTAGCGGCACTGACAGACTTAGTTCAGAACGCGCCAGCCCCACCACTACATCAACGCAGAGATACGGCATGGCAGTGGGTTTATTATTATTATAAACGAGTTTTGATGAATATACAGGTTGCCAGGGACACCCATCCGTCCATCCCTCTAACAAAATCTATACTTCTTTAAACAAATATTATAAAGACGAATTTTTGAGGAAGACGATATTTACCATCACGCTGGGATCGTTAGGAGCCGAGCAACAAGAATCCAATAATCCAAATTCCAATAATGTATCTGTCCACGGACAGCTGACTGTTTGTTTTTCTTATCACGACTTCATCTTTATGTCCTACAGGATTCGCCCTCCCAACCGTAAACCCACGGACGGACGTCTTGGAGAGCGCATGTGTCAACGATATGGTTCACATTTTCAACAGCACTATACTCAGTTTATACGATCGTCATGCCCCTATCCGTCGAGTTAAAGTAAAGTATGTCCCGGTTCCTTGGCTAACTTCTGCCATTAAGGATGCGATGGCTAGTAGGGACAGAGCCAAAAGGAGGTTAAAACGCTGTCCTTCTGAGCGCAACTTGATTGTGTTTAAGTAACTGCGTAAGCGCTGCAGTCGTATGTGTAGATACAAAGAGACGCTAGTTCCATAATCCTCTCGACAACCGTAACTCTTCTGAAGTCTCCAGTTGTTTCCGGTAATGACACTGACGTATTTGCTCTTAACGAACATTTCTTTCTTCGCCCTGTTACGTTGCATCCACACGTCAAATCAGCTACTTTAAATAAACTTTTCTGTTTGCCAGTGCCGCAGTGTCCTTCTTTCGAATTAAGATCTGTTGGCGAAAGTTAGGTAAAAAAATCAATTTGTGATATCTCCTCCACTGCAGTAGGTAATGATAATCTTTGCTCAAGAATGATTTCTCCGATCATGTTACTTTCCATCTTGACCCACATTTTTAATTTCTCCTTGTTTTCTTGTACTGTTCCTGAGGGCTGGAAACAAGCCCCCATATCACCACCTGACCCAAAATTCCCATTCCGGTTTTACCAACCGTTCTCTGACCTATTTATATGCTTCCATATCTTCCCAAAGTGCTTGAGCACATCGTTCATCAGCAACTTTCTGCCTTTCTTTCTCCGAATTACCTTCTTAGTCCTTTTCAATCTGGTTTTTGACTTGGCCATAGCACTGTTACGACTCTATTGAAGGTTACTGATGACATCCGCTGGGCTATGGACCACAAATCTCTCACCTTACTTGTACTTCAGGACTTTAGCAGTGCCATTAATTCTGTAGATTTCGTTACTCTTCTAGGGATCCTTAAATATTTTAATTTCTTTTCTACTATTGGTTGGTTCGACTTCTATCTTAAAGGCCGCTCTCAGCGGGTTCGTCTCGAAGAGTCTCCTTCTTACCGCTGGTGTGCCTCAGGATAGCGTTTTCTCGCCTCTTCTCTTTTCTATTATCATTAACTCTGTCACCAGAGTCATCTCTTCCCACTTCCATCTCTATGCCGACGATCTGCAGCTTTACGATCACTTCTTGACGCAAGATGCGGAGGCCGCCGTGTCTGCTATGAACAGAGACCTGGATTTGATTAGCAATTGGTCGCGGTCTTTTGGATTGCAGATCAACTCTAACAAATCTCAGGTCATAATTATCGGCGGCAGATGTTGCGTCGCTGTCTCCACTCTGTCGGAATGGAGTTCAGATAGAATACGCAAAATCTGTTAAAAATCTGGGGGTGACCATGGACTCTTACTTATCGAGGACTGCTCATGTTGCTCAAGTTAGTCGCAAGGTGCACTACACGTTCCATTCGTTGAAATGTCTTTCTCCTTCAACGTTTCAAAAGCAAAAATGATGATAATGTAGAAATAAATTGCACAAAGTAAATCACAAGCCTAGGTTCGATCCCAAGACAAAAGAAAAAAAAAGTAAAGCTTCTTGCCCTTGAACACAAAAATCTCCCTTGCTCAAACTCATACAGCCCGTCATAGACTACGCTGATGCCTGTTATTTGAATGCTACCGAGGAGCTTTTAAATAAGCTTGAGCGTTTGCAAAATATCTGTATTCGTTTTGTTTGTAACCTTAAAAAGTATGACCACGTTTCTAACTTTCGCCAGATACTCAAGTGGCTTCCTATTCTACTTCTAAGAACTCTCGGGTAATGTGTCTACTATTTAATATGGGTACTTCAAAACCTCGTAACGCCATGCTATCTTCGTGAACGCTTCTCCTGCGCCCGTCCTTTTGATGCACCTTGCAGGTCGCACATTAGAAATCTCCTCAAACCCCCTCCCCAATCAACCGACTTATACTCCCACTCTTTCTCTGTGCACGCGGTTCGGTTGTGGAATTCACTTCCGCCTGACATTAGGAACTGTCAAACTGTTGCTGTGTTTAAAAGGAGATTGAAAGAACACTATCTTTCCGCTGTGTCATAGTTGTATTTGTTTTTATTTTATTTTTGGACCAATTAGTGCAACCAGGCTTCAGACTGGCTAAAGTAGATTCATCCTTCATGGGATACTGTTTAAAATGTTATAATAAAATACCTTCCCACGTACTCAAACTGAATGAAACGAAGTTTAAAACTTGTATCGAACGCACACCATGCAGCCAAACATATTATAAGCTGGGGGATTACATCTCGGACAAAAATGCTTGGCTCAACGCTGGTTCTGCTACACAAGGGCGCATAAACTAATTGATTAGCATTCGAAAATATTGTTGGAGCTGCTGAAGATTGTAAACACTATCTTTGAATTGTTTAAAATTCAATCTTTTAATATTGTATAATTGCAAAGCACATGTGTGAGCACTATGTACCTACTATAAAGCTACCATATACTGGGCACGTCTGTCATTGACTTGATGTGCCCTGGCGGCCGAGAGTATGTCACGCTCACTCATGGTGGCGTGTGTGTTGGATCATTAAGTTCCCTTCAAAATGGTTGAGCTGAATGGTGCTGATCCATAAGTCATGTTCGTGAACGGGCGCCGTCAGTGGGACAGACTGGTCATCTCTTGGCTGCAACGGCTTTTTTTAATTTCCGTATTTTTTTGTTTTGTATGTTTTTCATAACGGACGCCTTTAACGTGCACGTCTTGTTACAACGTTCTCACATGTATAATTTCAACAAGACTGATGCAACAAAGAAGGTGTTATTTTTCGGCCAGAACTTGTTCCGAGGTACAAATTACTAGTGAAATTCCTTCAAATAAAATGTGTTATGGTATATTTAAAATCCTCCACTATTCGATAGATTATGAAATAAAATAATATAAAAAATCACTGCTCACATCGTAACTGCGTTTAACAAAACGTTTATAACAGCAGTGACTGCTGTCAAAAACGAAACGGAGTGACACATAAGGTGAACAAAAAATAAAACAAGGTAATTATCATCCTTGGAGCACAGTCTTTTGGTAAGGTAACCAAACGCATAAATATATCTGAAATGTGAAACAAAAGTATAATTGCTAAATATTTCCCAAAAATGTTCCCAAAAATGTTCTAGGCAAAAAATAACACAAGGTAATTATCATCCTTGGAGCACAGTCTTTTGGTAAGGTAACCAAACGCATAAATATATCTGAAATGTGAAACAAAAGTATAATTGCTAAATATTTCCCAAAAATGTTCTAGGCAAAAAATAACTGTTTTTAATGCAAAATAGCATAATAATCAGTACATTTTTAGGTTAATATAATTTTGATAAATTTATATAATGGAGTAATGTGTATGGCATCTCGTAGTTGACCTTGAGAGGTCGTGACTACTTAACCGGACTATCCTGTGGCTGCCTTAAGCGGACTCAAAGCCTCCAGCCAGGGGCGTAAAACTACTTATATTATTAAGCGAACGCTCGCTAAGGGCACCCCCTGTGGGGTACGAACCTCGGCTTAGGGCGTCGCTGACGGGAGAAAAGCAAGATGGGACAGGCTGGATCAAGTTTAGTTGATTATTATTAATCGGGGAATTTAAAGCTACAGGCTCAGCTACGGCGCGGGCTGGCACTTCGTCGAGCAAGGGTCGGGGGGGACAATTACGTCGGGATCTTCGCGAGGAACCTCGGCGGCGAGGTCGGAATGTCGGTCTGTGTTTGTGCACTGTACTGGTGGCCCTACTGCTCTCCTGGATGAGAGTTATTTGGTCATCGGGATCGGTGAGGACATGCTTGGGACGGCGGACATGACTAATGGAGGAGGGAATATAACTAGCGGCTTTCACAACCAGAGGGTTGCGGTGATTCGCGGCGGTCTCGAAGAAACGCTTTGAAATGCGTTTCATGAACTGGCGGATAGTAGGAATCTTTAGGTCAACGTGAAGGATCTCGTTGCGAACGTACCAGGGGGAGCCTGTTATCCTACGGAGGAACTTGTTCTGGAGGGTCTGCATTCTATTGAAGCGAACGGGCTTGGCGTGTGCAAAGACTGCACTGGCATATGTCATGATCGGGCGGATGCACGCTGTGTAGATACGCATTTTGCACTTAAGTGACAATTTGCTACGTGCATTGAGGACAAAGTGAAGTCTGCCCGTTCTTCTCCATAGGTACTTACTTCGCTTTGGAATGGGCAACTAGCTTCATATTTCTGACAAGCCGACCCCTTGACAATTCAAAAGTGCCTGTAATTGGTTTATTTGAAATAAATGCTTTGAATTGATTTACTTTAGATTTCTTTAGCCTTTAGTGATATTTATTTTAGAAGTACGTATGTAATTATATTTTCACATTGTATGTAGAAATATCTTTTAGCATACATGCGATCCGTATATAACAGATGTAGACAACGTGTGTAAGAGTCGAGAGAAAACAAAATACAAAAAGACAAAACAATTCACTAAGTTAAATATTATCGTTGTCTACATCTGTTATATACGGATCTCATGTATGCTAGAAGAGATTTCTTCAGAAATAAGCATCACCCTTAGTACTTATTTTTCTGTTCCTTTTTTTTTCTTGTGTTTCTATGTGTGTACATAAATCATTAAATAGAAAAAGGAAGAAAGAATGCTTAGCGAAAACGAAGTAATAGCGCGGGCAGGCGCTGCGATGCGATGTGGTGGAATGGGGAGACAAGATTTCACGCGGACGAAGTCAAGGGCAGAAGCTAGTACATACGAGGGCGGCACTGAAAATTTCGGGAATCAAGGAAGTGACACAACATTACTATTTACAAATGTATTTATTGCTTTTCGAAGTATTCTCCGCGAAATTTGACACATTTTTCCATACGATGGAACCAATCATTGAAGCAACCTTTCCATTCGGAAGTTGGGGTCTCCAAAATGGCCGTTTTGTAGGCATCCACAGCTTCTTCATGTGATGAAAATCTCTGTTCACGCAATTTATTCTTTATTTTAGGGAAAGTATAGATATCATTAGGGCTTAGGTCGGGGCTGTACGGCGGATGGTCTAATAATTCTATGTTTTCTTGCTCTAAAAACTCTTTTGTTCTGTGTGCGGTGTGAGAACTCGCATTGTCGTGATGGAGGATGATGCGGCGGTTGCAGTTCTCTTTACGGAGTTCAGAAGCGACCTGTGGCAAACAAATGCTAGCATACCATTCTGCATTAACCGTTCTTTGTCCCTCAAGAGGAATAGTCTTAACATGGCCGGTTTGGAGACAAACGTGGCCACCATTTTTTTTGCAACACTCCGTGAACGAACAATTTTTGTTGGCTTTAACTCATTTTCGAACACCCAAACTCGTGACTGGTTTTGTGTGTCGGGTTCGTACGCGTATATCCAGGATTCGTCACCTGATACGATGTTGTATACAGCAACTGAGGATCCTGCGTGGAATCTTTCGAGAGTTCTGATGCACCAAGTAACGCGAGCCGCTTTTTGCTCTTCACAGAGCGAATGCGGTATCCATCGGGAAAACAACTTTTTTACACCTAATTGTTCATGCAAGATTATTTGTATTTGACTCATGCCAATGTCTAAAGTTGGCTGAATTTCGCGGTATGTCACATGTCGATCTTCCTCAATCAGCTTACGCACAGCATCAACGTTTTCTTGGGTGACTGCAGTTTTTGGACGACCTTAACGGGGATCATCACTGAGCTTGACACGTCCACGTTGAAATTCAGCAAACCAGCGATAAATTGTGGTTTTGGATGGTGCTTCATCACCAAATGAAGAAATCATCCAGTCAACACACTGCTTTTGTGTTAAACCACTTCGAAAGTCATAATAAATCATTGCTCTTGAATTTTCTCGAGTCAATTCCATTTTCTCAACGACTAAACAAGTTTGACAAAACCTTGTGACAAGAACGAGAATCTTTTTTTAAATAAATCAATGATATTCGATTTTTAAAACCAAGGAGTTTTCAATTAAAAAGATTTTAATATGACAGGAACAGTGGAAATATTCCATTCCCGATACTTTTAGTGCAGCCCTCGTACTAAATAATGCTTAGCGAAAACGAAGTAAAAGCGCGGGCAGGCGATGCGATGCGACGCGGTGGGGCGGGGGAACAAGATTCCACGCGAAGTCAAGGGCAGAAGTTAGTATATACAAAAGAATGCTTAGCGAAAACGAAGTAATAGCGCGGGCAGGCGATGCGATGCGACGCGGTGGGTCGGGGAAACGAGACATTTCACGCGGACGAAGTCAAGGGCTGAAACTAGTCTATACTAATATTATAAAGAGGAAAGATTTGATTGTTTGTTTGTATTGAATAGGCTCCGAAACTAGTGAACTGATTTGAAAAAAAAATTACCATTAGAAGCCAAAATTATGTCTGATGAACAAAGGCAATTTTTTTTTTCGATTTCCACGCCGACGAAGTCGCGGGCGAAGTGCTAGTAAAAATTAAATTGCAACATGTCAACATGTCAGCATCAGGCAGATGCTGGATGCGTCGAGCTGAAGACAGGGCGCTATGGCGCTCATTAGGGGAGGCCTATGTCCAGCAGTGGACTGCTATAGGCTGATGATGATGATGATGATGATGTCAACATTATATGTTATACCAAAACTAAGAAAATCATAAGCAGCCAGAAGTGAGGAAGTTAGAAAAAGTACCATACCCACAGAGCATGCTTTATGACTCAAGTGGAAATAGGCCGGTCCCATTTGAAGGAATTTTTTATTAGCAGTAATCCTCCCGCTAACAAGATAAGCCAATATGTAAGCCAATCGCTGTTCTATTATTATTTTCTTCACCATGTATTTTCTCTAGTCTTAGTTAAAAAACAAACTTTTATTTATTGATTATTTTATTAGATTTTGCAAACTTTTTTTTTCTTTCAGTTGTATTTAATGAAGGTTTGGCAGTTTGAGTACGTTATGCGACCTACCCAAATGTCCTTTCTTTGTATTATTTGTCCAATTGTTGAGCTCTTTTAGTTCTGAGTTGAGCTGCATGATGACTGACAAATGCGTGCACTGACTGGACAGGTCCACTTAGTGTGTGTTGTTCTTTCCTCAAAAGACAATTACAGACACCAATCTACATGGTCTTCACATGATCTGACCAGGATTATGTCTGGACTTTAAAAGAGACTGTGACCTCTGAGTTTCTTTCGGCCTTTCTTATCAGAGTAGTCAGATAGGAAACGCCGATCTCATTTAGTTTCTAAAACATGATTAACGTGTGAAAGTGTTGGTACCAACATACAAAATAAAATCTTTTATTGTGTATTTATCACAACGAAAAAAGTGCATTGGTAAACCAAGAAAAGTTTGGACCGATGACATTATTGAATTTGCTTTTCTCTGAGCAACTGGCAGCAAGCTCACCATGCTCCCTAGTTGTCACTGCTTGTGGTTGCGTCAGGTTGCAAAACAAAGCGAGAAGGTCATGTCTGATCTTTGGGTTGTGCTCATGAATGAGTGCTACTTATGGTGACTGGTTGTCTTGCCGGCCATTGTTTTCTTATTCAGACTTATCAGAAATTAACAGTTTTAATTATAACTGTACTTTAAATTAACTAACTTATACTTACTTTTCGTCTCCCTAGTTCTATATTCCTTATTAGATAATTCTTGTTCTTGTTTCACTTGAGCTTTAAACTCCGTTAATGGAACATAATATCGAAATTCTGATTCAGAATGTTGTAGTGGAATATCTGCTACATTAATACAGCTATTTTCTGATTTTTCCAGTTCTAGCTCTGTAAGTAAACAAAATCAGTCAAGAGTATTACTCGTTTATTAATATTTGTTATAATTCACAACTTATTGTGGTTACTGTTAAGTCGAATTAAACATAACACTGCCAAAACATTGTTGTAGTAAAAAAAAAGATCATTCTATGTAAAATTAACAAATTATTTCTGTAATTTATTTTAAGATATACTTAATATCTTAAAATAAATAAATTATTTTTTGGTTCTTAAAAACATACCATCACTTAGATATTCCTCCTTTGGCTCTATAATATAATTAAATCCCTCACAAACAGCTGGTAATTCATCTTTGATACAAATGCTTTCTGTTTGAAATTCATCAACTAAACTTATGTTCTCTGTTGGAGATTTAATAAACCCACTGTAAAACTCAAAGTGGTCCTGGTTTATTAAAGGATTGGTCTGTAAAACAATGATAATAGTATTAGGAAAATATGCTGGTGATCACAGTCCTGCGAGCACAAACCTTTATTTAACACAAGGAGGATAATTAATCAGGTCCAAATTACCCTGGATAGTCAGCCAGAACCTCACTGACCACTGCACAAGTCATTGTTGCATAGCTCACGCCAACAAGAGAGAGGATTTTTATAAAATTGCCATATATACAAGTTTAATACAGAAGTTGTAGCAGTATTAAGTGGAGTATTTAACATGTAATAATAGTCAATACTTACTTTGACAACAGCGAGCATATTATTAACATTTAACACTAGATAGTACAGTTGGCATGAAATCCTGTCAAAATATGTACTCTTCAATCAGGAGCATAAGAGGAATAACTCCCAAATTATACGGAAATTTGAAATTATGAGAATAAATGGCTGTTGAATAATACCTCACCTCATTCATCTTCTGAGCGAACAGCTCTTCGGCTTCCAAACATTGTCTCAGTAATCGGTAACATTGCTTCAGTTTAGTGAAGCAGATGAAACAAGCAAGAATCGGTCTACTGTCTTCAGTTAAAAACTGCAACAAAATTTTGTTTTACACTATTTTGCGAAACAACTTCAAATATAGATCTTACTTATATAAAATAATGCTATCCAACTCAACAGTTGTTGGTCCTTCATGCTTACCGTGCGCAACTTTCAGATACATTTAACACCACCTTCGCACAAGGCAGATTTGGGCTGATTTCAGTTATTTTTTTTCTCTTCATGTAGGAGGGGCATTTAAAACCTAATAGGTAATTTACATAATTATTATAAAAATATCAACTTACTGGGATATCGGTCAGCTTCTCATACAGTTCACGCAAGTTCCTGTTGACCACTACAAACATGCGAACATTCTGCACTAAACATATCCTACACATTGGTAATTTTTCCATATTTTTACGCAGTATCGCGTAAGTTGGTTGTGTGTGTAAGTTGAGTACAAATATTAAATAACGTGGGCGGCTTGTATGTTATTATTGTTACGAATTCTTCTTGTAGTCTACGTATGAACATTTGCGAATATGTTAGTAAACACTTCCTTTGTGGACCACGGTAAGACGGCACTACGGCAGCAGCCGGAGAGAGTTCAACTTGTTTTATATCACTTATCAAGTCCAGACAGTCCAAGTAAGCACGTACAAAATCAAAATCACTGTTTTTATTATCATATCAAGATAGAAAACCCCTTCAAAATACGAAAATTCTACTTGACGTTGACAGCTTGCTGTTTGACTTTGACAGATGCCTTCAAGTTTTTTTGTTTTTAAGGACCTGCTACTAAAGCTTTTGAGACAAAATTTATAATAGTTTTTTGGAACAGGGTGCGGGTACACACTTGTCTTACACAGTCATAGTTTTACAGAATGGACTATTGTGTGTGTGATAAAGCTCATGACTGGCAACTGGTTATTGATATTACCGCTGTCTAAGGGCGTTTGTCTACCACCGTCGTCATCCCAGCCGACGACGTTTCGACTAGTTCGAAGCGACCGTTAGCTTCGGACCGAGATTGTAAAGGACCGATGAGCCGGTAACACAAAACAGGTTTGATCTTGTACACACTGCCGTTGCAGCGTGACTTTTTGTTTTTTCCATAATAACATATTGAACCGCCGAGTTCTGTTGGGGTGGACACACTATCGCCGTCATCGTTCAAATAATCGTTTCTCGGTGACGTCACGTACTTTATTTATTTATTTACTTATTAGTTTATTGTACATCACAAAAATACATAACATAACACAAAACAGTAGGGACAGTTTCTCGAGCGAAGTTAAAATTTAATCTCTGATTATGTACTTTGAGTAAGTTTCTCGAAGCGAAATGTGACAATGTCACATTTCGCTTCGAGAAACTTACTCACACATGACACAACATTACTATTTAAAAATGTATTTATTGCTTTTCGAAGTATTCTCCGCGAAATTTGACACATTTTTCCATACGATGGAACCAATCATTGAAGCAACCATTCCATTCGAAGTTGGGGTCTCCAAAATGGCCGTTTTGTAGGCGTCCACAGCTTCTTCAGGTGATGAAAATCTCTGTCCACGCAATTTATTCTTTATTTTAGGGAAAGTATAGAAATAATTAGGGCTTAGGTCGGGGGTGTACGGCGGATGGTCTAATAATTCTATGTTTTCTTGATCTAAAAACTCATTTGTTCTGTGTGCGGTGTGAGAACTCGAATTGTCGTGGTGGAGGATGATGCGGCGGTTGCAGTTCTCTTTACGGAGTTCACAAGCGACCTGTGGCAAACAAATGCTAGCATACCATTCTGCATTAACCGTTCTTTTTCCCTCAAGAGGAATAGTCGTAACATGGCCGGTTTTGGAGACAAACGTGGCCACCATTTTTTTCTGCAACACTCCGTGAACGAACAATTTTTGTTGGCTTTAACTCATTTTCGAACACCCAAACTCGTGACTGGTTTTTTGTTTCGGGTTCGTACGCGTATATCCAGGATTCGTCGCCTGATACGATGTTGTATACAGCATTTGAGGATCCTGCGTAGAATCTTTCGCGAGTTCTGATGCACCAAGTAACGCGAGCCGCTTTTTGCTCTTCACAGAGCGAATGCGGTATCCATCGGGAAAACAACTTTTTTACACCTAATTGTTCATGCAAGATTATTTGTATTTGACTCATGCCAATGTCTAAAGTTGCCTGAATTTCGCGGTATGTCACATGTCGATCTTCCTCAATCAATTTACGCACAGCATCAACGTTTTCTTGGGTGACTGCAGTTTTTGGACGACCTTGACGGGGATCATCACTGAGCTTGACACGTCCACGTTGTAATTCAGCAAACCAGCGATAAACTGTGGTTTTGGGTGGGGCTTCATCACCAAATGCAGAAATCATCCGGTCAACACACTGCTTTTGTGTTAAACCACTTCGAAAGTCATAATAAATCATTGCTCTTGAATTTTCTCGAGTCAATTCCATTTTCTCAACGACTAAACAAGTTTGACAAAACCTTGTGACAAGACCGAGAATCTTTTTTTTAATAAATAAATGATATTCGATTTTTAAAACCAAGGAGTTTTAAAAAGATTTTAATATGACAGGAACAGTGGAAATATTCCATTCCCGATACTTTTAGTGCAGCCCTCATAATCAAATCTCGAATAAACCCTAGAAAGCTTTTTCAATGTAACTAATTGTCAACTAGCCTATTTTGTATTAATTGCTGTATTTGTATTAATTGCGATATCGTTTGTCTTCGTGTTTTTTGAAAGGTTAATTATACGATAAATAGTTACGTGTCGGAAAAAGCTATTGAAAAAGCTTAATAAAACAAATCGTTAATAAAATAAATTAGAGCCGAAAATAAAAACTGACTCGTTATGTTTTTTATTATTTTTATTAGCAGTAGCCAGCGGAGCCCTGTGTTTGGTCGCTTGTTGCTCACAACAGAGAAAACTTCTGCCAAGCATTCAGCTTTGATACTTCTTTGTTTCCGTAACGCACCCAACTACTACCCGAAACTACCTCCTCACGAAGATGCACGTGTAGAAATTCGTGAAGGCTTCTCGAACTGAATTTCTTGATACGTAACTCGCCTATTGTCTTGTATTACATTTTTCAATGCTAGCACGTTTTCTTCCGTAACAGCCGTCAAAGGCCGACCACTTCTTTCTTCATCCCCCAAAGTTAGTCGACCGCAGACGAGCCTTCATCCATGAATGCCATTTGAAGTATATCGTACGATTCGTCGGGTTCCAGGCGACAGTTGAAATCGTAAAAAATCATAGCGCAAAAATGTTCCCGGCGCTGATACATTTTTTTATGAGACGATAGTTTTAATTAGGTCGCAAACATGTAGAGGGAAATTTTGAAATTGGAAAGTTTTACTTACAATTAATTATATTTTTAAAATAAACTATAACTGGCCAGTCTCTCATCCATAAAAACTTTTTTCGCAATGCTTTCTGAGTCGCCTGGTAATTAGGTAGGTACAGCCCGCGAGGCCTAAGCTGAGCTTTGCATTTGTGTGCGCAGAAGCGCGCGCGCGCGATCGCACAGCCCCTCAGGCCGATTGCCAAGCAAAGCTCAGCTTATGCCTCGTGGACTGTAGGTACCTACCTACCTATCAAATGTTCACTTATGTTATTTTAATTAAATCACCCATATTATTTTTAAATTGGCTTTAACATTATTATCTCGGGACCCTGAGGTCCCGGATTTTTGGAGGCGTACGAGGGGCCAAAGCCAACTCGCAGAGGCCCTTTAGATAATTTTAAGCGTTGAGGCACCAACCGACGATTATCCCTATATTAACTATGCAAGTGCACCCAAGGACAACCCCCGGTTGGTGCAGTGGGTTCCCGCATTGACGAGGCGGGCGGGCTCAGTAACCGTGGCTTGGGCCCCACGGTGAAGCTAAAAGGAACCCGAGGAAGGGCCGCTCGTCAGGGCTTTTGCTGACAAGCCGACAACGTAGCGGCCAAGTTTGCGGTGTTGTTGGGCGACATCGCAACTGTGGTGGGGCGACCCCGACGTAGGTGTGTGATGTAACACAGGGGTGGTTTTTAGTCAGTAAGAGTCTGACAGACCCCTCCGCCCCCCAGAGCGGAGGACATCCATGAGGATTTTCCAATCCGGAAAAAAAAAGGTATACTGCAAAACATGGGAACAAAACATATTGGGCTATGGGTTTAGGTGGCTGTAGTGGATCTAAGGAAGAACTATATCACCTGCCTTATCAATGTTATGTAATTCAAGGACAAAATGGCAGGGGTAACTTGCACACTCAATAATGGGTCTCCAAAAACGGCCGCTAGCACAGTACGGCTATCAGGACAGTACTGGAAGTACGGAGTCAAGATCCCAAGGAAGAATGAGGTGGAGCCCTGTTCCTCGTCAGTGTTTACTCCAGCCGGCCAATAAAGGCACGCCAGAGGTGAGGAACAGGGCTTCTCCAAGAGATAAGGTCCGTGGGGTCGCTACTGCCCAACAGCTCGCCCTGCTGCCCTTTTTGGCTGACTAAAACCCACCCGTATTCTTCAGTTGCCTGTGCCAGGGCCACGGTTATCTCTTTCGAATTTCCTGCGACCCTGAGGCGTCGGCCCTTTCGGACCCCGTCATCTTCCTCCTGGCTCCTTACCCTAGACCTGTTTTGGCAAAGAAATCTCTATCGGCACGGTCCCAGAGTTCAGGAGCGCACAAGCCCCGTCACTCACGACATCAACGTAGAGATACGGCGGTGGGGTTAGTCATTATTATGTCAGTAAAATACATATGAATTATATTTTTTATTTATATAATATAAAAATTCTAAAACCATTTAAAAATATAATAAAAATAGTAGCAGACCGGTATCGGGAACAGTGTCCAAGCTTCTGGCGGTCAGGGCTCCAGAGATTTGCTAATATTTCTCGGCTTTCACGAGGTTCCCGTTAAGCGGGACTTATTTGTGTTGACCTCTGAAGTGAAGGCACCATTACATTTGCCCTCGCCGTTCTTATCCATACCTACTTGTCTATGCAATAGTGATTTCTTAGAATTGTTTTGTTTGTTAGTAGTGTTTTTGACATGTATTTCCAAGTATACCTAAGGAATGTTTTCACTATTTGGTTGAATTTTCTTTACTTTTATTTGATGTATTATAATGCTTTGTTTATTTTGACGGACTGGAAAAAGAGTTTCGAAATTTGTTTCAGACGGATGAAACTTTGTTTAAAGTCTAGTGGAGAGTACTTTGAATAGTTTTTATTTTCTTTAAAACTTTCTGAGTATATCGAAGAGGCAGCCGAATCGAAATATGAAAATAATAAGGCCTTTAGACGAGCCCATACTCGAAAAAATTCGAGAGGATTAAACGGACTTACTAAACAGACTTTTACTTAGTTCAGACACATTTAATTAGAGGTCTTCGGAAACTTCCCAATCGTAATAACGATCGTAATGTCGGCGCAGGTTTTAGATTTATAACGAGTTCAACTTTATTTTTAGTTTAGTTAGTTATTAAGGGATTTGTCGTTAACTTTGTAAATAAAGTGTGTTTCACTTTTTTGTGTTTGTTTAAAATAAGTATTTTTTTAATGTATAACATACATTAAAACCCCGCTATGAAAAGCTTTGATTCCTTAGTCAGAAGCATTTCTGAATGTTTATTTATTTAAACAAAATGTAGGTAAGTAATTTGGTACATATCGATGTACTAAACTTTATTAGGAGCGCCTACGCGATTCTAAATTACACTCATTAAATTACACTTACATTGACCGAAGATCTTTGGGGAATGTCTATTAAAGTCTGTACCTCCATAATTGAAACTATAGCACCTTACTTAGCCTTAATATTTAATTTGTGTGTGGATCAAGGAGTCTTCCCGGATCTAATGAAATACAGTAAGGTAATACCACTTTTCAAATCCGGGGACAGTAAAGACACTAATAATTATAGACCTGTGTCCGTGTTGCCGGTTTTCAGCAAGGTTTTTGAAAAGATAATGCTTAGTCAGATGCTCAATCATTTTAATACTAATAAAATCCTTCACGAGCAACAGTATGGTTTCACCAAAGGGCGTTGTACGACCGACGCTGGTGTTACCTTATTAAAACATATTTTTAACGCGTGGGAAGATGCTCAAGACGCCATAGGAATCTTTTGTGACCTCTCCAAGGCATTTGATTGCGTCGATCACGAAACCCTGCTTTTGAAACTTGAGCATTACGGACTTGGAAAACTTGCGCTTAGTTTAATAAAATCTTATTTAAATGATAGACAACAGCAAGTTCAAATAAATGGTGTCAATTCACTTGGTTTAAAGGTAAAAATGGGTGTTCCACAAGGCTCGATATTGGGTCCTTTCCTCTTTTTAGTATATATTAATGACCTACTCCATTTATTAATAAATCAACCACAAATGGTGTTATTTGCTGACGATACTTCCTTAATTTTTAAGGTAGATAGACGTGCTTCAAATTTTGACGACGTAAATAACGCCCTACTGCTGGTCCAAAATTGGTTCACGGCTAATAATTTAGTACTAAATGGAAATAAAACTAAGTGTATAAGATTTTCTTTACCAAACGTCAAGAGTAGTGATTGTGAGATAGTATTGAATCAAGAGAAGCTAGAATTCGTCGATAAAACGGTTTTCTTGGGGATCACGCTCGACTCAAGGCTACAATGGGGTCCTCATTTAACATCTCTAGCAGGACGGCTAAGTTCAGCAGCTTACGCTGTCAGAAAAATCCGTCAATTTACTGATGTAGATACCGCGAGGCTGGTCTATTTTAGTTACTTTCATAGTATCATGTCTTACGGTATTTTGCTTTGGGGACGGGCTGCAGACATCGAGTCTATTTTTATTCTGCAGAAAAGAGCCATCAGAGCCATATATAATCTCCGCAGGCGCGATTCTCTAAGGGATTTGTTTAAGGATATTAACATCATGACTGTACCTTGTCAATACATCTATGAAAACATCATGTACGTAAGAAAAAATTTACATCTTTACAGTAAAAGAGGTGAAAGACATAATTATAGTACTAGAAATCGGGACCTATTAGTTCAACCAGGTTTCAGACTGGCTAAAGTAGACTCATCTTTCATGGGGTACTGTCTAAAATGTTATAATAAAATACCTCCCCACATACTTCAACTGAATGAGACAAAATTCAAATCCTTTGTTAAACGCACACTATTCAGGCGGGCATATTATAGGTTGGAGGACTACATAACTGATAAAAATGCCTGGCTTAATGCCGGTCCTGCTCCACACCACAACTAATTAATTGACATTCGAATCACTGTTGAAGCTGCTGAAGATAGTAAGAATTTATTTGCATTATATAAACTCAATCTCCTTTTTATTATATAGATGCATTGCACAGATGTGAGTACTTTGTACTATAGAGCTACCATTTACCGGGTAATGTCATAGATTGACTTGAATGTGCCTTGGCGGCTGATAGTATGTCATGCTCACTCAAATGTCTCGCTGACGGTGGCGCGTGTGTCGGATCATTTAGCTCCCTTCAAAATGGTTGAGCTGAATGGTGCTGATCCTTGCGTCATGTTCGTGAACGGGCGCCGTCAGTTGGGACTGGTCATCTCTTAGCTGCCAGGGCTTATTTTAATAAATTATTAGCTGGATTGTTTTTAATTATGTTTTGATGCACTCTGGACGCTTTTAACGTGTACGGTTTTTTGTACATCGTTCTCACTTATAGTGAACAACATTAATCGATGTAACTAAGATATATGTAAAAACATTATTATTTAAAAGAGTGTCCATGGAGTTTCTTGCCCGTTCTTCTCCATAGGTACCTACTACGCTTTGGAATGGGCAACTAGCTTCATATTTCTGACTGACCGACTCCTTGACAATTCAAAAGTGCCTGTAAATGGTTTAATTGAAATAAATGATTTGAGTTTTGAGTTTGAGTTTGACTCTAGGCTACTCTAGGCTCTAGGCTGCCCTACCGGGCAGACAAGACTGCGTAGAGTCGGATTTACAGCGATTCATTCTGTCACTAAATCCTAATTTTTAGCAAATGTTTTTGGACTTACAACTGTATTACTTAGACTTTATTTCATGCACAATTAGGAGATTAAATTATTACACAACTAGATATTATGACAGAATAGTTTTAGAAGTAAAGATTATTATGTAAAACAAATTGTCGAATTTTTGAACTTTATGGTTACTAAAGTTTATAGCAAACGTGTTAAGGATATTGATTTTCGGACAAGCAATTTTAGGAGAAGAAATGTGCATCCCTGATATAACTTCTTCCTAACCAACACTTTAAAACACATCGTATGCATTTTATACTAAACTGTATAAAAAATACTAAAATGTCTACCTATCTGCTAAATAAATTACATGTAATAGAATTCGTTTAAAAAGTAGATACATATTTACAAAGAGTATTCATATAGGTAGCAATGCGAATCTTTTCTTAGATGCTGGCAACACGCAAGTGATATTTACCAATAAACAAAATGCACTTGTCCTAAGTTACAATAACTAACTATAAATCAGGCACTTTATGAGGCTAGTGATTCACCTTTCAAAGCTTACGACAGATACCTTTATCTTATTAACTGCTTACAACATAATCATAACACACAATCATGGGTACATTGTGACAATTATGCAAATTATTTAGTTATAATTACCTGATTGCAAGGTTTAACAAAAAATCATGCTAATCGCACGGTGTAAGTAGATAGAATACTCTTTATTAGGTACACCGTATAAATTCAGAATCAGAATCAGAATCAGAATCAAAATTGTATTTGCTATGAATGTAGGTACAGATATAAGATGTTGACACAGTGGGCGGTCTTAGCTCTAAAAGCGATCTTTTACAGACAAGCTTTGGATGGATTAAAGGGAGAAGGAGAGACAATACTGCAGGTAGTCAGTGGTGTACCATTTATATATTCATTAAATACATACGCATAAAACAAATATTTATCTACAAATAATTATTTAAACAATAAGAAATACGAAACAAGACCAAGGAAACTTTAAGTAATAATGTTTAAGGAGAGAGGAAGTGTTTGTTTACTAGAATTTTAAAAGTGGACAGTGATTGGGCACGCCTTTTCGACTTAGGCAAGGCATTCCATAACCGTCATAGGCGACGTAAAACTGGTGGATGCCAAGCTCACAGCTTCGCTCATCGCCGCAAGGTTGCCTGCTTGTCGGTCTTCTATAGACTGTACTTCGGTGAGTGTGCGCAAGAATTCCACGACCTCATCCCACCTGCCCCCTTCTACGATGGGACATCTAGACGTACTGCTAATTACCATCCATTCTTAGTTGCCATTCCACCATCGCACTAACTAAGCGCTTCCAAAACATCCTTCATATTGCGCACGGCAAAAGATTGGAACTCACTACCTGCGTCTGTCCCGAACGCATTCAACCCGAATCTCTTCAAAGTTAGAGTGAACAGGCTTCTTCTGGATAAGCTCACTGCATCGTAGACTTTGTCTCTGTCACTTCTGACCTAGACTAGAGTCAAGAGCAAAACCATCTAAAAAAATAAAAGCCTTACTGCTTGAACTGTAAAAGACTGTATGTATGTGAAAACTAGCAACCGTGCGATCAGTCAATGATCAGCGGATGGAGCCTCTCTGCCGATGCGGCCCGCGCTCCGGTGTATCTCTTCTGGCATTGGAAGCGTGTATACGCTCGGTAACTGCGTACCATCAGGCGGGTCTTATGCGAGTTTGAACCCTTTCAATGGTATAAAATATATTTAAAAAATCAAGATATTTGTACGACCCTATTGTAACTCAATAGAACAATCATCGGTACAAATCTTATTTCACGAAATACATTAAAAGTAACGGGAGTTACGGATTTATGTTTTTTTATTAATACTTTTTTTTTTGTTTCTTGGACCACCGTGGGAAGGTCAGCATGTCGATTCTGTCACGCTTACATACCTACTTAGCTAATACCTATAAACAAAAGTTAAAGGTTTCCACATTTGCTGACCATCTGTAAACATTTAAGAGAGGTCTCTGTGTTTTTGACGGTCGACTCCCGTGTCGCAATATCTGCAGGGTATTAATTTGTTACAAATGATTCATTAAAAACAGTCGCTACACCCGAACTCGGCGTTAAGTCGCTATAGCGACATGAATTTTGTACTAAAGTGTGCTTTAAATTCAAGGGACTTAGATTTAACATCGCAAAATGGTCGCTACAAGCAAGGTCGTGATAAATGAAGTCCACCTAACTTTTGGCATCGTGGTGGTTTTATTTTCGATTTTTGTTAGTGTTTTTATTTCCTTTGCTAGTCTCAATAAATAAATTAAAAATAGTGCAATAAGCTCGTCTGACTGTCCCGGTCCAGCGCTATTGGTTAACAAAAAACTAAAAACCTTGTTATTGTTCATAGTGATTTCGTTACTTCTTTCTAAAAAAAGGCTGTTCTGCGGCCGCTGTTGCAGGTGCGGAAAACCTCAAATGGCGAAAAATTTTCCAATCTTATTGGGAGTTACATGTTCCGTTTGGGGTTTGAAATACTACTGCCAACTACAATATAGCGGTGCGTGCTACGCTGTAGCTATGATACGCCGTAGCAAACCGATATAAATAAACACATTGACTCGCGATTGTCAAATTCGATTATAGTTGTGTCAAAATTATTTTTAAATTTAGAGATTTTTTTTCGCAGAATAGCTTCAAGATTTTCATAGTAAAAAGTAAGGAATTTTAGTGATAGTTTAGTTAGTTTAGTTCGGTGTACAAGAGAATCGGCACCATTGTCGAACAAAATAAATGCTACGACGTAGCAGTGCGAGTTACAGAGTAGCAATGTATTAATCTACGGCCGTAGCAAAGCGACAACGCCGTAGCAACAGAAATGCTACGCCGTAGCAGTGCAAGTTACAGTGTAGCAATGTATTAATCTACGGCCGTAGCAAAGCGACAACGCCGTAGCAACAGAAATGCTACGCCATAGCAGTGCGAGTTACAGTGTAGCAATGTATTAATCTACGGCCGTAGCAAAGCGACAACGCCGTAGCAACAGAAATGCTACGCCGTAGCAGTGCAAGTTACAGTGTAGCAATGTATTAATCTACGGCCGTAGCAAAGCGACAACGCCGTAGCAACAGAAATGCTACGCCATAGCAGTGCGAGTTACAGTGTAGCAATGTATTAATCTACGCCGTAGCAAAGCGACAATGCCGTAGCAACATAAGGCTACGACGTAGCAGAGATAGATACGACGATTATTATTGACTCGCGACCCGACCCTGCTTCGCTCGGTTTTACGACTTGTCAAAACATCGAGATTTCTTAATAATATGTAAGTTTGCCAAGCTGTGTGATGATTCAAAACTAACAGTAAAAGATAAATTCTCTAAGTGTGTTGGTTAAAACCGCATTAAAATCCGTTGTGAAGCTTTGAAGAACAACGTAATCACGGAGACAGACACACAAAGACTTTAATTTGTAAAATATTTCCATAAAGGCGTCATGATATCGACACGCAAACTAAAACCATGGATTCAGCACATGATTCTAGAAATAAAAACATCTGTTTCATACAAAAGTGCAAAATATGTACGCTGTCAAATGTATGGAACAGCAATTTCTTTTTTTATAACCTACTTTCACCACGGGGGCGTTCAGAATCATGTATGTACTGAATCCAATCTCACGTAAGTACTTACGAAAATCACTCTTACAGCTACGACAGAAAGTCGCTATACGGCTGTACGACCTATTACAGATCTGCGAATCACTCAAGCTACGTTTTTCTAGAAGGGAGTTGTACCTAACCTTAATTTATATGCCTTTGCTTTATTTTTAATTTTTTGTACTTGGTGCATCGTCTTCACATATAGAAATATAATTAATGTATACAAAATATTGTAAAACATTTTAAAAGAGTAA
This sequence comes from Dasypolia templi, assembly GCA_963555695.1. Lineage (NCBI taxonomy): Eukaryota > Metazoa > Arthropoda > Insecta > Lepidoptera > Noctuidae > Dasypolia > Dasypolia templi. The sequence continues at coordinate 10,464,543 of OY743164.1, forward strand.
CGGTGGAGTTTCTTGCCACTTCTTATCCATACGAAACTACTTTTTGGAAGTGGCGCCTAGAATCAGTTTGATTTTTAATGTAAATTTTGACGTTAAAAAGTGCCTTTTTATGGGCCTATTTGAAATAAATGCTTTGACTTTGACTTTGACCCACATAAAGGCTGCAGTGACGGCTTTTATGAAAATAATGGCAGCAGTATCAGACTTTACACCCCAACTTACTTTATACATAATACCATCTGACTTACGAGTTGTTGTTGTTGTTCGTGTGTTCGAACTCAGACAGGCACTTTACTTTGTGTATTTAATTTCATCTCCACTGCTCTCGAAACGGTGAAGGAAAACATCGTGAGGAAATCGGCATGTCCTAGAATCAAAAATTCGAAGACATGTGACATCTACCAACCCGCAATGGGCCCGCATGGTGGATTACGGCCCACGCCCTCTCATTGAGAGGAGGCCTAATTATGTTGATTATGCTGTTGCCCGCGGCTTTGTCTGCAATCCGGTAAGAAAAGAAGAATTATTTTCTGGTTATTACTATTTTCTGCTCAAGAAACTCAAAACTCAAAGCATTATTTCAGTTAAAACATTTACAGACACTTTTGAATTGTCAAAGAGTCAGTTAGTCAGAAAGTCGAAGTTAGTGGCCCATTCCAAAATGTAGTAGATCTCTATGGAGAAGAACGGGCAAGAAAGTCCTCCCGTCATTTTCATGGTCCTTTTTCATGGGCTACCCATGTGCCAAATTTCATAAAAATCCTTATCAGCCTCACAGGGTGAAAGCGCCACAAACAAACTTACATTCGGATTTTTATTTTCTTTTGGCTTCGCACGGTTTGTGCATTCAGCCAATACTTTCGAATTTATAATAGTATATTAATATATAGTTATATTAATAAGTAAGTAAATAAGTTTCAGTGACGTCATTCGCCGACAAAATTTAGACGTAATGTGTCGGCCACCGCACTTCTAGGAAACGAATTGCGCGGGCCGTCATTAATGAAAGAAGAAAACGAACGTGAACGAATCATTCAGTTGCCAGGACAAAAAAGAGACAATATGTTTAACAGCACCACTGACCGAATGTTCAATCTTCGTAGGTTCATTCAAATATCGATCGGTTCACCGCGCAGACTCCGAGTGTAATAGAACATTATATTAGTGAACCCGTCAAGTCGGAAACAGAACATTTTATACAGAAAAAAATATTCAATAAAAAATAAATCTACGGTGCCAACAGACTGCCATATAAAAGCATCGTTCCTTTTTTAAATTAAAGTCGAAAATGTCGCGTGTTCATCCGTAATTCTTTATACAAAAAAAAAACATCGGTACTTGTTTTTTCTAAAAACATTTGGGTGGGATATTATTGGATTTGAATTTAGAAGTTTTGTAAATTAGTTACGACGGCGTCTTTAAGGAGTATTGGTAATTTTAAACAAATGTATATTACGGCTCATGCCGTCGAAAAAAGTGCGTTTAAGCTAGAGTGTACGGAATCGGAAGACCACTTTCATTGCATATCGCTGCCACCTGATATAAAAACAAGAAAATGTCTCTGCCACGAGAGTTCCACTTCAGCCAAGTAAGTTTTTTAAAATTATTTCCTTGTTTTTTTTTTTTAAATTACAATTTTAGGTATTTCACTGCCTATTAAAAAATAAAAACAGGAAAACAATCGTATCAGGAATAAAGCAAAGGAATTAAAATTGTAATGCCTGTTATGTCAACAAGTTTTCGGCGCATTTTCACTCAGCATTATTTTTTTGACATCAAATATTTGCTTTTAAAGTGAAAGCAAAGTGCAAAGTTAATGCTACGAGTGTATTATGTCAAATGCTTTTCTTGCGTCATTCGTTGGTGCATTAATGTAGGTACGCTATGACCTAATTCTCAGGACATTGCTCCCTCCGCTGTGGACCTAAAACCTTTGATCTGATTGTAAAAAAGTTTTTAATACTCGTAGATAGCAAAATAACGGGACACTTTGTTATGTTAAATATCCAGTTGCTCTATATTTCAAAAAAACATTTTTTATTATTGAGTGGTTTTTGCTGAAATTAGGTCATGCCTTGTTTTAGTCGTGTTTGATGCTAGAAAGTTCTCGGCTACTGAATCACTGACGTTACGGAAATGGAGTAGGTGTTTAAAGTTTATTTAAAATCACAAGAAATATGTAGAATAGCAATTCGTTACGCTTAGAAAGTGCAATTGAATTGTGTCTGTAATAAGAAGGTTGTTTTTCTTATGTATTTTAGTTTAAATAAAATATTTAAGAAAAACATTTTAATCTATAAATCTATAGATAAAGTCTTCTACCCCATCTTCTCTTCTCTATATTATAAACTAGCAGTTACCCGCGACTTTGTTTGCGATCCAGGATGAAAAGTATAATATGGCCTTATCCACATCATCATAAAAAAGTAAGTTGGGAGTCTAATTTGCTACGACATGTATGGGAAAATCTTTTAAGAGATGTCTGACTTTTCTAGCACTCAAAGTTTTGTGCGACAAAGTAACGCCTAAGTTCGAACCTATACCTGGCCACCACCGATCATAAAATTTTATTATATTTTATTATTTGTTGTTATAGACTGTCTACCTATTACGGTTCATGAGGTACAGCCCGCTGTTATACAGACGGACGTATGGACGCATGGACAAACGGACGGACAGCGGAGTCTTAGTTATCAGGTTCCGTTGGCACCCTTTGGGTACGGAAACCTAAAAATTGCAATACACTGTGCTGTGCTGCTGGAAAGATTGTTGCGCTACTTCTTCGTCCCAGCTAAAGCATTAAAAACTGGTGGAGGGCGGGCGTTTTGGGAGACTTTTTTCTGTAATTTTTCCGTTCGAAAATTGCTGATTCTCAGCCTAGTTTGAATAAATAACTTCTGATTTTGATGTTTTGATTTTGACAGCATAAGTCAAGCAGGTGAATTTGCACTCACTTTTTATCCAAAAAACAAAGACAATATGATCATTTAGCTGACTTAAAAGAAGAATGAAGTTATGCATTCGGTGCTTAAAAAAAATTATTTACACCGATTTTTCTGTGAATAATAGGTTGATTTACAACGTACGAGTACTTAACCTTGTTTTCATTTGATAGAGGAAGCTTGCGAAGTTTGTTTGCTCGCTTGTAAGTTAACAAAATTACTTTAAACATACCTACCATGTTTCAAATTTCCTTTCGTTTAGTTTTAATAATCACAAGGCCGCAATTGGGCTCAGGCTCACCATAACAAAACTGTCGAAATTGTCCCGGATAACTCGACTTGTTTCATTGATGTCGATTTCGTTCCGTTAGTGAGCAAAGTTGTATTTAAAGGAACAGAGGGTATATTCCCATATTTTTAAGAACGTACGCATTCTTATCTCAGTATCAGTTTTAAAAAAAACCAATTAATTTACATACATCTTTGACAAGTATTGACATTGATCGTCGCTGAGATGAGATTGAATTTGAACTTTTTCTAAGTATGTACGTGAACTGGCCTTCTGACGATTTGTTCTCACAAAGAATTTACGATATTGTATTATTATACGATCTTTTTATCCTTATCGGTATGAGTCCTTTTCATATTTATTTGGTATTTTGCACGATGCAGCATTAGCATAATCAGCCTATTATGTTCCCACTGCTGGGACACAGGCCTCCTCTCTGTTAGAGGAAGTGGTCCGTAATCCACCACGCAAGTCCAGTGCGGGTTGGTAGATGTCGAATATCTTCAAATATTTGGTTCTAAGACATGCCGGTTTCATCACGATGTTTTCCTTCACCGTTTTGAGAGCAGTGGTGATGAAACACAAATTGAAGCGCCTGTCTGGGTTCGAACCTACGACCTACAGCTCATAAGTCGCTGCCGTTACCACTGGACCACCACTGCTCTCACTAAAATAAGCACGATGTAGGTTTAGGTGATATTATTAATATTTTAAATTGTCTTTAACATATCTCGGGACGTTAAGGTCCCGGACCTTTGGAAGGTGCACGAGGGGCCGAAGCCAACCGACGATTATCCGTGTATGCACTATGTCAATGCATCCAAGGACAATCCCCGATTGGTGCAAGACTATTGCAGAACATGAGAGCAAAACATAATATTAATATCATAAAAAAAACAATGAACATACGTTTTTTTATAACAAGACATACGTCAGTACACTAATTTATATGTCACGTTTTATTTCAAATATTCATCTCTAAAGAGTTCTCTACCTACACTTGATGTTATGCAACCTCTAACAGAAATGTGGGTGTACACAGTGAACAGTAATGGATCGAATAAATAAAAGATATAGTTAGTATTATACGCGTAATTATTTCAAAACGAATAAAACTAGAACATGTTACATTTGGACGCGCACTGTCTGATCTCAAAGCTGAGTTTCTTTTATCTTCTATCTTTTACAACATATTAAATAATTGACCTTTAAGATTTAATTACATTTTTCTAATTCATAATAACAAAATTATATTCTAACTTAACTAAAACTATTCACGATTTAAAAATAGCGTCAAATAATTCATCCGCATCGCTGTCGACTGGTAATGTTCCCAAGAGACTGGCAGCGTTGCCACGTTGTATGGCAATGCTTAGCCTCTGGCAAAGGTAAAAGCCAGCCCTTGGGTCACGGGAAGTGTCAACCGTTTTGAAATACTTGTGCGTGTACATGGAAACGTCATGCAGGTTAGTTTTTCAGATTCAGATTCATTTATTTGGCAACAATGTAGGTGCACGTGATAAGATGGTACATCCGCTACATTCTACCTCAAGGCATGGAAAGTCATAAAAATAAAAGATATTTTTTTATATATTAACAACGAATATTTCATTCTGATATAATTAAATTCTCGTATAATAATGTCATTTGTCAACACCTCTGTCTCCTCCATTAGGGAATAGAGTCGTGATGTTTATTTAAAATCTTTGTGCTTGTGACAAACAAACAAGTCAAACACCACTTAGCCACTTTAAATGGACCAACAGTTTGCCGTTGACGTAATACGTAGCGTGTCTGACACATTTGGGCATTTCTCGAATAGAGTTTAAGCGGAAAAGCGAACCCAAACACTACTACCTATGGATGTATATAGGTACTCGACCTTGGGCCTCAAGAACTATAAACTTTAATTGTCACGGCGTCGGCCTGTCAGAACCATGACGCTATTTGCCTATTCCAAAGCGTAGAAGCAGAGTATACCCGATCATCGTCACCAATCCGAGCGTGACGGTTCAGTTTCGTTCACTCTTCAGGAACAGCGCAAAGTGCGTCGAAACAAGTTTTCACTTCAAAAATATCTGAAAGATTGTCGGATATACAAAAAGTAAAGCCAAGCGCTTAATCTCCTTTTTCTGACACCAACAAAAAACGTCAATTTCCACCGATTATATGTCTCTAATCTTTTGAGGAAATCGGTTTAACTACTATGCCCTACGGTAACACTGGATTAAGTAGGTCAGTTTTGCTACGGCTAACAACATGCACTGACCGCATTTGTACTCACGGTCATAAGTTCAATTACCGTATAAATATTACGACCTTGAGCCTTTGCTCGGTCTGAAATCGTTCACAAACGTGGCGAAATAGCAAACTAAAACTTGACAAAACAATGGTTATACTGCTAACATGCTGCTACACACTATACTGCAGGACAGGCCCAGGACCAGCGGGGTCATTGCGAAACAGACATAAAATGATAATTGTTCGCCAATAGGTTTAGTTTCGACAGTTCAGCCAAGTTCACTGAATTATTTACGTTGTTGAGCAGATGAATTTTTCTAGTTAGTCTCATATCGGTAACAAATTCAGTTGTTTTGTTTACCAAAATGGTCATTGTTCTTTACAAGATTTGACTAGTTTTTCATACATCTTCATTCAGAGCTAAATCTGAAAGCATGGTCCAACTGTATGTCCAGCAGTTGAATGTTTATACATAACGCTAGATTTGTGTAGGCACAGTCAGATAACTTAATTGTTAAGTACATTAGCTACCAACTGAAATTGTCCCTATGTTCAAATAAAACCTGTTATTCTTTGTCAAATGAATGAAATGGCTATAACTCGTGAGTCCCACGTTGGGCGCCATATTGGTTAGTGACGCCCAACAGGCACAGGATTCTTTTTTTTTGTACATAAGCAAGAAACTAATTCGGAAGAAAGTAAAGACTTATCTTAAAATAATCTTAATTTAGCTTGAATTCACAATCTTAGACAATTTTGATGTATTTCCAAACACCTAGTTAAGGTTTTTAGGTCGTTAAGTCGGTTGCAATAGAATTTGAACTTTGTACTGCATGACATTGAGTTTGTGTTCCCAAAACTTGATAAGTATTTGAGATTCAGAATTCAAATAAGTACGTGACTAACTATTGTTTACATTGTTATATTAACTAAAGAAGCAATAAAAATATGTACTCGGGATTGATATCTTGACTTAAAAGAGTGTCCTTGGAGTTTCTAGCCCGTTCTTCTTAACAGAGGTCTACGTTTTGGAATGGGCAACGTGGAGTTTCAACTTTCTAACCGACTTTGACAATAATAATTTAAAAGTGCCTGTGAATAGTTTAATTGAAATAAATGCTTTGAGTTTGAGTTTCTAGTAAATAATTTTGTCGATGAATACAAAGGACCCGTCGTTGTAGCGACGCTTGCCTGTGTCCAGCTGTGGACGTCTTTCGGCTGAGTGATTTTAGTGATGAACATACTAATCGGAACTAATATTATACATGTGAAAGTTTCTTTGTTTGTTTGTTAGGCTTTTACGCTAAAGCGGCGCACATAGATATACCATGGCCCGGATAAGGCTACTTTTTATCTCGGATCGCAGGCAAAGTCATGGGCAACCGCCAGTTTATAATAATTACTTACACTATAAAACTTGGGGCCAGTTTCTCGTTTATCGCAAAATTATAGTGACAAATTGTCCAGCGCGCGTAAACTGCTATAATTGTTTGATTGACTTATCAACAACCAATCGCAGCAGATATATAAGGTGGTACTCGTAGTTTACAGCGGTACAAGATGGTGCACTAAAATGACCGACGTTTTCATGTTTTTCAGTTATCTTAACATATAATTTAAACAAAGTCGGGTTACACCACTCATAATTAAATAACGGCTGTATCGATTTTTATTATCTTCAATTTGATGGATTTGTGTCCGCCCCGAATAACTATTGAAACATAGGAAAATTTCATGAACAAAATATAAATGGAAATAGCATTTCAAGGCGGTACGCAGTTTTCCGGGTTAGTAATACCCAAATTTAGATGAACTAAAACAAGCAAATCATTTTTGATAAACAGTATCCGCTTTTATAACAAGTTGCCTAAGTCGGTTACAGAACTTAGCGATGGAAAGTTCAAAACCCACATCAAACGTGTCCTTATCAAAAAAGCGTACTATAAGATTAAAGACTACGTCGAAGACAAGGAAGTTTGGCAATAATTCCCTCTGCACATATGGCTTCCCTGGTACCTCATAAACGGCATCACTATGTAAATTTCTAATAACTGCTCCCAAATAATGGTGTTTAATTTTTATTTTTTGTTATTAGATATTGACTTAATAAATAACTCTGACATAATATTTTCATTATTTGACATTATATACTTGCAATTTTTAATTAGTTTTGATTTTATTCTATTAGATTCTTTCTATATTTTGTAAATGTGAGAACGTCGTAGGCCTTGTGGATTGTAAATTTATATACCATTGTCTATTTGTTTAACATATGGTACTTTTTGACAGGCCTACACTGTCCTCCCATACCTATTAACACTGTAACAAAAAAATATTGTAAAAGACAAATATTTTTAAAAGAGTAACCATGGAGTTTCTTGCCGGCTCTTCTCAATAGGAAACGACCAATTGGAACCGTGCACCTAGAATCTGACGTTTCATAAGTGCCCATGTAGGTTTATGTGAAATAAAATATTTTGATTTTGATTTTTTGAGGGGCTTGTGGCGAAGTAATACCAGCTATATCTACGTACTAAACCCTCCGTGTGCCTCGGAACACACGTATAGCTATTGGTCCCGGTTGTCGTGACTTCGTGGATCTTTGACAGTCGTTACGGGTCGTCAGGAGCCCGAAAGTCTGTAACAACCACTCATATCAAGGGGTATCGATAACCCCTCAATTGGGTTCCACGCGCGCCTCAAAGAGATGTCAGCGTGTCAGGTCGCGGGTAGTTCGAAAGAGATACCGTGGCCCTGGCACAGGTAACTGAAAGAACGGTGGGTTTTAGTCACCAAAAGTCCGACACGCCCTCCCGCTCCACCCAGAGCGGGAGAAGCCATTTAATGATTTCCCACCCAAAAAAAAGGTACTCACTTGTTAACTCAAACTCAAAGCATTTATTTCAATTAAACCACTTACAAGCAATTTTGAACTGTCAAGACGTCGGTCAGTCACAAATATGAAGCTAGTTGCCCATTCCAAAGCGTAGTAGGTACCTATGGAGAAGAACGGGCAAGGAACTTCAAAAACAGGAACAGGAACTTACAATTAAATTAGTAACATCAATGTCGATCGTATATGTGATAACGATGTCAGACGTCCAGAGTGCAGCAAAAAAAAAAAAATTGCCGTGGTAGCTAAGATATGACCAGTCCTAACTATCAGCCGCCACATTCAAGTCAATATATGACATTACCCGGTAAATGGTAGCTCCATAGTACAAAGTACGTACTCTCACCTGTGCTATGCATTTATATAATACAAAGGAGATTGAGTTAATACAATGCAAATAATATTCTTACAATCTTCAGCAGCTCCAACAGTATTTCAAATGATAATTAATTAGTTGTGGTGTGGAGCAGGACCAGCATTAAGCCAGGCATTTTTGTCAGCGATGTAATCCTTTGAACTGAATGAGACGAAATTTAAATATTATAAGTCAGGCTTATAATATTTAAATTTCGTCTCATTCAGTTAAAGTATTTGGAGAGGTATTTTATTGTAACATTTTAATCAGTACCCCATGAAAGATGAGTCTACTTTAGCCAATCTGAAACCTGGTTGACTGCTGAGTGCCATCTTCTGAGATACAGGCCTCGCCTAGTTCAGAAGATAGAGTCAATGCCTTAAATAAACCTCTCTTTACTGCCACTAATACTGCTGGATTATTATTATAAAAATGTACATTATATTAGTTTACGTATCTAACTTTTACTGTGTAAACCTTGTTGCTACGAGTATGTTGGTGAGAAATAAACTATTTTTTAAATTTTATTAAGCTCAAATAAATAAATAAAACAATTCAGATTGTGATTAAAAGTGTGTCACGCAATTAGGGTGCTGAAGTGTAAGACTGGAAGCTGAACTCCGCACAAAGTAGAATCCGTTTATTATGACTCCCCCTATAATAACCGCTTATTATGTAGTAATTACACAGCGAAGTTTGGTTTTTATGTATAAAAACCTGCTTTCTGCTTGCTTTCTTTAAAAGTCGGTTATAATGACTTCGCAATTATAGTGACATGTCAAAATCAAAATCAAAATCAAAATATTTTATTTCACATAAACCTACATGGGCACTTATGAAACGTCAGATTCTAGGTGCACGGTTCCAATTGGTCGTTTCCTATGGAGAAGAGCCGGCAAGAAACTCCATGGTTACTCTTTTAAAAAAATATTTGTGTTTAACAATGTTTTCAAGTTACAGTGTTATTAGGTATGGGAGGCCTGTCAACAAGTACCATATGTTAAACAAATAGACTATGGTCTATAAATTTACAATCTACAACGTTCTCACAGTTACAAAACGTATAGAATAATCTAGTAAAATCAAAATATAATTAAAAATTGTAGGTATATAATGTCAAATAATGATAATATTATGTCAGAGTTTTGTAAAAAATATCTAATAAAACAAAATAAAAATTAAACACCATTATTTGGGAGCAGTTATTAGAAATTTACATAGTGATGCTGTTCATGAGGTACCAGGCAAGCCACATGTGCAGAAGGAATTATTGCCAAACTTTCTTGTCTTCGACGTAGTCTTTAATCTTATAGTATGCTTTTTTGATAAGGACACGTTTGATGTGGGTTTTGAACTTTCCATCGCTAAGTTCTGTAACCGACTTTGGCAACTTGTTATAAAAGCGGATACTGTTTATCAGAAATGATTTGCTTGTTTTAGTTAATCTAAATTTGTGTATAACAAATACACAAATTTAGATTTATAACTAATATTATGGAAATCGCTTCTTAGTTTAACAAGTCCTAAGTTTTTGCGAACAAACAAAATACTTTCTAAGGTATAAAGAGAAGGCAGAGTTAGTTAGTATACCAATTTCTTTGAATTTGTTTCTAAGAGACTCGTGAGGACCCATTTCATAGATTGCTTGTCGCTTCAATAAAAATCTGGGTCACAATTGACCCAGATTTTTTTCAATTGTGTCCGTTATAAGGACCGACATGACTCCTAACACCTTCGGCAGTGTTCGGGAGAGTCACGTGATACCCGACGATGTTCGGCACGTGCATGTTTTTTTTTCGTTTTGAGTCTCAGTGGGTACCAGAACCCACAGATGAAAATATCGTACAGATAATGAAGGTGATGGGGGAGAGGAAGTCGAGGAAGAACGATTTGTTTATAGCAATATCTAAAAATGAAAATTTGAAGATGGCAGTGGCTTCTTTACACAATAGTATTAGGCCTGATTTCACCAATGAAATGGAATGCGTTCTAGACTTGTTAAACGCGTTCAGTTTCATTGTTGAAATCGGAACTAAGAGACTGTTATTACAGTATAAAGAAAAAACAAAAGCAAACAAGGATTACTGATTCATTATGTAAAAAAATAAATAATACATATACATATGTACTTATAATATACTTAAAGAATATAGATATTAATTAAAACATAACAACATATATACAACTAAATTAAATTACTAAATAACTAACTACAAATTAATATAAAACACTCAGGCGTCGTAGTACTCGTCCGCATCGCTGTCATCTGGAAACGTGCCCAGAAGACTGGCAGCATTGCCACGCTGAATGGCAATGCTAATTCTTTGGCCAAAGAACAATCCAGCCCTCTGGTCACGTGAAGTGTCGACTAGTCGGTGAGAAATTTGTCTAAAAAGGAGACGCGCACTCGGGCCCCATGACCCGAGCGTTTCGACCACAAACGGCTCAAAACTGTAGTTACCCATAATCGCCGGGACGTGAGAGGTTAATATCAGTTAGTTATCCATTAATTTTTTGTACTTATTATGTACAAATGTTTGTTTTGATTTATATCTATTTCGTTTCTCTCTATAAAATAAAAACAAATATATAAATTTATGGTTGACTGATTAACAAAAACAGGAGATTATTTTCTACAAAATGATTTTTATGCCGTCCGCTTAGTATGACGTGTTTGTTATTTACCTTCAATGTAATTATAAACGGATTCCACTGCAGTTAAAAAAAGGCTAGGTGGGTAGATGGTAATGGGGTACAATATAAAGGTCTATGACTCAAAAACTAGGGGCGACGCGGTTTTTATTATTTCTTATTTTTACAACATTTTACGGTTTCTGACTAAACGTACCTAACTGTTAACATTTTATAGAGAGCATGACTAATGCCTGCTGTATAGCTTCTGGTGTGATTACATAAACATAACATCACGCCTGTAATCCCAGAAGGGTTAGGCAGAGGTGTACCTATAGGTAGTACACCCACATTTCGCCAGTTATACTTAAGTCCCATGTAATAGGGGGCGAGCCTATTGCCATCAACAGGGCACTAATCCAGACTCCGGGCTACTACTGAGAAATTCTAGATAGAAAAACCCAACAAAATTTTAAACCCAGGACCTCATGCTCAGCAGTAGCTCTTGAGACCACTAGACCAACGAGGCAGACCAACTAGGGGAATATTATTATTATCCGATACTAAAACCGATCGGAATTAACCTTCATTATTTTGATGTCGCTACTCCGGCGACCTTGCTTAAGTCACGGAACGACATTACTGGGTAGGTCTGTAGGTAGTTAGATTTTTACTGGTATCATTTAAAATTGCTTTGTGAAACGAACTTCCTACATTTTCTTGAGAGAATTATTTTAGGTACAGCACATTTTTATTGGTTAGGCGTTATTAAGTAATGAGCGTATTTTAGCTGGCAACATTTTATTTATGTAATGGCAGGCGTAGCTACCGCGGTATCTGCCGTATCAAAATATACGAGCCCCCCGGGCCACGGGGGCCCCCAAAATGAACGCCTGTCAGACCTGTCACTATTGTTCATAGAGGCAGAAAATTTTAGAAAAACTAAAGTCATCATTAGCTATAGATGATTTAATAAATCAGTTTGCCGGAAAAAGGCAAGGAGAGTGCTTATTTAGTTTTGAATTGTTTGAGATAATTATGATGAATAATTTTTTTTTTCTTTTGTGAGAAATCTTTACCCTTCTCATGGGCCCCCAAACACATTTTATACGGGGTCCCGCCAAGGCACGCTACGCCACTGTGTAATGGGTATGCCTAAAAACGATATAACAAAAAAAATCGTAATCGTAAATTACTCAAATCGTAAATTATTTACCTACACATGTAAGCGGGCACGCCCTTAAAACCTAGAGGCTAGTATTAAGTTCTGTTTACGTTTTCATTTCTGCTTGAGTAGTTTTCAATATTTTTGTTGGTATATTGGCGTGTGCTAGCTGACATAGGGCAAATAATTTAATGTAATGTTTTGTATTTCATAATGATATTTACTTTACATATTGTATAAAATGAAGTTCTTCTCACTTAGCAGATAGTTGTGCTGCTAGGCAGTTTGCTGCGCCAGTTCTTTTTCCCAGCTAAAGTACTAGGAAATTGTGAAGATCGGACGGGCGTTTTGAGGTACTATTGTAACTTTGACGTTAAAAAAACTGATTCTCAGCCTAATTTAAATATATTGACTTTTGATTTGATTTTGAATGATAAATGATAATAGGTTTGTACACTTAACACGTCAATCATATTTTAAAAACAAGATGAGATTGGCGTTTCCTATCTGACTACTCTGAGAAGAAATGCCGAAACGAACTCAGAGGTCACAGTCTCTTTTAATGTGCAGACATAATCTTGGTCAGATCAAGATAAATCAATAAACCCACATTGTCTTCAAATTAACAATAATTAAATTAACATAATCAGATCTTTACAAAGTTGACATTAATGTCATTGTTTATATAAAGTCCATCAATGTCAATGTGTACCTATTTAATAATCCGGAAATAATTTTGTTCTAATCATTTGAGGACCATGTAGTCTGTTGTCTGAAATGGTCTTTTGAGGAAAGAACCACACAGATTTGAGTGGACCTGTCCAGTCAGTGCACGCATTTGTCAATCATCGTGCAGCTCAACTCTGAACTAAAAGAGCTCAAGGATTCAACGAACAATAAAAAAAAGGAAATTTGGGGAGGCAGCTTAGACTATTCAAACTGCCAGACCATCATTAAGGCTAACTCAAAGAAAATAATAAGAAAAATACAATGACCCAAATAAGCCTTACATTCACAAAAACTAAAATACGAGTAATATAATACTGAAAATTATTAAAGTATTCATTACATTTTTTATTTAAAATTCACTGTGTTAATTTATCGGAACAGCTCAATCTCAAGCCTTCCTGTCCTCAATTTAGTCTTTGACAGTATATTAGGCTTTCTGGCATAATTTCCGCTTTATAATAGATTTGAAATTGGTTAGGAAGTTTATTATAAAAAAAGTTTTGATTTCATTACACCATAATTTTGCCAATAGCACGTGGTTATATACCACGATGAGCGCTTAGTGAATTTTCTTTTTTGGACAGTTATGAGAAAGTAAAGAAGCTTTTTTTTAAACTGTTCACTACTGAAAAAAGAGTGTTTACTGCCTCGTTGGTCTAGTGGTCGCAAACGCTGTACCGCTGAGCATGAGGCCGACCACGGACTCGGAACCAGGGTTTCGAGTCCGTGGTCGGGCTAATTGTTATTGGGTTTTCCTATCTAAAATTTCTCAGTAGCAGCCCGGAGTTTGCATTAGTACCCGGTTGATGGCAATAGGCTCGCCCCCTATTTCTTACCTATTTATATTTATTTTGCAAGTAACATGGACTCAAATATGTTAGTAACAATATTTCTTCGCAACTATGTAATTTTAACCTAACCTATACACTTAACCTAACACTGTCACATATGTTAATGAGAACCCCTGCTACAAGCTCAACACCGATGTGGAAAGCTTGCAGCAGCGATTCACACACAAGCAGTCCAGTTTTCTTGCGATACAACGCAGTATAATGTCGGGGCTGGCCCGCACCCGGCGCACCAGGGATGCGCATCTTTTTCGCATCGGAGCGTAGAAGCAATCAACACATTGCTTCTACGCTACGATGCACAGCTTCAGCAAACATCCCTGATGGGCTACAGCGTGTGGAACAGCCCCATCGACACCCGGAACGCATTATTATATTGAATGCGAAGGGCGCTGTACGATTTTTAAGTGTAATCTACCCACAGGCTGCACGTGTAAAATGAGGTGCAATATGCACGAAACAAGGTTTTCTTCACTCCTCACACATGTTGGTGGGTTTGCTATAGGTACACCTCTGTCTAGGCCTAATTTCTTTTATTAAATTTATAAATACTTCATTGTACGAGTACCTACACCACAATAGTACATTATGATCCAAGTGCGCTCTTTCGATCATTACCCCCGAGGCACGGAGGTAATGACCAAAAGAGGCGAGGAGAATAAAACCGCTTGTTGGCATTTTTACAGTTTCGGTTAAGGTATTGGTATTATTAATAATTTCGTTGTTTTCATTTTCTTGTGTATATGTCGGAGATGATAAAAATATTCATTGTATTTAGACATAAAAACTCTTAAAGGAGATGAAAGAAGAAAAAAAGAGTTAATACATAAAACACGAGTACGGTAATGTAAAGTAAAAAGCACGCGTGTTTAATACACTACATTATGAACCTAAAAGGGGTGTAATAACAGCCACGTTATGAGCAACTGTGTTGAAAAAATTCATAACTAAAAATAAAAACAAACACTCATCGCTTTCCCTCGGAACAAGGCATTAAAACTGTTTACGAAGCGCAAGGAGCTCCGTATGTAAGGAGCGTAGCAGGTGGCCTTCCATAGTTTTTGCCCCCCTTCAAGAAAGCGCATGTTTATGCATGTATGTATAACTGTTTTCTACGCATAAGAAGAAAATAAACTACAACTTTACATACACAACATTTGAGACAGAGAATGAGGCCCAAATAAATATAGTCTTTGCTGGTGAATTTTATATATCAAAGCTTATTTTAACCCCCGACGCAAAAAGACGGGTAAAAACAGGCTGTTATAAGTTTCAAATCAAATCAAAATCAAAATATTTTATTTCACATAGACCTACATGGGCACTTATGAAACGTCAGATTCTAGGTGCACGGTTCCAATTGGTCGTTTCCCATGGAGAAGAGCCGGCAAGAAACTCCATGGTTACTCTTTTAAAAATATGTCGTTTACAATGTTTTCCAATTACAGTGATTAACAGGTATGGGAGAACAGTGTAGGCCTGTGTTTGACGTGTCTGTCTGAGTATGTGTGTATCTGTGTGACTGATTATTTATTTATTTTGTTCAAAAGGTCACTTAATCGAGAGTGTTCTTAGCTATGATTCAAGAAAATCTGTTCAGCCGTTTGAAGATTATCAGCTCTTTTCTAGTTGAGTAAGGGATGTGTGCGTCTTCCACAGGTCTGATCTAGTCGAAATTTTGTATTTTAATATATCAATGATATTTGAAGCATATAGTGAACCTTGAACTGATGCTGGATCATCATCTGTAATTTGCAGGATACTTAACTCCCTCATCCACATACAGCAGATGTATCGTGTTTAAGCTCATTGGATTGGTCGTAATAAATGGGTTGTAGAAAGGTGACCAGGGTCTGATGATGAAATAGCAGAGAGAGAAATGAGTAACTAGCTTCACTGTAGGAAGCATACGTACTGATGCGCAGATTTGAGCGAGGCACATGTCGATCGTAGCGTGTCTACTATTACTATAGTATATACATACATTTAGTGCTGGGCCTCGTCTTTTTGACGTTTTCATTAACCATCCCCCAGCTCGACGATGCTTAGATCAAAATATTACCTACAACAATTAAACTTAAAGGCCCAGTTTTTATTTTTTACTTTAAAAGGTTTTTGTTTTAACCTGACAATTTAACCTGTTTCTATATTATTTTTTTGCCTCAGGTGGGCCTATACAAAATATTGTTACACCGGCTTTTACAATATTTTGTATAGATACATTATATATTTTTTTATATGAAAACGATGTACCTAACTTAAATAAAATTACCTACTATACTTGTACCACAACAGGTAAAAAGAATTAAATATATAGCAATAACAGATAAAATATTTACCTATGTGATAGATACAAGGTGCTCACATATTTACAAAAATTGTAAAAGCAAACGAGATTCCTAAAATTTTCAAAAACAGGCAGTGGGCGAGTTATAGTAATCATGGAATGTAAAATGAATGACTTAAAAGAATAATAAATCATACAACTTGGCCACATGTGGGTCTACTATAGGTACCTACACCTTTGCCTAACCCTTCTGGGATTACAAGCGTGATGTTATGTGTTACAACTTGGACGAATTAACATGGCACCTGTTTCGGAACTATAAGAAATATTTTTGTATGGTTTTTAAATATTAATATAGTATTATAAGCCAAGGCTTATTTAGAACTTGTTAGATCAAAATATGATATTAAACAAACTAAAGTAATAGTTTTTGCCATGTTAATTCGCGTATGTTGTACAATTAAATTAGCAGCCAGTTTGATTTTGTCTAGAACTAACCATAGACTAACGTTTTCCATTCTTCCTTGTTGGAGTAGCGCTGTCTGCTAGTCTGTTGGATCGATCGCGAGGTCATCGGTCCCAGCTGCAGTCTGTACGTCTAGTACTTAAAGCTTATAACATAGTTAAAAAGCAAGGGCGGCAGCTTTATAATGTAAAATCTTCTATACATATTACAAATTAAAGCTGCTTTTCGTGCCCATCTGTGTGTCGCGTTGTTCTTGTAACGTATGCAACATATGTCCCTGCCATAATTTAGAGATTTAATTCAGGAAGATTTTGTGTACTAATATTACATTTGTAATATACGTATATCTTTACATATAGGTAACACAAAGTCGCTTTTCGTGTCTGTGACTGTGTTGCTGTTCTAAGCTACGCAACTCAATTAAATCATTTACAGCCACTTTTGAATTGTCAAGGAGTCGGTCAGTCAGAAATACAAAGCTATTTACCCATTCCAAAGCGTAGTAGGTACCTATGGAGAAGAACCAACGTAGTGGATACCAACGGATTGTGGTGTGGTTTTCATCATAGTCTAGAGAATATGTTAGAGAAGGTTAAGATGCTTATTGCATTAATCTTATATAACTGAGATGAAGCAAGGGCGAGCTGCTAGTCTAAACTATATCCATACTTAATATTATAAATTCAAAAGTAACTCTGTCTTTGTTAACTTATCACACCTAAACCACTGAACGGATTTTGATAAAATTTAGCAAGGAGTTAGGTGTCAGTCTGGCTGAGCGGATTTAGATAAAATTTGACACATTGGAAGACCATGGCCTGGATTACAATATACGATACTTTTCATCCCGCTGTTCCGACGGGATCGAGACTTATGCGGGCGAAACCGCGGGGCCCAGGTAGTATTATAAAAAGAAGAAAACTCGATATTATGTTCGTGTCGTTGTAACCATGCGAAGCCTACTCTTAAGGTCCGTCAACGAAGATACCTTACACTC
This sequence comes from Dasypolia templi, assembly GCA_963555695.1. Taxonomy (NCBI): domain Eukaryota; kingdom Metazoa; phylum Arthropoda; class Insecta; order Lepidoptera; family Noctuidae; genus Dasypolia; species Dasypolia templi. Next base: position 10,482,386 of record OY743164.1, read on the forward strand.
TTAAGGGCCTGCCCGAAAGTAGTTCCGACACATCGGAATGAAGCCTACTCCCGATTGATTAATTCTTTCGAACATGCAAAACTTAGAAAAAACACATCGGGAGAAAGGACTACTGTCAAAACGTGTTGACATGCATTCTATATAGGGCCTCGAAGTCATCTTAAGTCTGTAGGTAATACAGAGTAGGAAACACCCGTAACTTAAGCCAACATTCTTGGAGTTCGTGTTTCATTTTTCACTCACATGACAATATGAGTTCCCTCATATTGTCATGTAAGTGAAAAATAAAACGTTTCGTTCCCAGGGAAATAGGACTTCAGCGGTTAAATACTACAAAATTTAAAAAATCTTTTTTTGTTAACATTACCACCCGATTTTGGCTTGATGTCGACTTTTGGGATACCTTGTATATTCTCCTCAAGGGTAAGTAGCGCTCAAAAGTCCATAAGCAATCTCACAAAGCAATAGATTGACGCTTCGGCTTCACTTACGACCTTCTTCTATAAGTTGTTTCTATACTATAGACACGCACACACACTCACTTGGTCTGTAATTGATAGTAGTTCATAATTTCAACTAACTTATCATAATGGCATGCTAGCTTAGTCGTTACCGTGCTTAGGTAGCAGCGCAGCGATTATGGCGAGCCCTGAGTTCGAATCTCATCTGCGCCTGCGTGATGTTATTTTCAAATAATATTTATTTCAAGTTTTTGATATGTTATTAATAATACCTAAAATGATCAATTTTTGTTTGTTTTAATGAAACTACTTGAAGTGGTTCGATAATCATTCGATACTTGTCTCGTTCATCTTGTTTCCATATATAAAATATGCTTGTAGGTAGGCCACAGAAAACTGAGTAAATTATTTCGATTTATGTGAGGTAGATACAATTCGTTACGACTATTCACCTTATTGAACGTTGTTGGTTAGTGACGTATGTTTAAATCTGTTAATTAGCTGTGTTGTGCAAATCTTAAAGCATTGGCAAATATTGTTGCGCTGCGTAATAAAAGATGTAAATGATGTGATAACACAAATATATATTGAAACCGGACTAAGTGTGAGTGTTATCATTTAAATATTTCGTATTTTACTAAATTTAAATTGCTATTTGTTTAAATTAGTGAATGACGAGTAAAAGGTTACCACATTCTTTGTTCTAGACAAATACTGTGAGTCTGTGGGTTAAGAGATGTGAGGAAGAAGGAATTCTAGATAGTTGGAGCGCTTATTTATGAAGGGGATGCTTATTTAATTAAATAAGCCCACACAAGCTGAATGAGTATGCAACAAATGGTTTCATACCAACCGGACATTTTGCTGAATTAATTAAAAGCATCACTAAAAACTGTTCGCCGTGTTCTCCGCGCTAAAAAGGTTGCATCACCAAAGCCCTGCAAATAATAACGTAATAAACAAGAACGTTAAAATTCCGGAATAGTTTATCCGGCTTGAGTCTAGTATCGTTTGGCAGGAGTTTTGGGGTAAAAAGGGGCCCACCCCTTTCCCTGATTATAACTCGACTAGTATTTTTCGAGAAATTAATAATAAATGTTTCTAACCTCAAATTAGATTACAGCGTAACGAAACGTTTATTGTCTGTGGTGTAAACTGTCGAGCAAAATCGATGAAACGTAACGTAAAAAAAAACCGCTATTTGCGTCATGTGTCAGTGTCATCTGTTTACGTTCATTCCGTTTCTCCCAGAGTTGTGAGAAGTCAGTGTACCCCCACTTCATGGTTAAAATAGGTCGACATTGTTCCAAAACCGAATTGGGGCACCCCGACTCCACGTAGTCTTTTGGCTCCTACCCCTAGAGTGTTTATAAAAATCCGGAGGCGCGAAGGGAGGGTAACCCCCGCCCGCTGTAACAAAGCATAGGCACCCGTGCGAACCGTAGCGGCTGAGGCTGGTCGCCGTAGGCGACCAGTAAGCCGACGCTGCGGAGGTGAGCAAAAAAATTGGCAATAAAACTGCGCTGGCTCTTATGAGATCAGAACCTAAGCCGGCGACTTCTCAGTCCAACGCTTGGCGCCTACTGCTACCTGCTCATATGAGATTAACTCGAATTTTAGCAATGCCATAAACCGGCCAGGTCACGCGCATGATGCGTGTCTAACAAAAGCGACGGAAATATATTTTTGTTTCGTCCAGAGCGACGCGAGTACGCGATACGACAGTGTGTGCCGTGCAAAACTGCGATCTTTGTGGTGTGTGTCGTTGAAACTCATACAGTTGTACCGTGAGTTCACAGCAATACGACTCTTAACGTGCCTATGCACTTTTGATCGCTTATTGTACAGGTAGAGATTGACCAAGAAGGTATAATTTTCACCAGTTATCCATACACATAACATCACGCCTGAATTCCACGAAGGCTTAAGCAGAGATGCACCTATAGAACAACCAGATTTCGCCAGTTATTTTTAAATCCTATGTAATAGGGAGCGAGGCTATTGCCATCAACCGGGCACAAATCCAGACTCCGGACTGCTACTGAGGGCCGTAGGCGCGGGCTTGCGGACGGCGAGCAATGGGTAGCTCGTCAATTGTCAATTTATGGTTTAATGTCATTGTTTTAGAGCACAGAGTAACAAATTTCACCAAAAAATAAAAAATGGCCGTGGTCTACTAATGTCAAATTTCATCTAAATCGTGAAAGCGTTGCAAACATACAAAAAAACAATTATTTTCTCTCGCGTCTATGCCTTTCCCCAGAATGCCACCTAACCCCTCGCTAAATTTTATCGAAATCCGTTCAGTGGTTTAGGTGTGATAAGGTAACAAAGACAGAGTTACTTTTCAATTTGTAATATATAGAATGAATATACTTTAGACTAGCGGCTCGCCCTTGCTTCGCACGAGTGCTACATCTCAGATTATTAATTCATTATGCATCTTAAACTTCCCTACCATAAATTCTCTAGAATAATGGTGAAAACCACATCAAAATCCGTTGGTATCCACTACGTTGGTTCTTCTCCATAGGTACCTACTGGAATGGGCAACTAGTTTCATATTTCTGACTGACCGACTCCTTGATATTTCAAAAGTGACTGTAAATGGTTTAATTGAGATGCGTAGCCTAGAAGAACAACGCAATCACAAACACAAAAAGCGACATTGTTTAATACCATGTAAGGATGTACGTTTCATTTAAATGTATTATAAGTACACAAAAGCCTTCCGGAATTAGATCTCTAAATGATGGCATCAAAATACGTCGATAAACGACTTTGTTTTATAGTGTCTTAAGATGTACGTTTATTATAAAGTACACAAGAACCTTCCGGAATTATATCTCTAAATGGCATCGAAATATTTTGCGTACGTAACAAGAACAACGCGACACACATATGGGCACGAAAAGCAGCTTTAATTTATAATATGTATAGAAGATTTTACATTATAAAGCAGCCGCCCTGTCTTGTTAACTATGTTATAAGCTTTAAGTACTAGACGTACAGACTACAGCTGGGACCGATGACCTCGCGATCGATCCAACAGACTAGCAGACAGCGCTACTCCAACAAGGAAGAATGGAAAACGTTAGTCTATGGTTAGTTCTAGAGAAAATCAAACTGACTGCTAATTTAATTGTACAATATACGCGAATTATCATGGCAAATAAAGTTATATTTTTATTTTGTTTAATATCATACTCACTCTACTTTGACATAACCTACAAATTCCTAAGCATTGGCTATTACTAGTATTAATTTTTAAAAACTACAATTAAATTTCTAATAGTTCCGAGTCAGGTGCCATGTTTATTCGTCCAAGTTATATGATTTATTGTTTTAATATGTCATTAATTTTACATTCCGTGACTACTATAATTAAAATTGTTTGTGTTTTTTTTTTGAATATCGTTTGCTTTTACAATTTTTGTAAATATTGTGAGCACCCAAGATCTATCACCATAAAATATATATTTGTTATTGCTTTATTTTTCATTACTTTTGCCAGTTGTGGTACGAGCAAGTATAGTAGGTAGATAATTTTATTTAAGGTAGGTACATCGTTTTCACACATTAAAAAAAATAATGTATTTATAAAAAATATTGTAATAGCCGATATAACAATATTTTGATTTTAAATAATGACAAAATTACAATCCGATACTCAAAATTCAATTAGAAATAATTTTCAATCTGACAGTTGTCAGTTAACGTCAGTGTCGTTACGGTTAGATGACGCGGTAGTGACTTTTATCTTATTTTCATTGTTTGCTTTAAAAACACTCAGAATGGGGAAGGTCGGGCAAAGCTAATTGTAGATGGCGTGACCATAGCTAGGTCCCTATGGCCTACAAAAAAATTGACATTTCGTTCATTCTTAAAATTTTATGTTCATTCATGAGTTTGATTTTGTTTCACTATTTCGTTATTTTCGGTGATTTCAGTATTTTAAATCAAGTACGTAACATGGAGAGTGTCAGAATTTTAAACCTTAATAATTCCTCGTAATCATTTTCTTCAAAATGTTTTCGACATAAACTCGAACTCACAAAAATCTCTACGAATAGCTTTAAACCACAATCTTCTAATTTTAGGGGCTTTCGGGAAATTGTAAACTCCAATTTCGGAGTATCTAGGAACACAACAACGCGTCAATTTTCGCTAAATAAAAGAAAACCACATCACGCCTTGTATTATTAGCTTGTGTTGGGAACTAGCTATGACAGCGCCATTTTGACAGTTGCCTTCCCCATTCTATTTGTGTGTGCATATGAGTTGTTGTAAAAACAAGATAGAAAAAGGTTCTATTTAAAATTTTAAAGACCCCTAACACGTTAAAACCTTTCATCATTAAAGTAAAAAAAAACTGGCCCTTTAAGCTTAATATAAGTTGTAGGTCATATTTTGATCTAACCATCGTCGAGCCGGGGGGCGGCTAATGAAAACGTCAAACAGACGAGGCCCAACAAAAATGAATGTGTACTATTGTATTTTTTAAACTTAATACCTATACTTATTAGTAGACACTCTACGATCGACACGTGCCTCGCTTAAATCTGCGCAGCCTGTACGTATGTTTTCTTCAGTGAATCTAGTTACTCATTTATCTTCTTTCTCTTTGCTACTCCATCATCAGACCCTGATCACCATCAATATGTAACCTATTTGCAATACTTCTGCTGTATGTTGATGAGGGAGTTGAGTATCCTGCAATTTACAGATGATGCTCCAGCATCAGTTCAAGGTTCACTATGTGCTTCTAATTTCATTGAAACAATAAAACACCATATTTCGACTCGATCAGCCCTGTGGAAGATGCACACGTCCCTTGGTCAACTAGATTTTCTTGAATCATAGCTAAGAACACTCTCGATTAAGTGACTTTTCGAACAAACAAAAAAACATAATCGGTCACACAGATACACAGACAGACACGTCAAACTTATAAACCCTGTATTTGCACCTCCTTTTGCGTCGTGGGTAATAAATAAGCTTTGCTACATAAAAATCACAACCCTTTCTTTTGGCTTTGCCGTAATCGGGCGCAAAAGCTGTATTTATTTTCGCCTCAATCTCTCTCCCAAATTTAGTGTATGTATTTACTTTATTTTCTTCTTCTGCGTAGAAAACAATTTTACATACATACATAAACCTGCGGCTGCTTCAAGGGGGGTAAGCAGAAACGATGGAAGGTCACCTGCTACTATCCCTACATACTGAACTCCTTACGCTTCGTAAACAGTTTTTACCTATCATTACATTATGCCTTGTTCCGAGGGAAAGCGATGAGGCAACCCATTGTATATTTTTATTTTTTGTTATGTATTTCTGTGGCGTACAAAAAAGTATATATAAACACTTATAAATAAGGCCTAGGCAGAGGTGTTCCTATAGTAAACCTACCCACATGTGTGAGAAGTGAATAAAACCTTGTTTCTTGCATATTGCACCGCATTTTACACGTGCAGCCTGTGGGTAGATTACACTTAGGTTATTCAGTTTGGCCATAATCAAATCTCTGCGACATTTAACTGTGTATGTCCGAGGTGTCAAAATGAAACATAAACGCGACAGTCCTTCCAAAATTAAAACATTTGATTCGTCATTGCATTAAGGTTTGCTCTGTTCGGTTGCTGCCATTGACAAGTCGGTCACAATCCCAGTAATCTTTATTTCCGTTACAATAAGGTTGGCTCACTGCTCTCAGTTGTAAAATAACTGTGGATGGAGTGTATCTCACCCCCCAGGGCGAATCTATGATTGAAATGTTTGTATGTTACAAATACTTATATTGCCAACACCATCTTAACATTCTATGTTTCTAGTTCTAAAGTGAGTTTCTTTGTATAATTCTTACGATTTCACCTTAAAACGGCTGAACGGATTTGGAGAAAGGACAATGTCAGATCCTGCCCCAGCTATTTTCAGGAAATGTCGTTAATGAAAATAATTGTACTGATTTAAGGACCTTTTCATAATAAATAGTGTTTCAGTAGAACTTGCCGATTGCAGATGAATAATAAAAGGTATTCAACCCCTGAATTTCCTTTTGCGTTACTTATAGCGCATGATACACAACAAAAAAAAGTTTAAATACCTGTAAAACAAAAACTCATATTACACTTATAATAATTATGATAACGCGTAGCGTATATGTTGTTTAAATCGCTTTTAACAATTATAAACTGCACCTAACCTATAATCAACGTCATTATTGTTTTAAGATTTTAACAGAAACCGCAAGTTCTACAAGCATTAGGACAAATGTTTAGTTATCAGTAATAAATAAGATTGAAGACGCTGCATATTGCAGGCTTGTAAATGACTTTTTGATTGGGGCAAAGTTCTATAGAGTTTCTGGAATTGTCCTTTCTCCAAATCCGTTCAGCCGTTTTAAGGTGAAATCGTAAGAATTATACAAAGAAACTCACTTTAGTACTAGAAACATAGAATGTTAAGATGGTGTTGGCAATATAAGTATTTGTAAGATGCAAACATTTCAATCATAGATTCGCCCTGAGGGGTGAGATAAACTCCATCCACAGTTATTTTACAACTGAGAGCAGTGAGCCAACCTTATTGTAACGGAAATAAAGATTACTGTGATTGTGACAGACTAGTCAATGGCAAACCTTATTGCAATGATCGAATAAAGTATTACAATTTTGAAAGGACTGTCGCGTTTCTGATTCGTTTTGACACATAAACCTAAATGGGCACTTATGAAACGTCAGATTCTAGGTGCACGGTTCCAATTGGTCGTTTCCTATGGAGAAGAGCCGGCAAGAAACTCCATGGTTCCTCTTTTAAAAATATTTGTCTTTTACAATGTTTTTTAATTACAGTGTTAATAGGTATGGGAGGACAGTGTAGGCCTGTCAACAAGTACCATTACTACTATTCTGAGAAGAAAGGGCGATACAAACTCAGATGTCACAGTCTCTTTTAAAATCCAGCCTATTCTTGGTCAGATCATGTGAAGACCATGTAGATTGGTGTCTGAAATGTTCTTTTGAGGAAAAAACCACACAGATTTAGTGGACCTGTCCAGTTAGTGCAATTGTCAGTAATCATGTAGCTCAACTCAGAACGTAAGGTGCTCAACGATTCGACAAACATTACCAAAGAAAGGACATTAAGGGAGGGTGCATAAATTACGCAAACAGCAGACCATGATTAAAACTAAATTAAAAAAAAAAGACAAAACCAAAAATAACAGATTGTCTTTTCATTCATAATTATAAAATTATTATAATACTTTACAAAGTATTTTTTTTAATTTCATGCTCTATTGGGACGTTAAACCAGAGTATGATAGGTTTTTCTATCTCCGGTACGCCAAAATATGTAGTAGAGTGATGCAAAATCTAACGATTTAATCTTTGGTTAATCTAGATGTTATTTGCAACCCTAACCCTTGTTTCTGAGGTAGGTATAGCGGATACCTACCTCAGAAATAAAATCGATAAGTGTTCATTGCACGCTATCATGACAAACTTGGTTAACGTAGAATGGTTGGCAAGACGTTTAAATTGTCATTTAAAATGTCAGAGGTTGTTATTTTTGCTGCATTGCATACGGTTTTAAATCCATTATTCAATAATATTTATGTAATATTTCAATGTAATTATTATTATTAATTATCATCGTTTTACCGCCTCAATGTTCTAGTGGTCGCAACCGCTACTGCTGAGCATGAGGTACTGGGTTCGATTCCCAGCTCGGGCAACGTGTTATTGGGTTTTTCTATCTGGAATTTCGCAGTAGCAGCCCTGAGTCTGGATTTGCGCCCGTTGATGGCAATAGGCTCGCCCCCTATTACATGGGACTTAGAAATAACTTGTGAAATGTGGGTGTTATTAGGTACTCTTCTGCCCAACCCTTCGGGGAAACAAGGCGTGATGTTATATTGTGTTAAACGTTAACGTTTTTGTTAAATATACTTAATTTCAGGAAATCGATTTGCTGTCGAAATAAAACGATTTTTGAAATGGGACAGTAAGGGCAGTTACCATAGATTTAAGAAAGAAGTATTTCTATGGCAGGTACCGACTTAAACCATTTTATGTAGCTACAGGAAAATGGTCTTGGCAGACTGTCCTTAACCTATTTTTTTCAATCTGCATTCACAGTTTTTAATCATCCTATCTAATACTACATTCTGTTAAAAAAGTATCGGGAATGGATGAATTATTAATGGTTCCAAATTAAATTTGCTTGTTTTTTGTTGTTTTTACATTGGCACAACTATTTTCCATTTTGGAGCGGAGAATGAGTTGATTCAAGATCTGCAAATGACAGCAGCAACCAAGGGTTTGACGTGCTTTCCGAGGCACGGACGTATCTCGATATGTAATGGATGGTCACCCTTCGATCGACCCGTGCGGTGAAATTATTTATCCACGAGCCTCAGGGTTTTATTTAAACATTTTACGGCATGACTACGCCTCAGTTGGTTTCGAAACGAGAGAAGGAATATTGACCTTTATACCAATGCTGCCACTGGTATAAAGGTCAATATTCCTTCTCTCGTTTAACGCGTGGGCGTGGGTGTGATACCAAACCCACGCCTTCTCGTATAAGTAGGTCCTGCCGGTCTATTCGAAATCAAAATCAAAATAAAAGTCATTTATTCAAATTAGGCTGAGAATCAGCACTTTTCGAACGTCAACATTACATAAGACAGTCCCCCAAAACGCCCGCCCGTCACCACTTCCTAGTGCTTTAGCTGGGAAGAAGTGGCGCAACAAACTCCCCAGCAGCACAGCTTCTGCAACCATCCAGCATTCTGTAACCATCTCACCGTGAAAACTTAAACACAAACTCAAAGCATTTATTTCAATAAAACCATTTACTTTTGAATTGTCAAGGAGTCGGTCAGTCAGAAATATAAGAAATAAAATATAATTATAATAGAAATATAATTATAAGCTAGTTGCCCATTCCAAAGCAAGAAGAAAGGGCAAGAAACTGACACAGAAAAAAGGACAAAAAGAAATGAAAACAATCCAAAAACTAAATAATCTAAATAAGCCGTGACAGCTAAGAGATGACCAGTCCCAACTGACGGCGCCCGTTCACGAACATGACGCATAGATCAGCACCATTCAGCTGAACCATTTTGAAGGGGCTAAATGATCCAACACACGCGCCACCGTCAGCGAGACATTTGAGTGCGCATGACATACTATCAGCCCCCAGGGCAAATTCAAGTCAATATATGGCATTACCCGCTAAATGGTATCTCTTTATTACAAGGCTAAATGGTATTACAAGTAGGTAATTACACACTTCGGGGAAATGAGCTGTCAGTGCCAGTGTTGCTAGGGATTGAGCAAGACGCAAGTCTCCACGGTGCGATGTTTACAGAATCGACATGCTGATGCTGGGGATTGGCACTATCGTTCACTATATCCATCTATACTCCATTCTGTCCTTCAAGATACAGGATTTTCCTAGTTTGAAGGGCAGGGGTGTTACCTTATCTGTTATAGACATAAGTACCCAACCTTTATTGAAACACCACTGATGTAACCTTATTTTTTTTTGTTCCCGGGTTGGAAAATCCTCATGGATGTCCTCCGCCCTGGGGCGGGCGGAGGGGTCTATCAGACTCTTACTGACTAAAAACCACCCCGGTGTTCCATCTCACACCTACGTTGGGGTCGCGGGAACATGATTCTTCCGCGGCCCCGACTGGTGCCGGCCGCCTCTGCGGGCCTCCTCGGGTTGGGGGGGGGGAGGGGTGTGGAGTGAGGTGTTTGACTCCCCCCGCAACGTCTAAGAGGGGCGCGCGTGGAAGACTACGAGCCGCCACCTCGGGTCCTGATGTATCCCTCCGCCTGCGCCCGGTGCGCCTGCTGCGGATCGGGAGAGTGGACGAAATCTCTCTCTCCCTTTCCGCAGCCTCCTTCTGCGAGATCACTGTTTCGCAGAAGGAAATCACCGCGTCCCAGGACTCGACGCTGCCGACCATCGCACTCACTACGGCCGGCAGCGACAGGTCACTGCCTACTTCAGAGATGAGGGCACGGCGCGGCTCCTCCCAAGCGGTACACTCTGCCAGCGTATGCCACGCCGTGTCCTCCCGGCAGTCGACGCAGTGGTGACACCGGGCGTCCGGCTCCCTGTATACGCGACACAGGTACTTCCCGAAGCAACCATGCCCCGAAAGCACCTGCGTCGCCCGAAACGAAAGGGAGCCGTGCCTCCTCCCGAGCCAGAGGTCGAGCACTGGCCGGACCGCCTCGATGGTGACGAGGCCGGCGGTAGGGCGTGAGAGCCTGTCCCGCCATTCCGCCACCAGGACCTCGCGAAGCTGCGACCGACGCTGCTCCATATGGCGCTGCACCGGCCGCTCGCCCCGCGCTATCGCTTCCGAGTTTGTTTCGGCGTTTCTTCTCAGAGTAGTCAGATAGGAAATGCCGATCTCACCTAGTTTTTAAAATATGATTGACGTGTAAAAGTGTTTTTACAAACCTATTTACAGACATAAAATCATTTATCATTTATCACCTTCGCATCTAGGTCCCATGGCGGGGATCCGGCCAGTGCACAAGCCGCCTCGTAGGAGTTCGTGCGATACCCCCTTATGACTCTGACGGCCATTGCTCTCTGCGGCTTTCGCAGAACAGAGATGATAGTGGCCGTCAGGTCAGCCACCCAGATCGGAGCCCCGTAAAGGGCCATCGATAGCACGATCCCCACGTAGAGCCGCCTACAAGCGGCGATCGGGCTCCCCAGATTAGGAAGCAGCGTTGTCAGCGCCCCAGCCGCGCCCAACAACTTGGGCACCAGCCGCCGGATGTGGGGTCCGAAGTCCCACCGGCTGTCGAGCACCAATCCCAGATATTTCATGGTGGGCTCGACAGCGATCCGGACCCCCCCGACCACAATGTGTGATACGGCCGGCGGCGCCCGCCGGGGGCGCCCGCCTGGGGCCATGAAACACCATGGCCTCCGACTTGTTGAGGGCCACCTCCAGGCCGAGGCGCCGTATGTGGCTCACCGTCAGTGAGACCGCCACCGTCGCGAGCAACGCTGCCTCCCTGTGCGAACTCCCCCGGGCCGTGACCAGCGTGTCGTCCGCGTAACACGTCGCCCCTCAGCACCCAGTCGAACCCGATGTTCCACAGGAGCGGTCCCACGACCGATCCCTGCGGAACACCGCACGACACCTGGCGCTGGTTTCCGCCATCACGTCCCATGTAGGTGATACACCTCCCCGCCAGATAAGCCCCAACGATGCGGCGGAGGTAGAGAGGCACCCGATGGTAACTCAGTGCCTCCCGAATACAACTCCAGGGCAGGGTTTTGAGCCTTCAAAACCCTGCCCTGGAGTTGTATTCGGGAGGCGTCCAAGGACACTGCCACCACCACCCCACCCCGGGACGTTGTTTCCTCCGCAGGACTCTCACCCTCGACACAGCGTGGATGGTAGAGCGCCCATGCCGAAAGCCGAACTGGTTCTCGTCCAGGTCCGACCCCTCTCTGCACAAGTGGCCGACGAGGCGGGCGAGTATGCGCTCGAACAGCTTGCCCACCTCGTCGAGTAGCACTATGGGCCGGTACGCAGACGGCGAGTCGGCAGGGCGCCCCGCCTTCCTGAGCAGGATCAAGCGACCTGTTTTCCACAAAGTGGGAAACTGGCCCCGCTCAAGGCACACTGTGAAGAGTCCTCTTAGCTGGGGCTCAAGCTCTTTCAGAGCGAGGGCTAGCGCTAGGCCGTGAATCCCGTCGGGCCCCGGAGCCATGTTCTTGGCCCGGAGCCGCATCGCGGCCGCCCCCAACACTGATGTTACCTAGGCTAAGTCTTTTGGTAAATAAATTATTACTTACATATTTATTATAACATAAAAAAATAACAGCTATAACCGTTTCGTTATTTCGATTGAAACTTTACACGTACATTATTTAACGATAAATTTAAAGCAATTGTAATAAATTTTCATCAAAAAAAAATTGCCGTCTTTTCAACAATATTACACAATAACTGTTGTTATTTGACCGTTATTTTTCTGATAATAAATCTTCTTCTTCTTCTTATAAATAAAAATCAATTCATCGTTAGTCTTGCTAAAACTGAAAAATTGCTTTTATTGGGTTCCGTCCTACCCTCAAAAGGAAAAAACGGAACCTTTTAGGAGTTCTTCATTGTCCGTCCGTCTCTCATCCACACCATGTCACCCTTTTCAGGAACGCAATGAAGTATGAGGTTGAAGTTTATATGAAATACGTGCGTCTAGATTCCCTTAGAGCTAAAAAAAACATCAAGTTACAAAGTCAACGCAATAAAAAAATAGGCAATTTGTGCAACATATTTTTATACTCGCAAATAAATCAAAACCTAGGTACTTCTCGTTGACTTAGAATCATAATTACAAACTGACATTTGCAATTGTAGTTTACCGTAACGTTCATAACGATTTATGGGAAAACCTTTTTTTTAACTACAAATTAAGTTTGTTCTTACAACTTCAACTACAAAGCCCTACATTGTGCGCGGTCCAACACGCACTTGACCGGTTTTTTTTTAAACCTAGAAACATAATCTACGCCTGCGAGGCGTTTACGCAATCGAAAACTCTTTTTAAACCTCTTTCCTTTTAAGTTAGCGCTTCGTGCTCTTTAGCCAACTCAGTGGACTACGGGAGCTTGCCAATAATAATAAAACTGCCAATATACAGCATGTAACGAAAACCCTGTCCGATCCTGAAGGGTATTATTTCGTATCGTACTGCGTACACAAATACGTAATAATTTAATGGATACGAGATAATTGTTTTTCCCCGATGAAAATAATTAATTTTAAAAAATTTAAAATTATCATACCAAAGGCAACACTGATCGCTCGACAGGGTTCACCTACAGTTTCGTGTCAAAGAAGCCGCCTGAGCGCGGCGGTGCTTTGTCGCGTGCCTTCAAACAAACTTAGGACTAAAGAAACCTACGTTTTGCCTACGCGTAGGTATCAGCTGATATTTTATTGTATGCTTGGACGCATAGTGTGTGTCATCCACTAGCACATGTTATAAACTTATCCTTTTTGGAAGGTGTATTTCCTGACCAGCTTAAGCTGTCTGTTGTTAAACCATTATTTAAAAGTGGAAATAAGTCAGACCCGAATAACTATCGGCCTATCACGATAGTACCCATTATATCGAAAAATTTTGAGAAGGCAATGCTTATCAGGTTAAATAATTTTCTCTGTACACATGACATACTATGCAAAGAGCAGTTTGGTATCCGTAAAGGTAGTTCAACTGCTCTTGCAATCTTCAACTTTATTAAACTTGTAACAGAAAGTATTAACAATGGCAACCCTGCAGTGTCCCTGTTTTTGGATATGAGCAAGGCCTTTGATTTTGTTAACCATTTTAAGCTTCTAAACAAATTAGACTTCTACGGTATAATATGATATCTAGTTATCTAAGAAACAGGCAGCAGTGTACCGAGATATCCAAAGTTGTAAAGAAACGTGACAGAATATATTCCAAAGAGAAATTCAATTCAATAGCGGTGATTAATAAGTGTGGCGCGCCTCAGGGAAGCATTCTCGGTCCTTTACTTTTCTTACTTTACATAAATGATCTTCCAGAGGCCACTTTGCAGAAATGTATACTTTTTGCAGATGATACTACAGTTATCATAAAATGTCAGGAAAAAAGCGACTACAAATCAGCAACGGCATAATAATAATTTAAATATAAATGTTAGCAAGAAAAAAATAATTGAATTTAACTCCTATAATAGCAAATCATTAGCTTTGGATATTCTGTATAATGGTGAAAAGGTACAACAAGTGGACCAATTAAAATTTTTAGGAATAATTGTAGACAAAAACCGGAACTGGAAAAGCCATGTGGAGCATATATGTCAGAAACTTGATAGGTTCGTGTTTGCTTTAAAAAAGCTGAGACAAAATGTGTCTGTAGAAGCCGCTCTTGCAGCTTACCATAGTTACGTGTCATCTGTTCTAAGCTATGGACTAATCATGTGGGGTAACTCAACCGATACTGACAGAGTTTTCAAGCTCCAAAAACGCTGCATCCGGGTCATAAACAGTGCATGGTTTTTAGATAGCTGTAAACCGCTCTTTCAAAAGATGAAAATCCTTCAACTGCCCTGATATTAGAGATATCTGCACTTTTACAAAGACACACATGCATTATTTTAAGCAACATACCGAGGTTGTACCACGTCAGAAAAGGGCTGATGTTTCGCAACCTCTTATATCATCTAGCTGGACATAAAGATATTTATAAGAGAAATGTGTTCAATATGTGTATATTAATTTATAATAAAATACCAAATGAATTTAAATTATTGCAGGGTCATGTTTTTAAAACAAAGTTGTCAGAGTGGTTACAAAAAAAAGTGTTTCTACAGCATTAAGGAATTTTTAGAACATAAAAATATTTGTTTGTAGTAATAATGAATGAAATTGTATGTGATAATAATGTAATAATAATGCAATAATAAAAATGTACTAATAATAACTATGACATAAAAACATAAATAATATGCACGCTTGCTTGCAGGCAGAATACAGTGACTGAAGGCTATAAAGAAAATAGATAATTTACAAGGAAAGATCCCTTGTAAATTATGTATTTTCTTGCAAATAAATATTTTGATTTGATTTGATTTGATTTAGTGACCTCGATTTCTGACCTTCTGTTTATCAAGAAACAATTATTATTGAATTAATGTGATGTGCTTTTGGCAATGTACCGACTGTAAGTATCAGTTTATTAAAACATTTACTTGTTGCATACCTCTGAGATTGTGTTCCATATGTCTATCTCGAACATTAGTACACATTCGACCTTTAGAGTACCTACAGCGCGGCTAGTGCAGGGCGGTGTCCTTTGAAATAAAATAGGCAAAGGTTTTCTAGTACGTATGTTAAACCAGGAATACGCCTTTTTTGGATCGGACAGGGTTTTTGTTACATATTGTATTTTAGCCTAAAGGCTGTCAAAAATATATGTACGCCTCTGAGACGTATGATATGGCTTTATGTACCTCTAAAATTAGGCTTCTGGGGTTAAATAACCTACGAAATATGTAAACGCAGGGGGCTGAGAATTGAGAATTTATA
Organism: Dasypolia templi; assembly: GCA_963555695.1. Lineage (NCBI taxonomy): Eukaryota > Metazoa > Arthropoda > Insecta > Lepidoptera > Noctuidae > Dasypolia > Dasypolia templi. The sequence continues at coordinate 10,497,956 of OY743164.1, forward strand.
AATGATTTGATAAGTTTGTACCTATTAAACTTAGATGATATGAAAGCTAATGATGCTAAAGCTTATTAGTCACACATTTCATTCATCACTTATTTCGCCGTTTTTTTATAGCCCTCATTCCATATTCAAACTCTTTTACTTTTTTTCCTTCTATAGCCAAGATTTCGAAAAGGAACTATCTCATTAGAGGAGACGAATGATTCATTTCATTCATTCATTCAAGGTTCCATTAATGTGCGAAACAGAATGCCTTTTGTGTCTGTGACGGCTTGTGACCTTTCGAACTGGAATAAAAAGACTTCTTTCATTGTGTAACTTATTCATAGTCATAGAGCAAGGTGGTTGAGAGTATTCATGATCACTCAAATGACTCGCTGATGGTAATAAGACGCGTCATGTTAAACGGACTTACAAACTTAGCATACTAAACGAGATCAGCACATAAACTACGTTTAAGAGATGTCAGTGTAATTTTTTCCATGGAAAATTGACACTGACAGCTCTTGAACGCGATTTAGATGTCCTAAACGGGTTCAGCACATACCAAGCAAGAGCAGTGGTGGCCAGTAGTCACGGCCGCGACTTACGAGTTGTAGGTCGTTGGTTCGAAACCCAGACAGGCACTATACTTTGTGTAAATTATTTCAGCACCACTGCTCACAAAACGGTGAAGGAAAACATCGTGAGGAACTGGCATGTCTTAGAACCAAAAATTCGAAGACATGTGACATCTACCAACCCGCATTGGGCCCGCGTGGTGGAAAACGGCCCACTCCCTGTCACAGAGAGGAGGCCCGTGTCCCAGCAGTGGGAACATAATAGGCTGATTATGCAAACGGTTTCAGTTTCATTGGGAAAGCGGCACGCATTTGAGAAAGGCTAGTTTTTATAACAAAGTTATTAATGACAAGCCATTTACAAGCCTCCACAGTTAGCAATAGAGTATTGTGGTACAAGTTTAGTAATTGTTTTGATTTACTATTAGCTTTACAATAACTGAATAATCTATAGCACTAAATATGCTAATAAACATGAAGTAACTGCATATGCCTGCGCAACACTACTAGGACTTTTTCATATTTCAAAACCATGCTTTGTACTCGGTTGACAGCAATAGGTTCGCCCTGTTACATGAAACCTAAATATATCTGGCTTTATGTGGGTGTGCTATAAGTACACGTCTGCCTAACCCTTCTGGGAATATAGGCGTGATATTGTGTGATTTAGAAACCTTTTAATGACCTATCAATATCGTGACGCGAAAGTTTCAAATAACTATGATGGATGATACCGTAACATGTAATTTCCCAAAAAAAATGTTATTAAGGGAAAACTCACGGTAGGCTTTAACTTCATCGATTTTTCAATTTATGCTTCATTATTTTGCTGTGTTACTTCACGACTATATGAGCCCGAAAGGTGTGGCCTATAAAGGAGATGTCCCAAAATGAATGAAGCCTGGGCGAGGTCCTTTTACACTATACTTAAATGTAGGGAAACACATTTAAAACAGTACTCAACAGTCCAGTTACATTGAAATGGCTTTGTTTGCTGGTGAAACACATACGAAAAATACAGTTAAAATGAATTTTTCCCAAATTCTACGGACATTTCTCTTTTTTTTTAAGGCAGTGCACATAGTCCTGGCTCATTTTGAACCATCTCTTTTGTTGTAATAGTAGTAGGACATTAAAAAACACTGATGATAACAAAACCGGGGGATACAGTTTGGTGTTGCAGCTACATATCCATCATCTACATCCAAAATATAACATCACTCGATATCTAAAGAATCAAATAAATTATTACGTCGAGTCAGGACTGTGACGGCACGACCTCTACCAACCTCAGAAAATATTACTCGTCACGTTCACGTATTCACGTAAAACACATTCATGTCCACGACACAGCCACACCCTTTTTTTTGTCACACTATAAAACTTAGGGCCAGCGGCAGCGGGGTATTTCCTACTAACCGTAGGAATGGCTTTAATTTTTTCAGTTCATTGCGTTATTCGCGTTGTTGAGCAGACATATTATTCGAACATATGAAGCAATGGATTAGCAATATCCTTCCTGTCATTCAGATTGTGAATAAAAGTTTTTAACGCAATTATTTAAGGTGCTGTTTCTCGAAAATTATCGTTATTATCGTGACAACAACCAATGTGACGTAAAAATATCGCGGCAGGAGTTTAGCGAGCATTGAGAATCCAACAGAGTGAATCCCAGCGCGTCGAAAAGACACACTGTACAAAATACGTCAATAACTGCGGCGCGTACGGCTCCTGTGGCGCGTCTACGTGCGCGTCCACCTTTTATGTACATTCCCGGGCACGGCAGGGTATGTTTTGAATTTTCACCCATCCTCGAACCATCCTTTTAAGATTAGCTTAACCTTGATCGATCGAACCGTGTGGCTGTTAGTTAGCCACCAGCCAAAGATAGATTATGCTGCATAATAAACGAAAGGTAATTAGGTACCATCAGACAATGCCACCATATCGATCAGGCACCGCAGTGTTCGAAGTTCATCAAGTAAGTATGCTGTCTACTGGGGGTAAATAAATAAATTCAAGGTCACTCAGCTCGCTTTGGAGCGGATATTTCGGTGTTTCTTTGAAGGATGAAATCAGGAAGTAAATTATCCGGGAAACCGACATAGTTTGCAGAGTAAGCAAGCTGAAGTGGCCATGTTTGTCGAAGGACCGATGGCCGGTGGAGCAGACGAGTCCTACGCAATTAAGAGGCAAGCGTAGTGTGGGAGGCAAGAGAACAGTGGTGGCCCAGTTGTAGGTCGTAGGTTCGAACCCAGACAGGCATTTTACTTTGTGTAAATTATTTCATCACCACTGCTATCAAAGCGTTGTAGGAGAACATCGTGAGTAAACCGGCGAGTCCTAGAACCAAATTCGAAGACATTTAACATCTCCCAAACCGCACTGGACCGCGTGGTGGATTACGGCCCACTCCCTCTCAAAAAGAGAGGCCTGTGTTCCAGCAGTGGGAACGTTATATATGATGATTTGATGCCTTATAAAAATCTTAAATTCACTGACAAACAGCGCAAAACCTTAACCACTGGGTCTAGAAACTTGAAATTTTGCACAAGAGATCCTTATTATGATGAAAGTGAGACCTAACGAAGGATTTTTTTTCATTCCTCACAAGGATTTTAATATGGGATTAAAGTTTATTTATTTACTAAATATACTTTATCGCTTTCTGCGATCTCTTCCAGGCAACAAATGGACGTTTGAAAGTTTCTACGGAAGGCCGTCATTTTTGATGATGAGAAATCCGTTTGTAGGTACATAACAATACACAATTTGAATTAAGATTAGACATTCAATAAACTTTTTTACAGTCCGTTCAACTGGTTATGACTTCACAAAAGCACCGATTGTCGCGTTGTCGCGTCGCGCCTGTTTGTGGAAGCCTTAAGTCAAGCCCCGCTGCTATCATTACCAAGACAGCCTTCACCACTGCAGCCGTTAAAGTACAGAAATCTACTAGAGCGGAGTCCCAGCAGTGGGTACATTATAGAGTGATTATGTTGTCTACAATTTGCTGCAGCATTTTGTAAACTGAGTTCGGTGTCATTTGGCTTTCATGGACTATTAATTGATGGGGTTATGGGAAAAGGTTTTTTGTAAACTGAGTTCGGTATTAATTGACGAGACACTTTACAGGTTTGGTATTAACTGACGACGCCATTTGTATAATGGCCAAATTCATGTACTTACAGGATGTAAAAAGACCCATCACAAAGCTGTCTATTCTGTACATCAAACTTAGGAACATAGTAGCTAATTAAATGTCTGGGATCAAGGGCGGATCCAGTATTTATTTCTAGGGGGGGGGGGCACATGGGCCAGACGGATTGGATAGATTTTCTTTTGACCGTATATGTAGAAAAGTTTGAAAGTAAAAAAATTAAACGAGGGCGAAGTGAGCTCCTATTTTTTTTGCAAAACCGCCTCGTAGTTGTGGGTTAGATTTTATTTCGACTGTTCCTACTGAAATAGGAATTTCGTGGTCGTCGTTCTAGCACCCCACCTTGGGTTGGTTTAGTTATTTTTATTTTTACCATTCATAGTAATTCTTAGCTAAATATATTTTATGAGTTGTGGGAAGCTGCGTAAGCTTTGAAGGCTTTGAAATAGATAGCGCGGTTCGAAAGGCCTAGCGCGCATTTTTGAGCTCGACTACGAACTGGCTACGGCTCTGCCTTCGCGCAGTAGATTGTTAACGAGTTCGATTAAAAGTCTGATGATCTCATATGAATTGAACAGTTAAGAAGCTACTAAGACGTCGAAGTCGATTTCGTGAAATTAAAAGAAGCACGCCAAACATTGTGCTTACACATTGTGCAACAGTCAAGGAATTGTATGGGTATATAAAACTAAAGATAAAATACTTATTTAGGTAATCGTTTTTAAATAGTTTTCGTAAAAAACCCAAAATGTTCCCAGGTATAGTCCAGCAGCCTAATTGCGTAACACATTTTAGTAAACGATTACGACTAATCTGTTTGATTTTGACAGTTCAACAACATTCACTGCGTTATTTACATTGTTGAGCAGAATGTTTTATCGAACTTATAAAGCAATGGATTAGCAATCTCTTTCAAAACGATTAAGATTTCGATTGATTGTGTATTACGCAATTAGGGTACAGTAGGTATAAAAAAATAATCACAATGACGGACAGACCCACGTGACACTCTGCTTCAATGTACGACCTAAAGGCTATATTTCCTTTGCAGGAGCTGTCGAAGCTTGACACACAGGTGCTCGGCTCTTCAGCACCACCAACATCAACTGCTTTGTCATGTTCCATCGACTTGCAAACGAATGTCATCTCAGAGGTAAGAGAATTTCGTCAGTTCGCACAGGGAATTGTTTATCGCGGCACAGGATTTTCGACCCTCAGTTTAAAGCCGAGCATTTAGAATCCAAAAGAAAGTATTCCAGCATGGGAAAAAACACTGTTGGATTTTCAATTCTCGGCGCTAAGCAGAGCATTGAAAATCCAGTGCTGACGAAATTTTGCGTAAGATTCCTTATACAGGCTGGCAGGAAAATAGACGCGCAACCTGTAGTGCTATTCTGTAACCATCTCACCGTGAAAACATAGGTGAAGAGAGCTGTCAGTGCCACTGATGCTAGAGATTGACCAAGACGGGATGACACTGACAGCTCACTGCACGCCGTCTTCACGGTGAGATTTTTACAGAATCGACAGGATGTGGCCATAGATTCAGTAAATGGTTCTGAAGCCTCGCTGCGTTGAAATTATTCATCGGTAAAAAAAAATTGCTATTCATACATTTTGACCGCGTTGGTTTTGCACTTTTCTATGCAACAGCAGTTTTTTTTTACCGACAAAAAGTTTCTTCGCAAGTCTAGAATTATGTACTGAATTCATGGTTTCAGTTTGCACCTCAATGTCCCTGCCACCCTACATAGCGAAAGTGAGTACGAAAGATTTTTGACGTTCACCCTCTAAAGAGGTTAAAACAGGGGATGGAACTTAGTATGGAAGATCGTCATTTTTGTGAGAGGAAATCCCATCAGGCAAACGGCTTTTACTGAAGAAACCTCTTCGTTCCAGGTCGTGCTGTCCCCGGAAAAGGCTGGCTCCCTACTATCGGTGCAGTCAGCGCCCACAGAGCAGCGCGAGCGACCAGCAAGCCTGCAGCTTGAGCTGCCACTAGCTACGGTAGGCATCATCACCTTGTAGAATCCTGTTGATCCCGTATTTAAGCTAATTATACTACTACACTGGCTTATCACCGCACCAAGCCTCTCGTGCAGCCACCGCTTCACTACTAGCTGTTTGCCGCCAATGGCCGTTTTCACATTGGACCATAACGATGATAAAATCAAACCAAACGTTTCTTTACAAGAAATACATAACATAACACACACGATACCGTCGGAACAGTAGTTTCATACAATTACTCCTCAACGCTTTCACACTGCGTCTTTGTAGTCAACGGTATCGAAAAAAAATAAAAAAATATCGGCGGACGTCACAGTGCGGGGTGGAGCAGATCGCGGGAGGTGTGGCATGGGCAGGCGCGGACGGCTTGGATGCCACATGCCCACCACCGCACCACATTGGCCGCACTACTCTGTTTATATTTCGTTGCAACAAGACGTTACTGTTTTCAATTATTTAACATATCAAAGTTGTAATGACGTCGGCACCTTTATAGAACGAATGCAATCAAAGCCCTGGTGCAACGCGACTGTTCGATACTGCTGTGGCATACCGCATGACAAAAAGCTTTGAATAATCCAAAATCATCTACAAAGTTGAGAGAGTTGCAAGCAGCGAACTAAAAATATAAAAAAATTAACTCTACGATACAAAATTCATAAAAAGTTCTTCTTAGTGCCAATTTCAGCAATGGAACTGAACGCGGTCAGTGTCAATATTCCACAGCAATGATGATCCTGACGGCTCTTCAACCCGCAGGCTTATTGCGTAACACATTTTCGTAAACAATTACGACTAATCTGTTGTATTTTGACAGTTCAACAGCATTCATTGCGTTATTTACATTGTTGTGCAGATTTTTTTATCGAACTTATGAAGCAATGTATTAGCAATCTGTTTCAAAACGATTCAGATTCCGATTGATTGTGTAATACGCAATTAGCTTACCGGTTTTGATGTGTGGTGTGTTTGGTGTGTGCTGGTTGCGTTAAGTTTCATTGGTGAAATTCGGCCTAAATGTTAACGAACTTATTTTGATGACCCTACTGTCATATTGCAGCAAGTAGGCGCCTATCTGTCCGCCATGTCCCCGACGGAGCAGGAGGAGGACTCTCTGCTGACGCTGTCATCGATGACGGCGCGGCCTCTGCTGGCGGCCTCCAGAAAACTGCGGCCCGCGCCCGATTCCTCGGCAGAGTAAGTAGAAGCTTCACTCGAGCATGACCACTGCTATTTCAAGGTGGACTCTCTGCTGACGCTGTCGTCGGAGGCCTCAGGAAATTGCGGCCCGCGCCCGACTCCTCGGCAGGGTAAGTAGAGGAAACAGGTAACGAGCTAGTGATTCAAATGTAGCTAACGGCGCTGTGACCACGAGATCTGAGCGAGAGCGACCGGCGAGCCTGGTCTGACAAGCCGCCGTCACCACTGAGGGGTCGTGGCATGGCATGAAGTCACGCGCGCGTGTAGCTTGATCCATATCACCCGAGGTCGTGTTGTTGGATGTCGGCTGATTAACCGGGCTATCCTGTGGATGCCTAAATAAATTAAGGCCTTCAGCCAGGGCATAAACTTTTAATCAAAGCGCCGACTATCCGCTAAGTAGAGCCCCTGTGGGAAAAGGTCCTCGGCGGTTTTACAAGGGGTCGTTCGACTACTGAGTTGAACTTTTAAACATGTTTATAAGGCATGGGAGGACAAATGCGATGCTTTGGGAATCTTTTGCGATTTGTCCAAGGCATTCGATTGTGTTATTCATGAAACATTGATCAGGAAACTGCACCACTACGGAATCCGGAACGTCTCTCTTACTTAAGTGATTGGATTACTTCTTATTTAAGTGATAGGATTCAGAGAGTTGATGTTAACGGTAAAAGATCACCTGGATCTGTAGTAACAATGGGGGTCCCCCAGGGTTCAATTCTTGGCCCATTTTTGTTTCTTATTTATATTAATGACTTGCCTTACCTCATAAAGTATGATCATGATATAGTGTTGTTTGCAGACGACACTTCACTTTTATTCAAACTCAAACGTCAGCAGCTGGTTACTGACAATGTAAATAGCGCCCTTGCTAAAGTAGTTAACTGGTTTAATGTTAATAACCTACTTCTGAACGAGAAAAAACTAAATGCATTAAGTTTACGATACCTCATGTTAGACAAGTAGAAACTAGTGTTCTTATAAAGGGTGAAGAGTTGAAACCCGAAAACACCACAGTATTCTTGGGCATAACTTTGGATGCCAAGCTTCAATGGGGCCCCCAAATAGATAATTTGTCAAAAAAAACTAAGCTCTGCAGCATACGCCGTTCGAAAAATTCGAAATTTAACTGATATAGAGACAGCCCGTTTAGTATACTTTAGTTATTTTCATAGTGTGATGTCGTATTCTTTCGTGTAGAAATGCCGCCGATATTCTGTCAATTTTTGTTTTACAAAAAAGGGCAATTCGTTCAATCTATAAACTAAGTCCCAGACACTCCCTCAGAGACAAATTTTAAGAGATTAATATAATGACTGTGCCTTCTCAGTATATTTATGAAAATCTTTTGTATGCACATAAAAAACTTATTCTGTTGAAAAAATACAGTGATATCCATAATATAAATACTAGGAACAAACACAAATTTGTTGTTCCTACTACCAGGCTCAAGAAAATTGGTGGCTCGTTTAAATGTCAATGTATACGTTTTATAATAAACTTCCTAGCCACATTCAAGGACTAAGCCTTTATAAATTCAAATCTTTTATTTAAGGGAAATTATGCCAGAAAGCCTATAATACTGTCAAAGACTAAATTGAGGAGGACACAAGGACAGGAAGGCTTGGGATTGAGCTGCTCCAATAAATTTACACAGGCAATCTTGATGTTTAATATTATTTAGCATATTTTTTTTAATATCATTTTTTTTAATTATGAGTTTTTCAATATTTGTACCTACCATACACAATGACATGTTAATATTTACTGTGTAAAGTATAATATTATTTCAACTTTGTTGATGTGAGGACTATGTGGGTCATTGTATTTTTCTTTTTTTTTTCTTTCAATTGTTTTAATCATGGTCTGGCTGTTTGAATATTTTATGCGGCCTACCCAAATGTCCTTTCTTTTGTGTTGTTCGTCGAATCATTGAGCTCCTTAGTTCTGAGTTGATTGATTGATTTTTTGTTGAGAGATTATTGACAAATGCGTGCACTGACTGGACAGCTCCACTCAAATCAGTGTAGTACTTTCCTCGAAAGACCATTTCAGACACCTGTCTACATGGTCCTCATATGATCTGACCAAGTTTATTCTCGAATTTTTATACACTTTGACATTAATGATATACTATACAAAGACATTAAAATTTACTTTGTAAAGTATTATAATATTTTAATTATTGTGAATGTGCAGGCAGTGTGGATTTGTTGTTTTATTTATATCTCAGTTTATTTTTATTTTTTTTAAATTGGTTTTAATCATGGTCTGGCAGTTTGAGTAATTTATGCGGCCTACCCAAATGTACTTTCTTTGGTAATGTTCGTCGAATCGTTGAGCTACTTAAGTTCTGTGTTGAGCTGCATGATTACTGACAAATGCGTGCACTGACTGGACAGGTCCACTCATTCTGTGTGGTTCTTTCCTCCAAAGACCATTTCAGACATCAATCTACATTGTCTTCACATGACCTGACCAAGATTATGTCTGGACTTTAAAAGAGACTGTGACCTCTGAGTTTGTTTCGGCCTTTCTTCTCAGAGTAGTCAGATAGGAAACGCTGAACTCACTTACTTTTAAAATACAATTGACGTGTAAAAGTGTTTGTAAGAACCTACTTACAGAAATAAAATCATTTATCATTTAGGGCAACGCAGCGGGATGGCAGCAAGGGACAGTCTGGATCTGATCAAAATGGGACCTTGCTGTAAACCCTGTCTTATAACCTTGTACGTGTCCACAGGAGCACCGCCCCCCCGGACGGCGGCTACGGCTGGGTGGTGGTGTTCGGTGCCTTCATGGTGCAGTTCTGGGTGGCCGGCCTGTTCAAGTCGTACGGAGTGCTGTACGTGGAGATCATGGAAACGTTCCCGGACTCGTCCGAGTCCGTGGCCTCTTGGATACCGGCTGCGCTGTCTACACTGTGTCTGGCTCTCGGTAAGTAAAATACATAGTTCACGGTAATATACAGCATTGATTTAATAGAACCGCAAATAATTCCAATCTGGATTTCCTCAAAAAATAAATGGTTACTAATATATTAAATGTGTGTCTTTTTGTGAGCTACTTTATAAATGAAAAAAAACTACATTATAGCCAAGTAACTGCAAACAACTTGGACGTAGCGCTAGCCGGCCTGCTGCGGCACCGCTAGTTTCGCTTGCTCAGCTCGTGCGCGGCTTTTCACAGTTCTAATCTAACCCGTTTGGACGAGGTGCTAGTTAGTTACTGCAACCAACTTTTATTTAAATTGGTGCTATTTTTTGATAGTCTAAGACAGATTTGTATCTGATACTTATTTCATGTGTTTTTTCCAGCGCCGCTCTCATCAGCGTTATGTGAGAAGTACTCGTGCCGCCTCGTTGTCTTCATCGGGGGCCTGTTCTGCGCCACAGGACTCGCTCTCTCATTCTTCAGCAAAGGATTGTTGCATCTACTTCTGAGCTTTGGAGTTATGACTGGTGAGTCTCTTTAATTTACTTCTTCGTCATGTCGATGGCACGACAGTAATTTAGATTTTGTTGCCGAAACACTTCGCTACTTCTATGGCTTCAACGGCGCAGGCGCGGATCTATGTTTTAGGACAAGGGGGGTAAATGTTCCCCTCTGAGGAAGAGGGGGGAAGTTTCTTAAGCTGTGAAAGCCTTTTAAGAAAAACGTTCGGCTCTTATTTTCCCTCAACTCAACAATATGTCGTCTGGTTATAATAATATATTTATGTCCAATTCAGACTCGGTTTTGTTAAAGCCCGTGGGGGGGTATCAACGTCTGTAACTTAGTTTGCGCATCAGCTCTACATCCAAACCCTGCTGCCGTGCCTTCAATGTAGCCCCACTTTATGAGGTTGTAGTTACATCAATAATACACTCAGCGTCAGTAAATGTGGCCCTATTGTATGGGATTTTTCAATGTGAACATTGTACCAAGTAGCTTCTGTAGTTATACGAACGTATTTTCTTTCTTTTCATTTAAAAATGTTTGTTTCCAGGAATCGGTGGAGGTCTGTCCACGACTCCTGGTATTGTTATCGTCTCCCAGTACTTCGATAAACACAGGTGCATAAAACAAAACTGGCCAAGTGCTTGACCACGCACAGCATTTTTGCTGTCATTAGTATTAATCCAGAACGAAACGGAATGACAGCTCATTTCAAGGTCAAGGTTTTCACTGTGAGGTGTTTACAGAATAGAACGGCAGGTTTCAGACACCAGAAAAATCGAAGAGACCAAAAAGCTTACGAGTTCGATAGACTTCGACTTTGAAACTGAAACAATTAAATTTAAAGTACATTTTTTATGTTGTAAGTCATTTTAAATACTGCCATCTCTTTTCAGGGCATTAGCTAACGGAATATGTGTGAGCGGGACGGCGGCTGGTAGTTTCGTATTTCCGATGCTTATTGAGAAACTTGTGGATATGTACGGACTGCATGGAACTGTATTATTATTGGGTAAGTTAAAAAATAAACGAAGACATGTGACATCTATCAACCCGCACTGGACCCGCGTGATGGATTGTAGCCCCTCCCTCTCATTGAGAGGCGGCCTGTGTCCCATCAGTGATTTGAATCCATGCTGTATGCAAAGTAACAAAAACAATAATAAGCTCAGATTTTGTAAAATTATCACCATGAAGACTTGCGTGGAGTGAGCTGCCCGTATCATCCCGTCTTGGTCAATCCCTAGCATCAGTGGCACTGAAACTTCACCAAAGTTTTCACGGTGAGATAGTTACAGAATAGCTACACTACAGGAAGACTGCCTCGTCGGTCAAGTGGTCGCAAGCGCAACTGCTGACCATGAGGTCTTGGTTTCGATTACCGGGTCGGGCCAAGTGTTATTGGGTTTTACCATCAGGAATTTCACAGTAGCAGCCCGGAGTCTGGGTTTGTGCCTGGTTTATAGCAATAGGCTCGCCCACAATTACATGGAAGTTAAACATTACTGGCGAAATGTGAGTTGACTATAGGTACCCTTCTGCCTAATCCTTAAGTGATTACAGGCATGTGGTGTTCTGTAATGAATGTCATGTTGTTGTGTAGGAGGCGGCATGCTGCACGTGTGCGTGTCGGCGACGCTGTACCGCGCCGCGCCCGCCAGCTTCAACACGTCCGCGCTGGCCGACAGGACGCCCGCCACCACCACCACCACCGAGCACTCCACGCTGCTGCACGATATACAAGAAGGTGAGGGAGAAGGCACACAATATACAGCTTCAACACGTCCGCGCTGGCCGACAGGACGCCCGCCACCACCACCACCACCGAGCACTCCACGCTGCTGCACGATATACAAGAAGGTGAGGGAGAAGGCACACAATATACAGCTTCAACACGTCCGCGCTGGCCGACAGGACGCCCGCCACCACCACCACCACCGAGCACTCCACGCTGCTGCACGATATACAAGAAGGTGAGGGAGAAGGCACACAATATACAGCTTCAACACGTCCGCGCTGGCCGACAGGACGCCCGCCACCACCACCACCACCGAGCACTCCACGCTGCTGCACGATATACAAGAAGGTGAGGGAGAAGGCACACAATATACAGCTTCAACACATCCGCGCTGGCCGACAGGACGCCCGCCACCACCACCACCACCGAGCACTCCACGCTGCTGCACGATATACAAGAAGGTGAGGGAGAAGGCACACAATATACAGCTTCAACACATCCGCGCTGGCCGACAGGACGCCCGCCACCACCACCACCACCGAGCACTCCACGCTGCTGCACGATATACAAGAAGGTGAGGGAGAAGGCACACAATATACAGCTTCAACACGTCCGCGCTGGCCGACAGGACGCCCGCCACCACCACCACCACCGAGCACTCCACGCTGCTGCACGATATACAAGAAGGTGAGGGAGAAGGCACACAATATACAGCTTCAACACGTCCGCGCTGGCCGACAGGACGCCCGCCACCACCACCACCACCGAGCACTCCACGCTGCTGCACGATATACAAGAAGGTGAGGGAGAAGGCACACAATATACAGCTTCAACACGTCCGCGCTGGCCGACAGGACGCCCGCCACCACCACCACCACCGAGCACTCCACTCTGCTGCAGAAGGTGAGGGAGGAATATGGAAAGAAAAAGGCATTTATTCGACCCTGGTTAAGGCCCACAATATGCTGCATGTATCAGAAAGGTATGGTCATAATTAAGGGTGTGGTGCAGACCATCAAACTGAACCATTGGACCAACATCTTAATCACGAAAAAAAATCAGTCGTTAAATATAAAACTTTAATACCAACTCGACCCAAATGTATGGGGTAGCTGTGCTGACTCACGTTGTGAGTAATAAGTGCGTGACGGCTGCGCCAAATAGGCCCAATTCAGCATGAATGCCCAATAACTAGTGTCTGACGCTAGTTTTCAACTGGATCATTAGTTACAAGGAAGTCTTAGTTGAGGATAAAGGTCTTTCCTCAAAGCCGCATTCGTTACAATTACGCATAATTCAAAACAAACTGTATTTCTCGGGAAATAAAATATTGACTTTGAGAATCTTTTTAAGAGAAAAGCGCTGTGAACTTTCGCGCTTTTCTTTCTTTCTTTTTTCCAATGGCATCGGCCTCGACTTACGAGTTGTAGGTCGTGAGTTCGAACCCAGGCAGGCCCTTTACTTTGTGTATTTAATTTCATTACCACTACTCTTGAAACGGTGAAGGAAAACATCGTGAGTAAACCGGCATGTCCTAGAACCAAATATGGTGGATTACGGCCCACTCCCTCTCACAGAAAAGAGGCCTGTGTCCCAGCAGTGGGAACATTATAGGCTGATCATGCAGGGACATCGATGCGCAATCCGTTACCATGGATTCAGTACAATATGATTCTGACCCCCCCTAGCATAGACATATATCGTCGAAAATCAAAAAAAAACTGCTGTTTCTAACGCGGTTAAAATGTATGGAATATCATTTTTTTTTTATAACCAACAAATGTATTGCGCTAGTATGAAGTTATATAGTCGTGACGTCACTTCTGCAATAGTGCTGTTCTTGTGTAACGCTTATATTAAAACGTTTATAACTTGGCAATTAATTAAGCTTTTACACTTTTTTTCTTTTGTTTGCAAAAAATGCTTCATACCTATTTATGGTAACAAATTGTGTGTCCCTGTATACCTCTGCCTTACCCTTCGATAAAAAAAGGCAAGTTGTTTATGTATCTCCTCTCCCACAGACCAAGGCATCATGTTCAAGTCCGACTCTTCCAAAGACAACCGTCTCCAGAACCTGTTCCAACCGGAAAACGAGATGACCCAAAACCAGAAAAACCTCCTTCTCAACGAGGACGCCAAGAGGAGCAGCTTGATCACTGAGATCATGCACCCCAGTTTGATTGAGGTATTTTATATACGTCGTGTTCGACTAAATGTGGCTAAATTACACAACAGCTTTTGTCGTTGTTTTCAACGTAATACTGAGAATTTAACATTTGTGATTAATTTTGAAGGAAATTGCTAATCCATTGCTTCGTATGTTCGAAAAATTTGTCTGCGCAACAACGTAAATAACGCAATGAATGTTGTAGAACTGTCAAAATGAAAGCGATTACCCCGCTGGAAGGGTTTTTGTATGCACATTTAAATAACTAACTTTTCAGATGTGAATAACAAGAGCAGTCAAATTATTTTGCATTTTAGTCTGTCATGATGAAGTTGTTATGCCCAAATTTATGTTGCTTTACAGGTCGCCCGTCAACAAATGCAGTCACAACATTCAGATTCTGAAGACTCTGAGGGTCTCGATGTCTTGGGAGTCGTGGGTAGGTGAAATGAAATATTTATTCTGTTATTAGGATATCGGAATCACGTTTACACCACATATTAAGAAAATAAGGAGATGGAGGCGACATTAATTTTATATCTGATTACCCCTGAGAAGAAATGGCGAAACAAACTCAAGGGTCAAAGTCTCTTAAATTCCAGACATGATCATATATCTCAACCATATAGATTAGATTAATGTCTGAAATGGTCTCTGAGGAATGAACAACACAGATTTGAGTCGACCTATTCGGTCAGTGCACGCATTTGCCAGTAATCGTGTGGCTCAACTCAGAAGATAAGGAGCTCAACGGCTCGACAAACAATACCATAGCAAGGACATTTAGGTAGGCCGCATACATAATGAGGAAAACGACCCACATAACATAGTCCTCACATTCACAACAATAAGTAATAAGTATGTATATAATTGTTTTCAAAATAAATATTCAAATAATTTTGTTTATGAAATTAATCAATGTCAAATCATAAAAATTTAAAAATCGAAACCCGATTGTACCTCAAAAGTTCAGACAAGCTCACTTTTTAATGCGTTCAATCTCCGATTTGATGCCACAACTGCATCAGACTTCTTAGTTGGACAAGGTTTTTTACACATTGTGTTAGGTATTTACTTAAGAAATTGGCCTTTTACAATACCGGCCATTTCAAACGTAATTAATGTATTGATGGCAATAAATTCTAAATTCAAATGCATTTATAAAAAATATGGACTTTTATTTTCAAAATCAGTCATTTGTTTATTGAAAAGTGTTTTGTTTTCACTACATCATGTATCTTTTTCATCAATATGGACACGATAATTATACGAGTAATTATGGAATACGAGTTCCGCCGTGATAGCAATGCCACACAAACGACTCGCAACTTTAATTACGTGTTCGGAGTGAACACTACAAAACAAACGCACGACTCGTTATTGGTTAATCGCTCGTCCCCGCTGCTCCTACACGAAAATGCTCTTCCTCATACGGCACAGCAGACGGTCTCTAATCTACAAGAGCTAGGGTTGAAAGTTTTACGTCATCCACCGTACTCACCAGACCTTGCGCCGACAGTCTTCTACTTTTTCCAAAATTTGGACAACTTCTTGGCAGGGAAAATTTCAGTACCCGAGAGGCAGTACAAAAATACCATTGAAGAGTTTGAGCTGACTTCTTCAAGAAGGGCATTGAAAAATTACCACTGCGCTGGCAGAGGTGCATCGAAAGCATCGATCATGTCTTTAACTTTCTTAATACTAAGCGGAAATTTCATAGGTTAATTAAACCTATTATTAAAGTCAAACTCAAAAGCGAAGCTTTCATTTCAATAAAACCATTTACAGCTACTATTGAACTGTCAAGGTGTCTTATATATTATATTGTGACGAAAAGTTGACACTTAAAAGAGTTCCAGAGTTCAGCAAATAAAAAAACAATCCAAAAATAAAAGTAATTTAAATAAGCCGTGGCAGCTAAGAGATGACTAGTTCCAACTGACGGCGCCCGTTCACAAACATGACGCTTGGATCAGACAACTTAATCATGTCACTGTATGAATTTCTTTCCCAGGTTTGCCTAAAGAGGTGGTTCGTCTTCGCCTGCGTCCGACGCGTTCGTCTTCAATCCTACATTCTGTTGAAGACCTGTCCACTGACAGTACCTGCGTTTATAAGGCGAGGCGGAACCTTAGCAGGTTAGATTTTTTTTCGTTATTGGCATGGAGTTAAAATAAATCATAAATATTACTAACTGCATACTTATACGCACGCCTTCTTCGCATGCGGGTACGCAGAAACTACAAAACGCCAATTGCTACTATCCAACATACTTCTTTTTTCTTTGGTCAAACACGCACGTTTGGTTGCGAGTACTAGGCACCTGACCTTTCTGAAGAACATCACCAATAAGGTCAATAGATGTCCTTCCAGAGAGTCTTCTGCTGGCATTTCTACTCACATCTCACACCTTTTGTTAGTCGCCTTTCATCCTCTCAATAATAATCTCCAGTAAATCCCTGTACATCCGCCCGCCGCCGAGCCGCCTGATCCCGAGCAAGCTGGCAGAGCCGATCGTCATCAAACAGGAGGAAGTTCAGAAAGAAGACGTGCAGGTGGAGAAAAAGCGCTCAGGATGCGTTGAGGTCATTTCTAGGTAAGTTTTAAACTAATTCAACTCCCGATTTTCAATTAGGTACCGCGATTTACCATTTCAAAGTAAAAGTCGAATCATTCATTTCAAGGAGACCAAAAGGCACTTTTGAAGTCAATATTTATTTTATGAAAATAAAATTGATTCTAGTTGCCCCTTCCAAAACGTAGTTTTGGAGACGAATGAGCAAGAAATATCATAGGCTCTATTAAAATGATTCACAATATTATGCATATGTACTACATTTACTAATCATAAATATCCGCAGCGGCCACGTTTACCTCGCTGCTATAAAAAATGCGTACTGTTTATTTTGCCGACTTCAAAAACAGAAGGAGGTTATGCATTCGGCGAGTTAATTTATTTTCATATTTGAACATACTTACACCGATTTCTCCGTGATCACTATTAAGGCTGATTTACGTGATTTAAAACTAAGAATATTTTTCACTTGATAGTTGCTTTTTTTAAATCGGTGTTTTTTATTCAGCTTCTAATGAACGAGCAATCGACTTTGCAGTGGCTGAAGCGGTGAGGTAATTGTGTAACACACTATAAGTAATTAACGTTGTTGAGCCAACAATTTTTTTGAACATAGGAAGCAATGTATTAGCTTTTGCCCGCGGCTTCGCCCGAGTGGAGGTTGGAAATTTTCCTACGGAAACTTAATCCTATGTGCAAACCATGGTTATAAACTTACAAAATGTAATACTTATGTAATAAAAATATACTCACTCACTTATAAGGTTTCTAATAATATAATTCAATCATGGTTCGAAAGACACGTAACGCCATCTAGCGTCCTAAAGCAATTGTGACCGTCGAAAGTTATTGATCTTTCTCTCGGGAACAGTTGTTTTTTTTTTCTGAATAAAAAGTAACCTATACCCTTAAATATACCCCTATACAAAAGTAACCTATATTCTTTAAATATACCCCTGACAACGTATATGTAAAATTTCATGATGATCGGTTCAGTGATTTAGGCGTGAAAAGGTAACTTAAAGACAAACTTACTTTCGCATTTGTAGTGGTATGTAACCCACACATGCACAAGCTTGTTAACTCAAGTGCCTATGACGTCACACGTCTGCTAAGATCGTATACAGCAATCGACGTTCGACGACGAACAGTTGGTTACTAACCGCTGTCCGCGTTACTCGCGTCATATAATTGCGATAAGGATATCCTTCAAAATGATTCAGTTTGTGATTCAAAGTGTGTTACGCAATTGGTGCGGAGAGTAATGCAATTCGCGGTCGTGGTTGAACTTCCATGCGATTGCGGTGGAGATTGTATGAAATTCAATGCTGGTGCCCAGTGTTTAAATTATTAATTTATTAGCAGTACCTACATAAGGGCAGTCTTCCACTGATTTGCGGGTGATTGTACAAATATCAATTAACGTGTGAGTAAAATTCATGTTTCTAATGTAGCCTCTACTGTCCAGGTACCTAGACGTGTCCTTGCTGAAGTCCTGGCGCTTCGGTCTGCTGTGCGCGTCGGTCGCGCTCATGTCGTGCGGCTCACCGTACGCCCTGTACTATCTACCGGCGTACACTGTCGCTGCTGGCCACAGTAAATCTGCTGCCGGTATGTATTCTTGCGAAATGTCTCATACAACACTATCACCCAAATTCTAAGTCAAAACCTCATGATTTCCTCGACGTGACCCAACCTCACATAGGTGGTTTGATATTCATAGTTGCAATTTTACTACTCATCTCAAACAGTTTCCTCAATCGATGTGGGTTTGAGTTGAGGCACCAACTGATAAATATAAGGTACTACATCGGCATCTATCTTGGGGCTTCCTTGAGGTATAAAAAACGCGTATTTTATCCGATTTTCATAATGTCTTTTGAAGAGTTTATTGAGTATTCAATAAACGACTCGTCCTTAAACGAGTCGTTGTCGTCCGTCTATATGGACGTATCACCTCGACTCACACTCATTCCAGGGACCTCATTATTTTCTTAATCTGACGATTATAAATACAGATTTTTAGTCTTCCGAGGCACCCCTTGAGGTCTCCTCGACAGAGTTGTGAGCCGAGTAGCTTTTGAGGTTACGATTTAGACTATGGGTATAAATTAAACAACTACACCACATGAATCACTCTTTTCAGTAGTGAAAACCGTACGAAAATGCATTCGATTGTTCTGAGTTTATCGCGTTCTTATTTTTCGCCCGGCTGTGCCGAATCATGCCGAGCCGAACATAATTGTGTGTAGAACCTAAAACAATAATAAAATTCGGGAAATATTTAACTGATCCTCTAAAAAATTATTGACCTTTTAATGATGAACGCTTTTTTAAATTAATCAACCTCTTAAATCTTTTTTGGCTTCTAATGATGCATACTTTTCTCACAATCTTTACTCGCAGTAACTAAGCTAGGGTAACCCTACCAAACGGACTGTGACCACGCGCGAGCCGAGCGAGCGATTCGAGTGGTGCCGCGGTAATGACCAGCGATCGCTACATCCAAGTTGGTTGCAGTTACTTGGCTATTTAGTCTTTTTAGAACCCCAAATAGGAATTATTTGAGGTTTACAAAAAGTGCTTTATTTTATTCGAGTGTTCAATAGTACTTTTAGGAAAGCAAAAGTGGATATATTTAAAGTTCAATACGTGACTTATAATTCCAGGTCACCTGGTAGCTATCAGCGCCGTGCTAGACCTGTGTGGGCGGCTGGGCCTGGGCTACCTCTGCGACCTGCACCTGTTCTGCAGGAGAAAGGCTTACATTGTCAGGTAAGTTCTATCGAAGTTTTCACGGTGATATTTTAACACTTTTACGGACACTGAATTAAATTTGACATTCTGAAAATGACACTTAAAATTTTCATACAAAATAATACCACGTCAACAGCCGGACTGACGTAACAAAACAAGGTACCATCATGTCGATTCTGTAAAAAACTCACCGTGAAGTCTTGCGTAGAGTGATTTGTCAGTGTTAACCCCGTCTTGGTCAATCCCTACCTTCAGTGGCACTGACAGCTCACTTCACCTAAGTTTTGTCGGTGAGATGGTTGCAGAATAGCACTATTCTGTAACCATCTCACCGTGAAAACTGATGCTAGGAATTGACAAAGATGGGATGACAATGACAGCTCGCTCTTGGATCTTAAAATGATGAATTTCAGTTCAGTAACGTTAAAATAAATAAAACCACTGTCTAATAATGTTCTTTAACACATTCGCAATAAACACTGTTCGTACAACAGTTTTCTTAAAAAATAAACAGTAGCATTTATATTTCCTGAGTACACGTTCTTTGTGGCTCTGCAAGAGAGTATGCTCTTCAGCAGACCCACAATCAATGTCTATTTTATCTACCTAATGCACGTGCAGCAGCATATCAGTATACGTTCATTATGTTCGTTTGACGTACAACATTTTAAGATACAATTGATCGATTTATATTATGGTGGTTCTGCGGTATAGCATACCACCAAAAATCATCCTTTTAAAATACACACCTCGAAAATATATAACTGAATAAGTGGCGATGGAATGAAAATTATTAAGACTAACAACCCGCCCAGCTTCGCACAGGTGCATTTTACATGTGAAGACGGTATTCCGTTCATGACGCGTTGCGCGCAAGTTCTGAGCAGTACCTAACCTAACAGAAAGTACTAGGCTTGCATGAATTCCTGACAGTATAAATTTAATTAGTATTATTAAGTATTTCTTTAAAAAGATTGTAAATTGAAGGATAATTTGTTTTTATTTTCAGTATTCTGGTGGCTGGAATTGCTGTCCTGACTCTACCCAGCCTTAAGTCTTGGTGGGCTTTAGCCATCGCTTCTGGTGAGTTTTGGCATTAAATTATTAACCACAAATGGTGTTTTAAAGTCAACCACAAATGATTTTATTTGCGGACTATACTTGCTTAGTAAAAATCAACCACAAATGGTGTTATTTGCTGTCGATACTTGCTTAAATTTGAAGGTAATTAGACTACAAATTTTAACGACGTTAAAACTGACAATATTTAACTGATCTTCTGAAAACTTATTGTCTTATGGATCAAACGGTTAAGGCTAGGTTGGAATTGTGGCCAACCATGCCTGAGCCAACAAGAAAACCAGGCAACGGCACCCCGACAAATGGATTAAGGTAGAACAATGACCAACCGCGCGCGAGCCGAGTGAGCGAAGCGAGCGGTGCGTTGGCAGCGATCGGTTAGTCGCAGTAACTTGGTTATTTGGTATTTTTAGCACCTCAAAATAGGAATTATGATGTTCATGAAAAAGATGCAATCATAATATTTGAGTATTCAATACTTAAAATTTTTAAGAGCGCAAATCAGGATTAAAGATTCGATTTAATACTCGTTGTCATTGTTTTATTGGTACTATTTATCTGTTCATACTTTCAGGAGCCTATGGTCTATGTCTGGGTTGCTGGTTCCTTCTGGTTCCCGTACTGCTCGCTGACGCCTTCGGGACTGCTCGCATCGCCTCCTCTTACGGACTGGTCAGAATGTTCCAGAGTCTTGCCGCTGTCTCTGTACCGCCTACAGCTGGTGAGTTGAGACCGTATTATGTCTTAAACCCTAAGGTTTAATGTTTATAATGATGAGGTAGAAATACTAATATTTCTAACTCATCATAATACCAGCCCAGAAGTGAAACCATGACAGCTTATCATTGCCCCAGGGTAAAGACCTCTTCTCATACAGAGAAGGAAGGAGCACTGATTACCACGCTGGTTCAAGATGGATTGGCAATTTCAGATTTATATTAACTATACATTCTATTACTTTCTAAATTCCTGCATCCATCCATCCATCCATGCTCATATAAATCTAAAATTACTTACTCAGCTAACTCACATCTTTTTTTTTTATAGTAGATTGGCATCGACACTCGTCCATCATTCATTTAACTTACAGTACAGCTCGGTTGAATCACTGTCTCCTAAGATACAGGCCACCCCTAGTTTAGGAGACAGAATTTAATGTTTTTGGTAATATAGACAATTATTTCTTTCTCCCTTTGTGTCCATTGTTAGTTGATTAAGTCTTAGCATATACTACTATACAACCTGTGTCTATGTATATATTTTTGGATCAATAAACTTATTATTATTATTATTATCTCCTTTATTACATTTAAACTCAAACTCAAACTCAAATCATTTATCTTTAATTATTACATTTAAAACCTTATAAATTAAATTTTTAAATATACTTTCAAAACTCTAAAAAAATACATTTAAAATATAAAAAATTGTATCCCACCGGTATCGGGAACAGGGTCGAAGCTACCGGCGGTCAGGGCTCCAGAGAGAGGAACCTCCTAACAATGCGAGCCGTGTCCAGAAGTACCGCCTTCTGAATCAAGCCCTGGATCCAGCTGCCCAACGAGAGCCTCCTCAGGTCTTTGTCGAGGCTCTTGGCTATTAAGCCATTGGCTGTCACGACTATCGGCACAATGATTGCTGAGTCCACATCCCACATGTCGACAACCTCGCGAGCCAAATCAAGATACTTGACTTCTTTATCTTTCTCGGCTTTCACGAGGTTACCGTCATGCGGGACCGTTATGTCAACAATCATTGTGCGCCGCTGTACTCGATCCACCACCACTATATCAGGCTTATTGGCAATAATAGTCCTGTCAGTGATGATGGATCGATCCCAGTACAATGTCATATTTCCATTTTCGAGAACTGGGTCGGGCACGTACCTGTAGTACGGCACTTCCGATTCCACAAGGCTGTATTTCAGAGCAAGTTGCTGATGGATAATCCTAGCTACAAGGTTGTGTCTATGCAAGTACTCTTCGTTAGCTAGACGAGAACACCCGGAGATAATGTGTCTTATTGATTCCCCCGGACGGTGACATGCCCGACAGATGTCAACCGTGCCGTCTTTCACAATAAATCTCCGGTAATTGTTCGTCATCATAACTTCGTCCATAATTGCACAAATAAAACCTTCGGTTTCTCCAAAGAGGTCACCGAAACGTAGCCAGGTCACGGACGCTAGAAGATCTACATCGGGTCCATGTAGGGCCCGGAAAAAGCGTCCGTGAAGCTCCTTACTCTGCCATACTTCCATGCGATCATTAGTGTCAAGCACTACAGGTTTGCGCCAGTTCTCTTTGGCCAAGGAGAGCGGGGTGAGGCCCTTGTCCACCGCGACCACATTATGATGCATCCCCACCTCGGCTTCTAGGAAATGTTCCCTGAGACTGCATATCTCGCGATTGTGTAGGGTCTTAGCGTTTAAAAAGCCTCGACCTCCACACTTTCGCGGGATATACAGTCTCATTACCGATGATCGTGGGTGATGCATTCGGTTTGCAGTCAGCAGTGTACGGACCCTCCTATCCAGGGCGTCGAGTTCGGTCTGAGTCCATTTGAGTATGCCGAAAGAGTACATCAAAACTGGCATGACCCAACCGTTAAAGGCGCGCACCTTGTTTCCGCCTGACAGAAGACTATTTAACACTTTCTTCAGGCGGCCAAAGAAGCGCTCCTTCAACGATTGCTTCATGTCAGTACCATTGATGTCCAACGCTTCCGACATACCCAAATACTTATAGGTTTCGGATGCGGAGAGGGCTTTAAGGTTTATGGAATCCGAGAGTTGGGTTCCCACGGATTCCACAATCTCCCCTCGCTTTACATGCATGACCGCACATTTGTCCACACCAAAATCCATCCTGATGGCGCTACTGAAAGTTTCAGTTACTTTCAGTAGCTCCATTAGTTGCAAATTGTTGGGGGCAAAGAGTTTTAGATCATCCATGTACAGAAGGTGAGATATAACCTGACCACCTCTCCTCAGCCGATAGCCTAGACCTGAATCCTCCAGCAGTGTGCTTAGAGGATTCAAGGCTAAGCAGAACCAAAGCGGGCTCAAACTATCGCCCTGAAATATGCCTCGCTCGATCCTTATCGGCTCGCTATTCCTCAGGATATTCCGACATCCTGGATAGCGAAGGACCGTCCTCCATCGCCCCATACATGCCATCAAGAAGGTGCGCAGAGTTGCATCTACTTTATACAACTCCAGCACCCTCATGAACCACGTATGTGGCACCGAGTCATAGGCCTTCTTGTAATCTATCCAACATGTCGACAGATCCTTTCGGGAACGTCGAGCCTGTTGGCTAATGGCCATATCAATGAGGAGTAGCTCCTTAGTACCGCGGGACCCGTTCCTACATCCATTTTGAGAGGCAGACATGATGGAGTTGGTGTCTATATGTTTGTTAATTTTAGCTCTCCAAATGGATGTAAGCACTTTATAGACCGTCGGTAAACACGTGATCGGCCTATAATTTGGGTTAAATATTTTGGGTTCCGCGGTGCTACCTGATTTATGGAGCAGGTGGGTAACTCCTGTTGTTAGGAACTGGGGTAGCGAACCAAACTCCAAAGCCGTCTGGTACTGGGCCGCCAAGCGAGCGTGCGATCTTGTAAACCATTTAATCCAAAAGTTCTGCAGCCCGTCCGGCCCTGGTGACTTCCAGTTAGGTAACGGACGGACTGCACGAGCTACATCTTGGGGGCAGATGGTAATAGCCCCTATTTCTGGTATTGGATTGCAGGCTCGCTTGACTTCCCGAGTCCAGTCACCTTCGGTGTGACTGACAGGCACCGACCAGATACTGCGCCAGAAAGAACACATGGCATCATCATCTGGCAGGCACGTGTCAGCCCCACCTTGGTTCGGTCGCTCCCAACCCCTATAAACCCACCTTTCATCGCTCTGGAAGGTGCGATTCTGAGTGTATCGCTCTACTCGCCGCTTATACCTACAAATACGGTTAGCCCATGCATACACTTTCTGATTCAGGAAGTCGATGCGCTCTGTGACGCAGGACAGATAGTTCTGGGAGCTAATATCAGTCCCTGAGAACGCCCGCCTCACAAAGCGCATCACTCTTGGACGAGTATTGCCGTCTCTGAAGCAGATTAGTTTGCCGATGAGCGCTCTGGCCCCACCAATACGGTGTTCAATTCTGCACTGCCAGGCTGGTACGGTTGGTTTCGGTCGCGTAGCTCTAGAGTCATTGGGAAATTTGACGTGAGCTACACGACATGCCGCTACAGCCGCGCAGTACAAAATCGAATGAGTATCGGTGAGGTCTTCCCAGTCATCAAAATAGTTTGATAACTGCGAATCCAGGACCGCCACCAGCGCCCTATTTATGTTATGCATGGGCAAACGAGGTAAGCGTGGTCTAAGTTCGGGCGACATGAACTGATATTCCCGAATCGCACACTCCAAAGCATTCCTCACTTCCTCATTGCACTGGGTACTTACATTTGTAGCCCTATCATCACTTCCTTCGTCAGCTTGATCAGTGTTGGACTGTGGTAGTACCACAACAGTCTGCGACGGGGGGGCGATGACATGGCTACTCTGCATTTCACTTCGCAGGTGATCAAGCACAGTGTCATCCAACATATGATTACGTTGGATGACCCGCACCTGATCCGACAGTCGTTGTGCCGAAACGTTGACAGCTGGCTCAAGCACCTGAAAAAGAGAGAGCATCCGAACACGGTACGCGGTCAGATTATTTCCCCCCTCTGTAGCCCCATAGTTTGAGCGCATGACGTTTTCATTGATGGATCGTGTCCATCTCATGCGCTGCACACTTCCGCCGGGAGCTGGGACCCTATCAGAGGCCGGTGGGCCTCGAGGTCCTAAGCCGTCCGGCGGCCGGCGTCCTCCTCGTCGACGAGCAGGTGGTGGCGTCGTGGGCGGGGAGAAATACTCGCCGCTCGAGCTCGACGCAACTACCGCGGCTGGTGTCGTCACAGCGCTCACAGTAGCGCTGGGTACCGGCGGCGGCGAGGCGGAGCTGAGCGATGAGTCCGGAGGTGGTGGGCGTGCTTGACGTGCGGCTGATCTTGTCAACATAGTTTCCTCATTTCAATTTCGTCAGTTCTTGTTCATGTTATTTTTATCGGAGGTGACATCTGTCATGTCACCTCCAATTCTGTAGTTTTTGATTAAATTTGTTACATTTTGATGTGTTATGAGCTCTGTTTTGGTTTTAAAGTAATTTTCAATTTTCAGGATTCGTTTCTATTGAAAGACTATTGTAAGACTTGGTCAAAATTATTTTCAGTAATATTATTAGTTAAAATTTGAAATTCTGACGTTTTGTTGACACGGTGTTGCCAATTATTATTATTACATATGCCCAGGTTTACTCACGACGTTTTCCTTTACAGTAGTGCTATTCTGTAGACATCCCACCGTGAAAACTTAGGCGAAGTGAGCGTGGAGTGAGCTGTCAGTGCCACTGATGCTAGGGGATGACCAAGACGGGATGACACTGACAGCTCACTCTACGCAAGTCTTCACGGTGAGGTTTTTACAGAATCGACATGCCGATGTCAGTATGGTCGAAGATACACACTTGCCCGGATTGGAACCCACTACCTCGTGAGAGGCGTTTTTCACGCACTTTGTGTAAAATACTTCATCAACACCGCTTCCAAAACGGTGAAGGAAAACATCGTGAGGAAACCGGCATGTCCTAGAACCAAAAACTCGAAGACATGTGATGTCTATCAACTCGCACTGGGCCCGCGTGGTGGATTACGGCCCACTCCCTCTCACAGAGATTAGGCCTGTGTCCCAACATTATAGACTGAAAACACTCCCTATGCAAAGTATAGGTAATTAAATCATTATCATCATTTCTGCCCTAACCCTTCTCATTCATTCATTCTCCCCTGTCAACCGTCATGACATCATTCACTCCCTTCTCAAAAATATTCCATCCATCTTTTATTTGGCCTTCCGTTCCCTCTCCCTCCATCAACATGAATATTTATCACTATTTTACTCACATGCGTTTCTGGTATTAATGATATTTAATTTACGTATTTTATTTAAAAAACACCTTTAACACTCGGAAGTAAGCCTTTTTTTTTAAAAGTTCAGACATTGTCTTGGTCAGATCATGTGAGTACCATGTAGATTAGTGTCTGATACGTGGGACACTCAGAAAGTTTTCCGAAAATAAAAATAAATGTTCTAGTAAAGATTTTTTTATAAAATCTTTTCAAAGTACCCTCCACTAGCCTCTACACAAAGTTTCATGGGTCTGAACCAATTGTCAAACACTTTTTCCCGTCCGCCTTAGACATCTCGTTTACAGCCTGCTCAAACGCTGACAGCGACTTCCGGCGACGAAAATTAAATGATGTCTCGCGGTGCTAGATCAGGGCTGTAAGGAGGGTGACCCAGGAGTTTGACCGGCGTGCTGTCCAGGAAGTTCCTCGTTTTGAGCGCGGTGTGCGAAGGCGCGTTGTCTTGGTGGAACAGTAGCCCGTGGAGCCCTGTGTTTGGTCGCTTGTTGCTCACAACAGAGAAAACTTCTGCCAAGCATTGGGTAGTATACCATTCAGCGTTGATGCTTCTTTGGTTTCATAAAAGAATTGACACCAAGTAGCCAGTCCAATTGAAAAAGCTTTCGATCAAAATCTTCCCCCAGCTTCTAGATCGCTTCACTTTGGTAGGCGTCCACTAGCTAACACCAAACAACAACTGTCCACTAGCGCTTCGTTTCTGGATCGTAATGATAAGAAAGAAAAATGCGTTGATAAATCCAAGACTCATCCTGTACTGATGTCGTAAACACGCCGAGACGAGCCTGCTTCAAATTTGTTTATCATATCACGGCACCATTCCACCCGGGCCTGCTTCAGAGCATCGGTGAGGTTGTCCTCCTGACGCAAAGATGAAGACGTGTAGAATTTCGATTTAGAATTTCCCGATCCAACATGCAGTATGTGTTGAAACTCGCCTATTGTCTTCGATTAAATTTTTCACTGCTGGCATGTTTTCTTCCGTAACAGCCGTCAAGGGGCGACCACTTCTTTCTTCATCCCCCAAAGTTAGTCGACCGCTCTTGAAATCGTTATACCAACGATACACGGTTGCCTTTGAAGGGCCTTCATCCATGAATGCCATTTGAATTCTATCGTACGATTAGTCGAGTATCAAGCAATCCTTGAAATCGTTAAAAATCATAGCGCAAAAATGTTCCCGGCGCAGATCCATTTTGTTATGAGACACGTAATGCTAAATTAGCTCACAAACAATGTGCATGGAAATTTTGAAATTGGAACGTCCTATTTTTACTTACAAATAATTATATTTTCAAAATGGACTTTATCTGGTCAGTCTCACATACATAGGTACAAACTTTTTTTCGCAAAACTTTCTGAGTGGTATGTGTCAGTGACCTTTGTGCCCCTAAAAAATGGTTGAGCCGGATAATGCTGATCCAAGCGTCATGTTAGGGAACGGGCGCCGACAGTTGCGAATTATTGTTCTCTTATTCCTATATTTTGAATTACTTATTCATTTTACTTTTTTATCTTGTTCTCACATATAAAGAGTGTGTTTCGAGTTTCTTGCCCGTTATTCTTCATAGAGATCTACGTTTTGGAAAGTTTCAGAAAGCAGAAAGTTTAAGCCCCTTGCTTTCTGCTTTCTGAGTAACTGACCGACTCTTAAAGGGCCTGTAAATGGTTTACTTGTAATAAGTGTTTTGTGTTTGAGTTTGAGTTTGGAAGGTCTACGAGAGGCCAAAGCCAACTCGCAGATATCTGAATGTTACGTGCTTTTAATGAAGAGCAGGTGCACCCACGGAAAATCCCCAGTTGGTGTAGGACTATTGCAGAATATGTAAACAACACATATTGAGTTATGGGCCTGGGTGGCTATAATGGATTGGTTACTATTATAAGAACTATTTAAGGACTATGGCTTCAGTCTGACCTATGATATAATACAAATACACGTTATTGTCGTTATCAATTTTAATAAATAAATCATCATCATTTTTATTGCTATCATTTTCAACTGTCTCGTTGGTGGTCACAAGCGCTAGCATAAGGGCCTGGGTTCGATTCCCAGGTTGGATAAAGTGTTATCTGTCTAAGTCTGGATTTGTGCCTGGTTGATCGCAATAGGCTGATAGTATTAGGAACAGGATGTATTTTCATTGATCCTCTATAGAAAATGGAGGATCCTTCGACAAGATGGGTGTTGTGTTTGGTGGGCAACTGCCCGAAGATTGATGTCGGGGCGTTGGATACAGGATAAATTTTTAATCAGTGCAAACTGTAACCATTGTTTTTTTTTATAACTGACGAAAAATGTATATGCTAGAATCATGTGTTGAATTCATGGTTACTACAGTTTGTGCACTGGTTAAAAATGTATCCTGTAAATGTTAACTCTGCTTGCGCGATGCAGGATTTTGCGTGACGTCAGTGTGATGCGTAGCTCGCATGTGGCGGTGTAGGTGCCGCCACAGGCTCGCCTCCTATTACATAATCTGCCTAACCCTACGGGGATCAACATTCGTGATGTTATGTTATAATTTTCAGGTTACCTCCGCGATGTGACAGGCGGTTACTCCTGGTGTTTCTACGGCATGGGCTCGTGTATGGTCCTGGGTTCAATACCGGTGGTAGCATTCCATCTGTGCACCAAAAACGAAGACGACTCTTCCGTCGATTGAAAAGTTTAACAAAATCTTTATATTCAGCAAAAAAAACCGTTTAATGCTTTTATAAATGGTATTTAAACAATTTGGGGTCTTATCTGATAAAATACGTTGGTCAAAAGAATTGTTTTAGAGGGTTTAAAATGTTGATGTAGGTAATTTTCGGGGTCATAAAAAGTCTTGTTGGTAATTATTCTTGATCTAAATGGTGATAGTGTGTCTGTAATCTTGTTATCTATGTATCTTTATGTACATTACGTTCAGTTATTTTACCTATGAGTTTTTATCACTGTCAACAATGATCTTTATGCCCATTGAAATAAAGTTGCTGTTGGGTTGCTGCCATTGACAAGTCTGTCAAATAAGGATGATGAATAATACTAAAAATCTATGTAAAAATAATGCAAATTCACAGAAGGCCTAGTAAAAATGAGTTACACGAAAAAATCTGTTAATCGATGTAAATATGAAGAAGATACACGCTTTAAAAGTTTTTGGAGGGGAATATTCCCGTCCTTGTCGCGCGGTACGGTCAATGTCCGCTGGTATGAAGTTACATAGTCGTGACGTCACTTCTACGATAGTGCTGTCCTTGTCTAACACTCATTTTAAAACGTTTATTTCCTGGATTTTTTTGAGCTTTTACACGTTTTGTAATATTATTTGCACTATTTGAAAACAACATTTTTTTTTGATAAGTCGTCATACCTATTAGGCCGCTACTAACGAGTTGTAGGTCGTAGGCTCGAACCCAGACAGGCGCTTTACTTTGCGTAAATTATTTCATCTCCACTGCTCTCATAACGGTGAAGGAAAACATCGTGAGGAAACCGGAGAACCAAAAATTCGAAGACATGTGACATCTACCAACCCGCACTTGGCCCCCGTGGTGGATTACGGCCCACTCCCTCTCACAGAGAGGCGGCCTGTGTCCCAGCAGTAGGAAGATAATAGGCTGATTATGCATCCCTATTCACAATGATCTTTAGAGTCGTCGCAATAAGGTTGCTATTGGGTTTCTGCTGTCAAAGATAAAATAACTGTGAATTGTATGTACAATTTTCTGCCAAAAATATTTTTGAATAATTTGATTTGAAAAAGTTCCTTCTTTGTAATATGACATTCTGTTTCTCGATGTTTGACACACACATATTCAAAGTTTAAACCACATGATTTCCTCGACTTGACTCAACCTCACATAAGTGAACAGTTTCCTCAGTCGAGGTGAGTTTGAGTTGAGGAACCAACTGTCAAATATAAGGTACGTCGGCATTCCTAAAGGTAGCCAATAAGGAAGTTTTAACCAAAACACACGTATTTTAACGTTAAAATACGCGTATACGTGTTCATTGAATATTGATGTATTCGTGACGTATCACCTCGAAATACACTCGAGGGACCTCATAATTTCCTTAATCTGACGACTATAAATACCGATTTTGAGGGTCTTCCGAGGCACGCCTTGAGATCTCCTCGACGGAGTTGTGAGGGGAGTAACTATACGAGGTTACGACTTAGTATATAAATAAAGAAAAAACAAGCAAATAGTTAGTACATTGTGTGTGAGTATTACACATACCCAGTGTAACACTTACACACAATGTATTTGCTTATTTTTAATTGGTTTTTCGAAACCTAAAAAAATGTTAAGCCATAGTAAAATAATTTAAAAATGGCGAAGTTCAATGAGTGTTAAAGTAGATGATAGACAGAGACAGCATATAAGTATCTGACGTGACAACACAGGAACGCCTTACAATCTACGCGCTATTCAGTACAATAATCATTTTTGTGTGAGACGGATAGAAGAATAATTTCAAAAGTGGGTAACTTCTCCTTTTTTCCACCGATGTTTCTTTTTTTGCAAGTCGTCTTTTTTATGTCTTACTGAACATTTTTAGAATAAGTATTTATTAATGTATATTTTTGATAGTACCTAGTGAAACACTCTTTGTAATGCCTTTCGTTTGACAATTCGATAACATTCATTGCGTCATTTACGTGGTCGATCAGACACATTTTTCAAACAAATAAAGCAAAGGATTAGGTTTTTCTGCCAAAATCCTTCGGATTGTGAAAGAGCAAAGCAATTGTGGTGTGAGTATTTTAACGCCAATTTAATTGATAGTATGTTTGTAGATAGAAATACAAAAATGGTTAGAGAAGAAAAGGAATGTTTAAATGCTGTATGAATGAATATCAGGCCGTTAATATTAAAGTTAAAAAAAAGTTAACGTTTTTGTTACCAAGCAATTAGATTTTGTTGTAGTTGGACAGTCAGTGACCTGCATTACCCGACTTCCCCTCTTCTTCTATGCCAGAGGGGTCAGGTAATGTACAGTACTGTCCGTACTATAGTTGTCGCGTTTTAGCATGGCAATAGCGGTCATTGCCCCTTTCCCTAATATCTCTTCGTAGGAACTAAATATGCATTGTTTTTCGTTATTGGAACATGTTGAAGGTAACGATAGTTGTTTCAGATTTTAAAAATGTAAGTGGTTCAATGATCGCTATTGCCATGGTAAAAGTCGACAACTTTAGGCTGAACTAGCCAGTTAGGACTAACCAGTTTAGCCTAGGACGAAATAGATTTTTCTAGTTTTGGAAAACCCAGTTGTTTTCTGAGAGCAGTGGTAGCCCAGTGGTAGCTCTTTACTTTGTGTTTCATCACCACTGCTCTCAAAACGGTGAAGGGAAACATCGTGAGGAAACCGGCGTGGCTTAGAAACAAAAAAAAAAAAAAAAAACATGTGACATCCGCAAATCCGCACTGGGCTGCGTGGTGGATTATGGCCGACTCCCTCTCACAGAGAGGAGGCCTATGTCCCAGCAGTGGGAAAGTTATAAGTTGTCTATGTAGTTATTTTCTAGAATGTAGCCTACTCTTGGATCAGAACGAACTATTAGAGAATATCTAGTACGAATATTAGTCAGTGAGGAAGATGGCAGCATGTCAGCAGGCTGACTGACCGTAGAAATGACATTTTTACAGTTCAACAAACATTCATTGCGTTATTTACGTTGTTGAGCAGAATTTTATTCGAACATATGAAGCAATGGATTAGCAATTTCCTTCAAAATAGTTCGAATGCTATGGTTTCCTAGGAAAGCGCTGCCGTCACAAATTTTACGAAAGATACATAAAAGCATCTCTCTGCGATATGACATCTTTACTCGCTCTTTGGCGGCATTCCAGAGGGTGACATGTGACGTATTGTCATCTGTTTAACTTGTGCCGGTACTCACTCTTAAGTGCCGATTTCACCAATGTTACTGAACGCGTTCAGCACATCTAAAACGCGTTCATGAGCGCTTCAATATTCCATAGAAAATAATGACACTGACGCTATTAAACGGAGTTTATGTACTGATCGCAATCAATTTCATCGGTGAAATCAGACCTCATTTACGTTCAACAGGTAAAAATTTGAACCCCATCAGTCAAAATATGGCAGTTTAAAAACAATGTTTTTTTTTTCTTGCTGATGTGTTATTGTTTGTTGGGTGACGTCTCTGAGTGTGAAAGTTGTGACTACATTTCGACCAACTTTTCTGTGCAACGGCCGTTTTTCGAAATAAGATTTTGAATGGGACACAATACGATCGGTATTTGTTTAACTTTTTGATTTTCGTTTACAACCATCGACACCAATTATTGCACGGATTAGTTGGTCGTACTATACATTGCTTCAACGGGTCCAAAAAAAAAAAATACGGCCGTCATGAACATCCGTCATTTTCGGCAGTATTCGACATCAAGGTGTCAAAAAACGCTCTATATTTGGACAGCCGTTATTGTGACCGTTCACCGCTTTCTTAGAAAACCGAGGATTAACCTTTTAATAAAGTATTGCCTCTCAAAAAGGCTATTTTAATACCTTTAGATCTTTGATTAAACTGGTATCTTCATACATTAATATTCATCATCTTAGCTAGATTTAATAATTATTGTGTTATAATTACCTAGTTATTCTGCTTAAAACATGTAAAATTTAGAAGGTAATTTTTAATTGTTAGTACGAAACGATATGGGCCTTACGTTCAAAGAATATTTTTTATTAAAAAAAAATGATGCGATCATAAATAAGGAATAGGTACTTTTAATTAATTTCCCGCCATATTTTGACGTTTTGCTGTCAAATTAATTAACATCAATACGCTTTATGCATAGAATTTGTAAGTACTTCATAGGTATTTGATATAAGTTACAAGAATAGCATGATTATATTTTTTTTACCTGAATCATTGTCTGCGGGAGGGTATCTAATTCTTATTTTGACCGCATCTTAAATTAGCCAGCGTTTTTAATCTGGCCGTTAACTACTTTCAAGAATACTGCCAGCACTGTGTGCTTAGAAATATAAACCATAATTTTGAACAGTACATAAATGTAATAATAACCGATGCAATTCAAGTGTTTTACACGATCTCATATTATAAGTAGGTATTTTATTAGAATAGTTGTTGTTAAATTGAATGAAGATAGTTTAATTTTGAATACAGTTGTGGTGAAAAATAAGTTATGGACTAAAAAAGAGGGTGTTTTTGCGACTTTTGGTAGGAGAAAACCTTATGGGTTCGCGTCGGCGACATGTTAACGTTAGAAGTATATCTGTAGCTGTAGCATGACGTTATGTTGTGTGCCGATTGATGTGAATACCAGACGAATATTAATAAGTTTTAATTTAAAACTTTTAAAATTGAATTTTCGATTCTACATTTAATTTAAAAATTCAAACAAAATCCCTGTTTTTTCATAGATTTAATTTTCACAGCTGCCGGCAGTTCCAATGATTGCCAATGTTTTTTTAGGACTGCTAAGGGAGAGACTGGATAGAGATATACTCTTTAATGTATGCCAGGAAGTCCAAAAATACACATAAAAGTTACTTGCACACAAGTGTGCAAGTACTTGCATGACATTGTGACGTAAAAAAAACTAAATCAATTTAAATCTAATATAAGATTGAACCTTAAAACTAATATCACTGTTATAAGTACCTAGGTATATGCTGTTGGTGTTCCTAGGTACTTATTAATTAAATTAAATAAACAAACAACAACAAGCCCAATACGTGGCAGCCCGGAGTCTGCATTTGTGCCCGGTTGATGGCAACAGGCTCGCCTCCTATTACATGGGACTTAAACATAACCGGCGAAATGTCGGTGTAAAAGTATACCTCTGCCTAACCCTGTGGAGATTACAGGCGTGATGTAATGTTGTGTTACACTAAAACATGGGAATGTCACAATAGCATGCGAGTTACTTGCATACTTTTGTGCAAGTAACTTGCACACTTTTACATATATAGGTTAATTTTCCATTATATATCAAATTCCGCCGAAATAATATCTTTTTTCTGCTGCTATTTATACTTGATACTTGCATACTTTCGTACAAGTATCAGGCGTGTGCTTTAGCGGCTTATTGTTAAAATATTGCTTCCAAGTTGGGTCTTCTTAAGTACAGTCAGCAGCAAACGTAAGTGATTTTAGGACAAACTTGTTTTTGTCAATGAGAATTTGCTAATCATTAAATAATAAATGATTTATATCTGTAAATCTACCTGTATACCAAAAAAAAAATTGTCGTGCGTTAGTCTCGCAAGAAGTCGAAAATGATTCGACCGAATGTGATGAAACTTTGATGGGTAAGGCATTGCATCGCCTAGCCGCATTACCCCGTCGGATAAAAAAAAACACTCTCACACGTTAAAAAAAATACTCAGTACAAGAATTTACTGCGTTCCTAAATATGAACTTGGCGATAGGTTAAAACCAGATGAGGTCAGTGTTTACTATCAGACTACTCTGAGAAAAATACCGAAGCTCACAGGTCGCAGTGTCTTTTGGAAGCCCGTCATAATCTTGGTCAGATGATGTCAGCACCATGTGTATTAGTGTCAGAGTAGATCAGAATTATTCTTCATCATCTGCGAGCCTTTTCCTAACTATGTTTCTGCCGGCTATCCTTTGGCAAGACCGTTTGTCAGACTTTCGAGCTTCCCGTAATGACTGTCATAGATTAACGTGCTTACCGACGCACGGAGAGGTCTCAATATGTGATAACTGGTCACCCACTCACGAACTGACTGCAATAAGAGTAGCTTACCATCGATCGACCCATGCGGCTGTTATAGTTTTGCCACGAGCCCCTTTTTTTTTTTGTGGGAAATCATCATATGACTTCTCCCGTTCTGGGTGGAGCGGACCCACCCGTGTTCCTTCAGTTGCCTGTGCCAGGGCCACGGTTACTCTTTTGAATTACCCGCGACCCTGAGGCGTCGGCCCTATCGGACCCCGTCATTTTGTGCTGACACATCTTTGATCCGTCGACCCAAGCCTGGAAGCAGGGCCGGACGCGAGAGATCGTCGCCGCCGATCGAATAAGATTATTCGGTAGAAGAAAACTAAACGAGAAACGACTAACGTAACGAGGTAAAGGCTATTTGTTTAAATAAAACGAGAAAAATATTATTTTGTTTCTGCTGCTTTCTGTACATGTATGTATAAACGTGGAAATAACAAGATGTACGTTTGATATGATTGGAAAGGTAAATAGTTAATTGCTGTTACTTTTTGTATTGTGAAGGTTTAGAAAAACAAGGTAAATAAAATTATTATACAGTAGGCCACTAATACCCATCGATAATTTGGAGTTGAGCAATTGCACTTTATAACGATAAATGTTTAACTGATCCTCAAAAAACTTATTGAACATCTAATGATGGAAACTCTTATAAATTGGTGAACCTCGAAATATATTTTGCGCTTCTAATGGTGCACACTTTTTTTAATAATAGTGCATTTTTCAAGTCTCTGGCGTATTCTCGCAGTTGAGCCGGCGAGCGCTACATCCAAGGTCCCAGTTGCTTGGCTATTTAGTATTTTTAAGAACCCAAAATATAATTATTTAGGGGACACTTTTTGGGGAAAAAGTTGGGCGGCGCCTACCTATTGTTTAGTGGCCCATTGTATTATAAATGTGTTAAAAAGTCTGTGATTAAGAGGAAAAGGAGGTTTACATACCCCCTTTTTCTACGTGCGTTGAAGAGATTGTCACTAAGTGACAGAAATGGGTCTGCCGGACTTTTCTGTAAAAATCTCACCGTGTAAACATACGTGAAGTGAACTGTCATGCCACCTGATGCTAGGGATTGACACTATTGACAGCCCACTTGATACTAACTTCACCTGAGTTTTCACAGTGACATTTTTAATGAACAGCTTGGCAGTTTTGTGAGAGAAATTTTGTAAAGGTACAGCCGAACAAACGTGATCAATATTAGCTAACTAATTTTCAAGCGCGCGTGTGATCGATTGAATGAAATATCTACAGCCAGTCGCAACATTTCATGATTTACTAATTTATTATTTAAATGACATTTTATTTAATTTTTAAATAATTTGATTTGGAATTACATTTAACTTTATTTTATTAATATTTGAATGTCATTGTCTAAGGCTAACGTGATGATCTGGTTTTATCTTTACTTATAATTAACATCTCTTGCATGCTGACAATGTGTGTTGTCTATCCTATCTTAACTTAAAGGTACTCAAAATATCTTATCATTTGACTTCCATTTAATTTTCATGTGTCTGCGTGTCATGTGCGTGGTAGATTACGGCCAACTTCCTCTCAGAGAGGAGGCCTGTGTCCCAGCAACATTATATGATAATTTAGTTCTTAAAACCGGCCGTTCGTTTTTATTTTAAACTTGTAGGTTGTAGGTCGTCTAATAGTGGCCGCGATCACAGTACGAATATTGGCACACCAACGCTAGAGCAATTTGAACACGTTAACTTGGCCGTACCTTTAAATATTAAATTATTTTAAAATTCGCGGTATTAGAGATAGTGAGGATTTATTTTTGATTAAGTAGTATGATTACAAAGTAGTTTAATTTAGTTTTGAGCATAAATACGTGTTTTAACTTCTTTATAAGAGGTATTTATTGCAATTGCAACACAGCCAGTGTAGATACAGTACCGAGTGTATCAATTTCAAATTCAAAACATTTTGAAATGGTTAAATACCTATTCAAAGAGTAAGTTTTTCTCCTAGTAAATTTAGGCAATGAATAGAAAACCATCGATGAAATGATTATGCCACTATGCAGGCGACACACGTAACACTAAACCTGCGCAAAGAACTTGCACAAGAAAGTATTGACGAGTAGGATGAAGAAGCACATATACAAGGTGAAGACGACAATACCTTAAACTTCGTATGTAGTGAGAGAGTCGCAACCGCATTCTGAGAACTGTATCGGAGAGTTTCAGCTCTCAAATTATAAAGCAGTTTGTGTGGAGGGTGATTGGTACTAATACTAGACAATAAGTTGTTTTAATATTATGACTAACACTCTATGGATGCTTTGTTCAGAAATAAAAATCATTTTTTATGTTTTTTGTTGTTTAAAATTAAAACACTGGCAATATTAATTATTGCCAGTGTTTTAATTTTTTTTCGTATTGTTGCCTCTTGCCTCCACAAAGTTTATGTCATTAATAGGCACAACGGCGTCAGGCGTACTTGTGCAAGAACTGCAAGTAGGTTTATCATTGCATGTGTGGCCTTACACATAGATTGCTGTGAACATCATATTGTTTTTTAATTTAGCGTAGAATAAAGAGAAAAGTATATTTTTGTTATTGTAAAACGGTAGTTATTTGGAAGGATTGAAGTAAATGCTTTTAATCAGCAATTAACTAACCTTCTATCTCTATTTAAACATAGGTATATTAATAAAAATGAAATGCTGCTCGTTGGAAAGCGCATCACTTGAGCACGGCTGGAACGATAAGGCATTTTTTTTGTTTTAAAATGTTCGTTAAAGTCCAAATTAGGTTTTCATGTAAATTCGGGAAAAATTCAACTCAAGACCATATTGAAATTTTTATAGGACAACGTCTGTCGGGTCAGATTTTTAATAATAAAGTAGAGCAGCTACTCGACGCTCAATGTTGCAAATTTTAACAAACATTGCAAGTTTTTTTTTTGGTTGAAAAACAATATAGTATACTTTCAAAATTGCACAAAATTAATGTAAACACGTGAAAGTGTGACATCACACCATAAAAATAATAAATGTGTTTTCATCATCTCAACTTCTATTTAAAAAAATGCCTTTAACTCCTACAAAAGTATGCAAACATGCTTGCCATTATTTACAATAATAACTACTAACTGGTGGATATTACAACAAGCATACAAGCATGATACAAACTATCTACATAACATGTAGCATACAAGCAACTTACATTCTTTTGTGCAAGTAACAGCTATGGATATTCCAGATTTATTATCATAATAATTGCTTAGGTATTATTTGAGCGGAGGTTATAAAATTGCAGTTGACTGTACTAATATTTCTCTAATTATAATTCATTCGACTAAAACGATAATTTGTTAGTAACTTTTCCAATTAAGGCCACTTAAATTCTCGTTTTAAGGTGGGGGTGGATTCATTGCCTCCTAAAACATTTGTTACTTAAAAGTAGCTAGATATTACAACAAATTAATTTAATATTGTTTATTCAAAATGAGATGTTTAAAAAAATGCGTAACAAAGTTGTGTTAAATTAATTTTTATTCTTTTTTGTAGCTGTGTACAAGTGCCATTAAAATTGTTGTAAATATGTTGCTTGCAATTGAAGTAACCTACTTGCGCAAGTTTAAGCTGTCCCAATCTTCCTTGCATTCCTAGGCAAAATATATCCATGCACATAATAAATTATCCTGACACATTGTATTTTAATTTTTACGATATTTCGTAACATTTTTTTCAGAGGGGTTACCATTAAGTAGCTCAATAGGAATTCGTCATTAAATCGTCAGGTCTTATAAACTTTATCTGGTTTTAGTGACCCCTAAAACATTTTCGGTGATTTGCTTGTCCTCTCTCATTATAATGTTAGAAATATAAAAATATCAATTGAAAGTAAAAACAATAAAAATTCTGTAGTGTAACGTGGTGAACAATAATATCATCATTTTAGAATTAAGTGGTGTCGAAAGTCGTTTTATTTCTATTATAGGCCCGTGTTGACTTTTAGCGAGTTACCTACGTGTCTGCAAGTACTTGCATAAATATTATTTACTTATTTAAGTTTATTTAAATAACATAAGTGGAAAATTATTTTAGACAAAACAGAGCGCGTAAAAAACAAGATTATTAAATGCTTAGGCTTGCCCCTTGTTACATGGGACCTTAACATAACTGGTGAAATATGACTGTACCATAGATACGCCTCTGCCTAACCCTTCTGGGAATACAGGCGTGATATTATGTTAATTTTTCTGCAATAAAATTATAACCAATAACTTCCAAACTCACGAACGCCATCTATTACCGCTTATCAGTACTACTTGTCTCCAGATAGCGCCACAACATGGCGCCACAAAGTCCACACTATCATAGGTCATCCGATCAAAATATACATATTCAATGAGTTTTTGATCTATTTTAATAAAAATAAATAAATGTAATCTATTCTAATTGATGTGTTCAGACACTTACAGGTAATTCCTCTTCATGTGGGGCAGAGAAGTTAAAAAAAAAAAAAAAAAAAAGTTTCTTAAAACGAAGACAGATGATTATGATAGAAAAAAGCCAAGTTGTTGACATTGTCCATTTAATTAAGATCGTTTGAAAGAGCAGTTGCTATAATGAAAATTGCATTTGCCAAAATGAAGGGGGATCGCCAACAAAATGCTGGCCGTGCTCGCGGAAAGGCTTGATTGCATCATCTCCCACCATTGTAAGCGGCCAATGCGATTAACAAACCTCCTTTAAATAATAATGTAAATTGTTTATTATTAAGATTATTTTTATTATTGTTTTATTGTGTAAGACTTATTCTTATTAATTTAATATGAATTGGATAGAATTAGTTTTGTTGTTTAAGTACCTAATGTGACTGTATGAGTGTATTATTTCTATTATGAGTCAGTGATACTCGAAATAAAATAATTATATTTAATTTATAAATTAATTTAAAAAGTGAAAACATTTTAGATCTTTTTTATTGACATCTATGCTCTTATGTCTATGCTCCATGGAAGCACCTGTCATTGATAATGGCGACAATTTTTGTTTATTACCTAGCCTTATCAAAGGTTTTATAACCCTTCAAGCGTGATGATAAATTGTGTTGAAGACATTGCTTAAATGAAAGTCAGTAATGATGAAAATTGAAAAATGATCCTGTGTGACGTTTCTTTTTAAAGCTCGTTGTGTTTACGCTCGGGTTGTATATGTATGTACGAAAAGTTTTTTACTTCTCTGCCCAAGCTCAAAGACATAGATTGTAACTTTTACAAATATAATTGATTGAAGGGGTGTTTGCGAAGAGTTTTTATTCCGTGATTAAATCTATGTTTCTTTTATTCCCGGAATTTCCGACGGTATTATATTTCCCGAAGCTTTTTCATTACAATAAGGAAATGTTCACAATTTGTATGATTTGTTTAGATTTTTTAATAGTTTGTGTCTTACATTTTTGTTCAGATCTACCTGATTTCAATCAGACATAGTGTGTTGTAACTGTTTTATTGCATTTGTGATTAATATAATAAAACAAATGGCTGTTACGGCTTCACCTACTAACGGCCGAACCTAATAAAGTATATTTCACAAATTTTGGCGTATTTAGAGATATAAAAACGTATCAATCTCTAGTTTTGATGTCTCAATGAAGCCAAAGTATGCGTCCCTGTAACATGTTGACAGCTATTTGTTTGACAGGGACAGATATAATTATACTGACTCATCAATTGCGATCTGTCTTAGGTTCGGCCGTTACAAGTTACAAAAAAGGAAATATTACTTTGTATAAAAGTGACGCTAGGCGTTTCATACGCCCCAACGTAGTTTGACAAATTACGCTTCTGTGCAAAGTATTTTTTTGTTTTAATTTTGGAAGATAGACGGCAGTACTAGTCTTTTCTGATGTCATTATGAATTTATTAAAATATGGCAAGCTTCGTAGGAGAGCTGACTGAACACGGTGTATTATCACAGGTATGATTTGAAAAAGCCACAAAAATTCAAGTACTTAATAGCCATTGTAATAATTATCTACGTCTACTACTATTGCATTAACTGTTCAATTTGAAAGTGATAAATAATTATGGTTTTGAATAAGGATTAACTATATAATCACGGTTTGAAAAACAAAACAGTAATGTCGTGTAAAAAAACAGCTCTGTGTAAATTTTATTATGACTGTAAAAAAAAAAACAAAAACTTCGTGACTGTGGCAGTGATTTTACATTCTAATAAAATTTCCTTTAGTTTCTTCACCAAACTCGTACCTAATTTTAACAAAAAGGGGAAATAATTATCCTAGCACAGTGCTGCCATAGTGACTTAGCGGCGTGTCACGAAACTAACATAACGACTGCAGTGTGTAACTTGTAAGAAAATTGTATTATTGTCTATGGTCACTTTTAAAAACATTTTTCATAACCGGTCTAAATCAAAAATAAATTATTTAAAATCAATTTATTTGTTCACAAATGTTACAATTCAAAAGTGCCTGTAATGGGTTTATTTGAAATAAATGCTTTGAGTTTGAGTTAAGAGGGTAAGAAGTAACTAAAACTTATATCTGAATTTTTTTGCATTTTCAAAATTTATTATCAGGTATTAGTAGCGACATCTATAATCAAAGCATGTAACCTTTTTGAAATACGCATGGTAGAATGTTTTTGAAAGTGATGAAATTAAAAACTATCATTCTAATGAAAATGAAATAAACTGATAGGTCATAAGTGTACTTAATTAGTATTTTATTGATAATTATCATTTCTTCCTTTTTTCAACTAGTTTTAACGGATGTGCACATGGATTGACTATAAATATGGCATCCACAACCCATGGTTCGACCCCCCCGACCCTTGCTCCCCCCCCGACCCTTGCTCCCCCCCCGACCCTTGCTCCCCCCCCGACCCTTGCTCGACGAAGTGCCAGCCCGCGCCGTAGCTGAGCCTGTAGCTTTAAATTCCCCGATTAATAATAATCAACAAAACCTGATCCAGCCTGTCCCATCTTGCTGTCCTCCCGTCAGCGACGCCCTAAGCCGAGGTCCGTACCCCACAGGGGGTGCCCTTAGCGAGCGTTCGCTTAATAATATAAGTAGTTTTACGCCCCTGGCTGGAGGCTTTGAGTCCGCTTAAGGCAGCCACAGGATAGT
Source organism: Dasypolia templi (assembly GCA_963555695.1). Classification (NCBI taxonomy): domain Eukaryota; kingdom Metazoa; phylum Arthropoda; class Insecta; order Lepidoptera; family Noctuidae; genus Dasypolia; species Dasypolia templi. Next base: position 10,540,540 of record OY743164.1, read on the forward strand.
CCGGTTAAGTAGTCACGACCTCTCAAGGTCAACTACGAGATGCCATACACAAAAAAAAAAAAAAAAAAACCATGGTTCGGGATATCGTTTTACCTACGTAGCGTAAGACTGCTTATCAGAGTAACAGGCTTCCCGTTCGTGCCTACCGAGCCCCAGATCCCAGATTCTTGCCTCAAGAAATAAAAGACCTTGCTAGCTCAGTGACATTATAATTATAAAAGTACAACTCCATAATAATAACGTCATTTTAAAGAAACATAATTTCTCATTGTTGGGATTAACATTTTCTGGGAGTGACTAGCGGACTGTGGAAGACTAGATGGAATTTTAATGACCCAGATATTCGCTGCGAATTGGAATTTGCGTTGCCATAAACTGAAGTTAACATAAAGACGTCAAATCGGTTTAAAGTAGGTACTGCAAACCGATTGCTTTCATGTGGACGGCACGCACTCTGTTTGTGCATGCGTGTGCTTGCCTTATGCCAAATCTGCACCCTCCAGCCGGAATCTTCTAGGTGAAAGTTTTCGCGACAAAGTCCTGAAATTGGGCGATGGGCAGAAACTAGGCGAGAAGCTGGCTAGCCTTTTAGGTTGTATGTCCATGTGCATTATCTTTGATCGGGACAACTGATTTGAGTTAGTTCTGTTTATGTTTCGGATCAAGAACGCGGGCGGAAATTGTGAGTAACCTGAAACAAAAGAAAAACAGTTATTTTCTGCATTTTTCCTATTACGATATTGTTCCCAGTTGTGGGAACTTCTATTGTTTTCCCATTGAAAAACCTTATATATTTAATATGCGATTCAACCTTTTGCAATAATACAGTTGACGGTAAAAAAATAACCTAGAAATTGTGTATTGTAGAATAGTCGTGAGCTGGAAATATCAAGCCCAGATCAACCGTCCTCATCAACCCAGTTACTGAGTAACACGATACTCCTTGGTAAGGCTTGACAAGCAGACTTGCCAAGGGTATCGTGTTACCCAGTATCTATCGGGCTTCTGATGACCAGTTACGACTGTCAAAAGTCATTGATAGATCATCAATGACTTTTTTTTTGGGGATGGCACGTCGCAGGTCAACCTATGAGGTTGTCGTCTGCTTAAGCGGACTTGCCTGTGGTTGCCCTAATAAATTAAGGCCTCCAGCCAGGACTTAAACTAAAATACTAACTAAACGACTATACGCTAAGGGCACCCCCTGTGGTGTACGAACTCGGTGTATGAACCTCTGCTTATGGCGTCGCTGGAAGAGACTAGCTGGATCAGGATTTGAGTGATTTTGGGATGAATTTAAAGCTAAAGGCTCAGCGGCGCGGGATGGCTCGAGCAAGGGTCGGGAGGGGTCTATCAATGACATCCGAGAGTAACGACATAAACGACTTAAAGTCGTATATGCGTAGATAGGGGGGGGGGGGCAAGGATGGGCAATGCCTACCCTAGAAAAAGCGATAGTACTGAAGACTAATCTGTTACTATAATCGCTTTTTATTACGGTTCCGTACCTCAATAAGTCAAAAGGAAGACTTCGTTGTCCGTCCGTAGGTCCGTTTGTCAGTCAAGACCCTTTATCTCAGTTTGGCTCTCAATAGATTTAATAACTTTTGAACAGTGAAAGCACTATTTTAGTCTCGGTAACCTTACCCACCTTAACATGAATTGTTTTTGGTGGGATTCTTTATTACTAGGGGTCGTTAATGATGTCTCATTGTATGACAGTGGTTAATTCAGCTGTACGGCTGCCCATCCAGGGAGACATCGGCAAGCTTAAAGTTATGCACTTTCGTTCGACCCTTGTGGCTGTTATTATTTAGGCACGAGCCTCTCAGTTGTAAAGGGTTTTTCAATAAGCCGACGGACGATAGGACGGGTCGATGTTAATATGAAATAAAAGAAGCTGTGTTCGAGCTATTATCATTTTTTTTTTAATATAAAATGCAATGTATGCCATTATATATGGAATACCACATCATTTAAATGTCCGCCGCGGTTTCTCACGGTTGCAACAACTCTGCCGCATAGATCTGATCTTAAGGTCATTGGTCGTTTGCGGCCTATTGGCATAGACCTGCGACTTCAGAAAACCCCACAAGATTGTTTACCGAACCGGTTTCAAATTTCGTCACCAAACGCTGGAGAGTAGACTTTGAAGGGCCACCGCGTCTGCCGTAAAATGGGCGCAAAGCGCGCAACGTTTGCACTAACGAACATTCATTTTGAAAATTGTATCATTTGCACGTGCTGCTCAATCGTGTAACTGGTCATGGTGATTTGGCATGAGTTAATAAATAATAAAAAAATAGGTTAGAATAAAATTGCCAAAACAACATGGCTGCCACATACTGCCAACATCGACCCGTCCCAATTGAAAAACCCGTTAGGATTGATAGTAATAAATAAAATAACGTGAGCTCAAGCGACGAATACTTCTCGCCGCCGATGACACCACCACCACGTACGTCTACGCAGAAGGGGCCAACCACCGGCTAGTTTAGGACTCCGAGGCCGACCGACCTCTGATAGGGTACCCGCTCCCGGTGGAAGTGTGCAACGCATGAGGTGGACACAAACTTAACTGTCAACGAAAATATCATGCACGCATACCTTAGAGTAAGAAAGCTATAGAGCTTCGAGTAGCGTGGCGACATGACACAAAATATTCTTTCCAGAATTTTGGAGTGATGATAGGTATAAACATTAATTTGAATCGCGATTTTACAATATATTGTTATAAATTTAACAAAATATTTAAGAAATATCAAAGTTTGTTAACCTAAATATGTTGCTGACTTTGAAAAAACTGGCACGTACTGAGAGACGGAAATACGAGGGCGGGTCAATAAGTCCGTGACTTTTTGAATTTCTGACCTCTTTACTGAAAAAGCAACACTACTCCTGTCAACAGGCATCTGTCAGTTGACTCCTGTCAAAATTTGAACTTGCTGCGTCAGTTAGTTTGTGTTTGACAGCTATCTTTATCAGACTACCCAGTAATTTGACGAAAAAATGGAAAAAAAGTGAATTTCGTGTGCTTATTAAGCATAATTTTTGCGAAAAAAAACCATTACCGAGACCAAGGCAAAGCTTGATAAATACTGTGGGGACTCTGCACCATCGATTTCAATGGTAAAAAAGTGGTTTACTGAATTTCGTTGTGGCCGTACAAGCACTGAAGATGCCGAACGTCCTGGACGCCCAGTTGAGGTCTCTTCACCCGAAAAAATCGAAAAAATTCACGATATGGTGTTGGCCGACCGAAGATTGAAAGTGCAAGAGATTGTGGAAGCCGTAGGGATCTCGCATGGCTCAGTGGTTTCAATTTTGAATGATCACTTGGGCATGAGAAAGCTTTCCGCAAGATGGGCGCCGCGTTTGCTCACAGTCGACCACAAACGCAATCGTGTAACAACTTCACAGGAAGGTTTGGCGTTGTTTAATCGCAATATGGAGGAGTTTTTGCGCCGTTTTGTAACCGTGGACGAAACATGGATCCATCACAACACACAAGAGACCAAACAACAGTCAAAACAGTGGGTTTCTAAGGGTGAATCGGCGCCAAAGAACGCCAAGGTGGGTTTGTCAGCCAATAAAGTTATGGCCACTGTTTTTTGGGATGCACGCGGGATAATCCACATTGACTACCTTCAAAAGGGAAGAACAATCAATGGAGAATATTATGCCAACTTATTGGACCGATTCAATAACGATTTGAAAAAAAAAACCGACCTCATTTGGCCAAGAAAAAAGTTCTTTTCCACCAAGACAATGCAAGGGTGCACACATGTGCAGTTGCCATGGCAAAAATCCATGAATTGGGCTATGAATTGCTCCCTCATCCGCCCAATTCTCCAGATTTGATGAAGTCATCTCGCAATCAAAGGCCTATTTTGAGGACCTCGACAAATCATATTTTTTGGAAGGGATAAAAAAATTGGAGAAGCGTTGGACAAAGTGTATAGAGCTCAAGGGAGACAACGTTGAAAAATAAAACATTTATTTATCAAAAAATCTGTGTTTTATTCCAAAAATCTGTGTTTTATTCCAAAAGTCACGGACTTATTGACCCGCCCTCGTAGTATATCTTTGTCCTTTTCCGTTACGTATAATACTTGTGGGAAAGAAATAGAGCTACCCGCAGTCTATACTTTTCTTTATTAAAGCGCATACTTTGACTGCGTGGTTCGGTCCCGTGGTCGGATTCTCTTTCTGTTTCAGCTCGCAAAGTTTGACAAATGAATAAAATAAATCTGTCATTTTGTCTTGAGCCAGCTGTCAACGTCTCGGCGCAACGACTGTCGGAACAGGTGCGGGTCATCCAGCGTCACAATTTTCTGAATGATGCCGTACTTGATTGGCTATTCCTCGAATTACAGAGTAGCCATGTTACGCCTACTTCGCCACTGGTCGCGGTTCAACTGCAAAATTAACCCATTGCTTCACCGCGAGACCGCGACCTGACCGAGTTGGTGAAGAGGATGATGACGGGCTATATCCGTGAGTTCCCAATGCAATGTACGATAAAGGAGTGAAGATGGTGTCCTCTCCGCCTGGCCTTAGAAATTAAAATAAAATAAAAATGGTTACAAAAATACTTACTTTTTTTCCTTAACGGTTTCTTCTCAGCAGGTATTGTATTCTTTTTGCTAATAAGATCTTGCGGCACCTTGACAGCGTGGCCAGGGTTCCGTTTGGGCTTGATCTGTTTATCTGCCAATGGCAATCTCTTTGGTATTAACGGTCTGTAAAAGACAAGATATAAAAATAAGAGGCAGAGTCCGTCTCACGCAAGAAGTCCTGCGGTAATAACTGAAACTGCAGCCAGACTTTTATTTTGCTACAGTAAAATTACACTTCTTGGAAATTTTATACCTAGCTCTGAATTCCGTCAGCGGCGCGTACCTACAGTATATTATACTGTTATAATGCGTACGTTTTTCAAGAAGTGTCAATTTACTGAAGCTAATTAAAAGTCTGAATACAATTATTATTAAATACACTTGGGAGCAAATAAATCGAGCCACTACCTTTTTTCACGTAAAATGGTAAATATTTTTGGGAATATGGAACGTATCAATTCGAACTATATATCGCCTAAAAGTTAAGTTAATAACCTTAACAATGAGGGTAAATTATTGAATAATAACCTTATTGAATGATAAATTATTGGCTCTGCAAGAAAAATGGTAATTTGGATAGCAAATTTAGTAGGGCTAAAACAGTCCATATAAACAATAAAAAACAAAATTATTGCAAAAAAAATATTCTTAATAACTGGTATTACCCCCCCGTGCCCTGATGCATTCTTGTAGCCTATTAGTCATCGATCTGATCAGAGTTACGATGACATATTGTGGTATGTTCTCCCACTCTTCAAGCACACCGACTTTAAGCTCGGGAATGGATGAAACAGCGGGAACCCTGGCTCGGACTCTCCGTTTTAGCTCGTCCCATAGGTGTTCGATCGGGTTCAAATCGGGACTTCGTGCTGGCCATACCATTTGTTGAATCCCGATCGCAGACAAGTATTCCGTAACGATCTGCGCGGTATTAGGTCTCGCATTGTCATGCATAAACAAGAAATTTTCTCCGACAAAACCAGCATACGGCATTACGTGGTCTTCAAGAATGTCAGTTATGTATCGGTCAGCTGTTAATCCACGTCTACCACTGCCATCGTTGGCGGGGTCGACGAAGACAAGTTCCGTTTTTCCGTCTAGAGAAATTCCTCCCCACACCATACAAGAACCACCACCAAAACTCACAGTTTCTCGAATGCAACATTGGGCAAATCTTTAACCAGGACGTCTATACACTCGGTTTCTCCCGTCATTGCTAAAAAGACAGATTCTTGACTCGTCAGAAAACAAAACTGACCTCCAGTCTTCTAACGTCCAATTAATGTGTTCTCGAGCAAACTCCAAGCGAGATCGGCGATGAGCTACAGTCAATTTTGGGCCAGTTGCTGGTTTGTGTGATGTTAAATTTCGTTCCTTTAGTCTTCGTCTCACTGTCCACCTACTGATTGCGACACCTCGAACGTCACGTAACGCTTGCTGTACCTGAACAGCATTAAGTCCACGGTCGCGCAACGAATTGGTTGCAATAAAGCGGTCGTCACGTTCTGTTGTTGCCCGTGGTCGGCCAGTTCCAGGTCGCCGAACAAAAGCACCAGTCTCCAGATACCTGCGGTATACCCGCTGTACCTTTGAACGACTCAAATGAAGTCTGCGTGCCACTTCACGTTGTCCGTGTCCAACCTCAAGTAAAGCTACAACTTGGGCAGCTTCCATCGGTGTAGTATCCATTTTATCAGGTTATTTTGATTACACAGACACAGATAAAGACAACAATAACAAGTAATATGGGTATGATTAACAAAAACCTCAAATTTAATCTTTTCTTAACAGAGTACAATAAAAATGTCATAAGCAAATTAAATGCGATAATTTTATTCTACCCTTTAAACTTTAATTAAAATGAAATTTTGACAACTAACTACCCTCATTGTAAAGGTTATTAAATACCCTTTTAGGCGATATATGTTTCGAATCGATGCGTTCCATAATACCAAAAATAATAACCATAATGCGTGAAAAAGGAAGTGGCTCGATTTATTTGCTCCCAAGTGTAGTTAGCAGCATTAATACAACAATAGGAGGGTTGTTGTAGAACACACCTTTCTCTGTTTAAGATTGTGCATTTAACCAGTGCCTGTAATGTGATGTAATAATAAAAAATATATACATAAAAATTTATGTCTCCGTCGCATGCCTGTGGCGCCGCGTCTCCGGGACTACTTTCGTTGGACGGACTAGTATTTTTATTAGAATGCGAACGTTCTTAACAGGTTCAGTGCGTTGCGGGTAGCTTATGACACGTATTAGCTTTAATCTCAGTGCGGTGGCCGAAATCGTTGTCTGTTTCGCTGTGCGCAGAACAGTTTTCTAGGTTCTCCTACGAGTAGGAAAGGGATAGATATATTTTTGGTATCGTAATTTTTACTCTTAAACCAAATCCCAAAAAAAATAAAGCAGTGAGGGCAGCATTTATAGGTCGTACCCACCGCATCAATATAATTTTGTTTCAATTCGATACTATACGGGGAAAATATACAATCGTATGCCACCCCGTACCGCACTAAGTTGTGTATGCGCAATAAGTCATCACTTTTACCCGCAAAATAAAAAACCTATTGAGTAACCGAAAAAGCCGAAAACGTGCCTTGTTTTCATTATGTCGTTATCTACCTATGTGGTGAATAATCTTTATGTTTTTTGTTCTAGTGTTGTTTGTTTTTGCTAGAGGAGGCAGTTATTTTGTTAAGTTCATTGAATCTACCAAAGTTACCGAACCTGTGTGGAAGAAAATCTTTTATATTGGTTTGGATGTCATTTATAGAGTATCTTGCCTACTCGGTGTACTTATTATTTTCTTAAACCTCCAAAATATGTAATATGTGCCTTTGCCTAGGAGAGGGACAGTGTAGGCTAGTAAAAAAATGCGATATTCATCATCTTTATTGTATCCCGGCATTTATTAAAACCAAAACATTATATGAAGAAACTACACTTTCTATCATAATACCTATGTATTATTATGCAAACAAATAACACCTGTTACCATAACCTAGCTATGAGAGCAGTGCTCACCTATACGTTTTTTAGAAATACTACTTATTTTGTGAAACGGTATTTTAAACGTGTACTGCTACAATCCTTTTTTTGTTTTGAATAAATAAATAAAATAAATATTTTATTTCTTTGTAAACATTTTTTATTCCGGTTATTAGAAGTTGGTTGGCCCATCACTACTGCCCACAAAAAATCCCATAAAGTGGCGATCAATGTGCGCGGTACGGGTTTCGCCCGATCACGACCTATGCCAGTACAGCCTTTGCACACGCGAAGCCCCATCGCTTCAATTGAATGCAGACCCTCCAAAACAAATTCCTCCGTAGGATTACAGGCTCCCCCTGGTACGTTCGCAACGAAATCCTCCACGTTGACCTCAGGATTCCCACTATCCGTCAGTTTATGAAACGCATTTCAAAGCGTTTCTTCGATACCGCCGCGAATCACCGCAACCCTCTGGTTGTCAAGGCCGCTAGTTATATTCCCTCCACCATCAGTCATGTCCGCCGTCCCAAGCATGTCCTCAACGACCCCGATGACCACATAACTCTCATCCAGGAGAGCAGTAGGGCCACCAGTACAGTGCACAAGAAAGACAAACCGACATTCCGAACTCGCCGCCGAGGTCCCTGGCGAAGACCGGGACCCCGACGTAACTGTCCCCCCTGACCCTTGCTCGACGAAATGCCAGTCCGCCCCGTAGCTGAGCCTGTAGCTTCAAATTCCCCAGATAATAATAATCATCTAAATCAGATCCAGCCTGTCCCATCTTGCTTTCCTCCCACCAGCGACGCCCTTTTTTTTTTTTTTTTTTTGTTCCCGGTGTGGAAAATCCTCATGGATGTCCTCCGCCCTGTGGCGGGCGGAGGGGTCTGTCAGACTCTTACTGACTAAAAACCACCCCGGTGTTCCATCTCACACCTACGCCGGGGTCGCGGGAACACATTATTCTTCCACAACCCCGGCTGGTGCCGGCCCGCTTGCGCGGGCCCCGTCTAGGGCGGGGTAGTGAGGTGTACTCCCCCCGCAACGTCTGCGGTCGGCGCGCGAGGAACACTAGGCGCGCCGCCTTCTCGGGTCCTGATGTTGGGGGGCGACGGATGTCCCCGAATCCGTCGCCCCTGGACCCATTTAGGGGGGCTGGAAGAGGGCGTTGTCCGCCCTCCGCCTGCGCCCGGTGCGCCTGCTGCGGATCGGGAGAGTGGACGAGATCTCTCTCTCCCTTTCCGCAGCCTCCTTCTGCGAGATGACTGTTTCGCAGAAGGAAACCACTGCGTCCCAGGACTCGGCGCTGCCGACCATCGAACTCACTACGGTCGGCAGCGACAAGTCACTGCCTACTTCTGAGATGAGGGCACGGCGCGGCTCCTCCCAAGCGGCACACTCTGCCAGCGTATGCCACGCCGTGTCCTCCCGGCAGTCGACGCAGTGGTGACACCGAGCGTCCGGCTCCCTGTTTATGCGACACAGGTACTTCCCGAAGCAGCCATGCCCCGAGAGCACCTGCGTCGCCCGAAACGACAGGGAGCCGTGCCTCCTCCCGAGCCAGAGGTCGAGCACTGGCCGGACCGCCTCAATGGTGACGAGGCCGGCGGTAGGGCGTGAAAGCCTGTCCCGCCATTCTGCCACCAGGACCTCGCGAAGCTGCGACCGACGCTGCTCCATATGGCGCTGCATCGGCCGCTCGCCTCGCGCCCTCGCTTCCTCGCGCCACCGATAAAGTGACGCGAGCACCTTCGCGTCTAGGTCCCATGGCGGGGATCCGGCCAGTGCACAAGCCGCCTCGTAGGAGATCGTGCGATACCCCCTTATGACTCTGACGGCCATTGCTCTGTGCGGCTTTCGCAGCACAGAGATGCTGGCGGCCGTCAGGTCAGCCGCCCAGATCGGGGCCCCGTAAAGGGCCATCGATCGCACGATCCCCACGTAGAGCCGCCTACAAGCGGCGCTCGGGCCCCCCAAATTGGGAAGCAGCGTTGCCAGCGCCCCGGCCGCGCCCAACAACTTGGGACCAGCGACGCCCTAAGCCGAGGTCCGTACCCCACAGGGGGTGCCCTTAGCGAGCAGTAGCTTAGTAATGTAAGTTTTTCGCCCCTGGCTGGAGGCTTTGAGTTCGCTTAAGGCAGCCACAGGATAGTCCGGTTAAGTAGTCACGACCTCTCAAGGCCAACTACGAGATGACATACACAAAAAAAAACGCGTTACGGGTTGTAAGTTAAGTGATCAATATTTTCGCTCATAACTACTAAGTTTCTTGAGGTATTTTCGGGCGACTTCAAAGTTATATAAAAGGAATATATTGTCCACGAATTCTAGAAAGAACCATGTCCAAAATCGGTTTCTTCATGGAGAAAGAGGATTTCAAAAGTTGACAGTGGTACAGGAAATATACCGACATATCAGGAAACTCTGGTACGAGACACACAGCGGCCGTAAAGCGCAAACTATATCAGAAGCTTGTCGCGTTGAACGTGTTAAAAATATAACTCCTCAAAACTTTGTATATATTTTAATTATTTTGAATGTGAAGACAATGTGGATTTGTTGTTAATTTTCAATGTTTTTTTAATTAAAGTTAGTTTTAATCGTGGTCTGGCAGTTTGAGTAATTTATGTGGCCTACCCAAATGTCCTTTCTTTGGTAACATTCGTTGAATCTTTGAGCTCTGACTGGACAGGTCAACTCATTCTGTGTGGTTCTTTTTTCAAAAGACCATTTCAGACACCAATCTACATGGTCTTCACATGATCTGACCAAGATTATGTCTGGAGTTTAAAAGAGACTGTGACCTCTAAGTCACCATCAGTCATTATGTAGTTTGTTATTATGTAGTGTCTCATCTAGTTTTAACAATATGATTAACGTGTAAAAGTACAAACCTACTAACAGAAATAAAATGATTTGATTATTTACGCAGTTCGTACGTGGCGGTACAGATTTCGCCACATACATTCGTCACGAGAAAGTGGAAACGCTGGTTAAAAGCCGTCGCCAAACTAAGGCATATCATGCAAGGCTAGTCAAGTATACTACTAACCTGGGTGAAGAACCTCGTCGATTGTGAAAGACACCATACTTGAGGTGCGGCGCTGTGGGGTCGGGTCTGTCAGGAAACTGCTGGCTCCACGTTCGAGAGGATTGCAAAGGTTTTTTAGATCTGTGGATGAGACTGAACGAGATCTTATAAGAACTTTGACTGGCTTTTTAACTGACTGCGACGGAACCCAAAAGGACGGTATTTTTTGGGTTTCTCTGTATTTTAATTAATTGTGTACTCAAAGTTCTTCTAACTCAACAGACAGCTGTGCTGCTGGGCAGTTTGTTGCGCCACTTTTTTCTCCCACAAGGAAGTGGTGACGGGCGTTTTGTAGGACTGTCGTATGCCTGAAACTGCGTTTAGCGGATACCCGCGCGGTTCCATACAAAAGTGCTCCGTCGAGGGGTTCCGCGCGGGCGTCCGAAGCGGGAACACGCACGCGACATTAGTAATATCCAAAGGTCCGGGACATCCTCCAACACCGGGCCTGCGTGGCAGATTATGGCCCAATACCTCTCATAGAGAGGAGGCCTGTGTTCCAGCTTTGGGAATGGTATAGGCTGATTACGCTATGTAGGACTCCCTAGGGTCCAGAGATATGTCAAAGACATTTTTAAAATTATAATTACTTTAATCAAAAGTGTCTAAAGGGCTTCTGCTAGTTGCATCAAAAAGTTGCGTTCAAAAAGTGCATAATCTCAGTTTAATTTGAATTTTTCCCCTACCACAAAAACAGAAGTTATTCACACGTATTTCTGTATGCGCGATTCCTTATACTCTCGAATCATTGTAACGGTTGTGTAGGTCTATTGACTCGTCTAGGTCGCGATATTTGTTTTTTATATAACCGAACGTCAAAACTTCATAAGACCGACCCTCTATGTAATTTTGACATTCAAAAAGTGCTGATTCTCAGCTTAATATGAATAATAAATGGGTTTTAAACCCATTACATATAATCTGCCATATTAGAATAAATTTCTTAAAATAGGTAGTTCACTATATGAATGTTCAATAACTTTTGATTTTGATTTTATCTTACATTGATGGCAAACAAGCCAACGACGCACCTGATATTGATTTTCAACAATACCAAAATGGCATCGCAGAAGTTGACATTACAGTGACAAAGCTAAATGTCAAAATGTCACGTGTGCCTGTAAAGACTCCCACAAACAGGCGCGACGCGGCAGTACAAAGTCAAGCCACCGCTCGTCGCGCGACACGCGGTGCTTTGCGTATCTTCACGCACCGGTCCTGCCGCCACGCGCCGCGCCGACGAAAAAGCAACATATCAATGATCTCGCTCCAGAAATTATACAAAAAAATTATCTTCTGTCATCTCTTGTAAGTAAAAAGAAGTAAATTTATAACAGGTGTAAAAAGACATTTCGAAGCCGAGAGTCACATGAACGTATACGCCCCGTCATTATAATATTTTTTGTGCTGGACCATAATATTACACTGTCTGCTCCCCGCGGAAATCTCTGACAGAAAATTCCAACAACACTTTGCCTGACCCGGGAATTGAACCTTGGACGTCATGCTTAACAGTAGCGCTTGCGACCACTACCAGCAAGGCAGATCTGGCTACAACTTCGAGCAGTACAAGCGAGATGTTAAGTTATTCACTAACCTAGAATTCCTGCCAACGCTGTTCTTCATCAACACTGGTAGGACATCAGGAGTCCAAGACTGAGAGTATGGAGCAGGGTATGTTATTTGTCTGTAATTGATGAACAGAAAATTAGTGTACTAGGCGTTTTCTTAAGGTGGGCACGACCTTACGACAAATAATGAAAACACTGGCAATGTCTACGAACTATCAACTCCTAAAGCGCGCGCAAGATTGTTTGGGATGCCAGCACTTTGAATCAATTTCGGCAGAATGATGGCGATTAGGTATTTACTTTGGATCATACATGGAACACAGCACACACTCTCTTGACACCAGTCCGCGTTGCATGGCCACCAAAAAAACCAGTACTGATTGTCGATGGAAGAATAGACCAAACGACAGATAAATAAAAAAAAAGTTGTCATATTGTCTATTCGATCTGTCATTTGATCTATTCTTTTTAAGGTGGTCATTTTACGCGTGCAGAGCGGCTGACTAATATTAAAAATGTTCATAAAATAATCTAATTTCAAAGAAGGCTTAGTAAAAATGAGATAATCGAAAAAATCAGTTAAATCGGTGTAAATTTGAAGAAGATACACGCTTTAAAAGTTTTTGGAGGGGATTATTGCCGTCCTTGTCGCGCGGTACTGACAATGTACGGCGCTAGTATGAAGTCATGACGTCACATAGTCGTGACGTCATTTCTACGATAGTGCTGACCTTGTCTAACAATTATCTTAAAACGTTTTTAACTTGGCCATTTTTTAAGCTTTTACACTTTTTGTAATATGTTTGTATTTGGAAACAAACTGTATTTGAGATTTAAAAAAAAAAGTCATCATCCCAATTCTCGTATTTTTAAGATCGTTGGCATTCTAATCTCAGTCTCAATGGGGAAGGTCGGGCAAAGCTAATTGTAGATGGCGTGACCATAGCTAGGTCCCTACGGCCTACAAAATTTTTGACATTTCGTTCATTCATTTCATTTTATTTTCATTCATGAGTTTGATTTTATTTCACTATTTCGTTATTTTCGGTGATTTCAGTATTTTAAATCAAGTAATTGACATGGAAAGTGTCAGAATTAATATTTCCTCGTAATCACTTTCTTTTACACATTTTCAAAATGTTCACGACTTAAATTCGAACTCAAAAAAATCTGTACGAATATCTTTAAAGCACAATCTTCTAATTTTAGGGGCTTACGAGAAATTCGAACTCCAATTTCTGAGTATCTAGGAACACAACATCGAGTCAACTTTCGCTAAAATAAAATAAAACCACATCACGCCATGTACTTTTAGCTTGTGTTGGGAACTAGCTACGACAGCGCCATTTTGACAGTTGCCTTCCCCATTGTCGCTGAGATGAAATTGCGACTAGATTTTAACAACGTTTTTTTACGAGATTTTGTATTCTGATTTATACGTCGAGATGGCTGCAAAAGAATTATTTCTGATTTCGGCTGCGCACTCTAGATACGAATTTAAAAAAGTTTTTTTTTCTAAAAGATTAAAAAGTATTATGTGCCGACTAGGGGTCTTGCCAATCTTTGACTAGCTATAGCGAATAAAATATTCCATACACCTATTCGATTGAATTTCGAAATTTCGTATGCAGACCGGGAACGTCATTAGCTACGCAGTTTAATTTACATATTGTCGTATAGTCGTCTCCACATTGTCAAGGATATCGACGTGCAAACTGTTGGGTACATGTGTTACTATGAGTTGAGTTCAGCATATAAATCTAGACCCCGAAGTTATACTGTTGTTCACATTCAAATATACCAAAAGGCTTACAATGCTCTGCGTTTCCAATACAATAACGCATTCATGGTATTGTTGCAATTGCCAAAACAACAGATTTCTTTTATTCATTTGTATCTTTGTCTGTTCTATGGTGGCGTAAGACAAGGGTTACACATGGGTGTTAAACACGGAAACATGTTTTTTAGAAAAACGGACCTGTAGTTTCAGTAGTAATTTAAAATTGATAGAGATGCAAATGTTTTATTCGTCAGTAGCAGCCCGGAATCTCAGTGGCGTATTTTAAGATTCACCGCCCTGGGCCGCTATGGCTTGCCGCCCCATATATTAACAAAAAAAAAACTTTTCAGTATTAAATAAAATCCAGCAGTGTGTTGATGTGGGCTGAGAATGATGTTAGGTAATGCAAATACCATTTTGTTTTATGGACAGTTTGGCTAATTCTTCAATGAAACTGTCATAGTAACGGATTGGGTCAAGCAATTGTCTTCTACAGGGTGACAGGGAAATTCAATTCGACCTATTCCTTGAAAAGGGTTATACTAGAGGCCATTAACAGCAAATTGTTTTTAATGACCTCTAGTATAATCCCTTTCAAGGAATAGGTCGAATACCCCGTCCCTCTGTATATTATAAATTGCTGAACTGTTTTAACATTCTCAAAAGTAAATAATTTATTATTATATTAAATACGGAAAACGAACGTTCCGCACTGCAATTGTCACCGCAGTGCACAGAAATATGCTTTATGCTTTTTCAGTCTATGGAAATGCTTCCTTCAAATCATTTTGTTTATTTTCATGGCACATCATCAATAGATTTAAAAGACACATTCTTCTTGTAGATCATCCGCCATATCAATAGGGTATACTTTTTCATTTTTGTTATTCACTCGAAGTTCTGCTTCAGACATTGCATCCAATTTTCAAAAATATGCAAAATTGGCAATTACCACGTCATACGAAGTTTTGCACTTTCTTATCTCGCCCAACAATTAGTCGCTAAATGGGAAGGAGGTATTAACCCTGAAATGGTCTCGTCCTTGTAACAACACTTCTCCCTCGCGACACTCATCGTCTTGTTTCTTTCTTTTAGTAATAGATAATTAATAATTTTCTTTTACTTCAAAAGTATCAAAAGATTCCCGTTGATTTTCTACAAAAGTAGTGAGTGACTTGTAAAGCCTGGAAACTACAAACTACCTATCTACGTCTGTTTCGACACCTTGTAGAATTTTGGAAACTACCTTTATTAAATTGTTAATACAGCGGGTTAATTGCGTAACACACTAACAGAAGGAATGGCTTTCATTTTGAAAATTTAACAACATTCATTGCGCTATTTACGTCGTTGAGCAGTTATTTCTTCGAATATTTGCAAAGGATTATCCTTCAGAATTATTCAGATTCTGATCAATACTGTGTTACGCAATTAGGGCGCAGGTCTCCAAAACTCCGATATTATTGCAGTTTCTAGTGAATTTTGTTGAGCCAATAGCCGTTTTATTTAACTGGGTGGTTAATCATCAAATTACTTTTGCCGCTCTGGGTGGAGCGGGAGGGCGTGTCAGACTTTTACTGGATGAAACCGTGTTGCTTCAGTTGCCTGTGCTAGGGCTACGGTGTCTCTTTCGATCAACCCACGACCCTGGCAGACATCGGCCCTATCGGACTCCGTCAATTAGTGCTGACATCTCTGAGGCGCGCGTGGAACACGACGCGCCGTTGACCCGGGCCTGGTCCATAACCGGACTGCGACCTACCCATTGCTCGCCGTCCGCAAGCCCGCGCCTACGGTGTCCGGGAATCTACAGGCGATTCCCGACGACGGCCCAGGGCGTCTCCTGTGGCGACTAGGGGCGAGAGGGCGCAAGGTTCTCTCCCTCAAGCGCTCCGCCTCTTCTTTCGCGAGCATTACTGCTTTGCAGAAGGAGGTGACGGCTTCCCATTCCCTCTCGCTCCGTTCCATGGGCTGGACCAGGGCCGGACGCAAGAGATCGCCACCGCCAATCGCCTCCGCGGGGTCACGGCGGTGCTCCGCCCAAGCTGGGCAGACCTTCACCGTATGTTCCACCGTTTCCTCGAGGCAATAGCCCTGCAGCTCAATTTTTTACCAAAGCTTTTTGGTGGGCAGAGTCACTTTTAAAGCTTCTAGAGCCGCTATTATTTGGCTCCAATCTTTATCAAGGCTGGTACAAGCATCGTCTCTCGCTGACCATAGCTCTCCCTTAAGGATATAAACGAAAACGACACGAGCAACGTCGAAACAGCCTGACTAATCCGGAGTCTCCACGGAGTCCGACGGACACGCCGCCGCCCCGCCGCCGATCAGTAAGCGATAGCCCGCGTCTTGATGTCTATCAAACTTACAACCGTTACAGTTTGAGTTTTGTTAATTAGGTAGGGTTTTTTAATTTCTTCAGGCATTTTAAGTCAATAAGAAAGACGCACAAAGCTGAGCACGAGGTGCGGCTTGATCCGCCCCCCGCAGCCAGCCGCCCCGGGCCGTGGCTCTTGGTCCTGGGGTAAATGCGCCCCTGCGGAGTCTGGATTTGTGCCCGGTTTATGGCAATAGGCTCGCTACTTATTACATGGGACTTAGTAATTTATTTTTCTAATTTAAGCGATTGGATACTTAAGTTTCTTAACAATTTCACTGTCCGTAAATTAGACACAACAGTTAAATAATCAACCTGAACCCTATGTGGTTCATGGAACAGCGAATGGGTTAAGTTTATCAGAATCTTATGTTTACTTTTGGGGGTGTTAGAAAACTATTTCGTGTCCAATGAAACCAAAACTATAATCTTTGGTATTTTGGCTAGTTCGCGCCTGCGTGCGCTGCTATTTATAAAGTCGCCTAGCAATAGTCTGGTACAAAGAAGCAAAGATTAAAGTTGAGTTTAAACTTGCTTAAACTAAATTACTATAATTATATGCAGTGAACACTTTTTTTTTTTACTTGATTTGAGGATTCACAACAAAACTTCTACGTACACCGTCGCCTAAGTAGATTTTCCTACCACCTTTAGGGAAGATTGAAAAGAAGGCTGTAAATGACACTAAAATGTAGCTAAGCACTGAGATCTTTTATTTTAAAATCATAAATCAAAGACTAAGTAATTTTTTAAAACAAATAGTATCATAGTTTACGTTTACTTACAAAGTTTTCCTCTTCGCATGTTTAGTTCCTTTTTTTTCCATTTTTACCTGTATTTTATTTGTTTTTTATTAATTTCATGTCAGAATTTCACCCTAAATAATTTATTTCGTCATTCAACATGACAAGCAAGATCAACAAGATGTCCGATGTCGCGAAAGTCTGGAAATCACATTGATTTGATTGATTTTTTTAAATATTTTTTTAAAATTCCCGCGCACTGACAGTTTTGTATGTGGCGTTTTGAAATCACTTTTCAAACATTATTTTGATTTGTGATGCTAAAGAAAAGAATTGGAAATCATTCATTATATAGTTACGTTTTTCGCTAATTTGTATCTACAGTTTCAAAATAAAAATAAAAATTAACACAAACGCAATCGTATTAAATGCTACAGTATTTCTGACACATTTCAGAACGTTGAATAAATAAAGACAGACAGTTTTCCTGGAAATGCCACCAAGGGTTGCCACATTATAAAACTTACCTACATTATTGTCATGACTGACAAGACGCTATGATAGCGAATGATTTGTGTTAATGCAAAGGCTTAAAATTAAATTAATTAACAGTCATCGGATATTCGTCAGCTAGTTGATTCTTTGATTAAGAAATAATACTTTATAGTTTTCCAACGGAATCGTAGAGAGATCTTGAAATAACCATAACTCCTCATGGTAAAAAATTGATTAAAATTATCCTTAGTTACGGTTTAGTACTTAGTTATTAATCGTCGGTATGGTGTGGTGTAGCAGTGGTGGCCCAATGGTAACGATGTCAACTTAAGGGTTGCAGGTCGTAGTTTCGAACCCAGGCAGTTGCTTTACTTTATGTAATTTATTTTATCGCCACTGGCTCTTTTAACGGTAAAGGAAAACATCGTGAGGAAACCCGCGTGGGGGAGTGGGACGGCGGCGGCGAGAAGGCCTGTATCCTAGCAGTGGGAACGTTGTAGGCTGATTAAGCTATTTTTTGTACCATGATTTTAATGTAAATGTTTCATTGTGGCATATGACAAAACTGACAAAGTTGTAATTTTTAAATATCACTTAGTGATGAAATATACGAGCCCTATTCTTAAATGTATAGACTCCTTATGTATCGTGTTTCTGGCAAATAAATTACTTTACTGCCACTGACTTTGTACCCAAACTTCTGAATACTTCTAAATTACAATTTAACTGTAGTTATTAACAGCTTCTAAGCTAAGAATACGTACTTTTAATATTGAGTATGGTAATGCACTAAAAAAAATATGGCAAGCGAACCATAATACTCACATAAATACTTAAATTGATGGGACTTTTGAATATTTAGCACTGTATCACTACAACTGTCAACCAACCGAGCGCGGGTGGTGGGGTGGTATGTTTTTGCACGAGTTTCCTTAAAGTATATTTTTTTGTCATCAGTTTTTTGTCTCACTCGTTCTGTTACCGGTGTGCAATTTTACATAAGAATAATGAACAACCACTAATGCTTGATGTGACCAACAAAGTGATTTATCACCAGATATTTTGATTCGGGAAACGTAAGTAAATACGTGTACCTAAAATTAAAATTGTTTAAGGAAGTGTGCGCCGCGTTGTGTTCGTATTCGTATTGAGTGAGTGTGTGCGTCAAAATTTCTTGGAATTAGCTCAGGGCGTTCAATACAGGTAAACTGTTGGGTCAATTCACCCCTGGAATTGCATAGTTATGAAAAAGTTGTTAGTGTTCTGGCATTTAGGAAAGGTGTCCTTTGCCTAGTTTTTGCTAGACCGTCTTAAAAGTGCAAGTTGTCAATTTGCGCAGTTATAGTGGGAAAAAAGTTTTTAAACTCACATTGTGTGCTAAAATGTGCTTGTAGAAGGTGATTTTTGAGTAAGTGTTGGTTAATTATTTTTCGTAAAGTGTTATTATGTTTATGGTTATTCAGTGCAATAAGTACAATATGTTGAAAGTGTAATTTCTTTCTATAATATCACAATTTGTAACAATATGTTTTGTTAGACCATTTCATCCAAATTCTTGAATAATCCTTACCTTAATAGATATCTTAATAGGTCCTAAAAACTCAACTTTCAGTGTTTGTATAAATCTAAATGTGATACTGACTGATTTAATTAGAAATGCAATAAGTTATACCATGCAGGAAGCAAAGCCAATTCTTCTTGGCTTGATGATGTTCCATATTAATTAGGCTCCATTCTTTACCATCTATGAACCAAGGGCAGTGATGAAGGAAACTTTCCATGTGACCGTTCTTCTAACTAAACAGACAGCTGTGCTGCTGGGGAGTTGCGACACTGCTTCTTCCCAGCCATACAGACAGCTGTGCGGCTGGGGAGTTTATTGCGACTGCTTCTTCCCTGCTGTAGCACCAGAAACTGGTGGAGGGCAGACGTTTTGGGTACTGCCTTATGTAATTTTGACAATCAAAATGCTGATTCCTAGTTTAAATAAATGACTTTTGATTTCGATTTTTCTCTGACTAGTGTTAACTAGGATAATCTCATGCAGGGTGATAACAACCTGATAGGAATTTCTACCACCATAAAGTAGAATAGTAGAATACTCCTTAATATGTATACTACAAGAGTTAGCGGTATTTAATGTAGTTTTTTTTTTTTTTTTTCTTCTCTTCTATTCCTACATGCGTTGTCTACCTCTCTTTGTATTTACTCTCATAGCAGTTATGCTGGAAGAGATTTCATTAGGAATAAGCATCACCTTTGTACTCACATATTTTTTCTGTTCTTTTCTTATTGTCTTATATTATGTGTGTACATGGATGGTTGAATTAATAAACAAGGTGACAATGGGCAGTCTTATTGCTAGAAGCAATCTTTTAACACTATATCTCATTATTTTCCGATGGGTACGGAAGCTGGTGTGGTTACAGGATCCTGTCACATATAAGATTTGGTTGGAATGGCAACGAACCTACAATTTCTTTGGTATTGCAGAATGGAATACTCTTAATTAGGTACACCATGCAAATCTATACAGTGTGGCTGGGATGTTGACGCACATCCTGTTACCTTGGATTAAGTACGTGATTCTGAACCCACTGCAATGAAAATAAATTATCTACAGTATATTTTGATCATGTAGGTTTTGCACTTTTCTATGAAACAGCAGTTTTTTTTTAATATAACCATCAGAATCATGTGCTGAATTAATTATTGCAGTTTGCGTGCTGATTTCTCTGCCACCCTGTATTTTAAATTTAAAAAAGGTCTGGTTAGGTACAACATTTATAGCTCGAGAACAACTGTACAGTTTTTTGTTTTTAAAGTCTAAAGCATCACGGCAGTGATACTTTTACTCACATAAAAATCTAGCCTATTAGCTTATAAGTAACTAGCACTTCGCCCGCGATTTCGTCTGCGTGACTTTCGAAAAAAAAAGAAGTTGCCTATGTTCATCAGACATAATTTCGGCTGATAATGGTAAATCAATTTTTAAAATCGGTCCAGTAGTTTTGGAGCCTATTCAATACAAACAAACAATCAAATCATTCCTCTTTATAATATTAGTATAGATTTAAATATAACTTAAACTGCTAAGTAACTATAACATTAAGAAATCGTCCAATTACGTTTTTCTTATTCACTAATGGGATGACACTAAATTCATGTGCAAGTTTGCTCACACTGCACTAAACGTAACTCAAAAGGTTAAACTCTTTTTAGTCTTCGCACTAGATCAGTCTTGCTACTTCTGCATATTTTTGTATTACTGTGTTAACGAGATCCACTTTGAGGTCCCAGTGGATGTCGCTGTTTCTAATGTACCAGGGTGCATTGACTAAATCCCTTAGGTGTTTCCCTTACTTAGTTTGCTGTTTTTAAACTGATGTTCATGATCTTTTATTTGTTGGTTTTGTCTCTGCCTCAAATAGCAGAATAACTACACCGCCACATCACCGTTATCACGTCGGAGTCACCAGTGAAGGGATATGTGGAACAGGGTGTAAAGTTCACTCATACTCTTGGAAAAGGGAGGATCTTCCGACCAGATGGATGTATCTGGTGGGCAACTGCTCGATGATTGTTGTCGGGAAGTTGTATATATGCTAGCTGCGCGGTAAACTCTGATTGAGCGATGCACGATTTGTGTGACGTCAGTGTGATGCATTGTTCGCATGTGGCGGTATCTATAAAAATGGGAAACATTTACGAAAATAATAATAATGAAGATAATAATCTGAGGTGGTACTAAGTTCATCTGGTCAGCTAGTTATAGACATAAATGTAGACATTTTACATAGGGTGACAATAGGGGGGGGGGGGGGTCTTACAGCAATTTTTTAAGACAACCTTTAAATGGATTTGAAGTGAGGATGAGAAAGAAAAAACAAAATCTTGGTACTAATTAATTTATATTTACTATTTCATTTAAATTATACTTATAATGTACCGATTTATTTTGTAATCCATACAAAATAAATCGGTACATTATAAGTATAATTTAAATTTATAATTATTTATAATTTATAAGAAACAAATGCAAATAATTAATTTAATTTTCTCTTCACATACAAACAAAAGACATCATAAATATGTCCTTTTTTAAACAAGCATAGAAACTATGAGACACTAGTTCGTGAGTCTGGTGTCTGCACTAGGAATACCTGTCAATAGGATTAAATATGAAATAAATGAATGTTAGTAGGTTGTGGTGTGGTGACCACATACTAGGACAGGTCAGCTGCTCATATGCTGTCCAATCTATACATAGAATAATACAGACTCGCTTTTTTTGGCTACTAAGTTCTTTTTGATTTTGATGCTTTTGCACCATCCACTAAAAGATGAACATTAATATTGAACTAACACATTTAAATTACACACACATAACTAACACATCAGGTATAGCGGGGGCAACGCTACTGCGGATGTTATTTGGGTATTACAGTAGCAGCGCAGGGGCATTAGGCTCTTCCCTTACTCGCAGACGTAAAAATATCTCGGCGGGATTTTCATCGCTATGCTTGACGCTGAAAGTTGAAAATCCAACATTGTGTTTTCTTCGACGCGCTAGCATGCACTCTGTTCTCAACGCTCGGCTCAACAACGAGAGTTGAAAATCCAGTGCGCGATACAATCCCGCCGCTTTGTACATGGGAATTAACATAACTGCACGCGTAGCATCACCGGGTTATGTCGATGGAATAATAGACAAAATTATAGATTTCTTTTGTTCGTCGGTCATTTGTCTATTCTTACCTCGACAAAACTTGTTTCTATGAAGGTAATGCTACAAAAAAAAACAATAAGGCATCGTCCTAATAGAACGCGAATGCGCGATTATCGCGCGAGTAAGCCATGCGGCCATCGCGTGTACGTGCGATGGCAAAAACTGGTGTCCTATTGATAATAGCGCGAATTGACAACGCGAGCAAGCGACCGTGGATTAGGGCGCGGTGCCCCGCTGCGCCGACGCGATTCGATTTCGATTCGCGCGAATTTCGATTCAAACTCAAAGCATTTATTTCAAATAAACCAATTACAGGCACTTTTAAATTGTCAAGGTCGGTCGGTCAGAAAAATGAAGCTAGTTGCCCATTCCAAAGCGTAGTAGGTACCTATGGGGAAGAACGGGCAAGAAACTCCGCGGACACTCTTTTATTAGTTAGATTAGGACACCTATTCGAATTCAATATGTTTGATCGCGTGTTCGTACGAACTAAGTTCGCGCGAATAGATTTACAAACATTTTGAGTCGCGCGATTGTCAGTTACGACACCTATTCCAGTTCAATATGTTTGATCGCGCGTTCGTACGAGTAAAATTCGCGCGAACCTACGATGATCGCGCATTCGCGTTCTATTAGGACGATGCCTAAATCTCAATGCTTTGACAACTTGTAATAACTGTTTATAGCAGGGGCAGGTTGTTAAACCTAACTTCTTCTAATATTATAAATGCGAAAGTAATTTTCTTAGTTACCTTTTTTACACCGTTTAGGTGTAAAAAAGGTAACTAAGAAAATTACTTTACACTGAACCGATCATCGTGAAATTTTGCAAATATATGTGGTCAGGGGTACTGAAAAGAACATAGGGTACCGTTCATCCAGAAAAAAAAAAAACGACGGGTTGCACTCCGGGAGTGCCGGCAGAAGCGAAAACTTGAATATTAACGTTGTGCATTTTTGATATTTAGAGCAGTGGTAGCCCGGTGGTAACGGCTGCGACTTACGAGTTGTTGGTCGTAGGTTCGAACCCAGACAGGCGCTTTGCTTTGTGTAAATTATTTCATCACCACTGCTCTCAAAACGGTGAAGGAAAACATCGTGAGGAAACCGGCATGTCTTAGAACCAAAAATTCGTAGACATGTGACATCTACCAACCCGCACTGGGCCCGCGTGGTGGATTACGTCCCAGTCCCTCTCACAGAGAGGAGGCCTGTAACCCAGCAGTGGGAACATGATAGGCTGATTATGCTATGATGTTATGCTAGGGAATAATTTTGCACGAATTGCTTTAATTATCACTGAACCGATCATCATGAATTTTTGCAAATATGTGGTCAGGGGTACTGAAAAGGACATAGGGTACCGTTCATCCAGAAAAAAAATATTGTGTTCTGAGGTATAGAATAATACCTTTCGATGGTCACAATTGCTTTCGGACGCTAGATGGCGCTACGTGTCTTTCAAATCATGATTGTTTATTATTATTAGAAACTTTAATAGTCAGATAAGTGTTAATTTTTAAGTAATAAATTTTTTGAGTTTATAACCTGGATTTATAGGATACTTTTTTTCCCGGTAGTATTTTCCCGTGAGATAATTTCCCACCTCCAAGCGGGTGATGCCGCGGGCAAAAGCTCGTACAATATAAAACAATGTAATGTCCGGTTCGTCTTACATTTAAAAAGCCTTGTTTTCATAAGAAGTAAAGAACAGGTTTTCTTATCCAGTAAATCTAAAGTGTTGTATGCTTAGGTTGGTAGAGTCAGCCTAAAAAAAAACATTAAAAAAAATGTAATTGCATAAAATCTTTGTTCTATATTATTGTATCAAAAATAACAGCCGCACAGGTCGGTTTGTGGATGGGTGACCAACCATTTCATACCGAGACCCCCCTCGGAAAGCACATTATGCCGTTGGTCCTGGCTGTCATTCGTAGATCTTTGACAGTTGTTAAGGGTCAAAGTCAACGCATTTATTTCAAATAGGCTCATAAAAAGGCACTTCTGAACGTCAATTTTTCTAGGCACCCCTTCCAAAAGGTAGTTTCGTATGGAGAAGAAGGGCAAAAAACTCCACCGTTACTCTTTTAATTTTTTTGACAATATGTATTTTGTATACATTAATAATATTTTATATGTGAAGACGATGCACCAAGAATAAAAATACTATATAAGTACCAGTATTGGTAAAAAAAAAAAATATGCAAAGACAGATACATCAATCACGTGATAGATACATGGTGCTCACATATTTACAAACATTGTGAGAATTAATGATTTTCCTAAAATATTTAACTAGGAATAAGTCAGTGTGTGTGTTGAGTAAAAATAACAAATTATACAATTAAATTTGCAACCAGTATGATTTTGTCTAGGCTGGATTGTCCAATGGAGCTGGACCATCATGTTTCCAAGCATTCCTATCTTGTATACAATACTCTAATTTGTAATAATATGCTTGTTTACAAAGTGTACTTTTAATACGAGTTTTAAATTTTCTTTCATTAAATTGCAATATATAAAGGGGACTGACCACAGGATCTAAACGCAAATTTTAAAATGCCTAAAAGTATATCATCCACTGCAGTAAATGAAATCAGAAAAATATATGATATTCTTCAGGATGAATGCCAGTTAGATAGTGTGTTGAAAACGTAATAAGTACAACTAATTTGATACGATCGAAAAATAAACACGAAGATACCTTTAAAAATATCTTTTAACGTTTAAATTCTATACTTAAATACATGCAATCTTTCCGATTTTTTTGTCAGATTTTTCTACAAGCCACATAATAATGTATACATGCATGCATAATCAGCCTATTATGTTCCCACTGCTGGGACACAGGCATCCTCTCTGTTAGAGAGAGTGGGCCGTAATCCACCGCGCGGGCCCATTGCGGGTTAGTAGATGTTACGTCTTCGAATTTTTGGTTCTAGCACTTGCTGTTTTCCTCACCATGTTTTCCTTCACCGTTATGAGAGCAGCGGTGATGAAATAATTTACACGTAGTAAAGCGCCTATCTGGGTTCGTACCTACGATCTGCAACTCGTAAGTGGCGGCCGTTACCACAGGGCCACCACTGCTTTCATATTAACGTAAGTAATAGTGTTTTATTTTTTTAGTCTAATCAATAGATTTTTGTAAATGGATAATAGGTTCTTTTTTTGCAATAAATTACCAGCGTTGTGTCATCGCGCTTCTCTTTATTAGTCAGTCATTGTCAGACTGCATAGATAATAAATAAATAAAAAAGACAATGCTTTAGCTGTTGTCAGCCTCCTAACGGTATTCAGAAGCTTTAAAGTTGGACAACCAGTCTTGTCCAAGAGTCAGACTCAGTAACTAGGTTGTGGTATGATACTGGTATTCAGCGGCATCTGGTTAGACCCGAAGCCGACGTCAACATAGTTCGGAAACGATTAGTAGATTGATTAATGTCAAAAGAAAATGACCCTTGTAATTACTATAGTATACGATGCAAGTTGACAAGAATCCATGAATAATTAATATAATTATACCATGACAATGCTGCAAGTCTATGAATTAAATATAACACATAGATAGACATATCTATCTATAGATACATCATAAATTCAAGTCGATCTTCGTGACTCTTGTCTGTGACTTGCTCTTCTAAACTACACAATGGATTTAACGCACGCGGTTTTCAATAATATTTAGAGAATTTATGTGTATAAAAATACATAAATATTAATATTAGATATTAAAAATAAATATGAAAGTTTTGTTCGTAAACAACTGCGCTACGGAGGCGAGTTGCCTCCGTTTCTAGGTAGTTGTATAAATATGCGCTACTCAAACGTCGGACACAGTAAGTGGTGAATTGGTGCATATTACAATTACAAGCCGGTTTTTTTTTTGTTTATTGTCAAATGTTCTAAGAAAAAACTTAAGTATTCAATAAAAAAAATAGTATCATGGTAAAACAATCGTTAAACAGCTCAAAAAAATGAGTACAAGCGTAAAATTTCGTCGCAAAATTGACAAAATCTTAGCGTAATCTATTAATGAATATTATATTTTGGTGGTCATTCGATTCAACTAACATCAACGAATCGCCGTTTTGAAACTTATTTGTTGCCGCGACGCGCTTTTGTCAAAATATAACATAACATGAGTAATCCCAGAAGGGTTAGGCAGAGGTGTACCATGGTACACCCACATTTCGCCAGTTATGTTTAAGTCCCATGTTTCTCAGTAGTAGCCCGGAGTCTTTGTGCCAGGTTGATGGTACTAGGCTCGCCCCTATTACATGGGACTATTTTCAAGAACTTACAAAAAAAATACTTCCTACCGCGCCAAATTCAAAATATGTAGTTGTATTACGTTTTCAACACACTAAAAACTAGCATATATCCTGAAGAATATTTATTTATTTATTTATTTATTAAAACTTTATGCACAAGTAAAAAAATACTGTACAAAGGCGGACTTAATGCCTGAGGCATTTTCTACCAGTCAACCTTAGGGTGATGCAGAGACAAAACATGGCAGGTGCAACAAAGGGGATAGATAACTCGAAAAAGAATACACTACTAAAACATAAATACTTAAATACATACATATAAACTGATTAAACTTTGTCAGGAGAAATAACGATAGGTAGATGAGAAAACGAATCCAGCAAATCAGCGTTGAGATGATTTAACAAACTTCTCACGAATATGTTCACGAGCCTTCACTTTGAAAGATAACCGACTGGTTGCCATCCTGATGTTCAGAGGGAGCGCATTCCAAAGAAATACCGCCTGGACAAAGAAAGAAGAGTGAATAAAACCAGAGCGGTGAGAAGGACATCGTAGAAGACGATTGTTGGTGGAACGAAGATTTTTACTATGAGCAGAGCATAAGTATTGAACATGGGGGGTCAGATAAGAAGGAGAAGTAGGATATTTCTGATTTTGATTGCTGCAGTGAATCGTATACAACTTTTAGAAATGATAAAACTTGCGTTTAGGTTCTACAGTCCTCTTAACTAGCTACCCGCCGCCATCGCACGGTCGTCAAGATTTGACAAAACGTCTTCATTAAACATATACGTCGTCCGCTTGAAATGTTTTCCTACCCCGACCCACCGCATTGCATCGCATCGCCTGCCCGCGCTTTGACTTGGTTTTCGCGTAGTGTTCTTTCTATTTTTTTTTGTGGTTTTTGTTTTGCACTTAAGAGTTCTAGGTTGATGTTAAATAGCTTTTATTACTCAAGAATTTGGCTATCAAATGCATTAAGAATTTTTCAAATCCGTTTTAGTAGTTCCAAAGATTAGCGCGGTCAAACAAACAAACTCTTCAGCTTATTATTAGTATATAAAAAAATACGTAGATGTTGATTATTACTAGTATAGATGAAGCAATTGATTGCAATTTTCCTAAAAATTCTTCGGATTCTGCCCGGTTTCCACCAAAGCATAGAGGAGCGGAGACGAGAGGATCTCTTCTTGTCCCCGCTGTTTTGAATAACCAATCAGATAGAGTTATTTCCTCATCAACTCTCCGCTACCGGGCCGGGCCTAAACCTGATTGGCTATACAAATCCTCGCGTCTCCGCTCCTCTCCGCTTTGGTGGAAACCGGGCCTTAGGTTTGAAAGTGTGTCACGTCATTGGGATTCAGGATTACGTCCAGCAGTTGTGCGGCCACTCGAATATTGAGCCAGTCAGTCACACTCACTATCCTACTGTCACGAGAGCCAGCCACGAGAGGTTGAAGGTCTTTGAGTAAATCCGACTCGTAGTTCCAGATTAGCGCGTTCAAACAATCAAATTCTTCAGCATAGGTACAAATTCAGGGTCGCGGGTAATTCGAAAGAGTCTCCCTGGCACAGGCAATTGAAGGAACACGGGTTGGTTTTAGTCAGTAAAAGTTTGACACGCCCTCCCGCTCCACCCAGAGCGGGAGAAGTCATTTGATGATTTCCCACCCAAAAACAAAGCATAGGTACAGATTATGTAAGTTTATCATAGTGTATATTCACATAATCTCCAAGAATACTCTAAATAATAGCCAAACCAGCCCCCCAGCCCAGCGCTGTGGTCCTGTCTCAAATAGTGACCCTATTTGAGACAGGACCACAGCGCTGGGCAGCATTATGCATAGCGATGGCCGTTTTGCGTGGATGTGACGCATTGTTTCCCCGACTTGTTCTTTTTTGTGTCTGTGTGTTTTCTTGGCGTCGTATTTTACAGCAAATAAAGTATTTTCTGTCTTAGTTTTCTTTTAATAGCAAAAACCAGAGCGGCTTTGTTTTATAATTTATGAACAGTAAAGTATTGATGATTTATCACTGAGTTGTCAAATGCAGCAAACACACAAATGTCAAGTCTGTATAAATTATTAGACCTTTGTGAGTAGTCACGCTTGAATGGGCACATCTCGGCAAAAAGTTGAAATAAGCGTGTAGTTATTTTAACTGAACAGACAGCTGTGCTGCTGGGGAGTTTGTTGCGCCACTTCTTCTTCCCAGCTTAAGAACTAGGAAGTGGTGAAGGACGGGCATTTTGAGGGATTTAATTTTGATGTTCTAAAAGTGCTGATTAGAATAAATGACTTTTGTAAATGAGTGAAATCGCTAGGTCAGACACGCTTCACGTACCTACATATGTCATAGCTAGAGCAAAAGCGCTTGCAACTGGCATTTGACCAAAAATCAGGAGAGACTGAGGGCTAGGGTCAATCGAAGGTTAAACTACCCTTGTTGGGGTCGGTCCTTGGATGAGTGACCATCGTACCGAAACACCGCCGTGCCTCACAAAGCATATTAAGCAGTTGGTCCCGGCTGTCAGTCGTAGATCTTTGTCAGTAGTTACGGGTATTCAGAAACTCAAACTCAAAGCATTTATTTCAAATAAACCAATTACAGGCACTTTTGAATTGTCAAGGGGTCGGTCAGTCAGAAATATGAAGCTAGTTAGTTGCCCATTCCAAAGCGAAGTAGGTGCCTATGGAGAAGAACGGACAAGAAACTCTATGGACACTCTTTTAAATAATTTTGTTACAGATTTATTTTACATCAGTCTTGTTGAAATTATATATATGAGAACGTAATAAAAAACATACAAAAATCGCAAAAAAATATATAACCTGGCAGCCAAGAGATGACCAGTCTCCACTGACGGCGCCCGTTCACGAACATGACGTATGGATCAGCACCATTCAAGGCAAAAATTTTGAAGGGAACTTAATGATCCAACACACACGCCAATACCAGCGAGACATTTGAGTGAGCGTGACATACTCTCAGCCGCCAGGGCACATTCAAGCCAATGACAGTCGTGCCCAGTATAGGGTAGCTTTATAGTAGGTACATAGTGCCTAGTGCCCAAAAGTCGGACAACCAGTCTTACTTACGACATGGGGTCTCAAGTCGAACAAATTATAATTAGTCTTGAAAAAAATCATAGATGGCAGTATAGGTTATGAACATTATGAAATAACAATCACTAAAAAGCGTTAAACGGCAGAATTTTGGCTGAAGTAAGATTGGGAAAACTCAAACTTTCTTGTCTAATCCTGTTTTGTCTATTTACACTCATAATGCACGTATTTGCATGAAAACAGGACTGAAGCCATAAACTTAAATTCGAACCCATAGAATGATGATCTGTTAATCATTTCGATTAGAGCTATTTGCAATAGATGGCGCTTTACTCCATTTAAACACATCAGAGTAGCCGCTATCGTTACAAATTTAAATCAAACAACTTTATTTTTTTATCTATTAAGTACTTAATAGAAATCTAAAAGAAATCTATTAACATGTTTTTCTGAACCCGGAACGATTAGTCTTTATATAAAAAGAATTGCACGAAACGTTGTAAAAATAGGTCGACTCCTAGATGACGTGGTGAAACTACATTCTCTGGAAATTAGTGAGTCGCTGATGCCGCCATCTGTTGTAAGATTGGACAAAGTAAAATTGCCAGCTCAATAGTCAGACTTAGTGAGGTGTCATTTCCTGGTATGGGATTGGGTATCTGTAAGTAGTATTATATTATCTGGGCTTACGGATATCGTGTTACCAACTGGGTTGTGGGAGTCAGGTAGGCAGTCAATCCATGTACAATACTGTTGTCGGCTTCATCAGGTTAGACTAGAAGCTGACCCGACATTTTTGCGAAAAGGCTAGGTAGATGATGACCGAGATATAAAGAGTTAAGTCTATGTAGGTAATTTTTTTAAACTTATGTTTAATAATAATTAAAAAACGTCTTTTATTTCGGACCCATAACGTCCATTTGGTTAGTATAGGTAATAGGTAATAGGTAATACGGGCTGGTGTCCGCAACTCCACGTCAATGCGCGTATTTTGCGTACGGTGGGAAAATCGATCATTCGATCCACCCCAGCTCCTCGAGGAAGGCCAGCAACGCCTTGATGTTACTGACAGCCTCGCGTAGGGTACCTGGGTTACCGAAGTGCTTTGCCCTGTATGTGGCGACCACCGGGCAGTTTAGAAGCAAATGAGCTGCTGTCTCGTCCTCCTCCATGCAGGCCCTGCACAACGGACTGTCTGTGACTCCTATGACAAAGAGGTGTTTGTTAAATGACCCGTGGCCAGTCAAGGCTGCCGTAGCTATGCGCAGCTGTTGCTTAGTTAGTCGGAGAACTTGTTTCGTGAGGCGGCTATCAATTGCAGGGAGTGCTTCCCTAGCCTGCCTGCACTCACCTTGTTCCAACCATTGTTTGTGATGTTGTTCCCTGGTGCGTTTCCTTACCAGAGTGCGTAGATATCCGAAGGAGAGTGGCACGATGGGTTCTGGTCCCACTGCTGTCTCACTCGACCCCCTTCTGGCAAGTTCGTCGGCTGCATCGTTGCCCAGCGAACCGCTGTGTCCTTTGATCCATTGAATGGTTATTTTATTGAGTCTACCCACCTGGTTAAGGCGCTGGTGACACTCGTATATTAGCCCAGATTCAACTGTGTAGCTGTTTAGCGATTGCAGAACAGCCATGCTGTCTGAGAGTATACGGATCGAGTGGTCCTTAACCTCCCTGGCCATGATGGCCGAAGCAGCCAGAGAAATACCCATGCATTCGGCCTGGAACACTGTGTTATGGACCCCCAATGGTGTGGCTATACGTATGTTGAGGTCCTCCGAGAAGACTCCAGCACCTGTGCCCTTACCTGTTTTGGAACCGTCTGTAAAGATGCGCAGCTCTGCAGGGCACAAACCCTCGCATCTGCGATCCTCGTGAAGCTGGATCTTGTATTTTTTATCAAAGATAAATTGTTTGGGTACCCGATCATTGATGGCTCTCGTAATGGGGAACTCGTTGTTGAGTCCCTCAAGTAGCGCGGTGTGTGGTGTGTCTCTCTTACCCCAGAGATTTAGTGTCTTAAGACGCACCGCCGCCAGTGTGGCTTCCTGCTGTATGAACAGGTGGAGCGGTGGCAGTTCCAGCATGGCTTCAACTGCTGCAGTCGGAGTGGTCCTCATGCAGCCCGTAGCCGCCAAGCAGGCTAGTCGTTGTATGCGTTGCAGTTTGTTTGAGGCTGTAGCCAGCTTGGTTCGGGGCCACCAGACCGCGGCTCCATAGGTGATCATGGGGCGGATCACTGTGGTGTACAGCCATAGTATAATTTTAGGGGATAGTCCCCACTTTTTGCCTATCATTTTCTTGCACTGCCAGAAGGTTATGCAGGCCCTGTTTAGTTTGTTGTCCAAATGACTACTCCAGTTTAACTTACTGTCTAGAATGACCCCCAGGTACTTGACCTCGTTGGCCAACTGAAGTTCTGTATTGAACAGTTTTGGTAGGCGGAAAGGGCCTAATGCTCGTTTTTGGGTAAACATGACAAGTTCAGTTTTGGTAGGGTTCACTGATAGGTCATATTCCCTGCACCAATTTTCTACGATACGTAGTGCTTGCTGAGTTAGGTTGCAGATCGTACCCGTCACCTTCCCCGAAACAAGGATTGCGATATCGTCTGCATATCCTATAGTATAATAGCGGCTGGCGTTGAGTTTGTTGATGAGGTCATTGACCACCAGATTCCATAGAAGGGGGGATAGCACCCCTCCCTGGGGGCACCCTCTGGCTATCATGGCCAGTTGCTGCTCACCCTCAAAGCGAACCACACGTTTGCTAAGCATGTTTGTAATCCAGTCCGTTAGTACCTGTTCTACTCCATGTCTGGAGAGAGCGCTGCTGATGCTGGAGAAGCTGGTTTTATCGAAAGCTCCTTCGATGTCTATGAAGGTGCCCAGGCAGGTGCCTTTTTGATTAATCGCTTCCTCTATCTGGCTGACTACCAGGTGAAGAGCGGATTCGGTCGACTTACCCGAGCTGTATGCATGTTGGTTACCGTGTAGCGGTAAGGTTTTCAGAGCGCCGTCCCTCAGCTCCCTATCACACAGTCTTTCCAGAGTCTTTAATAGAAAGGAGGTCAGGCTGATCGGTCGGTAGGATTTGGCGTTTGTGTAGTCACCCTTACCTGGCTTAGGGATGAATATAACTTTCACTTCCCTCCATCCCTTGGGAACGTATCTAAAGGCCAGGCACGCCCGCATTAAAGGCACCAGTCTTATTGCGACACCGGTGCCACCCCACTGTAGTAAGGCGGGGAACACACCGTCAGGACCAGCTGCCTTAAAAGGATGGAAGCTCTGGATGGCCCATTGGAGTTTCTCCAACGTGATCACCCTGCTGGCGTAAAGTCTATCATTGTCTGATGGTGTTTGAATTACCTCTTGCCAGTCGATACCCTGCGCGAAGATACATCCAGGGAAGTGAGTTTCAATAAGGATGCGTCTCGCTTCTGGCGAGGAAGAGAGTGTGTTGTCGGGTTTCCGGAGGGTAGCGGGCCCAGGTGTGTTCTGTTGCGCCAGTACTTTCCTTACCCTGTTTGCTTGCTGACAGGATTCAATGCTACCACAGAATTTGCGCCATCCCGTAGTACTTCTGAATCTGATGCATTTTTTGTAGCTGGATTTGGCTGCGTAATATTTATCCCAGTCCTCATCCGCACATGTGTTCATGGCTCTATTAAGTGCTTTCCTTACCTTGCCGCGCTTGCGCTCCAGATCAGCGCCCCACCAGGGTTGTTTGCCCGGTGTATTACGTGGGGTGGTCTCTGGGCAGGCAATTTGGTAGCTGTCTATCATTGATTTAGTAAGATGACTTACTTGTGCCTCAATTTGTGTCGTATCCGCAAAAGTCGTCGGACCGCTTGATAACGACAGCTTGCATTCAAGGCTGCGTGTGTAGGTGGCACGGTCCGTGCTACGCGGATAGCGCCGTGGTGGTTTTGGGGTGACACAGACCTGGATGTCGAAGCGGATCCATCTGTGATCGGAGCAGGAGGCCTCCTTAGAGACCTGCCAGCCCGTGGCAATTTCCGCCGCGCCCTCTGTTGCCAGAGTGAGATCTATGATTGTGCGGCTTCGCCTGGTTACGAATGTTGGTTCGGAGCCAGTGTTTAGTAGGGATAGGTTAGTCGAGAATAAGTAGTCAACTAAGGCCTTACCCCTCTCGTTTTGCGTGTTCATACCCCAAAGTTGGTGGTGAGCATTGGCGTCGGCCCCGACGACGGCCTCAAACCCGTTTCTCTCGCAATGGCTCACGAGGCGGGCGAGGTCGTGTGGAGGCGGCGCCTCCGCCTCGGGCATGTATGCCGAGGCGAAAACGATCACCATCTCCTCGGCTTCGCCACGCTGTATTTGCAGCTTTACTGCAGAGACATCTCTGCAACAGAAGTCATTTAAAAACTGTGTTTTAAGGTTACCTGTGACATAGATGCACGATCTAGGATGAACGTGATCTGTGGTGACCAGGAGCTTACCGCCAAGATTGGAGAGTCCTTGTATGCGGCCCGCCCTGACCCACGGCTCCTGGATCAGGGCAATGGCTGTGTGTTGAACCTCCAGCCACTTGCGAAGCTGAGCCGTCGCGGTCTGACTGTGGTGGAGGTTGGCCTGGAGGACTCTACAGGTCGACGAAAGGGACGCCATCGTTGGCCGAACCCTCTTCGTCCCCCTCCAGTCTCAGCCCGGCAAACAGGTCGCCCTCGTCGAAGCCGTCCCCCCCTCGGTCCGAGGGCGGGGACAGGATGATGTCATCCATCTCCTCACCCGATGAAGGAACGGCGACCACGGTGGCGGCAACAGGAGCGGCCAACTCTGCTATTGCAGGTTCGGCCGCTGATGCTTCCGGGTTGTTTGATGGGGGAGTGGACTCCCCTGCTGGTGCTGGCGTCTCGCCGATTGTTCCCGTGGCGGGGTCCCAACCCTGGGGGACGTCGGTGAACCTCCCGTTCCGACCCTGAAACTTCACGTACACCGTCCCTAATCCAATTGAGAGACGGCGTCCAGCCTCCATCAGGGTCGGAATTTGGTCTTCAGGGACACCGACCACCACGAACCATGCCGCAGCCTGTTTGTCGGCATGCAAGAGCACCCACCTCTTGATGTCGACCCAGGGGTTCTGGTAGCTGAGAGCGCGCCCAATATTGGTCGGCTCTCCGAAGACCCCCTGCTCGTCTGGGATCACGACACCACATCGTGCTCGCTTTAGAATCTCCGACTGACTCTTGACAACTAGCGAGATGCTAGTTGGGAGAGAAAGGTCGGAGACAGTTTTCCTTAGCCAGGCTAAGGTGTGGTCGTTACCGCACCACAGTTTCAATACACCCCCGGCGAACAGCGGCTTGGCGTTGAATGTTGGCCCTGGAGTGTCTTGCTTGGGGGAGCAGGCCTCGAGAATGATCTGCTTCTGGATAGCAGCGAGTACCTGGTCCGATACGTCCTTGCTGAGGATCCCCGTGCGGTCGCAAGTGATCGCGACGTCGAGGTTAGCGCTGGCAGCTTGGGCGTAGCTTCTTTGGGCGACCCGTTTGGATTGGTCAAGGCGCGGCCGCTTATGCTCTCCTCGAGGTGTCAAAGTCTCGTTGAGGGCTCGCTTGGCCGCGGCCTGATCCATCCGACCGGGTCGCTGTGTTTTAGTGGCACCTTCAGCTTTTTCCGGGACACTGGCTGGCGGTTGACTGGGCGCTGGTCGGCTAGTGCCGGCCTCTGCCTGCGACCGCTTACCGGCGGAGAAGTTTAGCTGGCCGCTAGTCGATTTGACTGACCCAGCGGCAGTAGCCTGTTTGTTCCGGGAGCCTTTTCCCTGGTTCCAGCGTGCTTGCCGACGCTCCTTCCTCGTGGTTTGAGCCCTTTGCTTGCCTTGTACTGAGGCAGCCGGTGGACCAGAAGGGTCAGTGCAAGGGCAACGGGCTTGTTGAGTGGATTTACCCTTGCCCTTGCGTTTTTGTACCTGCCATGCGCGTGAAAACGCGTCCTCGGTGCACTTGGCCGTCGCCGTTTGACCGGTGACGGCCTTCTGGTGAGGGGAGGCTAGAAGAGCCACAGGAGGAGGAGGTGGTTTGGTAGGATGCCCGGTGCCAGTATTACCTAGCGCCGGTGCCAGTATTACCTAGCGCCGGGGTCTGTGTGGAGAGGGTCGGACCGGCAGTGGTATGAGTCGTTGCCGTCTTCGCCGCTGTGTTAGAAGGGTCGGTACTGGTCCCAATCAGCGCCGACGTCCTTTGTTTCAACTGGGACTTGTGTTTTTTGGTCTTAGCTGCGGTTTTCGCCACAGCCGGACCGGCGCCCGCGCTGGTACCAGCAGCGTTAGCCGCATGGCCACCAGGGGCGAGGGAAGTGCAAGCACCTCCCTTGGGAGTCTCATTGGCTTTCGCCTCCACTCCGGTGTGTTCATGTTTATTTAATTGGCCTTTTCTGTCCATATTAAAGTGAATTTAAAATTTCGTCTCTCTGGCTCCCACCCTCCATGGAGCCCGCAACTGGGAACGTCTTACTGTAAAATAGCTCGATCGTTAGGACTACCAGAGAGATATAGGGGCGCAAGGCTGGCTTACAGTGCGACATCGGGCGCTCGATCGGGTTGGCGTAGGGGGTCCTAAGGGCCACCCCCTTCGAACTGATCAACCCTCACTTACACCGTCAGCATGACCTTTACCTACCGCTTCGGCCGTCCGAGGACGACCTCAGCGGACCTCACGCACCTCGCCTGTGGCCCTCTGACGGGACACTATGACCATTTCCCTACCCCTGGCTAATGGGTAGGGCCACCGTTTCGCTTGAAATCCAGACCAAAGGGGGCGTGTTGCCTTACGGGCACATTACAACCAGAGCCGCTCGGCTCAACCCCCCAGGACTCCTTCATCCCCGCTCACGGCGCTCAACTGCGCAGGTCCTAGCGCAGGTAACTGCTTACTCCTACTCGCCATCAGCTGTCTTTAGTGACGGACGAGCCTGCCACCACCCAGTTACAGGGGGTCGCAGTAAGGAGTGGGAATTGTGGAGATGGAGGTGGAGGGAGTAGGGATGTAGGTAGGATGGGGTGGGGGAAGGTTGAGATTTGGGGCAGGAGGGGCATATGAAGGGAAAGATAGGGGTAAAGGGACTTTTGGGAAAGGTTGTGCTGTGATGGCGCCTGGAGGTTTTCGTTACGTCTATTTCTTAAGGAATTAGACCGAGAACGGGGTGGCAACCTCGGGAAGGGACATCCTCCAGACTTGCCTTGGTTTTATACATTTGGTTAGTATACAAACGACTTAGAAACTATGTTCTCGTAGTATTAGTACTTAACTTACAACTACCAGAGAATCAACACTTTATTTATAATTACGCCACAGTGGTATGTAGGCGAATCCAATGTCCCAGTATGGGGCTGTCCCACCTATCTGCTGTAGCATTCAGGATGCTGTTGGGGCTGGCTCTGACCCTGCGCATGTTGGCGTGAAAGCCATCTATTCCCGCCTCTGCGAACATGCCGGAAGCACTGCAGTAGCTTGGCAACCCCATCAACACACTCAATGCATTATTGTATTGAACACGCAGAACGCTGTATGCCGCTGCCGCTGCCGCTGTCTGCGTGTAGTTGACTCAAAGACTGCACGTATAGAATAATTGACAGTACGCTGTGAACAGTGTAGCCTTTACTTTAGACGTGCATTTTGCAAATCTGCGGCCTAACCGATGTCTTTTCTTTGGTATTTATTGTTCGTCGAATCGCTGAGCTCTCTAAGTTTTGAGTTGAGCTGCACGATTACTGAACAATCCGTGCACTGACCGGACAGGTCCACTCAATCTTTGTGGTTCTTTCCTCAAAATACCATTTCAGACATCAGTCCACATGGTCTTCACAGGATCTGACCAAGATTATGTCTGGACTTGTGGACTCTGAGTTTGTTTCGGCCTTTCTTCTCAGAGTAGTCATTAAAGAAAGGAAGACCACATCTAGTTTTTAAAATATGATTGACGTGTAAAAGTGTTTGTACAAACCTACTTACAGAAATAAAATCATTAATCATTACCCAGATGAAGTCGCCCTACATACGAGGCTATGCTGTTTTCGCAAGTTGCATGCAGCATTTTTTCTGTACCTATCTGTCGTGAATGTGCCCACAGCAGTAATCAAATACCTTTACTACCATTTGGGAGCTTATTCAGGGCTTAGTATTCATCGCTTTCTCTGTTGTGTCAGCTAAAACTTTATTTTACACAGGAATTACTTACGCATCCAAAATAGTCCGTCCCGCTAATTTCCCCACACATAGTATTTCACGCATTGTCACTCGTAATTCTCTTTTGTTTGATTGTTTTTTTTTTACTTTGACTTGCGTTTTATTATTGCGACGCTGTAGCCCGCGATTTCGTAAGCGATCCAGGATGAAAAATAGCCTATGTTCTTATCCAGGTCATGGTCAAAGCGTAAGAAAGAAACGAACTTTCTTTCGGATTTATAATATTAGGTATTCACATTTACTATATAGGTGATGGAACCCTGGTGATCTGCTATACTGATATTCTTAGTGAGCACATCTTTCACGATCTTAGTTACGTACTTTTTATGCTTGTGTTAAGTTAAGAAAGAAAAAACGTTTATTTGCGGAACATGACGCAGAGAACGAAAATATTCGGAGTTGGGGGAAAATATGCGTCACATCCACGCATGACGGTCATCGCTCAGCATAATGCTACGACCAAAAGCTTGTATTAGCGCGATGCCATTGTTTGTGAAGAGAAAATAAATTATTTTAATTTATTTGAACACTCTATAAACAACGCTGTTCATATTTTGTCGAATAAATGCGGACTTAAATGTCTCAAGTAACAGATTTTTTTGGAACAAGTTCCCTAACGCACACTTGGCGAACGAGAGATATACCGAAAAAGGGTGACATTTTGACTGTCACGACACGTTTGCTATGGTATGTGTTTACAAGCATATTCTAAGATAATATATTTATGCTTGTCTATATAAATCTCTCTAAATATATATATGTCTATGTTTAGGTACCTATAAATTACGTACACGTGCAGGGTGAAAAAACGTGTTTTTTTGTTACCGACGCACACAACACTCACCTCGACTAACTGCCTCGTTGGTCTAGTGATCGCAAGAGCTACTGCTGAGCATGAGGTCTTGGGTTCGATTCCCAGGTCGGGCAAAGTGTTATTGTGTTTTTCTATTTAGAATTATTTCTCAGTAGCAGCCCGGAGTTTGGATTTGTGCCCGGTTGATGGCAAGAGGCGCGCCCCCTATTAGTGGGTGTAGTATAGGTACACCTACTGCCTAACCCGTCTGGGATTACGGGAGTGATGTTATGTTACAACACTCACTGAATATAATAAGAAAGAGACTAGAGAGATAATAATTGTAGCTTGAAGAGCGCATAAGGGCAACGCGTTTTCATTACATGACAATTTCAACCAGTCAACTCCTACTCAAGCCGCATTATGGAACTTCGTTCCAAATATGATCAATTATGTAATATTTACATTCTGTTCGGAGCTGAGAAGAACGTGGTCACACACCATAGACACTCATCAGTTTAACTCAGCGGAACCGATTTTTTTTTTTTTGCTTTGTTTGGAAGGTGCATTAATCGAAAATCTGTTCATCTGTTTTTAAAGGTTTTTTTTTTATGTCGGTTTTTTTCTAAATATTTCACCTTTTAATTTATAATATGTATTAGAAGAATGAAAGTATTGAAAGTCTGGATTTGATCCACAGAGAAACCGAACCTGTGAACAACTCACTCAGCAATCCAACCCCTGAACTATTTGAACCTTTAGTTAATGTCGTATTTTTATTTTTTTCAGATAACGAAGCAGAGAGGGCGATTTAATCGACACAAGGGAAATAAATCTGGTAAGTTTTAATATTCCGAGGTGGGGATAGTAACCAATAAATTAAGAGAAATTAACTGACCATTTAAAAATGTATTGACCTTCTAATGATGGACTGGAAAAATTAAAGAAAAGTGTTTCTTTTTTCGGCGTTTTTTTAAAAGCCAGTTAAATAAAAATGCTGTGGTACGGAACCCTTCGTGTGCAAGTTTTTGACAAAATTTTACGGTACAACGTCCTAGATATTGAAATCTGTTATGTTGTGTACTCATATACATATATCTTTTTAAAAAAAAGGTTTATTAGGCAGACCTCTACCTAGCCCTTCTGGGATTACAGGCGTGATGTTATGTTATGTTAAATAATGTTTATCTTTGTTACAGATTCAAGATGTCTCTCTGGGCTAGAGCTCAGCAGCTTCCACCCGAGAGTTTGCAAAAGGTAAGCTGTTCCTCCAGTCATGCTAGTCTTGGATTCTAGTACTGGATGCTATGCTAAATGGTTTAATTGAAATAAATGCTTTGAGTTTGTTTTGAGAAAAAAAAACGAGTTGTAGGTCGTGAGTTCAAACCCTAGAAGCAAAAAAATAACTAAGACATGTGATTATCTACTATCTATCTACCCGCACTGGGCCCGCGTCATATTACGGCCCACTCTTGTGGCGGCACCTACACCGCCGCATGCGAACAACGCATCACACTGACGTCATGCAAAATCCTGCATCGCGCAAGCAAAGTTTACCGATCAACTAGCATATATACAACCCGACACCAATTGTTGGGCAGTTGTCGGAGGAGCCTCCCTTTTCCAAAGAGTATGAGTGAATTTTACACCCTGCTCCTCATATCCCTATACTCTCTCACAGAGAGGAAGCCTGTGGCCTAGCAGTGGGATTTGGGATGATGACTACTATTAAAAATGTTCTTAAAAAAATTTAATTTCAAAGAAGGCATAGTAAAAATTAGATAATCGAAAAAATCTGTTAAATCGATATAAAAATAAAGAAGATACACGCTTTAAAAGTTTTTGGAGGGCGCTAGTATGAAGTTACGTAGTCGTGACGTCACTTCTAAGATATTGCTGTCCTAGTCTAGGCTAACACTAACTTTAAAACGTTTATAACTCGGCAGTTTGTTTAAAGCTTTTACACTGTTTTTAATACTATTCGCACTATTTGTAAATAAACATTTTTTTGAGATAAAAAAAAAAATTGTCAGCATCCCCATTATAGCCTGATTATGATTATTTTCAAACCAACTAAATTGTAGGGATGTGCCGACTTTAGGTTTTGCCAATCTATGATTCGCTGTAGTGACTAACTAAACTGTTGGATAAATTTTATAAAATTTTTGTATGTAGACTGGGAACGTCATAATCATAATCATATACGCAGTTTAATTTATTGTCGTCGCTACCTTTTTTTTTTCTTGGTGGGAAATCATCAAATGACTTCTCCCGCTCTGGGTGGAGCGGGAGGGCGTGTCAGACTTTTACTGACTAAAACCCACCCGTGTTCCTTCAGTTGCCTGTGCCAGAGCCACGGTTATTGCATTGTCGTTGCTACCTGGTGTATTACAAAGTAAGGCCGAATTGAATGTCAAAAATAGTCATCTTAATTTAATTGGATGACGAGCTGGACCCAAAATCATAGCACAAATTGCGTACCCTAATGCTGTCTGAATGACTAACGACCATTGTGTTCAGGCACTGACGCCAAAGAAAAAATACAGGGTCAATTAATTAGCTAGCGAAAATCCACAGATGATGTGAATAATGTCATAGGGAATAATAATAATTATAAGTTTATTTCAATAATTGTTTATAATTCTTAATATAATATAATATATAATTCTTATAGTATAATAGGCTATATTTTATTGTTACAAATGAATGCCGAATGCCGAACGCCTGTATTTCGGCTATCAACGCCAAACCTTCAAATAACAAACAATCATTTACAAATAGCCGTCGTGTAGATATGTTATCATTTGTACATTTGAAAAAAAAGTGATGATATTTAACCTAATAAATCCATACTCTAAAATAATATAATCAATGTCAGAAATGTAGGGATATTAGGAGATTTTTACAGATTGTGACTGACACTGATATTATAAATCGTAACTCGACTTACAACTCAGTCTAGGAGACCTCAAGGCATGCCTGCGAAGACCCTCAAAATCGGTATTCACAGAACATACAAAATGAGTGAGTGGAAGTCGAGGTGAAACTCTTCACCAGACAATATAAAATCGTATAAAAAACGTGTGTTTTGGTTAAAGCTATAAATTCTTTACTTCACCAAAAGACATCACATTACAATATACAAAGACTAAGAGCACATGACTAGGCATAAGCCTTATATCTCCGTATGTGCCTGTGTCTTAGGAGTCAGTGATTCTCCGTAACAAACGACGCCATATTACACTAAATCAGGACGTTTCAACAATGAGCAATTGGTGTAAAAGAAAAACAGGATATAATTTACGTAAAGAAAACACAAAATGAAAAACGTTTAACTGTATGGTGAGGTGAATAAATGTAGGTTTGAGTGTGTGTATAGTGAGTGAGTGTAGGATGTATGCGTGCGTGTATATACAGGGGTTGGAGATGATCACAATTGGCCACTGAGATCTTGTGATTTAACACCTTGCGAATTCTTCCTTTGGGGCCACGTGAAAGAAAAGGTCTACGCCAACAGCCCAGCGTCGATTCAATACCTCAAACGCCTCACGGCCTCATTCGTGAGGCTATCGAGGACATAGGGCAGCCACTTTGCGATTTGGTTATGGAAAATTTCCTGAAAAGAATATGGTCCTGTAAGCGTGGTCGTGGTGGTAATTTGCCTGATGTTATTTTCCACTATTAACGGCATACCTTCCTCTTTATAATGAAATAAACATCCGATCATTTATATTAAAAAATGGGTGCAACCAGTTTACATCCGTTTCTGGTTAGATTTAGATGTATATAGTTCATCCTTTTTTCATTCCATCCATTTCTTTTTGACTACCTCAAGGAAGCCTCAAGGCAGTTTTTTCCTCAACTCAAACTCACCTCGACTGAGGAAACTGTTTGAGATGAGGACTAAAATTGCAACTATGAAAATCATACCACTTGGTGAGGTTGAGTCAAGTCGAGGAAATCATGAGGGTTGACTTAGGAAATGGGTGTGAGAATAAAAAGCCTGAGAAGAAGCCTGTTTACTCTAACTTTGAAGAGATTCGGGTTGAATGCGTTCGGGAACACAGACGCAGGTAGTGAGTTCCACTCTTTTGCAGTGCGCATTATGAAGGATGTTTGGAAACGCTTAGTGCGAATTGGCGGAATGGCAACTAAGTATGGATGGTAATTAGCAGTACGTCTGGATGTCCGATGGTGGAAGGGGGCAGGTGGGATGAGGTCGTGGAGTTCTTGCGCACACTCACCAAAGTACAGTCTATAGAAGACCGACAAGCAGGCAACCTTGCGGCGATGAGCTAAGCTGTGAAGCTTGGCATCCACCAGTTCTGCCAATGAATACAGGGCTTAACGTATTGATTGTTTCCAACAGGTACGAACCATCTACGGGGATCATTTCCCCATTGAGGTGCGCCATTGCCTCGCGCCGTGGATCGAGAGTCGGATATGGTAAGTAATTACATGATCGTGAATATTCAGAGCCAATTTGATGAGTCAATGATATTTCTTATAAGTCCGGGAGGAAAATGTCAGAATAATTGATTGTTTTATTAGCCTTTGTTCTAGTAGAGGTCGGTTTTTATCGCTCGGGAAATGTAAAGTTTCACAAAATCTGTTTAATTCTGTAAATATTGTCAAAAAAAGACACTCCAATGATAAAGCGTGCGTGTGGCGAAATGGCAAAAATCGGAACCCTTATTGATTCGTCATGTCAGTCTGTCCGTCCGTATGTCACAGCCACTTTATTCCGAAACTAAAAGAACTATACTGTTGAAACTTGGTAAGTAGATGTATTCTGTGAACCGCATTAAGATTTTCATACAAAAATAATAATAAAAAATTAATTTTGGGTGTCCCCCATACTTAGAACTGAAACGCATTTTTTTTTTCATCAAACCCATACGTGTGGTGTATCTATGGATAGGTCTTGAAAATGATATTGAGGTTTCTATTATCATTTTTTTCTAAACTAAATAGTTTGCGCGAGAGACACTTCCAAAGTGGTAAAATGTGTCCCCCCCTCTGTAACTTCTAAAATATGAGAATTATAAAACAAAAAAAAATATATGATGTACATTACCATGCAAACTTCCACCGAAAATTGGTTTGAACGAGATCTAGTAAGCAGTTTTTTTTAATACGTCATAAATCGTAAACTGCAATTTAAAAAAAATACACTGTTATTAAAACATCGATCAAAGTTACAACGAACTACAAGAATTTTTATATTATATTAGTTGCTGCTACGGAACCCTTCATGGGCGCGTCCGACTCGCACTTGGCCGCTTTTTTATATTTTATTTCATGTTATTGGAATAGTCAATCAAGTCGAATCTATTATAGTTGTCGCGTTTTCCGATGGCAATAACGGTCATTGACCTTTTCCTAACAGACTTGACTATATACAATTGTCTGTAGCATGGAGCATCGGTTTTTATTTATGTTTTATTTAATTTTTATTCTTCTAGTGGGATTTATTTATGTCCATAGGTGTGTTCACGGCATCACAGCGGGCCCTATCAGAATACCAGCGCTGCCGTATTTA
The DNA here is from genome assembly GCA_963555695.1 of Dasypolia templi. Taxonomy (NCBI): domain Eukaryota; kingdom Metazoa; phylum Arthropoda; class Insecta; order Lepidoptera; family Noctuidae; genus Dasypolia; species Dasypolia templi. Next base: position 10,584,835 of record OY743164.1, read on the forward strand.
TTTATTTTTAAAATATCGCAGCATCATGCTGACTGAGCTAAGGGCCTCTTGGCCTTGCACGGTCTTTTGTTTTTATGATTTTGTTAGTTTTAATGTTCTTTTTTTTTCCATGATTTTGATACCGTCTTATTCATAATAAACCTATTTTAGCTATTGAACTGTTTTGTCCCTTTCTGTCAAGTTAAAATGAAGTTTGACAGAAAGGGACAAAACAGTTCGCTAGCTAAAACAGGTTTATAAAGCGGATGGCTTTATTATGGATATGACGTTTAGGTTCATTTTTATGGTTTGTATTTCCTGTGCGTGTCCTAAACCTTGTAATCTCGAAAGAAAAATCATCTGCTTCATACATTTGATTGAACTAAGTGAACATGTACGGAACAGCTCACTTTTTCGGGCTTTCAGGTATTTTAATGTATTTACATAATTACGTAGCGTAACACACTGGCAATCGCAATCAGAAAGATAATCAAAGGATATTCATAATCTTATATTTTGCTTCGTCTTTAAAAAAAGATAATACATTTACTTGCACAAAATGTGACGCATAAAGAAAAAAATGTAGCACTCAAACGCAAAGCCCACGCCCGCACGGACGTAAAAATATACCGGGGGTATTTTATCGCACACTGAATTTTCAACGTTCTGCTCAGCGACGAGAGTTGAAAATTCAACAGTGTGTTTTTTCGTCGCGCCTGGATGCACTCTGGTAAGCCGGCAATACATGTTGGCCAAGCTTCAGCCAACGCAAGCGTAGGCAAATTGATACAAGGCGAGTGCTACTGTCTACATGTTGGCCAAGCCTCAGCCAACGCGAGCGTAGGCAAATTGATACAAGGCGAGTGCTACTGTCTACATGTTGGCCAAGCCTCAGCCAACGCGAGCGTAGGCAAATTGATACAAGGCGAGTGCTACTGTCTACATGTTGGCCAAGCCTCAGCCAACGCGAGCGTAGGCAAATTGATACTGACCCTGATCCGAAGTGAGACGAGTCGTAGCGAGCAATCCCGACAAATGGGCTGTCTATATGTTGGTTTTTGTATTGCCGGCTTTAGATTCTCAAAGATCGGCTCTACACCGAGAGTTAAAATCCCGCCGCGACATTTTTACGGCCCTGCGAACATGGGTAATCAGTTTGAATGTTCGTCCACTGGTGAATTTAGAAAATAAATGCCATTGTACAATGCAACAAGGATGTTTTGTCCCTTGAAAGACATTGACCAATCACCAATGTTTACCAACAACGTCCCCTGCGTTGTTAGTAAACATTGGTGAAATTGTATTGAAAAAAGCAAGATGGCGTTTGTTCCGATTTTGTCCACGCGTCAAAAGATCCTTGTATGTGTATTACGCAACTACCACGCCAATATCAAGGAATCTGGCCGCACTACTATCCATCCCCTCACTCAACTCCAGGACAACTGCCTCCAACAGGACAGCAGAGCCGGACGAACAGCAGCGCTTCTTTGTGGATGAGTTAGTGCAGGAAATACAGGCGCATGCCGACCTCATGCTGTCTCCCGACATGTTTGTGACCAAGATGAAGCTGCTGGACGCCGCCAAGAACTTCCACATGCAATACAGGTGAGTGTGTTTCATAGACAGCTTTTGCCAGTGCTGGATGCGGCATCAGCTTCATAGCGACCTTTTAGAATGAAATAATGAATAGGACATGTCTTAGGTTACAAATATCAGACTGCTCTGTTAAAGGACAATGCCAGAAACTCTATAGAACTTTGCCCCACTCAAATAAAAAGTCATTTACAAGCCTGCAATATGCAGCATCTTAAAGCTTATTTATTACTGTTAACCAAACATTTGTCCTAATGCCTGTAGAACTAGCAGTTTCTGATAAAATCTTAAAACAATAATGACATTGATTTTAGGTTAGATGCAGTTTATAATTGCTAAAAGCGATTTAAACAACACGCATTATCGTAATTAATATCATCGTAATATAAGTTTTTGTTTAACAGGTATTTAAAACTTTTTTTGTTGTGTCATGCGCAATGAGTAACCGAATAGGAAATTCAGGGGTTGAATTCCTTTTATCATTGATTTGTAATCGGCAAGTTCTACTGAAAAACAATGTATTATGAAAAGGTCCTATAATCATTACAACTTTTTTCACTAATTGATATTTCCTGTGAATAGCTGGGGCAGGATCTGGCATTGTCATTTTAATGCGATGCCGCGTTATGATCAAAAATATCTGATATCACAACCTAACAGTAAAATGTTTCGAGTTTTCTTCTATATCGCAATATCTAAATGTCGCGCTCATATTGCAAAAATATGTGACCACTGTACGCCAAGATTCAGAAATCCAAAAATAAATTGCTATTTTTGAAGTAATTTGCAATGTATTTAATTTACTTCATTTCATTTTGATATTAATTTAACCACAGATGATGATTAAGATGGAAACCATGAACGGATCATTAGGTTAGCCGAAAAACTATTACGTCAATACTATTTCAGATTTTTCCTTATTTTGTTTAAATAATTAACACAAACGCTATTGAACTAAAGAGTTGAATGGTCTTGTTTGAACCCGTATCAATATTAAACAGCATGTATCAGAAAGATGAGGTTATAGCAGATAGTGATGGGTCGAGAGAATAACAATAATCTCTCATGGAGAATGTTTTTCTATAGAGAATATTCTGCAATATACTTTTCGATGGAGAATATTCTCGGAACATAGGGCAAAGAAAGTAGAAATTCAATTTTTACATTTATACGAAATTTTGAGGGAATTTGAGAGAACTAACGAGAAGTAATGAGATTTTTATTTTGTCACCTATGTTGTTCACGGTGAGATGTTTATAGAATAGCTTTAAGGCTCGTATCCACTGGTGCGACGAGACTGCGCGACACAAAGGCAACGTGTGACGAGCGGTGCCTTTGTGTCGCGCTGTCACGTCGCGCCTGCGTTTAGGGTCGGCATAGACATCCACATTTGTCTTTCACAGCCACGCTCCTCATGAATTGTACGGATACATGCGTCGCTCGCTGGCTCTCGAGATGGACGTCATCCAGAACGCCATGGGCACCCCCTACGTGGCCCAACCGCAGACGGAGAGGAAGTATAGCGAGGTAAATATATTCTTTTTAAATGTTTTCCAATAGTACGACACTTGATGTTTGATGACGTAATAATTCAGTGGTTAAGGCCTCGACTCATGCGCATGGTTTTGTGGATTCCATTCGGGGCAAGTACCAATGAGACTTTTTCAATTTATATGTCCTTTTTTAGTTTATCCTGGAAAATCAAAATCAAAAGTCATTTATTCAAATTAGGCTGAGAGTCAGCACTTTTCGAACATCAAAATTACATAAGACAGTCCCCCAAAACGCCCGCCCTTCACCACTTCCTAGTGCTTTAGCTGGGAAGAAGAAGTGGCGCAACAAACTCCCCAGCAGCACAGCTGTCTGTTCAGTCAGAAAAACCATTGAACTATACAGTTATAACGAAAAACAAAACACAGAAAATGATAATAAATTATCTGCCATATGTAAGCCAGCCACGCCAATCAATATACCCAAAACAGAAACCAATAAATATCAGTGAAAAAACAACACAACTTAATACACAAATAAAATCCTCCAGGCAAAGGGCGTGACACCTTACATATTATTATGCATATATGGACATTATTGGCATCTATGAAAGAACACATTGTGAGGAAACCTGAGCTTATCTTTACTAACATTATAAATATAGTGTAAAATCTCTGATAGCCCAAATTCTTGTGAAATGCTATAAGCTATGTAACATCACTCTATGTACCTTAGAAGCCGGGCTTAATGAAAAAAAAGGCTGAAAGAATGCGACAGGGAACAAGACATTTGTCGCGGGCAGAAGCCGTTAATAAAAGTCTGAAATAGCCAATTCGTCTTGAGCAAGCGTGTAAGAGGCATTTGCCCTGCAGCGAGACAATAATATATAGACTGCAGTATGCGATAGACTGCCTCGTTTGTCTAGTGGTCGCAAGAGCTACTGCTGAGCATGAGGTCCTGGGTTCGATTGCCAGGTCCGGCAAAGTGTTATTGGGTTTTTCTATCTGGAATTTCGCAGTAGCAGCCCTGAGTCTGGATTTGTGGCCGGTTGATGGCAATAGGCTCGCCCCCTATTAAATGTGACTTAAGCATAACTGGCGAAATGTGGGTGTACTATAGGTACACCTCTGCCTAACCCTTCTGGGATTACAGGCGTGATGTTAAGTAAATGTGAGACAATAATAGGCTGGTATTATTACAGCACTTGAAAACCCAATCTACGAAGCACAAATCTAGGAGTCGATGACAGACAACGTGACATCTTCAAACCCGCACTGGGCCCGAATTGTGGATTACGGCCCACTCCCTCTCACAAAGAGGAGGCCTGTGGTGATAAGCTGATTATGCTTATGTGTATAAACTTTATGTTAGAATTGAATTTGTTGATAGCCAACAGTAGTCCATAGTATTTGCTATCAGCGTGTTATCAGTTCCGGTGCTATCAAGATACGGAGTGCATCAAAACGGACCTAAATTTATAAAATTATTAGCTGCTCCCCGCGGTTTTACCCGCATAAATCTTGATCCCGTGGGAGTATCGGGATAAAAAGTACTCTGTTTTAATCCAGGTTTTATACTGTGTGCCAAATTTCATCCAAATCCGTTCAGTAGTTTTTGCGTGAAAGAGTAACAAACATCCATCCATACTCACAAACATTCGCGTTTATAATATTAGTAGGATATAAAGCTCCCCACATGTTGAACTGCCAGTGTTACTTGTTACGGAACTAATAATATTTAATAAACTACCGGACAGCATAAAAAGTGACACCCTTCAACAATTTAAAAACAAACTTAAGGCTTTTTTGATTCAGAAATGTTATTACACGTTAAGCGATTTTTTAATGACCCTATGTGTGACATCTCAACAGTTTAATATTATTGACATTGTTTTATACACTTCTGGCTTGTTTAAATAATTTATTGGTACCACTCTATTTCATAATTTTATGCATGTATGCTTATTGATAGTGACATTTTTAAATTTTGCATGCCAACACTCAGGCAGAATGTACCCGGCTCACCATATTTATTAAAACAACTTTATTGTACAATACCTGCATTCTATGCGAATAAATGATTTGATTTGATTTGATTTGGAAACATCGTCAAATGTACACAATATCTTGAGTCTCTCGTTCATCCCGTTATTTTTTTTTTTTATTGTACTGGTCCATATCTGTCCATATGTGTCAAAGTTCAAACTTTTTTTATTTGACGCTTTTTTTTTTCACGAAAATCTGTAAACACTCCCACGATCCATGTAACGTTGATCCGCCCTTAAGCAAAACTTTTTTCGAGCGTTAAATTTCACACAATATCAAAAACATAAATTTTCACACCAAAAATAAAATGACATTCCTAGTAATAGTTCATTTTGCTCTAAGTTAGATGAGGGCTCCGTGATGGGTCTTTTTGCACTCTATATGCAGAGTCAATTGTCCAAATGGGCGTTGATGGCCAAATTCGTAACTTTACTCTAGCAGTAGTCTTCCGGTTGCATAAGAATACATATTATATAACTACGATTGCCTCGTTGGTCTAGTGGTCGCAAGAGCTACCGCTGAGCATGAGGTCCTGGGTACGATTCCCAGGTCCGGCAAAATGTTATGAGGTTTTTCTATCTATAATTTTTCAGCAGCAGCCCGGTTGATGGCAATAGGCTCGCCCCCTATTACATGGGACTTGCAAAAAGGCAAAAAGATTTGTACACAAATATTTATTTATTTAAACTTTTCGAACCCAACGAGGTACAAAGGCGGACTTAATGCCTTAGGCATTCTCTACCAGTCAACCAAGGGTGGTGAAGAGATTAGATGGCAGGTGCTTTAATTGAAGGGAACGATGATGGAAGAAAAATAACTTAAAAAAAAAATATAACTTGTGAAGTGTGATGTAAAATAGATATTGTGTAACTTATAATACACATACATACATATTAAAAAAGTATATATGTACTTACAATACTAATATATTATATATACATAATTATCTTCTCTTACAGCTAATAACGGGCCTGCAGACCGTCCGTCAGAAGGTGAACATCGTGGGCGAAGAGATTCGCACGCTGCAGGCGAACATCGAGTCCTTCTCACTGCAGTACCACGAATGCTTGAAAAACAAAGGTAACTAGCAATGAGTATAGTCCGTCCGGGTGACATAGGCATTTTATACGAACTAAATCAATTAGATGGATGTAACTAATAGATGATGGAACTGGAATAGATGATGATGATGACTAATATTAGAAATGGTCGAACAAATAATGTAAATTCAAAGAAGGCATCTGTTAAATAAGAAGCGACACGCTTTAAAACTTTTTGGAGGGGATTATTCATGTCCTTGTGCGCTACAAGGTACGGAAAATGTACAGCGCTAGTATGAAGTTAGTCACGTCATTTCTACGATAGTGCTGTCTAACGGTTGTTATAAAACGTTAATAATTTGGCATTTTTTCAAGCTTTTATAGTTTTTATTATATTGTTTGCACTATTTGTAAAAAAATATTATTTGCAGTAAAAATTAAAAACATTGTCATCATTGTAATAAAAAAGAAAATTAAAAACTTTAACTCAATAACGACCAAAAAGGTATAAACACGACATCGATATCGAATTTTTCGGGTTTCGTAGGTTTTCTACACCAGCGGGCTAATTGTGTAACAGTATCATTAGGAATGGCTTTAATTTTTACAGTTCAACAACATTCATTGCGTTATTTACGTTATTGAGCAGACAAATTTTTCGAACATATGAAGCAATGGATAAGGAACTTCGTTTCAAAACATTCCGACGTTTTGAGAACCTTATAGAGGCATGAGGAACAGGGTGTAAAGTTCACTCATTCTCAGTAGTAAAGGGAAGATCCTCCGACCAGACGGTTGTTGTGTCTGGTAGGCAACTGCCCGACGATTGATATTTTGTTTGTTTGTTTGGCATCTCGCAGGTCAACCTATGAGGTTGTCGTCTGCTTAAGCGGACTTGCCTGTGGTTGCCCTAATAAATTAAGGCCTCCAGCCAGGACTTAAACTTAAATACTAACTAAAACTAAGCGACAACGCTAAGGGCACCCCCTGTGGGGTACGAACCTCGGCTTAGGGCGTCGCTGGAAGAGGGCAGCAAATGACTAGCTGGATCAGGATTGATATTATTTTGGGATCCCGACGATTGATATCGGGACGTCGTATATTTATGCTAGTTGCGCGGTAAACTCTGCTTGCGCGATGCAGGATTTTGGGTGAAGTGACAGTGTGATGCTTTTTTCGCATGTGGCGGTGTTGATGCCGCCGCAACCTCCTGTTTTAGGTAACAAGGTACTAACCTTTCAATGTTGCTTTTGTCCTCCAGGTCACATGAACTATCTTCAGCAGTCCATGACGAACGAACGCCGCGACCTGGTAGCGTGTCTGCGCGTCCAAATCGAAGAGACCGAGAGAAAACTTAATGCTTTGGTAATAACACTCCTTCTGTGGTGACGGAATTTCGACCTATTGATACCTTGAAAGGGGTTATACTAGAGGTCATTAGCACTAATTAGTAATTAGTCATTAGTACTACATTAAGTAGGGGTCAAAACTGGATGGTTAACAAGCTGAGACGGTTCACCGATTTTTATTTCTGAGATTATGTAAATTTTAATTAAAGTACTGTTATTTTTCAGCCAAATACTAGATCGTTGGTGTTCATAATTATTTTTGACATAATACATTACATTCTTTTAAATAAAAATATTGAATCGTAATAAGTAAGTACTGCTGTGGCGGCATCTACACCGTCACATGCGAACAAACGCATCACACCGACGTCTGACAAATCCTGCATCGCGCAAGCAGAATTTACCGCGCAGATAGCATATATACAACTTCTCGACATCAAACGTTGGACAGTTGCCCACCAGATACGACATCCATCTGGTCGGAGGATCCTCCCTTTTCCAAGAGTATGAGTGAACTTTACACCATGTTCCTCATATCTCTAAACTGCAAATAGAAAATAATTGACATAATGTCAAATTATATGTAAAAAAAATACAAAAGAAACTTATAAAAACCAACGATCTAGTGCGTGGCTGAAAAAAAAATTATACTTATTCAGATTTTAATTTTCACGAACACCCCCCGGTCTATTCCTTCATGTAACATGAGGCTTCAGGGGCTAGTGCAAATCTTGGGGTTCATTCGATTAATCGAGTCTGGTCAAACCACGCTGGGGTCGGTGCATTTCATTCATTCATTCATCCATCAGAATTAAATTTTCATCACAAGCCACTAGAAATGCGACGTTGCCAGCCCGCGCGGGATTGTTCATCTCTTAATTAAATGTTGTTACAACAAGACGATAGCTTTGTTCTTCATTATCACAGTTTTGCGTTTAAAAGGCTCTCCCGTATAAGTACGATTTTGAAGATAACTGTGTTTAGTTACTTTGCGAACGTCGCAATATTCAACGTCCGAACATCAATCGTTGGGCAGTAGCCCACCAAACACAAACCGTCGGCCGGAGTAGACTCCCTTTTTTATTGAGAATAAGGAACTTACACTCTGTTCCTCATACCTATATACTGGAGATCCCGAACATGGAAATTAGCGCAGCCTTTGTGCAGCTACTTCATCATGACGTCATCATCATCACACAGTCTGTAATAGATATACAGGGTGACAGACAAAACTTCGCAAAAAGTTTTTATTTTTGCCGTCGATATGCTGGTCGCGCGGAGTACTTTGCTTGCGCGATGCAGGATTTTGGAGTGACGTCAGTGTGTTGCGTAGTTCGTAGTTCGCATGTGGCATTGTAGAGGTCGCCACACATGCATAGTTTAAAACGAAATCGCTTTTCGGGTGTCTCTGTAAGCGCTTAGTGCTTCTAAACACAATGGATTTTGACGGCGTACCATTATTTAAAGAATTCATTTGGCGTTTGATTTCCCACAGTAATTATGTTTATTTGTTCTCCAGGTGGCCCAAATTAGCCAATCTCAGATGGAGCTGGTGGACCACATGAAGGAGAACATCGCCAACCTGCGCCAGCTGCAGAGCCAGGTGTTGGACGAGGAGCTCATCAAGTGAGTACAGACCATGTGATGTTGACCAATATAGGTGGACATGGCCAATGTTGGTGGCAATTTTTAAAAAAGCTCCAAAATGGGTGGTTCGGTGAAATTAAGTTTAAGGGAAGGATTTTACTGCTTGCCTCTGAGAACTCGAAAATGTGTATAATTATGTATGTCAAGCATAATGGAAGCGAAGCAAACGACTTTTTTACAAACAACAGACACAGTTAATATCTTATTGCTTTAATCTATTACTTGAAAATTGGCCATGTGGCGGCATCTACACCGCCACATGCGAACAACGCATCACACTGACGTCACACAAATCCTGAATCGCGCTATCAGAGTTTACCGCGCAGCTAGCATATATACAACTTCCCGACAACAATTGTTGGGCAGTTGCCCACCAGACACAACACCCGTCTGGTCGGAGGATTCTCCCTTTTCCAAGAGTATGAGTGAACTTAACACCCTGTTCCTCATATCTCTTCAGTCCAAAATATTTATATGTCACTATCTGTTGCAAGCGACTTCGTCTGGAATCCAGGATTTAAAGTAGCCTCTGTCCTTACCCAGGTCATGGTCTATCTGTGTGCCAAATTTCATCGAAATCCCTTCAGCCCTTTTAGCTTGAAAGCGTAACACACAAACAAACTTACTTTTGCATTTATAATGTTAAGTTATATGAGTTGGATGTCGCGAGTTTTATAAAGTGATAAATGATTTTATTTCTGTAAGTAGGTTTATACAAACACTCTTACGCGTCAATCATATTTTAAAAACTGGATGAGATCGACGTTTCCTATCTGGCTATTCTGAGAAGAAAGGCCGAAACAAACTCAGAGGTCACAGTCTCTTTTAAAGTAATCTAAATTATGTCTGATAATCTTGGTCAGATCATGTGAAGACCATGTAGATTGATGTCTGAAATGGTCTTTTGAGGAAAGAACCACACATAATGAGTGGACCTGTCCAGTCAGTGCACGCAAATGAGCTGGATGATTACTGACAAATGTCAGTAATCATGCAGCTCAACACAGCACATATGGAGCTCAACGATTCGACGAACATTACCAAAGAAAGGACATTTGGGTAGGCCGCATAAATTACTTAAACTGCCAGACCATGATTAAAAATAATTTTAAAAATTAAAAATAGATTGAGATATAAAAAAAACAACAAATCCACACTGCCTTCACATTCACAATAATTAAAATATTATAATACTTTACAAAGTAAATTTTCACGTCATTGTATAGTATGTCAAAGTGTAAAAATCCGAGAATAAACATGGTCAGATCATATGAGCACTCTGTAGATTGGTGTCTGAAATGGTCTTTTGAGGAAAGAACCACACTGATTTGAGTGGACCTGTCCAGTCAGTGCATGCATTTGTCAATCATGGTGCAGCTCAACTCAGAACTAAGGAGCTCAACGATTCCACGAACAATACAAAAGAAAGGACATTTGGGTAGGCCGCGTTAAGTACTCAAACAGCCAGACCATGATTAAAACAACTGAAAGAACAAAAAAACAATGACTCACATAGTCCTCACATTCTCAAAAATTAAAACAATTTTATACTTTAAACAGTAAATATAAAGATGTCATTGTTTATCTAAAAAATCAAAAATAAAAGTTTAACAGCAAATTAAACATCAACAATATCTGTGTAAACTTATTGGAGCAGCTCAATCCCAAGCCTTCTTGTCCTCAATATAGTCTTTGACAGTATAATAGGCATTCTGGCATAATTTCCGCTTTATAAAAGATTTGAATTTATTAAGGCTTAGTTCTTGAATGTGGCTAGGAAGTTTATTATAAAAACGAATACTTTTACATTTAAACGAGCTACCTATTTTCTTGAGTCTGGTAGTGGGAACAACAAATTTGTGTTTGTTCCTAGTATTTATGTTATGGATATCACTGTATTTTTTAAACAGATTAATATTTTTATGTGCATACAAAAGATTTTCATAAATATACTGAGAAGGCACAGTCATTATATTAATCTCTTTAAATTTGTCTCTGAGGGAGTGTCTGGGATTTAGTTTATAAATTGAACGAATTGCCCTGTTTTGTAAAACAAAAATTAAGACCCTTTTTCTCAGTATTGTTTGCTCTATTTGCAAACAATTTTTTTCTTTTGAGATTTAAAAAAAATTGTCAACGTCCTTATTGTAAAGAGTGTCCATGGAGTTTCATGCCCGTTCTTCTCTTTGGAATCGGTACCTACTGCGCTTTGGAATGGGCAACTAGCTTCATATTTCTGACTGACCGACCCCTTGACAATTCAATAGTGCCTGTAAATGGTTTAATTGAAATAAATGATTTGAGTTTTGAGTTTGTATTTTAAAAGTAAAGTATATCTATACGTCTCCAGATGGAAACGCGAGCAGCAACTGAGCGGCAACGGCGTGCCCATGCAGTCCAACCTGAACACGATCCAGGAGTGGTGCGAGCTGCTGGCCGACCTCATCTGGCTGACGCGGCAGCAAGTCAACAACGTGGCGCGCATCAACACCAAGACCATCGTGGAGCTGCGCCAGCCGCACCTCGCAGAGATGCTGGACGAGATGAGCAAGCAGGTACAGCGATGGCTGGGCTTTTGGGTTTCATCTACAACACTGGCAACCGTGTTCTACCCACTCCTGAGTATAGGCTATGCTTCCCTACACGCGTAGCATGACCTGTAGGGCTAATCTGTAACCATCTCACCGTGAACACTTATGTGGGAGTGTACTGTCAGTTCCACTGATGCTAGTGATTGACCAAGACGGGATGACACTGACAGCTCACTCCACGCAAGTCTTCACAGTGAGATTTGTACAGAATCGACATGCAGTAGTGCTATTCTGTAACCATGTCACCGTGAAAACTTAGTTGAAGTTAGAGTGGAGTGAGCTGTCAGTGCCACTAAGGCTAGGGATTGATCAAGCCGGGATGATACTGACAACTCACTCCACGCAAGTCTTCACAGTGAGATTTGTACAGAATCGACATGCAGTAGTGCTATTCTGTAACCATCTCACCGTGAACACTTAAGTGAAGTTAGCGTGGAGTGAGCTGTCTGTGCCACTGATGCCAGGGATGGAGCAAGACAAGATGACACTGACAGCTCACTCCACGGAAGTCTTTACAGTGAGATTTGTATAGAATGAACTGGACATGCAGTAGCAAATACTGTTACCATCTCACCGTGAAACCTTAGGTGAAGTGAGTGTGGAGTGAGCTGTCAGTGCCACTGGTGCTAGGGATTGATCAAGCCGGGATGATACTGACAACTCACTCCACGGAAGTCTTCACAGTGAGATTTGTACAGAATCGACAGATATTCCTGTGCGAGTCCCAATACATACATTTTCTTAATTTTTTCTACCAACGTTGCCTTATGATATTAAAGGGATGATGACTAATATAAGAAATGTTCGAACAAATTATGATATTTCAGTCATTTGACTTCCATCGATTCTCAATCAATTTCATCGATCTGTAAAATCGATGGAAATATGAAAAAGCTAAACGCTTTGAAAGTTTTTGGAGGGGATTATTCACGTCCTTGTCGCGCGGTACGGACAATGTGCGCTAGCATGAAGTTACATAGTCGTGACGTCACTACTATGATAGTGCTGTCTTTGTCTAACAGTTGTTTTAAAACTTTACATTTTTATAATATTGCTTGCACTAATAGCAAATAAATATTTTGTAATATTTTGTAGAGCTTATAATTTTAAAAAAAATTACATCATCCCTAATATAGGTTCTTTAAGGTAATTTCTGTTGATTTTGGCCTATATTAGTGATGTTTGTTGTGCTGAATTTGAACAATGTTGGTGAAAGAGTACCTATAGGCCAGGGAAGGCGTGCCATTTGTGGCACGTCACAAAATACTCAGCACCACATCTTCACATCACGCCATAATTTCAGTCGTCTAGTTTGCAACAGCAGAGCTCGCACTAATTGATTTTATTATTAAAATAAATATAAAACTGTTAGTGTAAACATTACTGTATAATAATAAAGGTATATTACTGTAAGCCTAGATTATTTATTTATTTATTTGGTGCACCAACAGTACGTACATGCAAAAAAGAACATGACAAAGACACAATAAAAGGACTGGCATATATGCCTATTGTAGCACAAGCATTCATCACAAAACAAGTTGCAAAAAAGAGATATTATTGGGAAAGCAGATAGTCTTTTCCAGTAGTCAAGATTGTTTGTTGTGGCATTGTTTTTTTGCTGTTGAAAAAATGGCGCTTAGATGTAAAGAGGTTCGCCATCCCTGGTATACTCCATCTAGCCGATAGTTTGGACGAGATATCCAAGCAGGAACACCATATCTTGTGTTTGCATAACTCGACCGAATGTAGGGAATAAATGATTTTTATTTCATGACTAGCTGAGTAGAGTAAATATTAAAAAAAAAATGCCAAATCGGTCCATGCGTTCTACGAACAGCATTTCATTAATTTATATCTAAATCAAAATGCTTACTAGAAGTAAGACAAAGCGCGCGCACAATTTTGACGGTTTAATTTGTTTGTTCAAAAGGTGACCGGTTTGCTGTCGACCCTGGTGACCTCTACCTTCGTGATCGAGAAGCAACCGCCCCAGGTCATGAAGACCAACACACGGTAAGATAACTTAGTAATTTACAAAACATGACGCCTGTTATCCCAGAACGGTCTGGCTTTGAAATGTTGCTGTTAATAAACGAATGTCAGTAGCCAATATAGGAACCTAATACAAAATTGTAGCCACAATACAGCTTTGCTTCAGAAAAGTGTTTTCGGAATGGGTACTACCATTTATAATAAAATACCAGATTTTATAAAAAAAAATTCAATACAAAAATTTCAAAAGAAACTGACAGCACTATTGCTTGATAAGTGTTATTATTCAATTAGAGATTTATCTACGAGCCACCAACATAACATAACATCACGCCTTGTTTCCCCGAAGGGTTGGGTACATATAGACCCACATTTCGCCACTTATGTTTAAGTCCCATGTAATAGGGGTGAGCCTATTGCCATCAACTGGGCAGAAATCCAGACTCTAGCAGCCGTAGTCTGGATTTATCCCCTGAGAAATTCCAGATAGAAAAACCCAATAACCATTTGCCCGACTTGGGTTTCGAACCCAGGACCTCATGCTCAGCAGTAGCTCTTGCGACCACTAGACCACCAACGTTTTTATTAATCTTTTGTTGGTTGTCAGTGTACAAGTACATATCAAAATTAAATGTATAACTTTGTAAAAGGCCGGAGACGTGTAGTGCTATTCTGTAACCATTTCACCGTGAAAACGAAGGTGATGTGAGCGTGGAGTGAGCTGTCAGTGCCACTGATGCTAGGGACTGACCAAGACGGGATGACACTGACAGCTCACTCCACGCATGTCTTCACGGTGAGAAGTATATACAGAATCGACATGCTGGTGGTCTGAAATACAGGCCAAGAGCTTAGTGTTGTCTGACTCTGACACCATGTAATATGTATTTTTGTAATATTGTGGTGAGGCAATAAATAAATTACCTACTTATACAAACTCAACAGCTGCGAGTGTGGAGACATTATAATGCCTGGCTTTTTTTTATTTTTTTTTTCATTATTATTTTTCGACACTTTTAACTTGACTAAAGAGTTTGTTTTTTTTTGTTTTTTTTAGGCATATTGTACAGACTTGTGTCTGGATTTGTGCCCGAATGATGGCATTAGGCTCGCCCACTATACATGGGACTTACGCATAACTGCCGACATGTGGGTGTACTAAAGGTACACCTCTGCCTTACCCTTCTGGGATTACAGGCGTGATGTTATGTTATGTTTATTGTACAGGGATCACAAAGTTTGTAAACATCTTATTTACGTACATACTTTCAAAGCAAATAAAATATTATGATTAATGCATGTATGTTGCAGGTTCACGGCTACTGTCCGGTTGCTGGTCGGGGGTCAACTCAACGTTTACATGACGCCGCCCAGAGTTAGCGTGAGTATGACCCATCTACTTTCCACATCAAACACTACTCAACAAAGTCTACATCAAACACTACTCAACAAAGTCTACATCAAACACTACTCAACAAAGTCTACATCAAACACTACTCAACAAAGTCTTCATCAAACACTACTCAACAAAGTCTTCATCATACACTACTCAACAAAGTCTACATCAAACACTACTCAACAAAGTCTTCATCATACACTACTCAACAAAGTCTACATCATACACTACTCAACAAAGTCTACATCAAACACTACTCAACAAAGTCTACATCAAACACTACTCAACAAAGTCTACATCAAACACTACTCAACAAAGTCTACATCAAACACTACTCAACAAAGTCTACATCATACACTACTCAACAAAGTCTACATCAAACACTACTCAACAAAGTCTACATCAAACACTACTCAACAAAGTCTTCATCAAACACTACTCAACAAAGTCTTCATCATACACTACTCAACAAAGTCTACATCAAACACTACTCAACAAAGTCTTCATCATACACTACTCAACAAAGTCTACATCATACACTACTCAACAAAGTCTACATCAAACACTACTCAACAAAGTCTACATCAAACACTACTCAACAAAGTCTACATCAAACACTACTCAACAAAGTCTACATCAAACACTACTCAACAAAGTCTACATCATACACTACTCAACAAAGTCTACATCAAACACTACTCAACAAAGTCTACATCATACACTACTCAACAAAGTATACATCATACACTACTCAACAAAGTATACATCATACACTACTCAACAAAGTCTACATCAAACACTACTCAACAAAGTCTACATCATACACTACTCAACAAAGTCTACATCATACACTACTCAACAAAGTCTACATCAAACACTACTCAACAAAGTCTACATCAAACACTACTCAACAAAGTCTTCATCAAACACTACTCAACAAAGTCGACATCATACACTACTCAACAAAGTCTACATCATACACTACTCAACAAAGTCTACATCAAACACTACTCAACAAAGTCTACATCATACACTACTCAACAAAGTCTACATCAAACACTACTCAACAAAGTCTACATCATACACTACTCAACAAAGTCTACATCAAACACTACTCAACAAAGTCTACATCATACACTACTCAACAAAGTCTACATCAAACACTACTCAACAAAGTCTACATCAAACACTACTCAACAAAGTCTACATCAAACACTACTCAACAAAGTCTACATCATACACTACTCAACAAAGTCTACATCAAACACTACTCAACAAAGTCTACATCAAACACTACTCAACAAAGTCTACATCATACACTACTCAACAAAGTATACATCATACACTTCTCAACAAAGTCTACATCAAACACTACTCAACAAAGTCTACATCAAACACTACTCAACAAAGTCTACATCATACACTACTCAACAAAGTCTACATCAAACACTACTCAACAAAGTCTACATCAAACACTACTCAACAAAGTCTACATCATACACTACTCAACAAAGTCTACATCAAACACTACTCAACAAAGTCTACATCAAACACTACTCAACAAAGTCTACATCAAACACTACTCAACAAAGTCTACATCATACACTACTCAACAAAGTCTACATCAAACACTACTCAACAAAGTCTACATCAAACACTACTCAACAAAGTCTACATCATACACTACTCAACAAAGTATACATCATACACTTCTCAACAAAGTCTACATCAAACACTACTCAACAAAGTCTACATCAAACACTACTCAACAAAGTCTACATCATACACTACTCAACAAAGTCTACATCATACACTACTCAACAAAGTCTACATCAAACACTACTCAACAAAGTCTACATCATACACTACTCAACAAAGTATACATCATACACTACTCAACAAAGTCTTCATCAAACACTACTCAACAAAGTCTACATCATACACTACTCAACAAAGTCTACATCAAACACTACTCAACAAAGTCTACATCATACACTACTCAACAAAGTATACATCATACACTACTCAACAAAGTCTACATCAAACACTACTCAACAAAGTCTACATCAAACACTACTCAACAAAGTCTACATCAAACACTACTCAACAAAGTCTACATCATACACTACTCAACAAAGTCTACATCAAACACTACTCAACAAAGTCTACATCATACACTACTCAACAAAGTCTACATCAAACACTACTCAACAAAGTCTACATCATACACTACTCAACAAAGTCTACATCAAACACTACTCAACAAAGTCTACATCAAACACTACTCAACAAAGTCTACATCAAACACTACTCAACAAAGTCTACATCATACACTACTCAACAAAGTCTACATCAAACACTACTCAACAAAGTCTACATCAAACACTACTCAACAAAGTCTACATCATACACTACTCAACAAAGTATACATCATACACTTCTCAACAAAGTCTACATCAAACACTACTCAACAAAGTCTACATCAAACACTACTCAACAAAGTCTACATCATACACTACTCAACAAAGTCTACATCAAACACTACTCAACAAAGTCTACATCATACACTACTCAACAAAGTATACATCATACACTACTCAACAAAGTCTTCATCAAACACTACTCAACAAAGTCTACATCATATACTACTCAACAAAGTCTACATCATACACTACTCAACAAAGTCTACATCAAACACTACTCAACAAAGTCTACATCATACACTACTCAACAAAGTCTACATCAAACACTACTCAACAAAGTCTACATCATACACTACTCAACAAAGTCTACATCAAACACTACTCAACAAAGTCTACATCAAACACTACTCAACAAAGTCTACATCATACACTACTCAACAAAGTCTACATCAAACACTACTCAACAAAGTCGACATCATACACTACTCAACAAAGTCTACATCATACACTACTCAACAAAGTCTACATCATACACTACTCAACAAAGTCTACATCAAACACTACTCAACAAAGTCTACATCATACACTACTCAACAAAGTCTACATCAAACACTACTCAACAAAGTCTACATCATACACTACTCAACAAAGTCTACATCAAACACTACTCAACAAAGTCTACATCAAACACTACTCAACAAAGTCTACATCAAACACTACTCAACAAAGTCTACATCATACACTACTCAACAAAGTCTACATCAAACACTACTCAACAAAGTCTACATCAAACACTACTCAACAAAGTCTACATCATACACTACTCAACAAAGTATACATCATACACTTCTCAACAAAGTCTACATCAAACACTACTCAACAAAGTCTACATCAAACACTACTCAACAAAGTCTACATCATACACTACTCAACAAAGTCTACATCAAACACTACTCAACAAAGTCTACATCAAACACTACTCAACAAAGTCTACATCATACACTACTCAACAAAGTCTACATCAAACACTACTCAACAAAGTCTACATCAAACACTACTCAACAAAGTCTACATCAAACACTACTCAACAAAGTCTACATCATACACTACTCAACAAAGTCTACATCAAACACTACTCAACAAAGTCTACATCAAACACTACTCAACAAAGTCTACATCATACACTACTCAACAAAGTATACATCATACACTTCTCAACAAAGTCTACATCAAACACTACTCAACAAAGTCTACATCAAACACTACTCAACAAAGTCTACATCATACACTACTCAACAAAGTCTACATCAAACACTACTCAACAAAGTCTACATCATACACTACTCAACAAAGTATACATCATACACTACTCAACAAAGTCTTCATCAAACACTACTCAACAAAGTCTACATCATATACTACTCAACAAAGTCTACATCATACACTACTCAACAAAGTCTACATCAAACACTACTCAACAAAGTCTACATCATACACTACTCAACAAAGTATACATCATACACTACTCAACAAAGTCTACATCATACACTACTCAACAAAGTCTACATCATACACTACTCAACAAAGTCTACATCAAACACTACTCAACAAAGTCTACATCATACACTACTCAACAAAGTCTACATCAAACACTACTCAACAAAGTCTACATCATACACTACTCAACAAAGTCTACATCAAACACTACTCAACAAAGTCTACATCATACACTACTCAACAAAGTCTACATCAAACACTACTCAACAAAGTCTACATCAAACACTACTCAACAAAGTCTACATCAAACACTACTCAACAAAGTCTACATCATACACTACTCAACAAAGTCTACATCAAACACTACTCAACAAAGTCTACATCAAACACTACTCAACAAAGTCTACATCATACACTACTCAACAAAGTATACATCATACACTTCTCAACAAAGTCTACATCAAACACTACTCAACAAAGTCTACATCAAACACTACTCAACAAAGTCTACATCATACACTACTCAACAAAGTCTACATCAAACACTACTCAACAAAGTCTACATCATACACTACTCAACAAAGTATACATCATACACT
This sequence comes from Dasypolia templi, assembly GCA_963555695.1. NCBI lineage: Eukaryota > Metazoa > Arthropoda > Insecta > Lepidoptera > Noctuidae > Dasypolia > Dasypolia templi. The sequence continues at coordinate 10,604,480 of OY743164.1, forward strand.
ACTCAACAAAGTCTTCATCAAACACTACTCAACAAAGTCTACATCATATACTACTCAACAAAGTCTATATCATACACTACTCAACAAAGTCTACATCAAACACTACTCAACAAAGTCTACATCATACACTACTCAACAAAGTCTACATCAAACACTACTCAACAAAGTCTACATCATACACTACTCAACAAAGTCTACATCAAACACTACTCAACAAAGTCTACATCAAACACTACTCAACAAAGTCTACATCATACACTACTCAACAAAGTCTACATCAAACACTACTCAACAAAGTCTACATCAAACACTACTCAACAAAGTCTACATCATACACTACTCAACAAAGTCTACATCATACACTACTCAACAAAGTATACATCATACACTACTCAACAAAGTCTACATCAAACACTACTCAACAAAGTCTACATCATACACTACTCAACAAAGTCTACATCATATACTACTCAACAAAGTCTACATCATACACTACTCAACAAAGTCTACATCAAACACTACTCAACAAAGTCTACATCATACACTACTCAACAAAGTATACATCATACACTACTCAACAAAGTCTACATCATACACTACTCAACAAAGTCTACATCATACACTACTCAACAAAGTCTACATCAAACACTACTCAACAAAGTCTACATCATACACTACTCAACAAAGTCTACATCAAACACTACTCAACAAAGTCTACATCATACACTACTCAACAAAGTCTACATCAAACACTACTCAACAAAGTCTACATCATACACTACTCAACAAAGTCTACATCAAACACTACTCAACAAAGTCTACATCAAACACTACTCAACAAAGTCTACATCAAACACTACTCAACAAAGTCTACATCATACACTACTCAACAAAGTCTACATCAAACACTACTCAACAAAGTCTACATCAAACACTACTCAACAAAGTCTACATCAAACACTACTCAACAAAGTCTACATCATACACTACTCAACAAAGTCTACATCAAACACTACTCAACAAAGTCTACATCATACACTACTCAACAAAGTATACATCATACACTACTCAACAAAGTCTTCATCAAACACTACTCAACAAAGTCTACATCATATACTACTCAACAAAGTCTACATCATACACTACTCAACAAAGTCTACATCAAACACTACTCAACAAAGTCTACATCATACACTACTCAACAAAGTCTACATCAAACACTACTCAACAAAGTCTACATCATACACTACTCAACAAAGTCTACATCAAACACTACTCAACAAAGTCTACATCAAACACTACTCAACAAAGTCTACATCATACACTACTCAACAAAGTCTACATCAAACACTACTCAACAAAGTCTACATCAAACACTACTCAACAAAGTCTACATCATACACTACTCAACAAAGTCTACATCATACACTACTCAACAAAGTATACATCATACACTACTCAACAAAGTCTACATCAAACACTACTCAACAAAGTCTACATCATACACTACTCAACAAAGTCTACTACAAACACTACTCAACAAAGTCTACATCATACACTACTCAACAAAGTCTACATCAAACACTACTCAACAAAGTCTACATCATACACTACTCAACAAAGTCTACATCAAACACTACTCAACAAAGTCTACATCAAACACTACTCAACAAAGTCTACATCATACACTACTCAACAAAGTCTACATCAAACACTACTCAACAAAGTCTACATCAAACACTACTCAACAAAGTCTACATCAAACACTACTCAACAAAGTCTACATCATACACTACTCAACAAAGTCTACATCAAACACTACTCAACAAAGTCTACATCAAACACTACTCAACAAAGTCTACATCATACACTACTCAACAAAGTCTACATCATACACTACTCAACAAAGTATACATCATACACTACTCAACAAAGTCTACATCAAACACTACTCAACAAAGTCTACATCATACACTACTCAACAAAGTCTACTACAAACACTACTCAACAAAGTCTACATCATACACTACTCAACAAAGTCTACATCAAACACTACTCAACAAAGTCTACATCATACACTACTCAACAAAGTCTACATCAAACACTACTCAACAAAGTCTACATCAAACACTACTCAACAAAGTCTACATCATACACTACTCAACAAAGTCTACATCAAACACTACTCAACAAAGTCTACATCAAACACTACTCAACAAAGTCTACATCAAACACTACTCAACAAAGTCTACATCATACACTACTCAACAAAGTCTACATCAAACACTACTCAACAAAGTCTACATCAAACACTACTCAACAAAGTCTACATCATACACTACTCAACAAAGTCTACATCAAACACTACTCAACAAAGTCTTCATCATACACTACTCAACAAAGTCTACATCATACACTACTCAACAAAGTCTTCATCATACACTACTCAACAAAGTCTACATCAAACACTACTCAACAAAGTCTACATCATACACTACTCAACAAAGTCTACATCAAACACTACTCAACAAAGTCTACATCAAACACTACTCAACAAAGTCTACATCAAACACTACTCAACAAAGTCTACATCATACACTACTCAACAAAGTCTACATCAAACACTACTCAACAAAGTCTACATCAAACACTACTCAACAAAGTCTACATCATACACTACTCAACAAAGTCTACATCAAACACTACTCAACAAAGTCTTCATCATACACTACTCAACAAAGTCTACATCATACACTACTCAACAAAGTCTTCATCATACACTACTCAACAAAGTCTACATCATACACTACTCAACAAAGTCTAGGGAACAAGCCAAACATATCAACTTATTAAAAAAACTCTTTAGAAGATTACAGTCGTGATGTTATGATCACGCCTGTAATCCTAGAAGGGTTAGGCAGAGGTTTACCTATAGTACACCCACATTTCGCCAGTTATGTTGAAGTCCCACGTAATAGGGGGACGAGCCTATTGCCATCAGCCGAGCACAAATCCAGACTCCGGGCTGCCATTGAGCAATTCTAGATATAAAAACCCAATAACAGTTAGCCCGACCTGGGAATCGAACCCAGGACCACTAAAATTAACTGAAGAATACTGACTACTAATATTAGAAGAAGTACTGACCACTAAAATTTTTAAATGTACAGCGACACAAAAATAAGGAACATAAAGCAACTTCACATTTACTAAGTAACAAAATAATTCAACAGTTACCCAACATAGACAAGTTAGTCAACGAAGCACACGACGAGCAAGTTTACTAGTTTCACCAAAAACCAGGACCAACTATGGCAAAATAATGGTTACATTTGAAGGAGCACAGCTATACAAAAAGATACCCTTACGCATAAGAAACCTACACTCATTCAATGCATTCAAAACTCAGCTTAGCCTATATCTAATTGCAATTGCAAACCAGACATTACTTGAAAAATTAATATGAATAAATTCAAATTGAAAAAAAAAACATTCCTAGCATCGTTTTAAAACCTCCAAGGCTTTAGCGACGGCTCCACATCGGCGTGGCATGCTGAATATCAGGTTTTATAAAATGTACCCAAGGCTATTCTTTAGTGTTCGAATTTTACTCAACGCTTTTCTCGCAAACGAATCCCTCGCATACTCTATGGGATACATAACATATATAATCAGCCTATTATGTTCCCACTGCTGGGACGCAGGCCTCCTCTCTGTGGGAGGGAGTGGGCCGTACTCCACCACGCGGGCCCAGTGCGGGTTGGTAGATGTCACATGTCTTCGAATTTTTGGTTCTAGGATATGCCTGCCTCGTTGGTTTAGTGGTCTCAATCGCTACTGCTGAGCTTGAGGTCCTGGGTTCGATTCCTAGGTCGGGCAAGGTGTTATTGGGTTTTTCTATCTGGAATTTCTCAGTAGCAGCCCGGAGTTTGGATTTGTGCCCGGTTGATGGCAATAGGCTCGCCCCCTATTACATGAGATTTAAAATATAACTGGCGAAATGTGGGTGTACTATAGGTACACCTCTGCCCAACCCTTCGGGGAAACAAGGCGTGATGTTTATGTGTTATGACAGCCGGTTTCCTCACGATGTTTTACTTCACCGTTTTGAGAGCAATGTGATGAAATTAAATGCGCCTGGGTTCGAACTAACGGCCTACCGACCAAGTCGGGGCCGATGCCACTGGGCCACTCTGACATAGACATTTAATAAAAATATAAATTGCAGGTCGTAATAATATCAGAGCAACAAGCGCAGTTGCTTCTCAAAAGCGAGACACAAGCCGGTAAAGGTAAGCAGCCGGTCGAGTGTGGAGATATCCTGAACAACACCGGCACGATGGAGTACCAGCCGACCAGTCGCCAGCTCAGCGTGAGCTTCCGGTGAGTACAGTGGAGTTGGGGATAGTATAGAGGGCCCACGGGTCTCGTGTTGGTCACGACGATAGCGTATGGTCAGTGCTCTGCATTACATGAACTCTCTTACACAGAAGAAGAGGGGATGGGGAGGTTGATCAGGTAATGCAAGGCACTGCCTGTTGCCACAAACATTCAACCCTCAATCGTACGGTTGGTGTGATATCCAGGGTTCACTATTGATGCACATAATATACACATACATAACATCACGCCTTTAATCCCAGAAGGGTTAGGCAGAGGTGTACTTACACTTACTACACTTACTTGTGGTTATAAATGATAAATGATTTTATTTCTGTAAGGTTTGTACAAACACTTTTACACGTCTATCATATTTTAAAAAATAGGTGAGATTGGCGTTTCCCTTCTGACTATTCTGAGAAGAAAGGCCGAAACAAAGTCTCTTTTAAAGTCCAGACATAAGCTTGGTCAGATCATGTGAAGACCATGTAGATTGGTGTCTGAAATGGTCTATTTAAGAAAGAACCACACAAAATGAGTGGACCTGTCCAGTCAGTGCACGCATTTGTGAGTATTCATGCAGCTCAACACAGAACTTAAAAGCTCAACGATTCGACGAATATTACCAAAGAAAGGGCAATTCGGTAGGCCGCATAAATTACTCAAACTGCCGGACCATTATTAAATTTAATACACAACATAATTAATAATTAACAACTACCACAGATATTATAATACTACGTACAGATACCCAATCCCATACAAAGAAATGACACCTCCCTAAGTCGCAATTGAGCTGGCAATTTTTCGTCATCAAAATGTTCAACAGATGGCAGCATCAGCGATTTACTAATTGCCAGAGACAGTAGTTTTACAACGCCATCTAGGAGTCGACCTACTTTTAAAACGTTTCGTGCCATCCTTTTAAGATAAAGTTTCATACTTTCGGTTTCAGAAAAACATATTAATAGATTTATTTTATGTTTCTGTGTAAAGAAATAGATTTAAAATAAGTTATTTGATTTAAATTTGTGACTATAAAGGTTATTCAAAAGACAGGACAAATTGAGTACAACACCATCTATTGCAAAGAGCTCTAAACAAAATGATTAACAGATGGCTACTTTTATCATTATATGGGTTCGAATTGAAGGTAAAAGCTTATTTTATGTTTTTTGTTGAGAAACGAATGTGAATAGATAAATCAGCATTTAACAATGAAGTCTTGATTTTTACTTATCTTACTTTAGCCAAAATTCTGCCGTTTATCGCATTCTAATGATTGTTAATTTCATAATGGTTACCTATGCTGCCATCTTTGACTTTTTTTGAAGACTAATTATAAAATGTTCTAGTTGAGACCCCATGGTAGTAGTAAAAAGGAAATGAAACGTTAAATAATTAAAGTCGACTAACAAAATGTATTTACGATTTTTTTTTGTATTTGTGAGTGGAAACGCCTGAAGGGGACGCCCTAGGCGGACATTTAGTGACATTATTGGTGATGTTCTTCAGAAAGGTCAGGTGCGTAGTACTCGCAACCGGCGCGCGTGCATGACCGACTGGAGCCGAGTATACCAGACTCAGCGTCACCGACCCTATCGTGACGCTTCCGTTTTGTTCACGATTCATAAAGAGTACAAAATGTGCCCCAAAGATGTTTTCACTTCAAACTTGAAACTGTGTTTCGTCTTCATTCTATATTTCGAAAAATATTTTTAAACTGTCTAAATAACTATTAAAAATAATGTTTGCCACCAGGAACATGCAACTACGCAAGATCAAACGCGCGGAGAAGAAAGGCACCGAGAGCGTCATGGACGAGAAGCTGACTCTGCTTTTCCAGTCTCAGTTCAACGTGGGAGGAGGCGAGCTAGTGTTCCAAGTAAGTTCAAAGAAAGCCACCCTGCACAAAACACGTATGGGTTCACATACCACATGTCGACAACCTCGCGAGCCAGATCAAGATCAAACACAAGCCATTTATTCAAATATGGCACTTTTTTCTTGATCATACATCTTTTATGGGGTACTGTGTTATATGTTACAACAAAATAGCTTGTGATAACATAACATTACGCCTTGTTTCCCCGAAGGGTTGGGCAGAGGTGTTCCTATGATACACTCACATTTCACTAGTTATGTTTTTAAGTCCCATGTAAAAGGGGCCGAGCCTATTGCCATCAACAGGGCACAAATCCAAACTCCGGGCTGCTACTGAGAAAAACTAGATAGAAAAACCCAATAACACGTTGCCCGACCTGGGAATCGAACCCAGGGCCTCATGCTCCGGACGTGCTTGGCACCAGGTGTGCTGGTGGTCGCCGGAGCTGACGGCTTTGCGCAAGGCGTGCGTGGCTGCGCGACACCTGTACACCAGGAACCGCAGGCTACGTATTCGCCCGCCGAATACGGAAGCCATTCAGGCGGAGCTGTACGAGGGGTACAGAGCGGCGAAGACCGCCCTCCAAGCGGAGATCCTGCGGGCCAGGGCCCTGGCCCGCGAGGAGTCGCTGGAGACTCTGAACAGGGACCCGTGGGGACGCCCCTACAAAATGGTGCGGGATAAACTCCGCCCATGGGCTCCCCCACTGACGCAGAGTCTCCGGCCCCAGCTCATGGAGGAGGTGGTGAGCACTTTGTTCCCTTCGCGGGGCGAGCATACTCCTCCGCCCATGACTCCGCCTACTGCGGTGCCGGATGCGGACCACACCGCCGACGACGACGACGATGCTTCGGAGGTGACCGAGGTAGAGCTGAGAGTGGCGGTACATAGGCTTAGTGCCAAAAATACCGCCCCAGGACCCGACGGCTTACCTGGAAGAGCCTGGGCTCTGGCCATGGAGGCTCTCGGGCCTCGACTTATGGGGCTCCTAAGCGCATGCTTGGAGGAGGGCCAGTTCCCACTTCGCTGGAAGACGGGGAAACTGGTCCTCATTAAGAAGCCGGGGCGCCCTGCGGACTCTCCGTCCGCTTACCGGCCCATCGTGCTGCTCGACGAGGTGGGCAAGCTCTTTGAAAGAGTTATTGCAAACCGCCTCGTCGGGCGGCTGGTGCGGGTGGGGCCGGATTTGGCGGAGAGCCAGTTTGGTTTCCGCAGGGGGCGCTCTACGGTGGACGCCATCATGCGCGTGCGAGCCCTCACGACGGGGGATGCTGTTGCCCGGGGTGGGGTCGTCTTGGCGGTGTCTCTAGACATCGCCAATGCCTTCAACACCCTGCCCTGGAGTTGCATCAGGGAGGCATTGCGGTATCACCGGATGCCTACCTACCTCTGTCGCGTGGTCGAGGCCTATTTGACGGACAGGGCCGTCATCTACCCCGGTCACCGGGGAGAGTGGAACCGGCGAGAGATGTCGTGCGGTGTCCCACAGGGATCGGTCCTGGGGCCGCTTCTGTGGGATATCGGTTACGACTGGGTGCTGCGCGCCGACCTCCCGAATGGCGTCAGCGTGGTGTGCTACGCTGACGACACGCTGGTCCTGGCACAGGGGAGGTCGCACCAGGAGGCGGCCGAACAAGCGACACTCGGGGTTGCGACAATCGTCGAGAGGATCCGGCAGTTGGGACTCGAAGTGGCCCTGCACAAGTCCGAGGCCATGTGTTTTCATGGTCCTCGGAACGCGCCACTGTCGGGTTCCCAGATAACGGCGGGAGGGGTTCACATCGGCGTCGAGTCGACGATGAAGTACCTGGGACTCGTCCTCGACAGCCGGTGGAACTTCGTGGAGCATTTCCGACGTTTGGCTCCCAGACTGGAGCGGGCTGGGGCTGCCTTGAGGCGGCTCCTGCCCAATCTAGGGGGTCCAAACGCCTCCTACCGGAGGCTCTACGCGGGGATCGTGCGGTCCATGGCCCTTTACGGGGCACCGGCGCGTTCTTTGAGGCGCCGACCAGCCCGCAGGTTGAACGCGTCCCAAAGGGTCATGGCCATCCGGCTGGTCCGGGGATACCGCACGGTCTCATGCGAGGCGGCGAGCCTCCTTGCCGGATTGCCGCCATGGGATCTGGAGGCAAAAGCCCTCGCGCACGTATAGGAGTGGCGCGAGGAGGCAAAACGCCGGGGTGTAACTCCGCTGCCGCGAGAAATCACGGTACAGCGGACGTAGCTCCGGCGGGATCTCATGGCGACATGGAGGGTGCGATTGTCGCAACCCAGTGCTGGGCACGCCACAATAGCGGCGGTAAGTCCCCTCTTTGAGGAGTGGTTGGAGAGGCCCCACGGCGTCCTCACCGGACACGGTTGTTTCGGGAGGTTCCTGTTTCGCATAAGGCGGGAGGAAACGCCCGGGTGTCACCATTGTGTGGATCGCCCGGAGGACACGGTGGAGCATACGGTGGAGGTATGCCCAGCTTGGGCGGAGCACCGCAGTGTCCTCGCGGAGGCGATTGGCGGCGGCGATCTCTCGCGTCCGGCCCTGGTCCAGGCCATGGTACGGAGCGAGAGGGAATGGCAAGCCGTCACCTCCTTCTGCGAAGCAGTAATGCTCGCAAAGGAGGAGGCGGAGCGGGTGAGGGAGAGAGCCTTGCGCCCTCACGCCCCCACTAGCCGCCGCAGGAGACGCCCTGGGCAGAGGGAGTCGCCTGTAGATTCCCGGCCACCGTAGGCGCGGGCTTGCGGACGGCGAGCAATATGTAGCTCGCCGTCCGGTAAGGACCAGGCCCGGGTCGACGGCGCGTTGTGTTCCACGCGCGCCTCAAAGAGATGTCAGCACAAACTGACGGGGTCCGATAGGGCCGACGCCTCAGGGTCGCGGGTTATTCTACAGAGAAAACCGTGGCCCTGGCACAGGCAACTGAAGGAACACGGGTGGGTTTTAGTCAGTAAAAGTCTGACACGCCCTCCCGCTCCACCCAGAGCGGGAGAAGTCATTTGATGATTTCCACCCAAAAAAAAAAGAATTATTAAAGGTATGGAACCTTTTATACATGCCTGTTTATTGCTGTTAATTCACAGGTGTGGACCCTCTCCCTGCCCGTAGTGGTGATAGTGCACGGCAACCAGGAGCCGCACGGCTGGGCCACGGTGACGTGGGATAACGCCTTCAGTCCCGCAGGACGAGTGCCTTTCGCTGTGCCGGACAAGGTAAGTTCATATGTGGTGTGGAAGGAAAATTAACTTTGTGTACACTTGAGTAAGGCTGATATTTGTTTAAATGGAAATGACTGTTTTTTACGTGCGTGCGCCAAAGACAATCAACTTTCAACTTTACGTTTGTGTAAATAAAGTGGGATTTAGTTTTAAACGTAACCCATTTAAACTTTTCAGCCAGTTGTTATATTTCGAACCTTATTCCGACCACCATAGAGTTTTTTCATACAAAATTGTAATTTTTGGTAAATTAGTCTTTACTATTTAGAATTTTATCATTGTCTGAATACAGTTCGAAATTAAAAAATGTCTCGATGGTTTAAACCTGAGTGAAGATAAATCTTGTTCTGTTAGGCAAGAAGAGTTTTTAACGAAAAGGTAAGACGAGTGAGTACTCACAAACTGGCCACATTTTTAATAAAACTAAACAAGATGAGTTTTTTTTATTAGCGGATCACTGTAGGTATGCTATCTGTTTATAAATATTTGATGTTACAAACGAAGTCAGGAAAATTAAATAGTTTATCAAATTGACTAATGTCATGATGTCTCAGTGTTTAATCCTCGTCTCTCCATTAAGGCAACTGCCAGCTGCCAATGTGACTTTTTCCATTCATATGAACGAATTCCCGAGGGTCGACGAGGAGCGGGTAGTGAAGGGGGGAAAAGTGGAATAAGTCCCTAATAAATTAAGGCCTCCAGCCTGGACTTAAATACTAACTAAAAACTAAGCGACTACGCGGTAAGGGCACCCCCTGTGGGGTACGAACCTCGGCTTAGGGCGTCGCTGGAAGAGGACAGCAAGGGACTAGCTGGATCAGGATTTGAGTGATTTAGGGAGGAATTTAAAGCTACAGGCTCAGCGGCGCGGGCTGGCTCGAGCAAGGGTCGGGAGGGGGGTGGATTTGGGCGTCGCGGCGGGCCTCGGCGGCGAGGGCGGTAGGACGGCGATCGGGTTTTGCGCTTGTGTAAGGTGCTGGTGGCCTTACTGCTCTCCTGGAGGAGGGTAGTGGCGTCGTCGGGGGCGTTTATGGTATGCCTTGATCGGCGAATACTACTTATGCGGGAGGTAGTATAGCGGGTGGCCGCTGTAATCAGGGGATTTGGGTGTTTTATGCCACAGTCAAAGAAACGCTTGGACAAGCGTTTCATAAACTGGTTTATGGTTGGCATTTTAAGGTCGACGTGGAGATCTATATTGCGGACATAGTAGGGGGCACCTGTGACCTCTCTGAGGAAACGGTTCTGGAGGGTCTGCATCTTATGGAGATGACGTGGGTGAGCGTGCACAAATACAACGCAGGCATAGGTCATGATGGGACGGATGTCTGCGGTATAGATGCGCAGCTTGCATTTAAGTGACGTTTACAACGGGCTGTCAGTACAAAGTGGAGTCTGCTAAGAGCGAAGAAGGCGCGCGCGCGAACCGCCTTAATATGAGCCTTAAAGGTAAGGTTTTTGATCAAGGATCACGCCTAGGTATTTGGCTTGCTTCTCCCAAGGGATCGGCTTACCGTACATAGTGATCGGGCTGGGGCGCTGGGCTCTCCCAAAACAAATTTTATCCTAGACTTTAAACTACGAGCGGTAACGAAACCATAGCGATTTCTAATTAGATGCCAACGCCATCTATCGAGCTATTGGGTACTAATTTCCCAGTATTCAATTGATGTTGATAGCCATCAACATTAATTTAATACTGGGGAATTAGTAGTGGTGGGTGGTTAGTATTTAGTGGTGGGTAGAATTAGTTAGTGGTAATTGTTTAGTATTAATATTAGTAATGGGTTATTAGAAGGGGGGGTATTAGTAGTGGGTTAGTTGGGTAATCATAGCGATGATTCCGGTTGCTCTTATTTAACCTAAACATGTACTTTCCAAGTTTATCTCGGACATTACTGAAATCGATGAAGGAAAACATAGCGAGCAAACATGGACTTATAGTTAATATAAGTCTGAAATCGCCAACCCGTGCGTTGAGCAAGCGTGTTGATTTCATGCTCGTGCCTTCTCTGTATGGGAAGAGGTATTTGCCCTGCACTGGGACAATAATAGGCTGGAAATTATAACTACATAATTATTGTAAAACCAAGTCGCGTCTGTCTGTCTGAACGCGATAAACTCATTAACTACCGAATAGATATTCATAGGGTTTTCACCAATGGACAGGGTGATTCATGATGAAGGTTTAGATGTACAATATAATTAATTATAATTATATAAGATTTTGTGTAAATTGGCTGAAATATGACAATGATAGTTGAAGATGTCGGAAAAAGTCATGCCTACTGATAGCTTTACTGGCGTGCGCCGCGTAATCCAATCGAGTTACGAGTATATGAAAACAATGGATTACGCAATTATTCCTCTAGGGTACTTTTAAACCCGGTAGTACCTTACCGTGGGATATTTTTCGATATTATATTTTCAGACAAAGCTAGTTATTATATACATACTCATGAAAAAATTGAAGTTGTGACCGTAAACGTGCACCTAGCTCTGACGTTTCATAAGTGCCCGTCTACGGTTTGCGTGAAATGAAATATGTATTTTTATTTGAATTTAATATTTAACGAAACTCCTCGACATTTCTCATAACGTCGGTCTTCGTTCATCGTTCTAGTCTTGTATTAAGAACTCACTTTAAATTTTCTTTGTCGATAGGTGATATGGGGCCAACTCGCTGAGACGCTCCGCATCAAGTTCTGTTCGGCCACCGGCGGTGATCTGTCTGAGGATAATTTGAGATTCTTGGCTGAAAAGATCTTCAGGTAAAACCTCAATTTTTAAGCGTTTTCAGGGTTTTAGGAATGTCGAAACCCTGAGAGGATTCTGGCGATTTACACATACATACATAACTCACGCCTTCTTCCCATGGGGGTAGGCAGAAATTACAAAACGCAAACCTGCTACGACCCTTACATACTACTTTTGCTTTGTTTACGTTCATACATCTGGTTACTTCCTGGTGAAAATTACAGGTTTTAGGGTCAAGTAAATGGTTTTATTACACTTTTAGATTTTATTTTATTTATTTTATTTTAATAAGACAAAAAATCTTATTCAAATTACCGTGACACGTTTCTAAACGTGCGAACTTATAGCATATGACTCCCAATCCATAAGAAAGTTGTGTCCGTCTCTCTACCAAACAACCTGTATACACATGCAGAAAAAAGAGAAAATATATAGATATGGAGGCACTAACATAAATACTTACTGCCTAATACAATACAATATAGACACAAAATATTCCAACTTAATTATTTTGTGTCTAACTACCACCTTATTTACCATCCAAATAAAGAATAGTTTTAACACTATTGGCCGTAAAGCTCATAAATACACCTATAGCTCAACAACACACACAGTTCTTATCGGCTGTTGGACGTATGCTATATGTAATTTGAAGTATAGGCGCTGTCTTCAGCACTTTCCTGCCTCTCAACACTATGCAGCTCAATGCTATGCCTGTTTCTTAGACAAAGTTCTGATAGAAAGAAACTTATGGCTCAACAACTCACTTTAGCTCAACAACTCACAGAGCTCCTATTGGCTGTTGGACGTATGCTATATGTAATATGAAGTATATGCGCTGTCCCCAGGACCTGCCTGCCTATCAACACTATGGAGCTTAACGCTATGCCTGTGTCTTGGACACAGTTCTGTAAGGATGCTCTACCGGAGAGAAACTTCACATTCTGGGAGTGGTTCTACATGGTTGTTAAGGTGACCAGGGACTATTTGAGGACGCTCTGGTGCGATCAGTAAGTATTTTTGTTTATTTATTTAATTGATAACAATTTATGTACCGTCAACTGTGGCATCTTTACTTTCCATGAGCAACTTTTTGCAATAATTTACCAGCGTTGTATCGTCGCGCTTCTCTTTATTTTCTATGCAGTCTGACAGTGACCGCGCCTCGGACCAACTATCCTATGAACCGAGCATTCGACGAAATCTTCGTGTCATTTTCTGTCAGTGTGCAGATCTAGGTTTGTACTAGTGTGTGAGACTAGGGAAGGGTCGACGCTTCAAAGCAAGTCGATAAAATTACGGTAATGGGTGAAATGTACTGGATATAATTTAAATAAATACTAATTATAAATAATATAATTTTCTTTATTGTAGAAAAAAATATTAGGTTACAGGCTGAGGTTAAGTACAGGGTTTTTTGGCCTAAGACCTTTAAATAAAGTCAGTTTGTTGTATACTATCATCTCACCAGTATCTTGGATTTGCCTCCGTCTTCTTGGTGTGATTTGCATTATATTTATTGACCCTGTTTTTCTCTTCTCAAGTCAAAGAAAACATTTACTTAATATGTATGTTACTTAAATAAATTATTATATAAAGCAAACCGAAAACAAAAGTTAAACAATAACTAACCTTACATGGTCATATTCAGAATATCCTTCGAATATTGCCCCAGACTTTCGTTTTCTTATAGATAAAACAGTAATATAGCAAGACTTTTCAAAGTGTTTAGAACGAGCCTTGAGTATTCTGTTGGTTCCCAGTTCTCACGTGTTACAGCTTTAATCAACTAACTTCTTATTTCATGGTATTTTGGGAACCTGTAAAAGTAAGCAAATGTTATACATGACTAAGTAAATATTTTAAATATAAAACTAAAAATCCAAGTGTTTCCGAAATAACACAAATCCTGAAAACAAAACAGTTTTAGAACTCAGATCTAACTCATCACTTCAACATCGTAACCCAGGTAACTTATACAACCATGAAAACTAACGTAAAAAATTTGTCTATTAAATATTTTAATATAAGTATCGATGAAGTTTGTAGTATTTTGGTATTACATCACTATAAATACTGCCAAAAACAAGGCTTATAATAATACTAATTATTGCAATGAAACATACCTTTTTATCAATATTGAGTAAGAAAATCTTACTCTTAATATGTAAATATTTAAGATTTATCGATTTTCTGGATAATAATTCAACTATAAAACTGATTTCAAAGACTTACCCGTGAAATGATAATTCTGGGACTTTAACACCTCCTTTTGTTGTTATCGATGTTTCACTTTTTTTGTCAATGTTTAGCCAAGTCACTCAGGTATTTAAAAAAATTGCAAACAATCTACACCAAAAACGCAATGTTTTGACACGCTAGGATGTCAGCTAGTCACCGACCCCACAGTCAAACCATTACTAAGGTTTTGTGGGGCTTAGTTTATAAGTTATTTAATTACATACATACATCATACATAATCAGCCTATTATGTTCCCACTGCTAGGACACAGGCCTCCTCTCTGTGAGAGGGAGTGGGCCGTAATCTACCACGCGGGCCCAGTGCGGGTTAGTAGATGTCACATGTCTTCAAATTTTTGGTTCTTAGACATGCCGGTTTCCTCACGATGTTTTCCTTCACCGTTTTGTGAGCACCATTTAAAATAAATAAATAATAATAGTGCGACATTGCCAGCCTTCCACTATCTTACTCTTGTACTCGTACATACGCTTAGTGAAATTGACAGAGAAAACAATAACATTTTTGATACATGGATACAAGAGCGGCGACAAGCTATGATTCCGTCCATAGGTAGGATAATTGGTCCGCGCTTTAGCTCTTGTCAAACTCTTAATAGAGAATTTAAGTATTGTCTATACATAACATAACATCACGCCTTGTTTTCCCCGAAGGGTTGGGCAGAGGTGTACCTATAGTACACCCACATTTCGCCAGTTATGTTTAAGTCCCATGTAATTGGGGGCGAGCCTATTGCCATCTACCGGGCACAAATCCAGACTCCGGGCTGCTATTGAGAAATTCCAGATAGAAAAACCCAATAACACGTTGCCCGACCTGGGAATCGAACCCAGGACCTCATGCTCAGCAGTAGCTCTAGCGACCACTAGATCAACTAGACTAATATTATATAGAGGAAAGATTTGATTGTTTGTTTGTATTGAATATGCTCCGAAACTACTGGACCGATTTGAAAATTGTTTTACCATTAGAAGCCGAAATTATGTATGAAGAACATAGGCAACTTTTTTTTTTTTTTTTTCGAAATCCACGCGGACGAAGTGCTAGTCAATAATATAGAGAGACCGAGTTGTAGGTCGTAGGTTCGAACCCAGACAGGCGCTTTACTTTGTGTAAATTATTTCATCACCACTGCTCTCAAAACGGTGGCATGTCCTAGAACCAAAAATTCGAAAACATGTGACATCTACCAACCCGCACTGGCCCCGCGTGGTGGATTAAGGCCCACTCCCTCTCACAGAGAGGAGGCCTGTGTCCCAGCAGTGGGAACATAATAGGCTGATTATGTAATAATATACATAAATAAATACAAATTTTAAAGATGTTACTAATAAGAAAATTTGCAAAACAGTCTATAACATCGCATCGGTGGAAAATGGAGAAGTTATCCACTTTTGAAATTATTCTCATATCCTTGTCACTCAAAACGATCATTGTACTGAACGGCGTGAAGTTACTGCAATCCTGTGTTGTGACGTCAGATGCTAGGTTCTACCGAAAGCGCCTTGTACTCGTGGCACGTAGTCAGCAAATGATCTTTTCTACATTTGGAACAGTGGTTCTCCTCTTCCAATAATACTGTCTCTGTTTTGCATCGACTTTAAAACGCATTGAACTTTGCAAATTTTTGATATACAGGATCACCCGATTCCGGCTTCACGTCGACTCACGGGACGAAAGTCAACGACAAGGCGGAGTCGGGCATATAAAAAAAAATCATGTGTCAAAACACTGCCACAGGGAGTAGATTTACTCGTATTCAAAAAAAAAAATTTTATACGTGGGCAAAGTTTTTTTTTTGTTGACTACTATTTGAGCTATCACCCGATTCCGGCTTAACATCGACTTACGGGACACTGTATTCACAAAAAAAAACTGGCGTATTATATTTTTCAAAGTTTCGAAAAATCTCACATAAACATAAAACAGTAGCTATTGTAATATAACAGTGTTGACCCACCACTGAAGAGGGTCGAACATTTTAAATATCTTGGATAAAAAATGAAATTTCTCAGTAGCACGGAGTCAGGATTAGTGCCTGGTTGATAGCAACAGGCTCGTCCCCTATTTTTTCTCCTTAGCGTGGGGATGACAATCTAAATAGACTCGACCCAGAATACAGCTACGTGTTTGGCGCCATCACTTGCGTCCATCAGTTCCGTTAACGTGCAGTCTGACACGCAGGACATGATATCAAGTGTCCCATCGTTTGTGGAACAGCACCACATTTACACTCCAAAGTGGAGTCGTCTATGACTATCCACCTGTACGAGTAGCATGACCGGATAGTCAAAATGACAGGTAGAATAGAAAAAAATACAGATTTCTTTTATTCATCTGTCATTCTGTCTACGGAAGAATAGCCGTTTCCTTGGTGGTCAAGCTACGCGCGCTGAACAGGTGGTCCTTGCTTCTGCCAGTCTGTTCAAAGACTTCCAGAATACCCACGGCAGCACGTGCCCCCTAATGGGACTTAAACATAACTGTCGAAATGAGGAGGGACTATAGGTACGCCTCTGTCTTACCCTTCGGCGCGTACAAGCGTGATATTATGTGTGTGTATTGTATTATTGTCTCTGCCCCGTTGGTAGTCGCAAGCGTACCTACTGAGCGTGAGCTCCTGGTTTTGACTCCCAGTTCGGGCGAAGCGTTATTGAGTTTTTCTATTAGGAATTTCTTAATAAGTGCCAGGAGTTTTGAAGTTGGTGATACCCGCGTACCTCGGAACGCACTTTAGAAGTCGTTGCTCCTCCGTCTGACCTCTCTCCGGTCGGTTTACCGTCCCATCGGACTTTGATAGTGAAGGAAGAGAGAGTGCACTTAACAGACCTGTGTCTGCGCACACACGCGGGCGTTACAAAATCTCTCGCGCTGAAGGCTAGTGTCCGTTGAGATTGGCCGTCATAGCCGAAATACGGACTGGAGGACTATTATTAAGTCCTTCATGTACTACAAAACCGTTATGTGCCTAAATAAATTATAGTATACACGCTGACCCGTACCATTTTGGAAAATAATAAAAATAAACGCGAATTTTTCGGGCGGAGACAAATCCAACAAATCAATGATCATAAAAATCTATTCAGCCTTTATTGAGTTGTAAATGGTGTAACTGACCCGACTTTGTTTTATTTATATATTTTTTTAATATTACAGCTTGATCATGGGCTTCATACAAAAGAAGCAGGCGGAGGAGATGCTATCAAAGTGTCCTTCGGGCACTTTTTTGCTGCGTTTCTCGGATTCTGAGCTCGGCGGCATCACCATTGCTTGGGTTGGCGGTAAGTGCTGATTTTTAGAGTGACTGATTTTAGAAGACATACGTTTAATGAACCCTTTTCCCTAAAAATATTAATGCACACTCTAAAATGATCGCGCCTCTTTCTGTGCAATTTGCGTGGTGCTCACATGACCTCACCAAGTCTTATGTCTGGACTTTAAAAGAGACTGTGAACTGAGATTTGGGTGTTTCGTCTCAGATAGGAAACTTCGAACTCATCTAGGCTGCATTCCAAATTGCGCTGTAATCGATTTGAGCTGGCTTACATCCGTTCCGAATCAGCGTGAGCGCGATAACGATGTTCCGTGAATTGTCATAGATGACGTCATGACATGCGCCATCTTGCGATTACGGCGACCATGCCCTAAATTAATATCACCATGAGAGCTGTCAAAAATGACAGTTATGAATATAGGCGACGAATTTCCTTCATTATCAAATCGGAACAATACGAGTAGGAGTGTCAATGCGTTGCAACGTCAAAACTTCTATTTTCATAAAAAATATCCAACAATCTTTCTGAGCAAGCACTGTGAGCGCGTACCACGAACATTCCGAATTGTTGACAACTCTCAGCTGTCATAATCGTGATATCTAAATCGGAACGCAAATTATTGATCTGAGTGATTATGCTCTTATTCTAAATGTACCCAAAGTAAAAAAAAACCTGTAACGTGGTGTTACGTCTGTCAATTGGGCTGCTCACTGAAAAAAGAGATGATCTTTACATAAAATTTACGAAACTTTATGTTCACCCCGAACATATTTTTTTTCTACATATTGTTATGCTATTGGTAATAACAATAAGTAACACTGACCTGTAAATTGAAAAAAACGCAAGATTTTTTATATTCGAGGGCAACCTTGCGCTAACCCCTTAACAATATTATTTTTATAGAGAAAATAAACGTTTTATGTAATATGATTCAAAGTCAAGTCAAATCATTTATTTCAAATAGGCACGACACATAAATGACACTTGAACATAAAGATTTACAAAAAAAAATAGAGTTGATTCGAGTTGCCCCTTCCAAAAGGTAGTTTCGTATGGAGAAGAATGGGCAAGAAACTCCACCATTACTCTTTCAAAATGTTTTACAATATTTTATACTTAAACATGATTTTATAAAATTATATGTGAAGACGATGCACCTAGAATAAAATTACTATAACACAAGATTAAAAAATAATTAAATATAAATAATTGGCTGGTAAATTACAAATTTACAAATATTGTAAGTAATAATGTGTGAGTTAAAGTAATTACAGAATCAATGTCAAAAATGAATCTTTTGCAGAGGGTAACGAGGTGTTCAGCCTGCAGCCATTCACGTCTCGCGACCTGATGTTGCGCTCTCTAGCGGACCGCGTGCTGGACCTCACCCAGCTGCAGTTCCTGTACCCCAACATCGCTAAAGATGACGTCTTCTCCAAGTACTACACTAAACCAGGTGAGTTTATTTATTTAGTTGTTGCGATGCATGGAATACATTTTCATTGAATTTATTTTTGTGTGCCTTTTTATAATAAACTAGCACTTCGACCGCGACTTCGTCCGTGTGGATTTCGAAAAAAAATAGCTTATGTTCTTCATACATAATTTCGGCTTCTAATGGTAAAACAATTTTTCAAATCGGTCCCATGTTCGGAGCCTATTCAATACAAACAAACAATCAAATCTTTCCTCTTTATAATATTAGTATAGATAAGCATTGAGGCCCCGCGACTGCAACCGTAAACTTTTATATTTTTGAAGGAGATCGACGCAAGTACTTAGTAGAGATCACGCCGTCTTGCTTACCACCTCAAATAATAGAGTTCACATTTGCTTGGCAAAAAACATATCGCCCGCGCTTTACACGCGCGCTCCGAACGCGAGTTAGTTTGTCTTTCGCCTTTGTATAGAGCGCATGTCACTGCGCACTCCCGCGATCTATGAATCTTGTCGCTGCCGCAGGCTCCCGTGCAATTTAAACCTTTGAAATGTTTGAAAGAAAATAAATTTATTTGACCCAGGTTAATGCACACAATATTCAAACAAACAAAAAAAACAGAAGAAAATAGTATTGTGTGCCTCACGGCTGCGCCAAATAGGCCCAGTTCAGCATAAATGCCAGACAACCAAGTGCCTGAAGCTGGTTTTCAACTAGACCCAATGTTACGAGGACGTCTTACGTTTTTAGTTTTTCACCCGTTTGCTCGCGTGCCGTAAGCAACATTGGTCTATCTATAAAATCGTTTACATTTTTTGGCGCCCTGTTTACTTGAATGAAACTCGGTCCAGCATGTAATAGATGTGTATTTGTATCACACCACAGTGTCCACGCGACAGTGGAAGAAATTATGTTTACCAAACACAGGCAATCTTGTTAGTTATTCACACAGAGTATCGTTATTAAAGAACAGTAACCACCATCTGGCACAAGACAGTAGGTTGAGTAGGCTTCAGTACTCGCTACCTTTCACAGTGGAATATAGTATGATATTAAGTAACTACTGTTAATAAGTTGATACTGTTCAACCAATTAGTGCATAATATTTTATTTTATTCCATTCGGGAAACATGAACTAACTTATACAGTGTCCTTAAATGATACAAAATTGAAGTCCATTTACAATTTTCCGCTGATAAACACCAGAAATACAAATGAGAAGAAGAAACAGGTACAAAATTCCTGTAACATAAATCAAGAAATACAAACTAAAAATAGTACGCGATCAACAAATACAAACTAAAAATCATTTAGACGCAAACAATTGCTTTTCAAACAGCTTTTGCTTGTATATTAAGCAGTAGACACAGCATGCAAAAACACACAGGAGTGACTTGTTAATGTGGGTGTGTTATAGGCACACATCTGCCTGACCCTTTGCGGAATACTGGCGCGATGCTATGTTATGTCACAGATATTATAATACTACGTACAGATACCCAATCCCATACAAAGAAATGACACCTCCCTAAGTCTGGCAATTGAGCTGGTAATTTTTCGTCATCAAAATGTTCAACAGATGGCAGCATCAGCTATTCACTAATTGTCAGTGACAGTAGTTTAACAACGCCATCTAGGAGTCGACCTACTTTTAAATCTTTTCGTGCCATTCTTTTAAAATAAAGTTTTATACTTCCGGTTTCAGAAAAACATGTTAATAGATTTATTTTATGTTTCTATGTAAAGAAATAGATTTTTAATAAGTTGTTTGATTTAAATTTGTGACTATAAAGGTTATTTTGAAGACAGGACAAATTGAGTTAAAAACACCATCTATTGCAAAGAGCTCTAAACAAAATGATTAACAGATGGCTACTTTTATCATTGTATGGGTTCGAATTGAAGGTAAAAGCTTATTTTATGTTTGTTTGTTGAAAAACGAGTGTGAATAGATAAATCAGCATTTAACGTCTTGATTTTTACTAACCTTACTTTAGCCAAAATTCTGCCGTTTATCGCATTCTAATGATTGTTAATTTCATAATGGTTACCTATGCTGCCATCTTTGACTTTTTTTGAAGACTAATTATAAAATGTTCTAGTTGAGACCCCATGGTTATGTTAAATCCTCAATTCCTGTGAACAGAGAACGAGATGCTCAAGAACGGCTACGTGAAGCCGGTGCTGGTGACGACGCTGCCTCCCTACATGTCGTCGTCCCCGGCCTACGCGCACTCGCCCGACTCGCACCGCAACACGCCCAGCGTTCAGAGCAGGTTAGTCACGTTTTAAACTCAAAAACCACACCCTCTAAAATTTAGAGTCCGAAACCACTCACTCAAAAAATAATTAAGAAACCCCTCGCTCTAAAATTTTGAGTCAGAAACCGCTTTCTCTAAAATTTAGAGTCATAAACCACTCACTCTAAAATTTAGAGTTTGTGTTTTTTTTTGTGCAAAGTGATAGGTTAGAGCCCCATTTGGGTTTTTAAAGATCACTCTGCATAGCTATTCACAACTATTCGATTCGAAGGAAGAGTCCTTTCAACACTGTTCACAAATCCGAAACCCGAAAATATTGACAGTTTAAATCTAAAAATAGACTACCACTATTCTTTCGACGGCTATTTGCGGTTGGGGCAACCGATAATGTGTAATTTTCGATTCGCAAGCTTGTCCAATGATTTTGAATAGCTATGCAGATCTATAAACGTTACTTAGAATTTTCTTCGGCTATTTTCTGTACTCGTTGTCTATCTTAGCAGGATTGACGGTTGTGGTAGGAATAACACTTAGCCAAAGTAGTTTCTTGCTAAAATTGTATTGACAATAATTTGGCAGTTTCAGATTTTTGTTCCTTCTTTTTTGTGTTTTGTTTTCTGTTCTTTTATTATTTATAATTTTATTTTTTCTACCCTTAGGTACATGATTGATTTTTGAAAGTTATTTTTGATAATTTTTTGGATGCTGAACTGAAGTGAAATATAATTAGTATTAATAATTTTAGTTTATTTTAATTTTTAATAGTCACATCCTGTTTTTTATATATATTTATTATTATTAAGTTTTTACTGCAATTTTCTTTTTGTAACTAGCACATAGGGTCTTTTTTTTTTGCAATTTTAGTTTTATGTAGTCTTGGAATAATGTTATTTTTAAGTTTACTCTAAATCTTATATACGTTTTCTGGCTAGTAGGGACTTTTTTAACATAAAAAAAACAATCAGCTTAATTATATTTGGTGCTAAAGTCTACCGTTTGACAATTTAAAAAAAGGCCAGGTCTTCTCTTGGCCACTCTTTACAAAAGCCTTTTAAAATGAGGCTAAAAATTATTCGTTTGCCAGGCTTAAAGCTGTGGCTACACTGAGACGAATCCCGCTCGGAATGCGGGACGTGACTGCGCACTTCTGTTATTTAAATGAACATCCGTTATATCCTCTTAAAGTTGACATAATCGGCACGAACTGATGGAAGTTGTATACCTACCTGGCACTGTTTTAATATTCAAGCAAATCAGATTTTTTTAATCTTTCACTACAAACTGTTCCGTCAAGGAGAAAAGACGTTGTGTAATACATAAATTGTGGTGTAAACAAATGTGTTCCATCTAAATAGCCTCTTAATTTCAATAATAGCGCATTTCGTCCGGGATTTCCCGCGGTATTCGCGTCAGTTTGGCCAGAGCTTAAAACGACTTAACTTTCTTTAAAAAGAGGGTAACTTGAGGATTTCACCAATGATACTGAACGCGATCAGCACTTGTAAACGGCGTTCAAGAGTTGTCACTGTCAATATTCCACAACAATTTTGACACTGACAGCTCTTGACCGTAATTTAGATTTGCTAAACGCGTTTCATTGGTGAAATTCGCCCTAAGTTGAGAAATTCGACAAGAACTTGTAATCATAATGCTAACTCTTAAGAAATGTTTTTATTAACAATATGGAATATGTTGTATTATCATGTTGCCTGCAACGTTGATCTAAGTTCAAGCGTTTATCTATAACACCATTTCTTTTTTTTAGCTGCAGCACTACGATTCTCCAACTGTAAACGGATCCATTTTGTACTAGTTTATTTATAAAACCATGACTCGAAGTTTTTTTTTTATCAGGTTAGTTGCAATATCGAAAATTAATGTTTTATTTTATTGTTTTGGATCTCGTTTTTAAGCAAGGGTGGTGTCGTTTTTTTTATTTTTTTTAAAGCTAAAAAACAAAAAAAAAACATCGTTTATTTAAATTTACCAAAGTTAAGAACAAAAATATGTATTTCAGACAAACGCACGCTTTCTTCCCATGACAGAGAGAGGAGTATGTAAGGATCGTAGCAAACGGCGTTCTGTAGTTTCTGCCTACCCCCATGGGAAGAAGGCGCGAGTTTATATATTTGTTTAGGTGTATAATCAAATAGATACGTGTGAGAGTATGTCATATAAGTTTGACTAAGATTGCGATCCAAAATAAAAACGTTAAAGGTGACAAAAAGGCACAAAAAAAAACAGTATTATGAATTCGATATAGTTTCTACGGTATTCGCATTTATTTTTAATTAATATAATTAATAATACTATAAGTGTTTCGTCTTTAACAGTATTCGTTTTAACCGACTTCGTAAAAAAAAAGGTTTTTATTGATAAGTTTGATTGGTGACATCTGAAGCATAGTACGTATTTTTATCGGAATATTGCTTAAGATTTTTCTTCCAAAATTAAAGCGAAGTAAATATTTAATAATAAATTTTTTGTTGTAATTTACGGCATTACATATTATTTTGTGGCTTAAATGCATATATTATAAAGATAAGATAAAAATACAAATATATACAGAATGTCCCGTAAGTAGATGTAAAGCCGGAATCGGGTTATAAGTCAAGTTATAATATAAGTTCACAAAAACAGATACATGAAACACCATTTTGAATACTTGGTTGAGAAAAAAAAAGCATTTCCTTCTCAACCAAGACCCCGACATCACCCGATTCCGCCTTGACGTCGACTTACGGAATACCCTGTATATATTTTAAATAAATAAAATTAGGGATTTCTTCAAATATGTATTTCGCGATTAAACTACTATAATGTCAAAATAACAGTTACACAACAGACGTTTTTCTTGAATACTGGAAATCTTCGGTTTCCTAGTAAAGCGGTTCGGTCATTATAACGGCTTTCATAAAAATCTGTCATTTTCCCAATATTTGACAGTAAGGAGCTGTGGTGGCCAAGTGGTATCAGCTCAGACTTTGTAGGTCGTAGTGTCGAACCCAGGTAGGCACTTTAGCGCGGTCACTGTCAGACTGCATAGAAAAGAAAGAGAAGCGCGATGACACAACGCCAGTAATAAAAAAACTACATAGACTAAAAAAAAAAACGCCATTGGGTACGTTAAAATGATGCTTGAAAAATAATCTGACAAAAAGACAGAACGATTGCATGTATATTAGTATGGTTTTTAATCTTTCAAAGAAATTTTTAGAAGTATCCTCGTGCATATATCATGAAGAATATCATATATTTTTCTGATTTGGTTTACTGCAGTAGATCATACAGGTGTCCCTTATGTCGACGTCAAACCGGAATCGGGAGTCATAATAGTAAAGACAAAAATAAGAACTGCCATGTGTTTGAATGAAATTGGGTAAATATTTAAAAAAAAAAACGAGAAAATCTACTGGTTGTGACGGTCTTTTAACTCCTGTTGATACATTTTTCTGTTAACTTTTAAGACCAGATCCATCACGGACACCTCGTATACTTTAAGGCATTATCAAACTTGCGTTTAGGTCCTGTAGTCTCCTTAATAGTAAAGCTTGTAACCTGTTACAGGCGTACTACCGCTTAACACTTTAAGCGGAGCAACTGAGTATTCAAATATTCCATGAGCGGCGCGCTCGTGGAACGCGCTCGTCAACAAACGTGGAATGGCTCTAGAAGTTTAAAAGTTTAAAGTTATACGGCGCGGTGACGTAGCTTGAAGGAATTTGCATAAACCACGTAGTTTAAAAAAAAAAAACTATTTTTGTTAGCATGCAAACTTAACGTTGCTCCGCTCAGTGTTAATTGAGACAGTGCCTGAGGTAGGTGCACGATGCGACAGAGCGTGGTTAAGTGTCGCGACTATAAATAGACCTCAATCATTTGCGCACCGAGTCAGTAAAAAAACAAAATCAAAAATGTCAATAAATCAATTCATCATCATTTTCGAACGTCAAAATTACATACGACAGTCTCCCAAAACGCCCGCACTTCAACACTTCCTAGTTCT
Source organism: Dasypolia templi (assembly GCA_963555695.1). NCBI lineage: Eukaryota > Metazoa > Arthropoda > Insecta > Lepidoptera > Noctuidae > Dasypolia > Dasypolia templi. The sequence goes on from OY743164.1 coordinate 10,629,949, forward strand.
TTAGCTGGGAAGAAATGGCGCACTAACTCCCCAACAGCAAAGCTGCCTGTTCAGTTAGAAGAACTTGATTCCATAAAACCGTTTCCAAAGTAATTAACATTATGTGCAGAGCAATGTGAATTGTCTTTGGTCCTGAGTGACATAAAGCAATGACAACATTGAAAAGCTTTTATTTTCTGAATACGAGGCTTTTGGCTCTTTGGATAAGTGTAATTTTTTTGTAATGTGCGTTTTGTTTGTGCAAATTTTTTCTTTCTGTTATGAAACACTGAACATTAAACCGCCCGCATCAGCAGCTAACTGAGGCACCGTCACCGTTTAACGCTGTTCGTATCTAAATATTGACTTCTTATATATCTAATATATAAAATTCTCGTGTCACAGTTTTCGTTGCCATACTCCTCCGAAACGGCTTGACCGATTTTGATGAAATTTTGTGTGCATATCGGGTAGGTCTGAGAGTCGGCCAACATCTATTTTTCAAAAAAAAAAAAATCAAAAAAAAAAATTTTGCAAAACAACGTTTGCGGGGTCAGCTTGTTTCTTATATTATAATGATGGGGGTAACTTATATCGTTAAATATTAGTGAATGGTCCAGTTATATTTAATAATAATAACTAAATAAATTGTACTTACCTATTGGAAGTTATGACATTATATTTGAATATGATTATACTATATTTAATATTGGCATATTATTATTGTTACATGGAGAGCAATTCAAAATTGCCTATTAAATTAAATGGAGGCAGAAATAAAATAACTGTAGTAAAATTCGCGAGCAAGTGCTGGCCACAAAAGTTTGAAATGTGTATGACTTGACCCGTTCACAGTTATTTTACCTAGTCGTAAATCTCAGTGATCTTTATTGCCATTGCAATAGGGTTGCTGTTGGTTTGCTACCATTGACCAAGCCTGTCAAATTCACAATGATCTTTTTAGGCGTACCAATAAGGTTGCTATTGGTTTCAAACAACTGTGAATTGGTTGTAGCAATTAGATCATTTGCCCTAAAAAAATACAAAAAAGGCAAAGGTAGACAGTATAGCTGAATAGCTATACTGTTGTTGGCTTGTGAATACAAGCATACGGTCATCAGGTTTTCGAATGCAAAAGGACACATTTTTGGTGACCTGATATGCCAAGTCCCCGACAAGCAAAGAAATGTGATCTTCCACTAAGTTTAAACCCAAAATTTTCGAGTTTTGGATTTGTGAACAGCGTTTTTTAGTACTCTTTCGATAAAATTGATTGATGTTTGATTTGGCACGGAAGCTTTTCGAATGTTTGTGAATAGCTTTGCTGGAAGAAAAATTACGATCAATGTTAATGTTGCTTACAGTCTCAGCTGAAGCAACAATCACTCCAGATAAGAAAATCATATCTAAAAAGTAAATACTTCTTAGTCTCAAATAATTTATTATATTTACAAAAAAAAAAAAACACATCAACGTCAATGTAATGCCGTCCTTATAATGTATTGTTTTGAAAATTCTTATTCTATATTTAAAAATATATTCTCAAAAAGTGACTGATACTTCCTAAAGAAATCTATCTTTCTTTTATTTTAGATCTTGGAGATTGATCAACATTTTTCGAATGATCAGAAAAATACAGCGTGTATCAGAAAGGTGTGGACGCATTCAAGGGTTTGGCACGGACCATCAAACTAATCGTGAAACAGTAACACAACTGTCTCATTAAAAAAAAACAATACCTACTTGACCCAAATGAACGGAAAAAGTAGTTCAGTTTGATGGTCTGTTCGACACCCATAAAAATGACCCTTTTTTGATACATGCAATATAGTTGGCATTATGTTTTTTGCATACCGTTAGTAGAATAGAAATCAGTTGATCAGTCATCGAGGTTGATGATTTATTATATTAAAATATATTTATAACTTAAACTAACATGGGTCCATGAAATTGCATTTTAAATTTTCCTCTTTTATAAAATAAATATATTCTTTTTTGAGATGTAGTTTAGTTTAGCTTAATATTGTTTTAATGAAGTAGGAATTATTGTGTGGGAAGTGGTGAATATATTTATATTTTTACCACATTTGCCCCAATAAAAAATAAGTTAATTTTAAGTCTCGATAATTTTACTTAATCATTCTTATTTTGATTGACTCAAAATACTGCTCATGATAAAGAAAAAAATTAAAAACAAAAAAAAATTGTGATTTATTTTTATTCGTATTTTTCTTTGTATAAATTCGGTGCTAATTTTATGAAATGTATTTTATGATTCATTTAATTTAAGTACAGTTTTATAAAACATGACATTTACATTTAAGTTATAAAATACATAATTATGTGTTTTTTTTGTTTGAACACGAGGCACCCGTGTTCGAAAATGCACTAAAAACTCTTTTTCTTTAGTTATGAACAGCTTGAAAATAACAATAAATAGTTTAAGACTACATATGGTCTGTCTGTCGCTATTTATATCGATAAAAACGCACAAGTTTTTTGGATTCGACAAACTAAATAAATTCAATAAAATCTAGTCGAAAATATTTGATGATCAACCAATATCTGATATCCTATGTCGGCGCACACACTTAAAAATGAAGAGAATTTTTAACAATACCTACTTGAAGATACAACGACGAATATTTAATCAAATAAAGATGGCGCGCTTTTAACAAACTGACAGCTGTCACTTTAACGTCAAGCAACCAAATAAACGAATAGGCTAGATATATTGAATGTTGTAATTATAAGTATTAAATTGGTCAATTATTGATTCAGATTGGACATGTCCGCCGACGTGCCGAAGGAATTTTTGACAAAAAAAAAACTATTTTAGTACTTAGTTTTGACCAAAATTACTAGAAAAATGTTTTTTTTTTCGTTATTCGGAAAGTCTTTCGGATAAACGCGTTGGCATGTTAATTTTCTGATTGGTTGGTTAAATAGTTAATAAAATTAACGAATTTATGTGAAAAATATCTTAAATGGATGTGACTATTATCTCTAGTTAGGTGTAATTTGATAGAAAAAATAAATTAAAAATTGTCGGCTCCACACATTATATTTATCTTAATAAATAAGATCGCTCAAAGAACTACTAAATCCCCTATATTTATCTACTTCCTATAATTTTATTAAATTAACATTTCAACTTCGCATTTAACTAGGACCACGATCCTAAGATTTAAATCGTTAGATTCGACCGACATTAGTACGGGTGAGGGCAAATTTAACGATTTAAATTTTGGCCACGATTTGAAAATGAATTCATTATCTATCATGATATGGTGAAACTACGTCTTAAAATCAAATCTAAAGTCATTATTTAATACTAGGCTGAGAATCAGTACATTTGAACGTCAAAATTACATAAGACAGTTCCCCGGCACGCCTGCCCTTCACCACGTCCTAGTGCTTTAGCTGGGAAGAAGAAGTGGCGCAACAAAGTTCCCAGCAGCACAGCTGTCTGCTAATTTGGTTATTTCAAAATCCTAACACTAAAAGTACAATATTTACCAAAAGAAAATGTAGTCCAATTTTTTTTAAACTAATTGAAAAAACTGTATTTTATTATTAATGTGTGGGGTAGGCAACCCAGCTTTGGTTAGTCAAAACTTCAATTCCCAAAAGGTTTTGGTTAAAACAGCTTCTACAGCGTGTCTAAGAAGTGTGTGGTCATATTTGAAATGTGTGGACATATAAGAAATGTGTGGTTTGGATCTTCAAAGTGAACAACTTGTTTTTTTATTGATTCGATGTTGGTGAAGAAAGTTCAGTTTGATGGTCTGTACCCTTTATATGAACACACATTTCTGATCCAGGCCGGATATCTTATTTTTTTTAATACAAAATAATTGTTTTGTTCTTTTTTCAAATTTTTGTCAGTATTTGTAGTAAGCTGCTTATTTAAACGTGTTTCGACAATTTAAAGAGATATTGCGAAGTTTTGATCTACCAAAGTAATTTTTTATCTTTACATGGCGATGTTACGATGTTGGACGCATGTATGTATGTTTTGAATTGATGTATTTGTAATATTATATGTGACAAAAATAATAACACATTTTTTATTTAAATTATTGAGAAAAAATGTCCGAATTCACGTTTTTTTATTTTTTATTATTGAAATTAAATTATCAATCGATGTACATATGTTATAAACTAAAAGCTTTGCTAGGACATTTTTTCTTAATAGCGAACCCATCGCGAAAATGCAACACAGACGGTCGTTCTTTTTTTTTTTGTTTATTTACTTTTTATTAATGATGGAAACATTTTATTTTACCGTACCATAGACTACAACTGCGTCTATCTTGTCTGTGCTGCCTTTTTGGCGACGGTTGTAGGTTTTTGTTATTTTATTTTTAACGACCGTCTTCGTCTTAATAACGTGTTGCATTTTCTCTTTCTTTCCCGATTACCTGATTGGTGGATGCTGAACAACAAACACAACCAAAATTAACTTTAAAAAACATACATTATCTATCGTACGAAAAAAAAATGGCCATCTCTTGCCTCAATCACCATTGAAAAACAATTACCACTCGACAATCTTCGGTCCACAATAACCACCACAGCTACTTCAGCGCGGCTACGCCTGCGCAAACTGACAGTTTCATGGACAGTGAGCTGTTCGAGCAAATTCGTGCCTTCGAGCCGGATGGAATGGACGAGTTTGACATCTATAGTAACATGAGCATGAAGTAAGGTGAGTTGGGCATTGATCACCGGTTAAAAATGATGATTAAGAACAGCCAAAATCAAAAGACATTTATTCAAATTAGGCTGAGAATCAGCACTTTTAGAACGTCAAAATTACATAAGACGGTCTCCCAAAACGCCCGCCCTTCGCCACTTCTTAGTGCATTAGCTGGTAAGAACTGGCGTAGCAAACTGCCCAGCAAGCTAAGGAGAACAAATTGGCCTTTGCCTAGCACCGGAACAAGATATGGGCTTTCAAATTTTTTTGTTAAAGAAAAAAATCGTCCGACATAGATCTCTATGAACGTGGCGAAAAACACGCCTACAAATCAAGCTATACATTTCCAGTATAAACTGATCTCTCATGGTACGGAAATCCCATACAATGCGAAATCAGCTTATACTGGGAATGTATAGCTTGATATGTAGCCGTGGATAAAGCGTGTGAAAAAATTGACAGTTGTCCCATACATTTAAGTTGAGTAGGTATGGAAGTTTTGTATGGGACAGATGATATTTTTTGCGCGATATCGATGTTGGTCCCAGGGAGTTGTTCAGTTTGCACCCATATAAATAAAATATAATAATATGATTTGATACATGCTGTATTTTTATGTTAGTTCTTTATGTCGCTGCGTTCATAGATAGCCATGTCTTAATGTAGTTTAATCGTAGAAATACGAGCAATAGACAATTCACTACTATTTAGAGCAGGATTATTAGATCCAGCAGTAAGAGTACACGAGACAGAAACATTATTTTCTCCATCTCTTTCATGTGTGCAACTGCTACCACGGCATGGTTTTAAACGTTTAGAGATTGTTTTTAACGTTTTTTTTGTTTGTTTTTTATTTTACAGATGACGAAATTAAAAACGCAAAATTTTACCCTTTTTTAAGTTAATAAGAATAGCTATAGACGAGTCAATTTTTAAATAAAATATTTTAATTGGTACTCCTTACGATTTCAGTTCAGATATGTGCCATAGGGTTAATGTTATGGGATTAATATCATTTTTATTATATGTTACATCAATATACGACGCTGTTTATAACTAGTTGGTAAATTTTCACAGAAGCGATGGGTCTAATCAAAACGTTATAAAATAAAACTAAACATACAAACATTAACAAGCCTTCTTCCTATGGGGGTAGGCAGAAACTACAGAACTTACAACAGCTTTTGCTTCGTTTGTTTGTATATAGATATCACACAGTGTGTATAGATTTCACACACATCTGTGAAATTTCGCCAACTTATTAAAAACTAAAGTTGTATATCTTTTAATAGTACGTACCTTTTTATTAAACACATTATAGAAGCTTTTAAAATGTAACGTTTTAAAAAAATACCAATAGTTTTTAATTTGAATCATTAATGTTTTATTTTATTTTATTGAAACATTTTAATGTTCTATCAAAATAGTTTTTTTTTTTTATTGAAATCAATGTCTTCGATTTTTAAGTATATTTTTTGTTTTGTGTTTAAATATGTATTTTAACACATTTGTAGATTCTTTTAAGCTTTGTTTTCTTAGGAAAGTGTTACTATCATATTAAAACGGACGTCATTAAAATCTATAATTTTCACCAGTATTTGACATTTAAGGTGTCAAAACATGGTCTTTATTTAGATAGGCGTTTTCGAGTTGTCCGCTTTCTTAGCAAACCAAAGCTTTGCAGACATATAAACGCTTTTATCACGTGTAGAAAATATACACGACGAATAGAATTATGTTTATTTTGTATCCATCATTTATTTTTAATGTTATTAGCCCTAAAAGCAATTTAAATACTTAATATTTACTTGTTTAAAGCCTAAGAAACGTGTCATTTAAGCACAGTGCCATTTTCACATTTGAAATAAAAATGTTTTTTTTTAAATGAAATTTAGAATGAACTAGCGAAACTTCACAAATGAAATGAAATTGTTTATTCAGTAATAGGAAATCGGAATCACTATACTCATTATATATTTTTTTAAACGATATTTCATAACTGACCACTTCTACATGCGTACCATGACCGGGTTTTGACAGATGAATAAAAGAAATCTGCCATTTTGTCTATTTTTACGTCGACAAAACTCATTTCTATAGTGGTCATGCTGCAGTTGCTGAGAAGAAATGGCAAAACAAACTCAGGGGTCAACGTCTCTTTTAAAGTCCAGATATATGGTCAGATCATGTGAGGGCTTGTGACGGATTTGAGTGGACCTGTTCAGTCAGTGCGAGCATTTGTCAGTAATCGTGTAACTCAACCCAGAACTTGAAGAGCTTAACAACTGCTTACTTAAACTTATGAGTTCAGTTTTTTTATTAGGCACCTGTGAAGTTTCGCTAGTATATTTGAAAAGCCTTGTTATAAAACGAATTATGTTTACAATAGTTTTTGTATACACATTTTATCACAAAGAAGAATGATGAAAAAGTCTTTTGTTTCCATTAGGGATGATGACGTTTTTTTTAATTTTAAATTCTTAACTACATTTGATTGCAAACAGTGCAAACAATACTTTAAAAATGCAAAGTTATAAACGTTTTAAAATAACTGCTAGACAAGACGGCACAGTCAAAGACGTGACGTCATTGAAATTACATAATCAGTTCTAACATTTCTAATTTCACTTCTATCAAGCACTCGATTAAGGATTAGGAACAAAAAGTTACCGCAAGTGGCCGCAATTCCATATACTTAAAACTCAAACGTAAAGAGGAATGCCCATTTTTCACCTGACAATGTATAGATATGAAATAAATCTTAAAACACAGTTAATTCAATTATATATTCATTACGCTTATCACAATGTTAAAAGAAACGCAGGATTTTTAAAATTTTAATTTTTCTTTATGCTTATTCTACGTCAAGGGTAAACATATTAGCATGTTTTGAACGCACCTCAACTACCCTTTTTACAAAGTTCCATTTTACACACTGCTACTTGACTTTATTCAACTCTGTTTCTGAGTTTCATACATTATTGTACGTTAAATTTACGCAGTAAGTATTTATTTTTTAGTCAATGTATAATACAGATTAATTAAAAATAAATAAATTATTAAATTAATGAATCATGCAATGTGTAATTGAGTTAGGATTATTGAAACGTATTTTTTGACGTTTGACATTATTTGCTCGACATAAGGGCAGCTGGTTTTAAGGTAAATAATTCGTTCAAGCACATTTTTTTTTTATTACGGCAAATCCTAACCTAAAAAGTAACATTAATATTTTTTGGACTTCGTAGCGTTTCAACTGTAAAAATGACCTTAAGACATTATTTTCTCAACTTACAGGTAGTGTTTCTACTATATCACATATGTATACGTAAACTTTAATTATCAGGTTTTCAAATATTTGGGAAGTGGGCATTGTTTTTTATTATCGTTTACAATATATTTACTACTTGGATTGAAAAGTACACGTAACAACAATGTTAAAGGAAAATATAACATAATTTCTAAGCAACAATGTTGCATCGGCCGTTTTTTATGCACTCATTAGTGGTAGGAAGGAAGGAATGTCATCATTCCTATTCTGAGAAATGTAGAATCCCATCGTAGTTCAGCTTCAAAGTCTGGTTTATCTCCTCTGTCGACATGCTAGCTTATTGCTGATAAAGTTAAACTTTCGAAGGCGACGGAGCAGCAATAACCGCAAGCAACAGTGCCGCAGTGACGCGACGTCACACCAACGACGGCAGCGGCATTTATCTTCTTCAGTTACAAGTAATTTGTCAAAGAAAAAATACGTCTTGTCGCTTTAAATCATATAGACGACCACCATTTTTTTGACGGCTATTTGCTTTCGAGGCAAATTAATAATTGAAAATGTCTTGGTCATTCTCTAGCATCAGTGACACTGACACCTCACTCCGCGCTCACTTCACCTAAGTTTTTACGGTGAGGTGGTTGGTTAAAGAATAGCACTACTGGTCTGTAGTGATATAGACAAAAACGAGATGACATTGACAGCTCACTCCACGCAAGTCTTCACGGTGAGATCTTTACTGAATCGACTTGCAGGTGAAATGACAGCTCACTTCACCAAAGTTTTCACGGTGAGTTTGTTCAGAATAGACCGGCTGGGAATCTGGCTACGAGTGAGCTATTGAATGTCAAAGTTCCACGTTTTTTTTACGAAAACAATATTTAAATGTTACTTAAACTTTATTAAATATACATAATGTTTAACATGCGTTACATTGCGCATTACCGTAACATGCTAATTTTCACACTAAAAATAAAAGTCGTTCCAAGTTTTTTTCACAAAGTTACTTAGATGGATGTAAGTACAGAATGCTTAGAAGACTTCTTCATCTGTAGAAACCAGTAGTGTCGCTGCGGTCTGTTATTACGGTTGGGAGACTGCCGCTGCAGTAAGCGGTCTGCAGTCGCCTTCAAAGTCGTACCTTATTTTTTTTTTATGATTACATTTATAATAGATAAATGGAGTTAACGAAAGCTATTTCATCAAAAATTACCTACCGTAATTGTAAATACCAATATGGAGATTATGTGGAACCGATACTATTGTAATATATTAAACAGCGTATATCAGAAGTGTGGTCATATAGAAAGAAGGGTTCAACTACAACTCGTCCCACATATATGGGACAACTGTTTTTTTTTTTTTTGTGATTACAATATTGGTCTCATGGAAAAAGTGGTTCAGTTTGTTGGTCTGTACCGCACCCATAAATACAACCACACCTTTTTTTGGTACATGCTGTATTGTTAATCTCTATTTTAAAATCTTAATCGCTCCGATAGAAATCTTTTAAATAAACACACGTAGAAGCGAAGGTTTTAAAACATTTCTAGCTTGCATTGGTCCGCGCAATTTATTTTAATTTTTAATCCTCTATGTAAATTGAATTTTTGAAGTATAAGTTATTAGAACTATTGGAGCGATAAAAAAAATTGCTAGAGCGCAATCACGGCTGTTATCACCGAAGGGTTCCGTAGAGGCGAAGACTGACTTGTTGGTCTAGTGGTCGCAAGCGAATTCGTATCGAACGACCACTGAGTTTTGACGACGGCAGAATAGACAAAATGACAGATTTCTTTTGTTCATCTGTAATTTTGTATATTCCGTCGAGTTTTTTTTGTCTATGGTGGTCATGCAATTCGTGCGGGTAGTTCAAAGTGTTATTCCAACAGGAATTTCGTAGTAGCAGTCCGGAGTCTGAATTTTAATCCAGTTGATGAAAATAGGCTTGCCTCCTATGCGTACACCGTATTTGGTACCATGCGTATTTGGGGATTACAGTCGTGATGTTACGTTATTATAATATTGACGTTATGTCAACCTAAAGGGTTGACATAACGTCAATATTATAATAACGTGTGCAATTTCATGTAAAACTCGTACTTCTGTAATTTAAATTCGGCTTTATTGTTACTTAATGTTTGAATGTTGTCGATTGTGATACGTGTGGCCTTACCGTTCAAAATTTAGAATAAATGAATTTAAAGCAGTGTTATCAGACATACTGGTGCTATCTTCTAAAGCAACACAATCTTAGTCCACGTTCGGGATTTTATCGCGCACTGGATTTTCAACTCTCAGTGTTGAGCCGAGCATTGAAAATCAAACAGAGCGCACCCCAGCGCGTCCAAAACACCAAAACACGCTCTTTAGTTGGACAGCCGTTATTATGCTACGGTTTCTCAGGGAACAAAAGCGTAAGCAGCAAGCAGACGCACACCAAGCTTATAGTGAAGTTAAGAATACGCGCCTGTGAACTTGCGCCTCCTTGTCCATGTTATTCAGTTTTGACAAGACTTACATAAAATGTATTACGTACGTTGTGCTATTTTACTTATATTAGAGTTAAATCAACGAATTTGAATGTTTAGTGTGTTTGACGTAGAAGCATGTTTCAGTGAACATTACATAAATTAGCTTCACCGAATTCTTTTTTCGGTAATTTTCTGCTGCTTTAACAAAAACTTGACTGTCCGAGTATTTTCGACGGAACAATGTAAACTTGATTGATGCTCAGGTATGAAAATCTTCTCGCTGAGCCTTGGATTCCGGTCTAACCCAGTGGCAGATATAGGATTATCGTTCGGGAGGGGCTTGACCCCGCTGCGGGTAGTGTGCGGGAGGGGCTTGACCTCGCTGCGGGTAGTGTGCGGGAGGGGCTTGACCCCGCTGCGGGTAGTGTGCGGGAGGGGCTTGACCCCGCTGCGGGTAGTGTGCGGGAGGGGCTTGACCCCGCTGCGGGTAGTGTGCGGGAGGGGCTTGACCCCGCTGCGGGTAGTGTGCGGGAGGGGCTTGACCCCGCTGCGGGTAGTGTGCGGGAGGGGCTTGACCCCGCTGCGGGTAGTGTGCGGGAGGGGCTTGACCCCGCTGCGGGTAGTGTGCGGGAGGGGCTTGACCCCGCTGCGGGTAGTGTGCGGGAGGGGCTTGACCCCGCTGCGGGTAGTGTGCGGGAGGGGCTTGACCCCGCTGCGGGTAGTATGCGGGAGGGGCTTGACCCCGCTGCGGGTAGTGTGCGGGAGGGGCTTGACCCCGCTGCGGGTAGTGTGCTTTTTTAGTGTTGACTTTGCTAAAACAGCACACATTTTATTTCTCTTAAGGCATAACATGCCTCCTCTGATTACTTTTCGCAAATTCCTTAATGACTTCGTTAGTAAGAGTTGAATGTTTGGATCTAATGCAACTTCCTGAAGTTGCCGTGAAAGCGACACAGTAACTTCAATACTTACAGCGGCTGTTACCGTCAAAGGAAAGACTAAGTCGAATCTTAAAGAAATTAAAAAATTGAAAACATAATACTTATTGAACTTTCAATAACCACAAGCAGCGTTTGAATCATGCAGTAAACCTTTTACTGAAGTATGCTACTGTTAAGGATAATTGAGACCATGAGAACCATAGTGGCCTAATTCAATAGACAAGCTTTTTGAGTACCATAGAAACAGTATTTTTTTAATCAACTAGCACTCTGAAGAATACATACTTTTTATTACTTTTATGTTTTGTTTGACCTATTAATGTTCCAATTTATGATTTTAATAGTGAGAAAATAGCTTTTTTGCTATTTTTCTACATTTTATACACAGATAGGCCACTTTGGCAGTAGGTTTTTATAAAAAGGTTAGAAAAAAAATGGTTGTTAGGCCAATTGTTTATTAAAAAACACTTAATAAAAAAAGCAACATCAACAGCAATAGGTATTCTTAGTCACTATCAATGTCATCCTCAACATCTATGACATTTCTTACTGACACATTATCTTTAATACTAGTATAAAAGCTGTGATGCACTGGAGGTATAAAAGGCAAAAGATCTAATAAGTCCTTTTTTTTTCTCACAACTTATGGGTTTTCCATCAGGGTATAAAGGATCCAGCTTAATACCAGTCAAATCTCTAGAGCCCCTTTTGTTTAAATCTACATTTTCAAATAAAACATCTTCATTATTAGAATATTTAAAAAATAATTTAAATGGATGCATTTTATTAATAATTTCAGAAGTTACATTATTTGGGGATTGGTTTTCGTCACCTAAAATCTCAATTAAATCAGTAGTAGATGCTGTCGAATTACGTCCAGATGGCTGGTATTCTGAACCAGAGTCTTGAAATGGATCTTCTTCTGCTTCAGACCCAAAGATTTCTGTAAACAATGAAAACTCTTAGAAGACTATTAACAAATAACACGTCATGTTTATTGCAATACAATACAATGGAATATTGTAATACATACCTCGAAGTTCATTATCCACATTGTTTTCTTGTCGGTCGTTTTCCATATTGTCAAATAGCCACTTATTATCAATTAATAATAATTTACTGAACGATAAAGCAAGCACATATGGGCGCGAAAATAATGACGTTTGTCATCCACAGACTGTCAAAAAGTAGCCTAACTAATGTCATCATGACAGTGAAGTTAAAGAGGGCTTAAACCATAGTGGCCTATCTTACATAAGCCAGTATGGCACCTCAAATTTAGATCACAGACTTAAAACCATAACAATGATTATGCTGCCATCTAGTGAAAATTCGTTGTATCACTTTTAGGCCACTCTGGTTCTATCAAAATGATCAATTTGAATGGGGAAGGCAACTGTCAAAGTGGCGCTGTATACGATTGTTCCAAATTATCTGTCAAATTCTATAGCATCTTATAAAATATGTTCACAAATAACATAGAAATTACAAAGTGTTGTGTAATTGGGTGTTAAAACGTAGGCCAACACAAATTTCCAATAAATCGTATTAAAAGAAGAAAGTGGATAGCTGCCGTAAGGATTAAAAACTGAGCTTACTAGGACGACGAGGTTATGTCGAGATCATTTTCATGAAAATTATTACCAAACATTAAGTGTGAGTACAGGTGGGTGTTTTAAACGATAGTTCTTCTATTTAAGCTAGTATCTATATACCTAAATTGTTAGCATTACATAATATCTTTAAATACTTATCATTGTTCATCTTGTTTTAAGGTTTGCCCTGTGTACACAAACTTTTAAAGAAAGAAGCAGTACCAAGTCTCTTTTCATGGAACCAGAAAAGGATATCAGCCAGTGCTAGTGTGAGAGACGAAAGACATGCTAAGAGAAACATTCAAAAGAATCTTTTCCAACATCTTTCAAGCAATCAAAATCCACATCGTTCTATTTATCGAGAGTGTATCACAAAATAAAACTCATAAATAACTTTTAGGTGTCTTTATTATATTATAATAATCTTTATACAGATATTTATTCATAATTTCAGCCTTTATATTGTTATTGTAAAATAATCTAACTTTGTAATATGTTTTCTATGAACAACTCATCTTTTTCAATATAAATAAATTACAGAATTTTCTGCCACTGCAGTACATTTGTCCTTGTACTTGAAAATCATATAGGCAGGTTTTTTTTAAATAGTAATTCCCCATTTTGACTCTGTATATAAGGTACAGATTCAGGGCTAATAAGTCAGTTTCTGCTTACATGCCATGCCATGCCATGCCATGCTACGCCATGCCATGCCATGCCACCCTGGTCATCTATCTTGATGTCAACTTGATAGTTGAGTTTTTTCATTGTCTTCTTGACAAATCCTTTTATATAAAAGTGATCATTGATAAATGCGGATCTTATAAATATGAGGAATCTGTCTTCATATAATTTTTCTGATGCATCTGTTTTTTGTTGAATCTTCAAAATGACAGAAATATTTCGTATTAGTAAAATAGGAACTACCTACCATCACATAAAATAAAACCGATAAGAAATATTCACCTTTCAAAATATTCTAATACATTGTCTTTCAAGCGAAGGTAAAATAGAGTTAATATTTATGTCATGGTACATCTCCAATGGTAGAAGTATGATAGAGGGTTCTGTTGGATTTGGAGAGGGTTGTGGTGTACTAAAGTAAAAGTTTTTGTCATACAGCTCTTACCTGGAAAAATATAACCAATTATTCATCTCTCTTTAACTCCAAAAGTAAAAAGAACTATTACTTAAGTAAAGTTATGCATTAGTTAAGCTGTTGTAAATATAATCCTGAATTTTGATTCAATAATTTTAACTTATATACATACAAAACATGACAGTATTCACCAACAATATAAAATTTAAAAATTTATAATAAATATGCATACTAACGACTACCAAGTTATTTAATTATAAAATTATTCTTTCAAACATTGTAATCGTATTGATTTCAAAGGTCTACGTTGAACTAGGTCTAGGCAAACAGCTCCTAAAAAGTTTTTTTCAAGAGTCCTACCTTTCCACTTAATCAGCTTTTCTACGTTTAACAGACGCCCCTCTTCTCTTTAACTCGGCTTTAAGTTCAAGCAAGCTCCAAGTAGAATACATTTTCGCGTCCATGTTATCAAATAAACTACACTAACCGCCCACAATGTTCGTTTTTTTCGTTTGTTTACACGATTCAAGAAATGACATACTGACGCCATTGAGAACAACTGTACGCAGCGCCATCTGAGATTAGCTTTAACTTGCCATCCCCATTGGAAAAAATCATAAACTCAAGTAAAAAAATGAGTTAGGCCACTATGGTTCTCATGGCCTCAATTGATAATTATTGTACCTTAGGTAGTTTCTTGCTTAAAACTTTAATTAGAATAATATCAAGTTCACTTTAAGAGTTTTCACCGAAGAATTCAGATGCTTTTAGGGGGAGCTTGAGCCCTTTAGCCAGCTTTTTTTTGTGATTTCAGCCTTCATCCAATGACCCCTTTTCAGGTGTTGAGTTATTCCAGTTACAGTTAAGGGCCTAGACAAGTAACATTCGCTTTCAAAGTGTTTCGTATTTCTACTTATTTTTAAATTACAGAAACAAGACGATTTGTAAAAAAAATACGTCTTCTATCCTTGTCGCGCAAGACGATCACTGTTCGAATGGCGCAAAGTTACTTTGGCGTTCCTGTGAAGGCAGATGCTTTCGCATATAATTTTTCAAATAAAAAATACAGTCAAATAGTCTATTAAAGCTTTTTGCTGTCTTATTTCCATCGTCGTTATCGCTGCTACTACAGTGCTACTAGAATAGGTAAACATTTTTGAAAATGTTGTGTGTCACTGTGGAAATTGTATAAACCGATCCGGCCTGGGTGACGGCTGTGAAGTGCGCTGCTCGCTGCGCAGTACTTCTCCCCCCACCCCCGCTGACATGAATTTGTTACTGCGCACCGACTCACCTCATGTTCCGAGCGGCTTTAAAGTTTGTATCGGACTGTACCTATAGAATTTTGAACTAGTCGCTCAAAAGTCTTTGAGCGACTAGTTCATAAGGTAATTTACCCCATCTTGCATAATAATATTATCCCCGAACAGCATGGTTTTGTTCGAAATCGCTCCACAGTTACTAATCAAATTTTATATTCTAACTTTTTGTTTGAGAATATGGACGATCAACTGCAAGTTGACGCAATCTACACGGATTTCTGCAAGGCTTTTGACAAGGTGGGACCATACCATGCTTTTACAAAAAATCTAATTTAATGGTATTCATGGGAGTTTGCTTCGTTTACTTACTTATGTAAAAAATAGAACTCAGAAGGTTGTGGTCAATGGATTCTCTTCAGATGTGATCAGCGTGACATCTGGTGTTCCACAGGGGTCGATACTGGGTCCATTACTTTATGTCCTATTAATAAATCCCATAAACGCACGTTTTAAAAATTGAGGTTTCCTCCTATATGCTGATGATCTTAAAGTTTTTCATAAAATTACTGTGTTAAGTTGCAAAAGGATCTTGAACATTTTACTACCTACTGTCTGACCAATAAACTACATCTCTAAGTTTATCCAAATGTAAGTTTATCTCTTTTACCAAAAATTTTAAAACCGTTCAATTCTCTTACTCTCTTTGTAACACTCCTCTGGAAAAAGTTTCCCTAATTAAAGATTTAGGTGTACTCTTTGATTCAAACTTACACTTTGATGCACACGTTGATCACATCACTGCCAAAGGTTTTCAATTATATGGGTTTGTAAGGCGGATCTGCCACCTATTTAAGAAGACATCAACATTCTTATAATTGTACAAATGACAATTCATTTGAATGTAATAACCTAATAAACCACATATATCTTCGTATATCTAGTCATTCCCAACGTATTCGTGACACTTACACTCATAGTCTATTCGCACCGAAGAGTTGCAGAACCAACGCAGGAGAAGGAGCTCCTCTACGTCGACTAATGAAAAGTTACAACGATAATTTTGCTGATATTGACATATTTGCATTGTCACGTCACTTGCACAGTTTAAAATAGTATTTATGAAAAATCCTTGCTAAATACCGCATAGTAATAACACGTAGTATTTCTTATATTCTCACATCTAGTTTTGTTACCGTACACGTTATTATTTCACAACATTCAATAGTTATTCTACGATATACAATTATTTGCTAAGTTTACTTGGACCGTATTTAAACTGTGGGATTCATTTGTGGATGACGATGCTGGTTGCGTGATAACATAGGTCCTTTGTTAATTTTTTTTTTTTAAATATTATGCAATATTACGCAATTGTTTGTTACCCTGAAGAAATAGAAATAAAATAAAATGAAAATAGAATAAAAAACGGCGAATGGTTCTGTAGCACCTTACATATTTATGAACACATTTTTTTCAATAATTTTTCATAGATTGTTTATAATAAAATAAAAGTTACAATCTTACTTCATTATCTGTTGTTGTAGCGGCGATAGTAGTATACACTCTGTGAAAATGTCATGTGTCTACCTATTATGGTTCAAAAGACAGCCCTGTGAGTGACAGACGGACAGCGAAGCCTTAATTATAGAGTCCCGTTGGCACTCTCTGGTACGGAGCCCTAAAAACAGGATGGCGGCGTTAGTTCCTATCCACGCGCCTTAATCCATCCTGGAACAGCTGTATTCCACTTTGTCTTGGCCCTCTTGCGGCAACGTCAAGTTTTTATGAATAAGAGTGTTTTTTGACCTCTGTCAGCTGCACCCCAACAGCACAGATATTACCTATAATACTACGTACAGATACCCAATCCCATACAAAGAAATGAAACCTCCCTAAGTCTGGCTATTGAGCTGGCAATTTTTCTTTGTCCTATTATTCAACAGATGGCAGCATCAGCGACTCACTAATTGCCAGAGACTAGTTTTACAACGCCATCTATGAATCGACCTACTTTTAAAACGTTTCGTTCAATACTTTTTATAAAAAGTTTTTGTGTTCTTGGTTCAGAAAAACATGTTATTAGATTTATTTTATATTTAAATGTAAAAATATTCAAAAAATTAAGTTGTTTGATTTAAATAAGTAACAAAATAGGAAACTGTCACGATAGAACCGATTGAGTAAAACGCCATCTATTGCCAAAAAGCCCTAAAGAAAATGATTAATAGATGGCTACTTTTATCAATAAAAGGAATCGAATTGAAGTCAAAGGCATCATTTTTATTTTATTTTAAAACACGTGCATGATGAGTGGAAATAGTTAAATCAGCACTAAACAAGAAAGTTTTGACTTTTACCAATCATAATTCAGCCAAAATTCTGCCCTATATCGCTTTTTAACGATTGTTAATTTCATAATGGTTACCTATGCTACCTATGATTTTTTTTCAAGACAAATTATAATTTGTTCGAGTTGGGACCCCATTGGCAACCTATTACAACATTAATAAAAATTACTGTGATTTTGACAGACTTGACAGTTGCAGCAAACAAACAGCAACCTTAATGTCCCGTGATTAAAGATCACTGTGTTTTTGATAGTGATGCTAAATCGGAGGTAAAATACCTAACTGTGAATGGACTGTAGTTTTAAGTCGCCTTTGTTGCTGTTATTTTAGTTTACTTTGTATCTTACAACTTCCACGCAAACGTAGTCGCGGGCAGAAGCTAGGAACTCTTGTACAAGATCGCGTATTCGCGCGACGATCGCTACATATCAGGACAGGGCCGGCCGCAGTTCGATAATACGCTACAATAGCCGTGGTTGGTCACATTGCGTGTTTCGTCCTATCGTCCTGACGGCACTACACGGCAGGGGATCCTTGCAACAATGAACACACAGAAGCCAACAATGCCGCGACGTCCTTTTTCAATTTTTAATGTCATATTATACTACGACACGTTGAACGTTATAACGTTGTATTCCCATTCATCGCAACGCCTTGTCAGTGGGCGCAGGCTCTGTGTGATGTCAGTGTCGTGAACGAGGCTCTTTTGATAGGTTAAATAACTAAACTAGTCCCAAGTGAGTGTGAGCGAGTTAATGTGTCTTACAGTCAGTTTCACACTGCCCGCCTAGCCCTGCCTAGCCGCAAACCAGTCTTTGGAGTATGTAACGAGGTTGTGGAGGTCAGCTAGGGCAGGCGCTTCATGTTAAACAGTAGTGCTTATCTGCATCTGGGTAGGCTAGTAGCCGACCCCAACTTAATTAGAAACAAACTTGGCAGATGATGATGAGATTACTTTTTAACATCTAAATTGGCCTTTTGCTGCAGTTTTTGAGTGAAGCTTTCCAATAATAATGAGTTGACAAACTGTGTATGGAAACGTTTTTAGCGAATTTTGGCTTTCGTAGTACCCTCACGTCAGTTGGTACAGAAGTCTTATAATCCATATCGGGACAAAACTGCAACGATTGGCTTTTATTGTTTTTATTTTGGGTGCGAAATCATCTTCTTCCGACTTCGCCCGCTCTGGGTGGAGCGGGACGGCGAGTCAGATTTTACTGACTAAAACCCACCCGGGTTCCTTTATTTGCCTGTGCCGGGGCCACTGTATCTCTTTCGAACAACCTGCGACCCTGGCAGGTGCGACTGGCTCTATGAAAATGAAACGTATCAAACGCACGTTTCTAGCAGCTGACGTTATCTTTTTTCTAAAATCGGCATGTCGATTCTGTAAATTTCATCACCACTGCTCTCAAAACGGTGAAGGGAAATGTCGTAAGGAAACCGGGATGTCCTAGAAACAAAAATTCGAAGACATGCGTCATCCGACTCTCATAGAGAGGAGGCCTGTGTCCCAGTAGTGGGGAAATTATAGGCTGATTACACACGCGAACGTTTCTATTACCATCATCAATTCAAAATAAATCTATTTATACCAAAATAAATCTTGGTTCCTAGTGCAGCCAGCCTATGTACCCCGGTCACGCGACGCTGTCGATGAGCAAAAATGTTAATCTTCGCAGACCGGGCTTGCTTTACTTACATTATTGGCAACAACGTCAAATCTAGGCTACAACGCCATTCTGTAGAAGTAATACAGCTTTTGTCTTTTCAAATTATTCTATAATCTCGATTCTGCTATATTATCGATAATATATTATCTGCTATATGAACGAATTCACGAATGTAAAGAAATGATTATCGGAGTGATAATGTACCGATGATTGAGTTTTATCGGAGCTATAGTATAATTCAAACTTTATCATAAGCTTTATTGTGGATATATTTCACTGTAGAATCTATGCTTACAAACAAATATAATGATTGTTGATTACTTTGTTGTTTTATTTTATTGTCCTATTAACTTGACATACTAACCACTGACAACTTATGGACTAATTTAGGTCTGAATTAAAGATACTTTATTTATTTTAAAGCACCAAGTGGCGCCGTCTAGTTGTCTTACGAAGTTACTGTTAACACTGAAAAGGTCTGCTAAGAGTGACACAAGACACAGCCTCTGCCTGGTGACTGTCACTAGCAGCACGTCACATCGATGGTTTAAATAACTAAACTAGTAAGTGTCTCACAGTCAGTTTCACACTTCCTTTCCGAAATAATAATCAACACCCAGCTTAGATAAATGATTGGTCTCGCTGCGCTCCACTAGATACCGCCGGCGTACTTGTCAAATCCGACAACAAATGCTACGCCGAAGTTGGCGTACCCGAGCCAGTCACACTGCAAGCTGTCTGAGACGTGCCGATTTTTTTATAAATTTTGGACATAATCCGAAGTAAAATGCCAGTTTGCGTAGTTAAACTGTGTATCAATAATACTACAAGAAATAAGAAGGACACATCACATACCATCAGTAAGTATCGTATAATTTCAACACGAAATAAGATGAACCGTAAACGCCACTCAGAGTTGCCGCGTATACAAGAGTCAAGTTCCCCGTGGTTGAGATTTTCATGTGAATTTATTGTTTTTGTATTTTATTTTATATCCTATTTCATTTATCTAACCTAGTTATTGTATACTAAACTTACTTCAATAAATTATTTTTTATCTTTGTAATCTATACACATTTTTTTTATATTTTATTTATAAATACGGTGTAAAAATGTTAGCCGACACTATTTCAAGGGGTGATTCTTTCTACCCATGGAACTGAACAACTTTCCCATAGTAACCTGATCAAAAATGAAAAAAAAATCGTCGTATGTAAATATAAAAAAATGGATAAAAAGTTAGGCGTAGCTTCTTTTTTTCTAAAGACCTACGCCTAACTTATACACAAATATATTTATCGTGGATGGATGGCGCCACAGTACAGCGGACAGCGCCATCTAACAATTTGATTCATAAACGAATGATTATGTGATCGGAAACGCAAGCGAGCCCTACCGCTTGGACACGATCGTCGATGCAGTGACGAGTGGCGGAGAGACCGAGTGTTGCGACAGTCAACAGAATCCGGTCAGTCAGAGTTTGGATAGTCTTGGCAAACGCTCAGTACCAACGCACGTGTCTGTTTCCGTTTCACGTGTTTATTTCGTTAGCCAGTGTTTTAAAGTTATTTTTTTGATTCGAATTATCTTTTCGTTCGAGTACCCACTACAGTGCCCACACTAAAAATATATCGGATCGTGAAGAAGACCCGATGTTTCGCAACTCGGCCACCCCTGATCCGACATATTTATACATTCGCTTTTAATTTATTGTTCATAACAGCATCACGCCCCTTATCCCAGTAGGGTTAGGCAGAGGTGTACCTATAGTACACCCACATTTCGCCAGTTGTGTAAGTCCCATGTAATAGGGGGCGAGACTATTGCCATCAACCGGGCACAAATCCAGACTTCGGGCTGCTACTGAGAAATTCTAGATAGAAAACCAAATAACAATGTCCGACCTGGGAATCGAACCCAGGACCCCATGCTCAGCAGTAGCTCTTGCGACCACTAGACCAACGAGGCAGTCGTTGTTACTATATTATATTGTTTATTTTAAGTATTTTCTGTGCTATATTTATAACTAATAGACCACAGCATAAAATATTTTTCAAACAAATATACAGTTGTCAACATGGAACTTGAAGAATCAGAATGGTCCTTTCATTAATACAAAAATTAATATTGATAAAGAAATATTTCAAAATCAGTTACTTTGCAAGCTCGAAAAGAAAACTATGGGTTTTTATAGTATAACAAATCATTTGGTAGTGAAAATTTTAAAATGGTAGACTTAAGGC
Source organism: Dasypolia templi (assembly GCA_963555695.1). Classification (NCBI taxonomy): domain Eukaryota; kingdom Metazoa; phylum Arthropoda; class Insecta; order Lepidoptera; family Noctuidae; genus Dasypolia; species Dasypolia templi. The sequence continues at coordinate 10,651,536 of OY743164.1, forward strand.
GTCAGAAGCGGAAGGAGTTGACTTTTCCAGGAAGTTTACTAAATATGAACCAAAACTTGATTCCTATTTTAGCCAAAAAAAATAAAGATATCCAGGGTTTAGTATTAAATTGGTCATCATACAGTCATGTCATGACTATTATAAAAAAAATTGCCACAATCTTCCACTGCATAGGACTTTCCGGACGACGATAATGATTATGAATAGCAAATAAAACTTGTGATTAATGTAACATGATTTTTATTGTGCTTTGAGAATCAGGACTTACGATTCTGATACTACATGTAATGTTACTAATGATAATTCATTCTTTGGTGTTTAGAGGTAGCATAGCCCAAGTCCATTATTTAATTAATTAATATAATTTTTTAATAAAAAATCTACATTATTAACCTACTTTTAAACAACAAATCAAAGAGGAATGTCCATTTGTCACCTGACTATGTATAGAAATGAAATAAATCTTAAAAAACAGCTAATTAAATTTTATATTAATTACGCTTATCACAATGTTAAAAGAAACGCAGGATTTTTAAAAAAAATTTTTTTTTACAACGTTCCATTTTACACACTGCTGCTTGACTTTATTCAACTGTTTCTGAGTTTCATACATTATTTTACGTTTTATTTACTCAGTGAGTATTTCTTTTTTAGTCAATGTATAATACAGATTATTTAAAGATAAATGAATAATTAAATTAATGAATCATGCAATATGTAATTGAGTTAGGACGATTGAAACGTATTTTTTGACGTTTGACATTTAATGCTCGACACTCAATATAAATTGACAATCATCGAGAGTCTAAGCAGTGACATAAGGGCAGCTGCTTTTAAGGAATTCACAAAGTAAAAAAGACGTTTGAGAACATAGATATGTATTATTAAGTAAATATTACTATTTTAGACTAAACTTCGAGTGTTAAATAATTCGTTCTAACACATTTATTTCTTTATAACGGCAAATCCTAACCTAAAAAGTACCATTAATAAATATTTTTGGACTTCGTAGCGTTTCAATTGTGAATACATAAACTTTTATTATCAGGTTCTGAAATGTATGGGAACTGGGCATTGTTCTTTCACAAAATTGTGTGGTCAAGTGACATACGTGAATAATGTTCAAATTGTGACTTAAAACATGTGCACTAAATAGTAGCTAACTAATGTGACTTGGGATTGTTATCCTTCCGATGTACAGATATATTATTAATTACAAAGAAGTATTACGACATAATCGAAAAAAGTTAGATACATTTCAAGCTGGTCCGGTGCAAATATGTTCTCAAAATGCCGTACCTAAGGCCGCACAGAGTAAAAATAACCGGACTGATTGATGTATGAAATCGGTTCATCTGTTTTTATTGATTTATTATTAAAGACGGCGAAATCCATTCTCGCCCAGTAGAATAGAATACTATATTTTTTTTATATTACCCGACTACGTCGAAAAAAGGAGATAATATTCGTTTCTATGTCCCTTAAGACCGCGTCAACCAAACTAGGCGGGCGGCAAATAGGTATTTACTGCGGCTCGCTAGTTGTGTGCGTCGTATCGCACACAATGACAAGTTTTATTGAGGTCGTTTGCAGTTCCACGAACAAAGTAGATAACTCAGGATTTGAAATTTTTTAATTGTTGTGATGAGTGACTTAAAAATACGAATATTGTTTCTTTACTTTGAGGTAACTCGCAAAACCAAATCGAATAGCCTTATGCGTTCCAATACCATTCATCCGATTGCAATTGAATATTGGCGTTGTTGAGTGCGCGCCGGGAATTGTTCTGGGTAGGTAGTTAGGAAGTAAGGGTGAATAGGGTAGGTAGATGGTTATGGTAGGTAAGTAGGGTAAGTAGATTGGTATGGTTAGTAGATAGATATGATAGGTAAGTAGGGTAGGTAGATGGTTATGGTAGGCATTCAGGGTAGTTAGGTAAGTGAGTAGGTAAAAATAGTATCTAATAAAAATCCAATAATTTTAAACTTGTAAATTGTAATATTTATGTAGGTACATACAAAAAAAGCTAAAAGTAACATGATATTAAAATTGGGTGTTTTATTGCACTTTTCTTTTGCGTTTTGATGTTTCATTTTCAACTAAGTTTCGTTTAGTTTTTCTTTTAATATCCTTTTGATTTATGGCTTCAAGTATATATTTAGGTTCCTTTATTTCCATTTGCCTATCTAATCGAGAATCAATAATTTCCGGCAGTAAACAATCAAAGTAAAATATTTTCAATTTTTCTTCCATTTTACACCAAAATTGTTTATCTTCCTCTATTAATTCAACCTTCATGTCCACTTCAGTCCAAACTGCAAATATGCATGTTTTTCTTTTAGTTATGTGTAGTTGTCCTTGTGCCTGGAAATACCAATCATGTTTTTTATTTACATTGATTTTTCCATCCTTTTTCCTTTTCCAGAAATTAATTTTCTTCTCTATTATACCTTCGTCAACACTCATGATTCTGGCTGAGTAAGGAAATTTTATTTCCACAATTTTGTCATGTTCTACAATTCCATCTGGACTTGCTCCTAAAAATGGTAAATTTTGGTCGATAAATAATCCACATGTTCGTATGGGAGTTTCGAGAAGCATTTCGAGTTGATTACGCGCAAGATGTTCATAATTTTGACCGTGTTTAATGGACTTCACATGATCTAATTTTTTTTCAGTTTCGATAGTTTTGATCAGAGGTCCGCATTTAATTAGTCCTCGTTTGCACACTTTCCCAAACATAGATGCCGTGAGTCACAGTTTCCGCTCCTGACGCCATTCGATTGAATCAGCCTGCAGAATAGTTCTTCTTTCTAGTAAGTGGCGATCTTCATCGGATAAAGTTAAATTTTTCATATGTTCAGTCTTAGGAAAATCAAAATCGGCTTCACTTATGTCAGGTTTTTCACAAGACTCGCCATATTTTTTGTCATTTGCACTAACAATAGACTTTTTGGATATTGGAGTAAACGATTTATATATTCTGCGTTTTGCAGATGCCAATCTTTTGATGTTTCTTTTGGTTTCGAGTCGTTTTATTAACTTGTTTGGACTGTGGAGTAAAACTTTTTTACTCAGGTATGACAGTGGTTGTCTTGAATTATAGGAGACCACTGATGCGGCACATCGTCCTGCATACGATTGCCTGCTTGAGTAATTTATTCTTTTTCCGCCAATAAACTTCGCTATGACACTATTAAAAACTTCTGCAATGTTGCTATTTACATTATGCATCAGGCTTGTGGCATTATTCACCAATCTGGAGGTGAATTTTAATATGGTTGAAAATATAAAACCCCCATCTTTACCTTTCATTGTTGATACCAGGTTTTCTTCGGTTGATGATTCCTTTTCGGTTAGTTTTTTGCAATAGTAGGATTTGCATGCGCTATGATTTCCAAACACGTGGTGTGGCCCGTTCAACAAATCTTGCTTCAGATCCACAACTTTTTGAGAAAATGTTTTGTTCTCTTGGACATAAATATGTTTTACAGCGCCAGTAACTGAACGCCTTAAGCGCAATATATTTTTTTGGACAGCTTTACGGTACCTTAATGGGTAGCTTGTATTTCTGGTTAGCTCGTCTAATTTTGTGCAGTAATTCCGCAATAAATGATTCGTGCATTCAATCTTCTCCACTAATAGGTTTCCATACGGTCTCGCTTTTTCTATATTTTTATGTGTGCTTGCATCACCGTCAGCTATCAATCTAGAGTATATTAGTCCATGAGTGTCCATTGAAGTTTTGAAACCTTCAACCAGAGCTGTTGATTCCATGCCACTTGAAGAACCTGTATAATTTTTAAAGCAGACGTGATCTGGAATTGACATTTTTCTATTTTCAGCTCTAGCACAAATCATGCAATACTTATTCTTAACCGCCATATATAGAACTTTCTTTGTCCTATAGCCTATTATTACTGCGGCGCCCGATAAAGCATTGTAATTTTTTCTATAAGATCTCTTGGACCAGCAGCCATCAGCAACCACAGTTATCATTGGCACTCCATTCAAATCCACTTCCCCGTTGAGAATAACTAGGTCGTACTCTTCTTTAGCTGCTTCCTCCATGCATTTTTCTTTGGCTAATTCCCATAGTCCACAGACCTTGGTATGGCACTTAGCGTATAATTTGTCTGACATACAGGGAATGTTTAAGGAGGCTGAAACTTGTTCTAAGCCAGAAAATCCCGCACCTATCGACATAAAACTGCTTACAGCATTATCATTGAGGTTGAGATCTGTAGGGCTATCCGGTTTGTCACAATTTATTAATTCTAATTTTATTCGACACATTCGACAAGTGAAATAGAATTTTGATAGGAACCCTTTCTTTACCTCTTTGGTAAGTTTTAAACAACTCAAGTTGCAACCTAGTGGGGAGTTATGATTTTCAATTTCTTGTAGTTGTTTAAAAAGGTATGCAAAATTCACTATTCTATTTCCATCTATTACGAACTCGTCTTTATCTTCAGTTTCTTCTTCTATTAAAATGTCTGAATATGAATCGGTAAGTTTCAAGAATCCTGAAATAAAATAAATAATATAAGTAAGTAGACCTTTTTTCTAAAATGAGTGAATACTAAAATACATTTGAAAACTTACATCGAGATTGTTGCCTGGAATATCTTCACTAAATGAATGTTGTTCACCAACGTACGTGTAAGGTACTGCATTGATCAGTGTTACCTAAAAATATAGTTATTGTAAGTATATTCATAAAATTATAAAAGTAATTTAGTTTATGTACCTAACAGTTAAAACGCTGCAATCAAACAAACAAAAAATGGGTTTAAATACTTAATACACAATTACTTAAAGGCGTGAAACTTGAACCTGCAAAAACCGCCACCAAAAAAGTGTATACAAACTAAATTTAACTTACACCGTTGATTGATCCAGTTTCATTTAGTAGATTTGCAGAAGTGAAACTATAATAAATAAATAAAACTTGTTGTAAAGTTCATAATTTTAAACATTATAAAGTATGACATAAAATAGAACTTAATAGTTAACAAATCTAACAGCACAGCACATTGGATTTTAAAATTAATGTCAAATTTGCAAACGGCACCCCCAAAAACCCATTTTACGATACCCATATCGAATATTTTAGAAAAAGTATCATACGCCATCTTAGACTTTAAAATTATTGTAAAATTTGAAATCGGCGCCCCCAAAAACCTATTAAACTATACTCATAACGAATATTTGAGAAAAAGTTACATCAGCCATCTTGGATTTTAAAATTAATGTCAAATTTGCAAGCGGCACCCCCAAAAACCCATTATACGATACCCATATCGAATATTTGGGAGAAGATTGCATCCGCCATCTTGGATTTTGTCTTAAAGAGAAAAACATAACACAATATTGAAATACATACTTATTACGAGGAACGGTTTTTTTTCGGAAAAGAGCACCACTTTTCTTCTTATAGTACTTTTCCTTGCGCTTACCCATTTTTGCTAAAAACAAATATAAAAAATTAGGTAGGTACCTACACATACATACATAAATATGTTAGATATGCGTAATAAGTAAAACTAAAAATTATTACTTACCTTATTTTACCTGTTTGCAGCAGATATTCGTACACGAAAGATCGCGAATTCGTGTTCCCTTCGCGTCGCTCCGCAATGAGACGTGACCACTCTCTGAGCTCCCGTGGTCGACTGGATTCCCGAGCCGGTGTTACGAGGATTTAACTCAACACCGCACGTCCATAGAAATAATGTATGGCGGATTTGAGACGCTTTTAAAAAATTAATATTAAAATAACCAGGCGACATTTTGAAAAAGTAAAACGTACTAATTGTAGTTTAAAAATTTGAGATTAATTTAAATTGAAGATTGTTAAAAAAATCTGCAGTTTATTATCAAAATAGAATGAAACACGAGTATGCCATTTTTAGTTTTTGGACCAACTTTACATAGTTTTGTATATTAAACTATCCAATATTTTTTATTTTTTCTTCCCAATAATCGTAAACACATTCTTTGTGGTATTCTTAACATCATTTTTATGTAAATTATTGTAAAATTATTGATTATATCGGCTTAACCGTTACTACTGTTTTGGATTATTCTGGACGATGCAGTCTTAAACTAGTGAACACATTTTAACAAGTAAGGCCACTTTTTGTTTATCCGACAAAAAAAAGGAAGTTATCATTTCGACACGATGTATCTTATATTATTGGAACCGCAATATATTCACGTATGACTATCTCTAGAGCTTCCAAACAAATATACAACACTTTTATAGTTGTACGTGAACTAAAGCGTGGACAAACATACATCGTCCACGCACCAAACACTCCGAAATTGTTAATCGGATTGTGACATTTTTTATTTATTTCATCAAATCCAAAAGTCATTTATTCAAACTAGGCTGAGAATCAGCACTTTTTGAACGTCAAAATTACATAAGGCAGTCCCCCAAAACGCCCGCAATTCACCACATCCTAGTGATTTAGCTGGGAAGAATAAGTGGCGCACCAATTGCTGCGATTCTTGCTCTTACATTTATTTATTTAAACTTTTCGAACCCAAAGAGGTACAAAGGCGGACTTAATGCCTTAGGCATTCTCTACCAGTCAACCAAGGGTGGTGAAGAGATTAGATGGCAGGTGCTTTAATTGAAGGGAACGATGATGGAAGATTGTCTTCAACTTATGAAACAGTGCAACAACGATATATAAAATAATAAAATAAAAAACACTTATAAGGTAAATAAGACAAAAGGTAAACGTATTACTGGCTCATTATACTCATCACTACGAACAACTTTTACTGTGGGACCAAACCTGAAATTACGAAACAAAAAAAAACATTTCGTCAAAATGTATGCTTTTTATTCGCGATTACACGATGGTGACGTTTCGCCCTATAGTTAAAGTTGTTCATAATGATGAGTATAATGACCCTTAAAGATATTACGTGAATGAATACATAGATTACATACACTAAATATGGATAACACGCAAAAGTCACTATGTCAAAGAACAAAAAAGTAGAGAACAATGGGCAAGACACATAGATCTTGTTTCCATGAAGCGATTTATGCGCGAGTCGAGTAGCGCTGTAGCCAATCGCGACGCCCAAATCCGAAAAAATATGACGTGAGCGTCAAGATTGTCTGTGTACGCGCTAATCGACTCGCTCGTAAATCACGTCATGTGGACAAGCTCATAGGAACTGTTTTGCAAGCTATTGAACGAATATTCTATATACAACGAACGAATATTTAAAAGAGTAAGTAGCCAGCGCCGTTGTGACCGGTTGCAAACAGTAGGCTCCAAAACTGCACTATATAAAAACAGTGTTTTCGTAATGGCTCCAAGGATATATAATACATTACCGAAATGTATACGGAATGAAGAAAATGTCTACATATTTAAAAGTAATTTGCTTTTGTTTTTATTAGACAAGACGTATTACTCTATTGAAGATTTTTTTAATGACAAATTGTGATAAATTTCCTATAAATTAACTTCCCTTGACATGCATGTAAAATTTAATTTAATTAAATTGACAGTTCTTAATTTAATTGACATTTATTCTTGTTATAAAACTAGTAATCATTTGGACTTTTGTTTTTTATCAAATGTTTAATTTACTATATTAAAACTACTATTTGTACACCAATTTCATTGGTAGAACATAGTGCTCGACTACAATAATATGTATATTTAAGACCTTTAATGTGTACCTATATTTACAAATAAAAATGTGATTGATTGATTGACAAAAATTAAAAGAACTACACACAGACACACCCTCACACTACTACCCCATGACGCTCATCTGTTCAAAAAAAAGTATCACATTTCTTAGAGCTCTCCTTCTAAGGAGTGTGATAATTTCTAAAGCACAGAATGCAGAGCCTTACTCCACAAGTATCACACGCCCAGACAGTGCGAGCCTCAATGTGGCTTTTGGCGCACTGCTTGCATCGCGCTTTGCCAGTCGATTTCATTGGAAAATGTCCATCGGCCCATCGGTCCATCTTTGGCGGCGGCGTGGATAGTGGCGAGCAGTGCTTTTTAAAAATTTGGTCTGCCAGCGACATCCTGAATTCTCGATGAGGAATTTTTTTGGTGTGGCTGTATATCACATACGCATTATGTATGGACACGTTCAATAACCTGCGAAACAGTTTCTTGTACCACATACTGTTCCTAATTCTTTCCACAGGGTATGCTTGTAAGTGTTGGTCTTTCTTATCGACACCCCCCATGTAAAGATTGTAGTCCAACACCACCTTGGGTTTGTATTTATGAACCCCATGTTTCTCGATCCCACTGACTTCTACATTATGATATGTAGAAATCAGTGAGACCAAGTTGTTGTCCCTAAAAACCACAATAGACAAGTCCTCAGTGTTACTGAAGACTATCTCCCCTGCGCGCAAGTCGGTCTTAGTCTTGCTGCGAAGACTATCGGGAACGAATTCCCGATTAAGTCTCAGGGTCCCGATGGTGTCAGTTTTTTGCGCTTTTAATGTTCTTGACAATAGTGGCGAATTATAAAAATTATCCATAACTAGTGTATGGCCTTTATTTAAGAGAGGGCGAACTAGCCTGTAGACGATCTGGGATGTTGCCCCCTCTGGTTCATAGGACCCCCTTTGGACATCATGTCCTGCAGTAAATTGATTCTGGTGTCCTCCATAAACCTCAAATTTCCACAAATAGCCCGTTCGGGACTCGCAAAGTTCATAGCTTGTTATCCCTACCCGAGCAGCTTTGTTTTTGATGAGCTGTGCGAAAGTGAGTCTCCCTTTCCACAATAGTAGGGACTCATCAATCGCAATATTCTGTTCGGGTAGGTATAAACTGCTGAACTTGCGATTCAGGTGGTCAATAATTGGGCTAATTTCGGCAAGCTTGGAATTTTTGGAAATGGTAGACCTGTCTACAAAACGCAGGCATTTCTTAATCAGTAAAAATTTACTGAAGGGCATGAAGTCTTTAAAATTTCCGATCCGCAAGTACGGAAAACGAGGGTACCAATAGTCCTTTTCAACAGGATTTGGGATGAAACTTTGCAACATCAGAATCCCGAAGAAAGTCCACAGATCGGTAGATTTTATGTCCCTCCAGGCTTTAATTCGGGATAGACGGCGTAAATTAGTTTCCGAAGTTAATAAGTTGTTGGCGCATCTATTTGTTTCTGAAACTATGAGATTAACAATAGTTTCATCCCAAATCTTCTCGAAAATATCTAGAGGGGTCATCCCGTCAGTCGCAAAAGTTGGCCCAGAAAAACTAGTGAATGACTCCCGCTTGCCAGTGAAGCAATTGGCATCCCTTTGCCAATTGAACTGCAACATGTCCGCGCTGCTCACGTACTCCCGCAACGCGGAATCATCGCGAGCATCGAGGGCATTCATTTGATCCAGCAGGTCAGGAGTGAGGCCGTCGAGTTCAGCCGGATACTCCGCAACGTACCTCTGCCGGGGTATACCGAGATCAATACCAGCATCCATATCCGGCGGATCTGCCTCCTCGTCTGATCCGGGATTTTCCTCGACATCGTCAACGAGTAATATTGGTTCTGAAATAAAACAACATACTAAATTATGTGCTTATTGTGATATCTGTCTAATAATTATAAGTTGCGGGTAGGCCGCTAATAAACAGTTGGTTCGTTGACTTGGTGTTTCAATGAGTGTGCTCCCGAAAATATTCTTTAAACACTACTGGCAACTAGTAAGTGTTCAGTGTTATTGTGAAGTGACAACAAAACATCGATCGGAAAAATAGAACAGTTCGGTTTATCGAGTAAAAAATGGTCGGCATACGAGTACATTCGACGCGTGGATCAGTTTATGGCACTCAACGAAATCAAACCAGCATTAGGAGTGGCTACGTTAGTCACGTTAGTGGGCGAAGCTACTTATGTGTGGTCTTTGTGCGCCAGACAATCCGGAGACAAAAGCTTTTCAGGAGTTAGTGAACATAGTTGGCGACCATCTCGAACCAAAGCGCTCAGAGATAGCTGAGCGGCACATATTAGAATGAGACGTCAGAATGGCGGCGAAAGCCTGAGCGATACAAGTCCTCAAACATCTGGCCAGCACGTGCAATTTCGAAAGTGGTCTCGAAGAAAACCTACGACATCAATTCGTGTCTGGTCTTGTGAGCGATGACATGAGATCGCGGCACGTGCAGCGGAGCAGCGTCCGCGACGTCAACGAGTTTCGGGGCGCCCGAGCCGATGCACCGGCTCGCCACGGGACGAGGTGCGGCGCGCGCTGCGACCGGCAGCAGCGGAGCAATTAAAACATTATGTGGTCACCATGGACGCCCATAGTAAGTGGCTCGAGGTGCAGAAAATGTTAGGCACTACCGATACGGCGATAGTGGCCGTGGCGGTAGTGCCTAACAATTTAGGTAAACTTAGAGAATTGTTCGCGCGTTACAAGTACCTATAGGCCGGCGGGTAACGGAGCGGCCGAGAACGCGGTGAAGTTAGTAAAGCGCGCAATGAAGAAAGCCGCGCACGAGACGAGACGGTCGATGTCGATACGGCAGTCACAAACTAGTAAATTGTTTGTGATACAAATGTGCTCTTTTGGTCATTACCCCTGAGGCGGTTTTATTACGATAAGTGAGCCGAGTGGGTAATGATCAATGCACACGCGTGTCACACGACGTTTTTCAACCCAGTTGCGTGGAGAAAAACAGACTCGTATTGTTATTATCTTTAATTATTGAAACAATTAGTGAAAGTACAATTCTCAAAATGATAACGAACAGTTTTTGTTGGCATTTTTACAGTTTGTGTTATGGTATTGGTATTATTAATAATTTCGTTGTTTTCATTTTCTTGTGTATATGTCGGAGATTATAAAAATATTCACTGTAATTTAGACATAAAAACTCTTTACGGAGATTAAAGAAATAAAAGAAGTAAAATTTAAAATACGAGTGCTGTAAAATAACGAGCACGCGTTTTTAAGACACTGCATTATGAACCTAAACGCGTGTTCTAAGAGCCACTTTATGAGCAACTGTGTTGAAAAATGTATTTCAATGTCGCAATTGTGAACACACGACTACAGGCGTCGCGCCTGCAGAGGCGATGCTAGGCAGGCGGCTGCGTGGTAGGTTGGACGTGCTGCATGTGCATGTTGAAAAGTATCGATATATCGATATTTTTATATTGTCGATACAAAATATCCAATAACGAAAATTGTATGAAAAACGATATTTTATTTAAGTACCTAAAGTCACTAGAATCCAAAACCGTAAAGGATAGGAACGATCGGAAAAAAAATAACTGTATTGGGAACTGACCAATTGGGTCACGGCGGTTGAAGTTTTAACTATTAATATCTTATAAATCTACTGTCTTTGCATTAGTGATTGTGATCACTAATACTTAAACGTCAGCAGCTGGTTACTGACGATGTAAATAACACGATCTCAAAAACAGTTCACTAGTTCAATGTTAATAATTTACTTCTTAATAAAAAGAAGACCAAAGTCATTAAGTTTACGCTACCTCACGTTAGGCAGGTGAAAACGAATGTATTGATAAAGGGCGAAGAATTGAAACCTGAAGACAGGACCGTGTTCTTGGGCTTAACTTTGGATGAATACTAATACAATCCATCACGAGCCACAGTATGGTTTCACCAAAGGGCGTTGTACGACCGACGCTGGTGTTACCTTATTAAAACATATTTTAACGCGTGGGAAGAGGCTCAAGACGCCATAGGAATCTTTTGTGACCTCTCCAAGGCATTTGATTGCGTCGATCACGAAACCCTGCGTTTGAAACTTGAGCATTACGGACTTGGAAAACTTGCGATCAGTTTAGTAAAATCTCATTTAAATGATATGCAACAGGAAGTTCAAATAAATGGCGTCAATTCACTTGGTTTAAAAGTAAAAATGGGTGTTCCACAAGGTTCGATATTGGGTCCTTTCCTCTTTTTAGAATATATTAATGACCTACTCCATTTATTAATAAATCAACCACAAATGGTGTTATTTGCTGACGATACTTCAAATTTTGACGACGTAAATAACGCCCTACTGCTGGTCCAAAATTGGTTCACTGCTAATAATTTAGTACTCAATGGAAATAAAACTAAGTGTATAAGATTTTCTTTACCAAACGTCAGGAGTAGTGATTGTGAGATAGTATTGAATCAAGAGAAACTAGAATTCGTCTATAAAACGGTTTTCTTGGGGATCACGCTCGACTCAAGGTTACAATGGGGTCCTCATTTAACATCTCTTGCAGGACGGCTAAGTTCAGCAGCTTACGCTGTCAGAAAAATCCGTCAATTTACTGATGTAGATACCGCGAGGCTGGTCTATTTTAGTTACTTTCATAGTATCATGTCTTACGGTTTTTTACTTTGGGGACGGGCTGCAGACATCGAGTCTATTTTTATTCTGCAGAAAAGAGCCATCAGAGCCATATATAATCTCCGCAGGCGCGATTCTCTAAGGGAATTGTTTAAGGATATTAACATCATGACGGTACCTTGTCAACACATATATGAAAACATCATGTACGTAAGAAAAAAATTACATCTTTACAGTAAAAGAGGTGAAAGGCATAATTATAGTACTAGAAATCGGGACCTATTAGTTCAACCAGGTTTCAGACTGGCTAAAGTAGACTCATCTTTCATGGGGTACTGTCTAAAATGTTATAATAAAGTACCTCCCCATATATTTCAACTGAATGAGACGAAATTCAAATCCTTTGTCAAACGCAAACTATGGAGGCAGTATATTATAGGTTAGGGGATAACATAACTGATAAAAATGCCTGGCTTAATGCTGGTCCTGCTCCACACCACAACTAATTAATTGACATTTGAAATACTGTTGAAGCTGCTGAAGATTGAAAGAATATATTTGCATTATATAAATTCAATCTCCTTTTTATTACATAGATGCATTGCACAGATGTGAGTACTTTGTACTATAGAGCTACCATTTACCAGGTAATGTCATAGATTGACTTGAATGTGCCCTGGCGGCTGATAGTATGTCATGCTAACTCAAATGTCTCGCTGAAGGTGGCGCGTGTGTCGGATCATTTAGCTCTCTTCAAAATGGTTGAGCTGAATGGTGCTGATCCATGCGTCATGTTCGTGAACGGGCGCCGTCAGTTGGGACTGGTCATCTCTTAGCTGCCACGGCTTATTTAATAACGATTTTTTTTTATTGTTTTTAATTATGTTTTGCTGCACTCTGGACGCTTTTAACGTGTACGGTTTTTGTACATCGTTCTCACTTATAGTGTCAACATTAATCGATGTAACTAATATATTTTTAACAACAATATTATTTAAAAGAGTGTCCATGGAGTTTCTTGCCCGTTCTTCTCCATAGGTACCTACTGCGCTTTGGAATGGGCAACTAGCTTCATATTTTTGACTGACCGACTCCTTGACAATTCAAAAGTGCCTGTAAATGGTTTAATTGAAATAAATGATTTGAGTTTGAGATGCTAAGCTTCAGTGGGGCCCACAAATTGATAAATTGTCAAAAAAGCTAAGCTCCGCAGCATACGCTGTTAGAAAATTTCGTACTTTAACTGACATAGACACAGCCCGTTTAGTGTACTTTAGCTATTTTCATAGTGTAATGTCGTACGGTATTCTGTTGTGGGGAAATGCCGCCGATATTCAGACTATCTTTGTTTTGCAGAAAAGAGCTGTAAGATCAATTTATAAATTCAGTCCGAGACACACAGAGATAAAGTTAAGGAAATTAATGTAATGGCTGTGCCTTCTCAGTATATTTTTGAAAATCTCTTACATGCCCATGCATAATCAGCTTATAACGTTCCCACTGCTGGGACACAGGCCTCCTCTCTATGAGAGGTAGTGAGCCGTAATCCACCACGCGGGCTCAGTGCGGGTTGGTAGATGTCACATGTCTTCGAAATTTTGGTTCTAGACATGCCGGTTTCCTCACGATGTTTTCCTTCACCGTTTTGAGAGCAGTGGTGATTAAATTATTTACACAAAGTAAAGCGCCTGCTTGGGTTCGAACTCACGACCTACAACTCGTAAGTCGGGACCGTTACCACTGGGCCATCACTTCTACACATGCCCATAAAAACATCAAATACTTAATAAAAATAATTTTAAACTTGTAGTAAGTTTAAAATTATTTTTATTAAGTATTTACTACGTATTTACCCTTTTCTCATGAACGCGTGTGAACTTTTACTCATGTACCCACAGGTTTGTACGGAACCCTTGGTGCGCGATTCCGACTCGAACTTGGCCGGTTTTTATTATTTATTTTTTGTTTCTATTTAGTAGGTACACACTGTTTGGATACCTACTCAGAAACCTTTTTTTTTTGTTTTGTAAGTACTATGTAGTTCAGTTACCTTACAGTGTTTCACTCAGGGATAACGCTTTTAAATTTAAATGACTGACTAAAAATTTGTAAAATTCATGTAGTTACGGAACCTATTCCTTGAGCGAACAATGCTATAGTTTGTAAGTATAACTCAGCAGATATCAGTAGCTATTGTATACTTGCTTACGTAACAGTTGCTTTACGACAGCTAAAGCAATTTGGTTCATGTAGATCCTACCTTTTTTTTTTTTTTTGGGTGGGAAATCATCAAATGACTTCTCCCGCTCTGGGTGGAGCGGGAGGGCGTGTCAGACTTTTACTGACTAAAACCCACCCGTGTTCCTTTTCAGTTGCCTGTGCCAGGGCCACGGTTTTCTCTGTGGAATAACCCGCGACCTGAGGCGTCGGCCCTATCGGACCCCGTCAGTTTGTGCTGACATCTCTTTGAGGCGCGCGTGGAACACAACGCGCCGTCGACCCGGGCCTGGTCCTTACCGGACGGCAAGCTACATATTGCTCGCCGTCCGCAAGCCCGCGCCTACGGTGGCCGGGAATCTGCAGGCGACTCCCTCTGCCCAGGGCGTCTCCTGCGGCGGCTAGTGGGTGCGTGAGGGCGCAAGGCTCTCTCCCTCACCCGCTCCGCCTCCTCCTTTGCGAGCATTACTGCTTCGCAGAAGGAGGTGACGGCTTGCCATTCCCTCTCGCTCCGTACCATGGCCTGGACCAGGGCCGGACGCGAGAGATCGCCGCCGCCAATCGCCTCCGCGAGGACACTGCAGTGCTCCGCCCTAGCTGGGCATACCTCCACCGTGTCCTCCGGGCGATCCACACAATGGTGACACCCGGGCGTTTCCTCCCGCCTTATGCGAAACAGGAACCTCCCGAAACAACCGTGTCCGGTGAGGACCTGTGTCAGGCGGAAGGTGAGGACGCCGTGGCGCCTCTCCAACCACTCCTCAAAGAGGGGACTTACCGCCGCTATTGTGGCGTGCCCAATGTAGATCCTACCTACGACCTACTGCCTGTTGATAAGTTTAGTGTTTGTTTTATTTCAAGAGGGGGACGTGAGTTAACTGTCTAATAATTATAAGTTGCGGGTAGGCCACTAATAAAGAGTTGGTTCGTTGACTTGGTGTTCAAATGAGTGCCGCTCCCGAAAATATTCTTCAAACACTACTCTAATAAGTTAGCAAAAAGTGGTAAAAGAACACTCACCATTCCAGACGCCTAACGTCGATGCTGTGGGAGATGAAACGACCACCGAATTCGCCGGACCTGGACTGGGCGCTACAAATTAAGAAGTTATTGGTTAAATTACGAATTAAAATCTATTTATTTCAAGCTTTCATTACTACTTTTACTGATTCAACTCACTGGGTGTAAATCCAACTAAGGATATTTCCGCATCGACAATTAATTGGAAATCAGTATCCGCAATCGAATCAAATGAAGCCACCTCTACCGGCGTTTGCGAGCTCGTAGAGGGCGAAAATCTGTAAAAAAAAAAATACCATTGTCATAAATATTAACATCGACTTCATTTATCTAATGCCAGGTTTCTGAAGTTTCTAGATTAATACGATAAACGTCGGTTAACTGTCCGGTGACAGTTTCTGTTTCGGAATACGCACCAAACGTTAAAACGGTATGTCTAAGAGATCGTGTATAAAATTGATTTTATTATTTCAATTCGTCTTTATTACTAGTTTTTTTTTATTAAAGTGATATTTATTTTGTTAGTAAGGGGCTTTACACTGTTTTAGTTTAAAAAAATATGTCAAGTCACTATTTAAGGGCGGATGTATGAACGCCATCATTGCATCTTTAAAAAAAACCTGTGACACTTAATTGTTTTGTCAAAGAGAGAAGATTTTTCATGGCGATGGCGAAGTAGCTAAATACTTTGTCTCTACAATCAACAATAACGCCTAATGAGATAAAAAATGATTCCAAAACAGACAATGCATATTTGCAATGCATAAGGGGAGCTAGTGCAGGGCTGATGACATCACTTAGATGTATCAGTGTTCTTGTCAAAGCAACATCCAATTTAAATTCTTCGTAAATATTTCGAAAGGTCGTCTACGTCTTTAGTTTCTGGGTACTGATGTATTGAAAATAAACTCCAGTACCTACTTCCAAATCAGACTGATGAGCTACTTGCATTCATTATGCTAGCACTCATTGTTTTTTTTATAAATAATTTTAATATTCATCTTTCACTGGAAACTTATTTCAATAATACACGTTTTATCTAAATAGAACCTAAAATTCGATGTAGTTTACTATGAAATGAAACGTCAAATATACTTAGATATCACACATTGGTCAGTGAAGTTAACCTAATATTATACGGAGTTTATCATACATTGCGGTGTTCGGAAACGCACTTTCTTAAGTTATGGAACCAATAGCGATAATGAATAGATAAACTACCAATACAAGTGCCTCAGAAACCGGGCATAAGTCATTAAACTTATACCTACTGCGTGGGACACGCTTTTGCCTTTCCCTTGCTTTTTCCGGGCGTCGTTAACGTTGGCGTCACTTCAGCTGCTTCTGCTGCTACCATGGGTGCATCGACTTCACATATAAAAATATAATTAATGTATACAAAATATTGTTAAACACTTTAAGAGTAATGGTGGAGTTTCTTGCCCCTTCTTCTCCATACGAATATACGGAAATGGCGCCCAGAATCAATTCTTTTTTAATGTAAATTTTGACGTTCAAAAGTGCCTATTTGAAATAAATGCTTTGACTTTGACCATTAACAAATATTAAAATAAAAGCTAAAGAAATGTGGAATGAGGTAATTTTAAAACAAGCTACCTTCAGATGTAGGGCTGCACGCGTTCAACGGGCGCTCTAAGTCGACCCAGGACGTTGTCCAGTCTAAAAGGAGCACACAATGTAATATGAGTCAGTCAATATAATACTATAATAATGTGCAAGTCACAATAACTATAAGTAAAAACAACAAACCTGTGCTTGTCGATGGCCCAGCTTCCACTTCCCAATGCCATCTTTTCCTGGGCGGTGGAATTGCTGGTGTCCCTGAAATAAGCGGGCACGGCATCCGGGCTGGCAACGGTTTTCTGTAAAACATTTGAAAGTGAGACAAAACAAGTCAATTTGTCACAAAGTAATTTGGAAAAAAACATACCTCCGCTGCTTTCGCTCTGGCGCATCAGGAAGCAGAAACCTGCCTGCTTCTTTCTGTTCCTTTAATTCGAGCAGCCGGGCTTTCTTCACCACTGACAGAACATTCATATTTTTTCTGTCAGTGGCTCTTAATGCCCGGACCTTTTTCAGCTCTTCACTAAGCATACACGAGCTAAAAGAAAATAATTATACTTAAAAACTACTGTAGCATAGTAAAGACAAATTATCAATAGTATACATACGTAGAGGGCTGAACTGCCGGCTGGCTGGCTCCGGCATCCGGGACCCTAAAAAAAGTATCAAAACTTTAGAATTTTCTTTTTAGGGCAGACATCAAAATTATTTAGCAGCAAACAAGCAATGAAGTGACATACGTGCCCACACCAAGCAGGCCACCTTGGGCACGCCCGCGGGCCCCACTTAGACCACCTCGTGAGCCAAGAGGCCGACCTAGGGTGCCACGAGCCTGACCTCGGGTGCCACAAGGCCGACCGATGCCACGAGGCCGACCGGTGCCACGAGGCCGACCGGTGCCACGAGGCCGACCGGTGCCACGAGGCCGACCTAGGGTGCCACGAGGCCGACCTAGGATGCCACGAGGCCGACCTCGGGTGACACGAGCCCGACCTCGGGTGACACGAGCCCGACCTCGGGTGACACGAGCCCGACCTCGGGTGCCACGAGCCCGCCCATGACCGGTAGATGAGATCCACTTGTTATCCATTCTAATAAATCAAAATGCAAACACAAAATTAATATGCTAAATAACAAAAAAACTAAACACCACCACGTAACACCCTTAGGACGATTCGCTGACTGACTCACTATTCAAACAATGAATAAATACACTTACAAAAATCCGAAATTCAAATTCCGAATTGCGATATTCGTAAACTGGGGACTAAATTCACCATGTTCAAACAAAGCTATAAATCAAATTAGGTACATCAGATTCCAAGATGGCGGACAATTCTGTCGGACACTTGAATATTTTTCACATTTTTGAAGTTACATTGTAATGTTTTCGTATTCAATGGACAGGTCAGTACCCTAATTGCGTAATACACAATCAATCAGAATCTAAATCGTTTTGAAACGATTGCTAATACATTGCTTCATAAGTTCGATAAAAAAAACTGCTCAACAATGTAACTAACGCTATGAATGTTGTTGAACTGTCAAAATACAACAGATTAGTCGTAATCGTTTACGAAAATGTGTTACGCAATTAGGCTGCAGATTATAATTGTTCGACGATTTGAAGGAATCACGGAAAAAATCTACGTAATTTGACCAAAACATCACAAAACATTTTCAACAAGCACTGTTCGAACTGTGCCGGTTGACGATAAATACAGAAATAGAGTGATAATTTACTCACAGACTAGAATCCTGGACTATTTAATTCGTATTATTGTTAACACACACAAATTGTTGTTTACCTGTTTTTCCAACAAAAATCTAATTTTATCAAATATTATTATATCATTAATTCGCAGCCGCCACGAACGATGGAACGAATGAGTGACAGAACCACAGAACAATAATATTTTTTTCAAATCACAGACGCATTTATAGTGTTGTCATACATCAAAATGAGTGGAATATAAAAACGCATTGAACTAGATTATACTACATCCTGAAGCAACAAGGATTAAATTGATATCACTCCAAAACTTTGCCGCATGGGATCTACAGATCCTATCTGCATTTTACGGCATAAAAAATATGGAATCCGCAGATCCCGCCTGCATTTGACAGCTCGTACCTTTTTTTAAACAAAAAAAAATAAATTGAATTTACTAGCGTCATTTGCACGATGTAAATGCCAATTTTTCATACTTTTCTCTCATACTTTTGTGTGTTATTCGGACTTGGAATGAGGACACAGATATTTATGTTCTTGAATTTTATTAGAGAATAACGTAACTTGCAAATTAGAAAAATGAGCGTCCGCAATTACACATTCAGAGTGCAGTGTCATAGACACAACATCGACTTTATCAAGTGTTGCTAGAATATCTTATGGCTACATTCACACGTACCCTCAAAAAAATATTGAAACTTTATATTTCCCACCGGGGCGCTCCGGGGTGGACCAGACTAGAGTATTCTGCTGTCAAAAACCCCTTTTATGTGAAGCAGACTAGAGTAGTCTGGATGTGACACAGTCTGTTTTGACGTTATTTATTCAAAAAAATCTGCATTTTAAGAATTGAAACTTGCACAGAGTGTACTAAATGAAATAAGAATGATATTAAATCGCTTTTCCCTTCTCTGGAACGTGTCTATCTACGGCGGTAGCCATAGACATTTGTAGACTGCCCCGCCCGCACAGTCCGTTTCTCTCTGGGAACTTGCAATCCCATCTGCAATCGAGCGTTTTTTTTTTAAATATAAATAAATCATTATATATTATGTTAATAATTTACATAATATATACTTTTATACTTGAATAAATACATAAACAATTAAAAATGTTTAAAAGTACATGAACATAATAATGTATTGTGAACAATATTTGCCGATGGATACGTTATATGATAATATGTTTTTTGCGTTGTTTTCAAGTGTTTGTTTTGGTTAGTCGATACTGTTAAACTAAAGACTTCAAACAGCTGAGACTCTCGTCTGTGATAAGTATTTGGACCATTTGTGATTGTGAGATAACAACCCAAGCATTAGCCTTGAGTGTTCTGGGAATCGAACAATGAACAGACCCTTTTTTTTTGCCCGCGCTCGAGTCGTCAAAATGACGTCATGTTTTTATAAAGCTTGTAGCTTGCAAAACATGTAGGTCCTGGCTGGAGGCCTTAATTTATTAGGGAATCCACAGGCAAGTCCGCTTAAGCAGACGACAACCGCATAGGTTGACCTGCGAGATGCCAAACATACAAACAAACAAAGCAAAACATGTATGGGGAGGTGTGTACTTTTAATGGATTATTGTGAATTTGTGTATATTTATGTAATTTAAACCAAAACTTTTTAATATGATGGTTTAATTTTTTAATTATAATGACCTTTACGCAAGAACTGGGAAAAATTCCCTCACCCTTACTACAACTTAGAATTACTAATATATCACAAGGCAAAACTGGGCTGACAATCTGTTAGCTTATTTCATAACGATTCCAACGACGTAACTTTTATACAGCTCCCGTGTTTTTAACTTAGGATTTATCGTCGTTTTAATCACACGCGCCGTTTTCGGCGTAGACCACCCAGAAGTAGTTTCACCAATGCGCGCAATTGGCCAAAATAGCCGCGGCCTCTTAACAAAAACTTTCCCAACAGTTACACAAAACAAGTATTATTCATTGGACAATATTTCTCTCTAATTTTTTAAATAATATTCCCCCCAATGCCTGGATGTCTGCAACTTGCTCACTGGTATCCACAATTTTTTTTGGTCTTCTACAAAAGTATTGTTAATCTCCGAGCTTTCACTCTTTAATTACCAGTGGTCATATTAGCCATCTTGATAGTTGACTTGTGGTCTATAGATACAATTATATTAGTTTCAAAACTAAATGTATTCAAAATGTCTTTCAACCAGCAAGCGCTTCACTAGTGGCTGAGCCAAAGCAAGTTACTCCGCCTCTGGTGAAAACAAAGCTACTGTCACCTGTTTCTTTGAAAACCAAATTACAGAACTCCCGAACACTTTGAAAATACACCCTGACGTTGATTTTCTATCATTACAAGACAACCACCCCATTCGCTATCAACATAGCCTATTACTTCATTATTGCGGTCTATAAAGTACAATAAACATAATCAAGTGTCCCTTTTATGTATCTTAAAACATTCAACAATAGTTTGTATAAAAGTTCAGAAGCACAGCTCTGATACCTACTTAATATGTTAGCCATAAATATAAAGCCTGGTCCCATTGCAGCATACATTAAACTCCCAACTAACTTTCTACATTTATTTTCTATAGATGTCCGACATTTCCCCCTATTGAAGTTATAGATTTTATCAATTGGTAATTGTATAGTTTTAGTCAGTCAGTCAGACATATTACACTGTAATAACAAATTTCTAAGTATTTTTTTCGAAAAAATGTACTGATAAAAAAATTAATATTTGTTAATTGTTCCATTGTTTCTGATCTGTTGTACTGTTGTTTGACCAATCTCTATCCCCTTAGATATTTACTTATTACTCCCATTTCTTGCATTTTTATATGTTTAATTTTTTTATTACACAACAATCCTGACCCGATTGTGCACACCCCAAAGACAGCTTATCAGATATGAAATGATCATTCCGGTATTTTGGAGACTTTTTTAAACCATAAATGGATTTGTTAAGTTTAACATACTCATACTCAACAGACTCAGTTCCTTCAGGTAAACTTAAGTACAGCTCTTCTTCAAGTTTTGCATTTAAAAAAGCTCCACATACATCCATTTGTTTAATCCTTAACCCAAGTTTAGTAGCTACTGACACAAATATACGAAAAGTTCTAAGTTTTGCTACTGGTGCATACTCATTAACAACAAAATCTTGTTCAAATCCCCTTACCACTAATCTAGCTTTGTAACCATCTTCTTTTCTTTTCAGGACCCATTTTGAGCTTATCACTTCTTTTTTCCTTTTAGTTGATCAAGCTTCTTTTTTATGGCTTTCTTCCAATTTTCAGCATCTGATGACAGCATTGCCTCCATGTAATTCTTTGGTTCTACAGCATATTGATTATAATCTCTCAGGTGTTGTTTTTTTTATTATTCTTCCACTTCTACTTCTTACTTGTCCTGTCTCAAAATTTTCATTAACATTTCCGCCTTCCTATTCGCTTTTTTCTTCTCCTGTCTCTTCATTTTCAGTAGGACTTATTACATAAAACTCTTCTTCACTCTCACTGTTTTGTTCATCATTCTCCTTTGGCATATCCAGTAGAATCACACACTCCCATTTCCTGTACATTAGTGGATGCCTGTTCTTTACTCATCTGATCAAAGAATATAAAATCTCTCTTAGTATGTACTTCTTTTCTGTCTTCATAATAAAGTCTGTATCCTTTAGAAACATCATATCCAAAAAAAATTGCCTTCTCTCCCTTGACATCCCACTTTAAACTCTTTTCTTTTGGAATGTGGGCATATACTATACTATATACTAAATATTCGTTAGTCCTGTTTAAGGTACAGTAGTTTTATGTTGGATGCCCTTTTCTTTGACAATGTCTTGCATGTATTTATTGACAAACTCCCCTCCATTGTCTGTACAAATCACTTTCATTTTATTATTTGAGCGCGCAATGAAATATCACTGTGAGCGAATTGTCAGCATTGATTGTCAGTTGTCATAATCGTGATATCTAAATCGGAACGCTAATTATCGATGTGAGCGCTGTCAGCGATTATTGGTCCAACTCGGAATGCGGCCAAAGGCTGCTTTCCGAATTGGGATATATTCGATTTGAGCGCGCTTGCACCCGTTCCGATTTGGCGTGAGCGCGATAACGATGTCCCGTGAATCGTCATAGGTGACGTCATGACATGCGCCATCTTGCGATAACGCCGACCATGCCATACAGAAATATCACTGTGTGCGAATTGTCAGCTGTCATAATCGTGTCAACTAAATCGGAACGCTAATTATAGATGTGAGCGCTGTCAGCGATTATGGTCTAGCTCGGAATGCGGCCCAAGTATGCGCAGGCGTTTGCGCATTGTCGCCCAAAATAACAAATCTGTTTGACACTGATTGATTGTTCGTAAACAAAGATCGTTCTCTACTCTACGTTCACTCGCACCACTGTTTAACATCCATCTTTGTCTATTTTCACTCAAAACGTCAATGTCACTCATGTTACTGATAACGTCACTTTGACAATTGGATGTCATCGCTGTCATCATAAATATTTTTTTTTCTTCCTTTAATGGCAATTTGAATAATATTGTTAGCGCGCTATTGCGTTTGACAGTGACAGGAACACTGAATGCAATAGTGACACTTGCTACACACTATTCCATAAACTAATTATAGAGTGTTTCGTGTAACGCTGCAGAATGGGCGTTCTGCGTTCCATATGTAAACACGCTTACGTCAAGTCCTTAGCGTGAACGGAAAACGCTTGGGGCCTAGACAAAATCCAAGCGTTTTTCGTTCACAGCGCAATTCCGAATGCAGCCTATGTATTCCGTGAGTACGTGAGATATAAGGGAAACTAGCTGAAATTTCAATACTAGCCGGCTATTTGTGGTGGAAAAACTAAAACTATTGTAAGCAATGCGAAACGAACCTGTCTTCTCGTGAAACAAGCTCTACCATTATCTGGGTATCAAGACGAGAATATAAAAATACTATAGGCCTTAAAAAAATTACCTACCCCTCCGAAAATGCCGTGAGAGCTTTTGGCTATAGAATTGAGGAAGCAAACAAATACTTAGAAATCACACAGCAACTAACGGGTATTATCAAAGTCATTAAAAACAAAATAAAATTCAAGCATTCGTTAGATTTTCTGGATTGTGTAAAACACAAGGATGACGTTGAGGAATGCTTTCTAGAATTAAGTCTTCGATTAGCAGTATTTAATTGGTGCATTGTAATAAAGATTTGATTAGATTGGAAAGCAAAAGTTTGCTACCAATGCAAAAAAAGCATAAAACAAATAGAAAAAATAAAAATAATCAAAAATGAATGTTTTTTATTTTCATCACACACAACTATTATTCTTTTTTAGTACATTTTGTTATTCAATAGCAAACACAACAGGTGTGCTATAGGTTCATCTTTCAGACCTTTTTTTTTGTATGTTTTTATGACGTCTAAATAATGTCATATTTTTGTGAAGCTTGTATCTTTTGAAAAATGAATGAGAAAGTGTGTTTTTAACTTTAATATTGTGAAATGGTGTATATTTATGTAAATTAAACCAAAACTTTGAACTGTTATATTTTTTTATTGATCTTTACACAAGAAACTGGGAAAAAACCCCTTACACTGAATACAAACTAGAATTACTAATACATTGCAAAGCAAAACTGGGCTTATCCGTACATAATCTGTTAGGTAATTTAATAACGATTCTAACAACGTAACTTTTACACACCTCCCGTATATTTACGGAGATATCGTCGTTTTAATCATACGCGCCATTTCGTGCCAGACCACCCAAGAAGTAATAAACACACATCACTCATCTGTCAAAAACGGCGAGACAAATGAAAAAGACTATTTCTCATCACGACACGAGCGACAAAATGGTAAAATAAAAAACAAACGTCACAATCAATCAGTAGTTTATGGCTGTGTAACTCGGGCTTCAAATTGTACGGGGATTTCCCGCTTATTCTGTTTTTAACAAGTGTGTCATATAATTATGAACTGTAAATGAACAGGAATAGTGTTCATTATCATTATTCTTATCTTCTTTGTTTTGTTTTCCAATAATAAACTTTTTGATTGTGATTGTTGTGCCTCATTTTCTTTGTGTTTGATTGTGCCTCATTTTCTTTTGCTGTGTATCGTGTGCGATTCTGCTGTGTAACGAATTCCCGAATTACTTACTAAGTTAAAGAATTTATTATGAAGAGACGATACGAGCGTTCGTATCGACCAGAGTGGGAGCAAGATCCCTTGCTTTCTTCCTGGTTGTCGAGGGCTAAGGATGACCAGGACATTGCATTCTGTAAAGCTTGCATTTGTAAATTAATTACCAGATTATCTTCTTTAAAAGTACATGCATCATCCCAAAAACATAAAAAGAACATAATTGGGTATAGTGGCCAATCATCGGTAAGTACTTTATAATAAGTAGTAGTATTCATGTATGTTTGATGAACCTCCAGGTAAACAAGTAATGTTTCTATGTAACAACATATAAAAGACTGTATGTGTTCTTAATAAATAATAATAATAATAAAAAGGTATAAATAAATTATGATGAGACTCTTCACAGACAAATTAAAATTATTTATGTTTCAGGTTCAACAGTTTTTTAAGAAAGCTCCATTAGAAGAGGAAGTGAAAAAGGCGGAACTAAATTTTTGTGCTGTGCTAGTGGAACACAATTTAACTTTCGGCTTAATGGACCATTTGAGCGAAATAATATCAAAAAGCTTCCCCGATTCTGAAATCGCCAAACAATTTTCCTGCAAGAGGACTAAAGCAGCAGCGGTAACGTATAATGTGTTGAAGCCTAATTTAGAAGAGGAGATGCTCGCCGATTTAAAATCGTGTGAAAATATTAAAACACGTAACCCGATGTTTTCCTTAATTATTGATGAGACCACGGATGTTACAACCATTTCGATGCTTGCAGTTGTAACAAAATATTATTCTAAAAAAGATTTCCAAGTAAAAACTAAATTTTTAACTTTGGTTGACTTGAACGGGGCTGATGCGCAATCATTGTTTGATGCACTTTCCGGGGCTTTGACTAAGGCTAACCTTAATATTAAAGATGCTATTGGTTTTGGGGCTGACACCACTAACGTCATGTTCGGGGAACAAGTTGGTATTGTTGCCAAAATAAGACATGTAAATCCACATTGCATGTTTATTAAATGTGTCTGCCATTCTTTCGCATTGTGTGTATCACATGCTAGTAAAAACACCATACCACGGGCTATTAACCAAATAGTACAGGAAGTTTACGGATACTTTTCACACAGTAGCAAAAGACAAAGAGAATTTGTCGAATACCAAGATTTCATTGGCACCGAAAAGCATAAAATATTAAGACATTATGAAATTCGCTGGCTATGTTTGCACGCTTGCATCAAAAGAATTTTAGAGCAATGGGATGCCCTTAAACTTTATTTACAGTCGCAGTTTTTGGAAGACAAAAATATTTCATCAGAAGTCTTGTTCAATAGTTTGAATGACAAGATTTAAAAACTGTATTTTTATGCGCTGGATTATATATTGCAAATTGTCAACAAACTTGACACCGTATTTCAAGGAGATTACACAACAGTCCACACAGCATTCAAAGACATTTCCGAAATGTATACGTGCCTTTTAAGTTGATAAATGAAAGGAAATTATTTGAAAACCACAGATCCACTTTCAATTGAACCAGAATCCACTGTCATTTTTTTGCCCCTGAAAGATATGTATATAGGTGTAAATGTGAGCACTGAAATGAATCGCATATCCGTAGACGTGAGTTTGAAACCTGGAATACAATCATTCCTTCAAAAAATGCAATCATTTCTGACTGAACTCTGTAATCAATTAAGGACACGGTTGCCACTGAACAATATTTTCAAAGATTAACAGTTCTTGGATCCACAGCATGTGGTTTACAAAGATTTTGCGTCAATTTTAAACGTTGTAAAGGATTTTCCCAACATAATAGACGAAAACAACATTCAAAAAGTTCATGACGAACTTCGACAAATTCAATTTGATAAAAGTGTAAGAGTCTTGTTAGAATCAGGTGGAAGTCGTACCTACAGCACAATTTTAAGTGTAGACAAATTTTGGGGAGCGATTGGAAAAATCCTGGACTCGAATGGAGCTACAAAGTATCCAAACATTACAAATTTCGCGAAAGCGTTATTATCATTATGTTTGCCGATGTCCAACGCTTCGTGCGAAAGAATATTCTCTCAGGTGAATTTAAACAAAACAAAAATAAGGAATTGGTTCCTAAATCAACATGTGTCAGCTTTAATTACAACAAAAGAGGGGATTAAGGAGCACGGAGATTGTGTCTCTTTTACACCAAATAAAAACATGATTAAAAAGATGTCGTCAAAATCTATGTACAACGAAAATGACGAAAATTTGGAGACAAATGCAGATACTTAAAGTAGTGTTTATAATGAAAATAAAGAAATTTAATTGAATTCCTGTGTTTCTTTAAGGCATAATTTTGGCATTTTTCGCCCTGTCTGTGGCAGATTCGCCATTTTTGAGATGGTCACACTGTCTGTGTCACTTGTCAGCAGTCACTGCAGTCAGTCCTATAAGACACTATGTTCATAGGTATTACAATATATAATATAACTATGTTGTACGAGTTGTACCAGTACCACCTTGTACAGATTTTTCCTTTTGTGCTGTACGTACTACGTAATTTTGTTTGCAAAGTAATAATTAAATAACCGTGAACAACCGTGGTGTAGTATATGGTGACTAATACCTACGAGAGATGAAATAAGTTTAATACTCCATATCGTGGTCCACAAAGGAAGTGTTTAATGTTCGTAGATAGACAATGAAATACTTACAAGCCTCTCTCGTTATATGAGGGCAACGGAACAACACTGTTTCGTTTATAAAATTTGAACTATCTAACATATTACCTATAGTGATAGTTTTTGAGTTAAAATATGGAAAAATTACCAATGTGTAGGATATGTTTAGTGCAAGATGTCCGCATGTTTGTAGTTGTCAATAAGAACTTGCGTGAACTGTATGAGAAACTGACTGATATTCCAGTAAGTTGATGTTAATCATTAGAATTAAGTACCTAATCTATCTAATAAGTTTACATGCCTCTCCTACATGAAGATTTATACTACTTCTATGAACTTTCGGCTGTGGGGAAGTTACTGCAATGGCACCAAAATGCTTCGAGCAAGGGTGGTGATCAACCATTCTCTGTAAGATGCGCACGGAAAGCATGAAGGACCACCAACTCTTGGCTTGGACTGCATTACATTAGGTACTTGTAAGATTAAAAGTTTTTTCACAAAATAGTGTATGACAAATTTTATTACAGTTTGTAACTGAAGACAGTAGACCAATTCATGCTTGTTTCATCTGCTTCACAAAACTAAAGCAGTGTTACCGATTACTGAGACAGTGTCTCGAAGCTGAAGAGCTTTTAGCTCAGAAGGTGAATGAGTATTATGAGGTGAGGTATTCTTCAACAGCCATTTTTTCTCATAACTTTTAACTTCAGTATAATGTGAAAGTAATTCCTCTTGAGCTCATACCTATTTGGTTGGGATTTCATACCAACGGTTCAATTGAGTGTTAAAAGTTGATGTTTGCTATTGTCAAATTTAGTTGTTTACAATATACACATGTTTTATTCGCCACATAATACTGCTACAATTTCTGTGTGAGACTTGTATGTGGCAGTTTGATTGTGCTTAAGTATCCCCCATGGGGAGACTCTTTTGAATGGTTTCTTTATTATCATGGCAAAAGGTTTGTGCTTGCAGGACTGTGATCACCGGAGACATTTCCCTAATACTATTGGTATCTTTTACAGAATAATCTTCTTATAAACCAAGACCACTTTGAGTTCTACAGTGGGTTTATTAAATCTTCAATAGAGAACATAAGCATAGTTGATGAATGTCAAACAGAAAGTATTGCTATCAAAGTTGAATTATCAGCTGTCTGTGAGGAATTTGATGATACTCTTAAACCAAAGGAGGAATGTCAAAGTGATGGTATGTTTTAAAGAACAAAAATAACTTGTCAATAAATAATGTTTTTTTTTTTTGTAAACTTCTTCAAAGTTTTGGCAGTACATATCAAGTTTACTGTTTTTGTATTCTTACAGAGCTAGAACCGGATAATTCATTCAGAAGCTGTCTAGATGTAGTAGATATATCACCACATCATTCTGAATCAGATTTAGAAGATGATTTACCTTTAACTGAGATTAAAATTGAAGTGGAACAAGAACTAGAAGTATCTGAAAAGAAACAGAGAGCTTGGGAGACGAGAAGTAAGTATAAGTTAGTTAATCTAGAGGCAACCAAACAGACCGATGGTTCACCTGATTGGAATTGGTTTGTGTTACCTAAAGAGTGTACCCGCTTACGGGTACACTCTTTAGGTAACAATGTGCAATGTTTAATTCTCTCCAAATGACTATATTGTGAAGTCACTAATGAAAAACTAGGACCATTACAGTAAAATGAATAAACCATTAACTTCTGATAACCATAACAAAGTCTTGGCCAGCAAGCCAACCAGTCACTTTTAGTGACACAGTTGCAGCACTCAAACTGTGAATACAAGCATAACACTAATATCATCCATTACCCCCTCGCTGCTTTTGTTCTACGAGACTACCACAAACAGTGACAACTGGGCAGCATGACGAGCTTGCGTCCAGTTGCTCAGACAAGAATAATGAATACAATCACGCACATGGATCTATTCCGCATGACACAACACCCGAATGGACTAGGACTGAGTAACCCAAACCACTTTAATAATAAAACATAACATGCTGGCTCAGAGATCTATTGGTACATTATGGAACCTACGGTGGATGGTGGAGTTCGTACATACGTCGCCGAATGTAGTTATGATCAATTAATAATACACCTCCATTCCAACATTACAACTTATTTTTAAGAAATAACTCAAGAGCGGCTTATTTCGATCAGTACCCTAATTGCGTAATACACAATCAATCGGAATCTGAATTGTTTTGAAACAGATTGCTAATCCATTGCTAATCCATTGCTTCATAAGTTCGATAAAAAATTCTGCTCAACAATGTAAATAACGCAATGAATGTTGTTGAACTGTCAAAATCAAACAGATTAGTCGTAATCGTTTACGAAAATGTGTTACGCAATTAGGCTGCTGGTATACCTACAATCTGATCCCATTTTGTGGTATTCGTTAGGAATGTGGATAAGATTAGTAATCTGTTCCAAACCAGATTGAATTATGGGAAAACTAACATGTAATAGAGGACAGCCTTGCATACTTACTCTCGCAAAACATCAGACATACACGCATAATTCTACTCCATTCATCAGCAAACAGATCACATTCAGGATTTTTGGTCAGGAGGTCGTTAAGTATCCCTATGGTACGACACACAGGGGATGTCATGACGTCATCTATTACGATTTACGGGACGTCGTTATCGCGCTCACTAACTCGGAACGGGTGTAAGCGCGCTCAAATCGATTACATCCCAATTCGGAAAGCAGCTTATGTATTACGCTGTTCATGCCCTGTAGTAGCAATATTATATTTCTTGATGCCTTTTTAGTTTACTGTTTAAATTCTTGGAATTGACTTGTCGCAGTACATCCTCATTAGTTTGTCTATGCGACTACTACAAAGAAAAAGTTGAGTGATTTTATTTTAATTTTAACATGTAGAAAATCACTCAACTGTCAATTGAGAAAAATATCAATGTGCTGAAATTTTAAACATATAAACTAAGTTACTGTACTGTTTATAATTACCCTATTTTTCCCCATTAATTTATTCTCATTCTCATTACGATTTTATCTCTGTACATTCTCTTTTTTCATTTCCATATATAGTTTCACAGCAGGGATCATTTTGTAGTGGGATTGGTTCGGAGCAGATTGCTAATCTTATCCACATTCCTAACGAATACCACAAAATGGGATCAGATTGAAGGACCAGCAGCCTAATTGCGTAATACACAATCAATCGGATTGGCCCTTGGCAATCGGAGCGCAACTTGCGGATGGTGAAGGGCCAATCGGAGCTCCGATTTATTTTGTCTAAGGAACTCACTGAATGTTTACCATCGAAAAAACCCCACTGCGGCCAATGTAATCCAGATGAAACACGAAATACAGTTAATATTATAAACGACATTCCTGTTGGGGTAGGGTAAAATATTTTTGATCACGCGATTGTCGAACAATTAAGAAAAAAGTTCTCACTAGTTCGATTCCTCAGTTCGATCGTCGAACTAGTGAGAACTTTTTTCAACAAACGGCTCTTGCGACCGCTAGACCAACGAGGCAGTCCTGCCCAGTGTATTTTATCATTTTTTTTTTTATTTGTGTTTGTTACATACATATTTCATAAAGAAACAGAATATCCAAGATTTTTTTTTATAATAATCAATATTATAAAAAAAAGTCTTGGATATTCTGTACTCTTTTCATGAATCGTTTCACAGCAGTGAGCAGTGATCATGTCGTGGGGTCAGCTCGGACAAAATATCAATTGTATTCTTATTCCTCATTAATCCCAAAGTGCGATCCGATCGGGAGAAGCCTTGAGAGCGTGTCATATGACGTCTCACGCCATAGAACTCACAGGCCGCTCGATGTGACCCAAGGTCGCTAGTGAGGTGGCCGTGTCCGTGATGTCTATAGTCTATTCTAAGTGTCTGGTTCATTTTCATGAGATACTTTACCTGTGGATGCCAATGCCAATGGGGCATCCATAGGTATGGATCGCGCCAAACTTCTAGACGCCTTTGATATAGCTCGCGCCAACTTCAGAGGCGTCTAGAAAATTGGCGCGATCTATAAAGTAAACACCACAAATATACGACCACCACTACCAAACTCCACCACCAAACCACTGCAAATACGAACAAACAAATTTTTCAATTTCAATTGAAAATGTTGCATTGTAATAACGCAATAATAATAATTATTGCTTGAGTATCATTTATAAATGATACTCAAGCAATAATTATTATTATTGCGTTGTTTTTTTCAAGCAATAATTATTATTATTGCGTTAAGTTGAAACCTAAATACAGATGAATGAGTTACTTATTCCCTTGAAGTGTCCGTCTCATTCCAAAACACGATCTAAATTTAGCTTTGGGATTATTGCTAGGCTTAAATCATTACTAAACAAAACTGTATTATAAAATTCAGTTTATCATAAATAAGTTTATCTAGTTCATGAACTATCTATGGCACTAAAGTTAGTCCGCCGAGACACCTATATTATTTATGGATTTAACTTCGGTACTAATTTATTTGAGGTCAGCGTTGATAATTCAATAATTAAAAAAGACAATTATTTTTATTAAAAAATCGGTAAAAGTGGAAATTAATATGATTTACTTGATGAATTTGGAAGATATGAATAATATGCTGGAGACTTCTGAGTGATCTTGTATTATGAACATCCGGGAGAGGTACGCAAAATAAGATGATACAAAGCATTGATTACCTACTACCTAATAACAAAAAAATCCAAGTTTTTACTAAATTGTTCTTCAATACTCCACTTATCATGCCTTTTTTCTTTTATTGTTCCATTTTTAATTGTAGCTCACGATTAACCCAGACACAACAACTCACAAACAAACCACATATCATAAGTATCAGTAATATTAAGAAATAACACTACAAATGAAAAGAAATAGGAAGTGGATTAATTATTTATTTTGTTAAGAACACATTTTGAACCTGGTACTAACTTTAATACCGTAACAATCTAAGACTTTTTACATACATACATACATAATAGTATTGTGCCTGCTCGGTCATTTTTAAGATCGCTCCGTACTAGTTCATTTCGGACAGTGAACTAGTTCATTCTATTAGTTCTAATAGATCTATTCGGTCTTCGCTCTCGATCGGCATCTCATCTCATTCTTGCAGATTCGGTCGGTTGGGTTCGGGTAGCATCGTCATTCGTCGGCTATTTTCTCTCGTTCTCATTCACAGACATTGAAAGTATCTGTCAAACAATCAGTGACTGTTTATGATTTCTCGTTCTCGTTCGCACAAACGATCGCGCGATTTACAATGTACGAGATCGAAAAGACCTATTAGACCTAATAGACCGATTAGGAGTCAGCGTTCGGAAACGTTTCTTCTAGTACAGTGCGAAGATACGGCTCCTATTCGTTCATCGTTCACGAACTACACAAGACTAATTACATAAACTCACGCCTTCTTCCCAGGGGGGTAGGCAGAAACCACAGAACGCCACCTGCTACGATCCTTACATACTCCCTTTGCCTCGTTTATGTTCATACATCTGGTCATACACGAGCGCCGGTTGCGAGTACTACGCACCTGACCTTTCTGAAGAACATCACCAATAAGGTCACTATATGTCTTCCTAGGGCGTGCGCTCCCGGCGTTTCCACTAACATCTGCCTTGTAAATACCTTTTCTTAGTCTCCTTTCATTCATCCGCTCAACATGACCAAAACCATCTAAGCATACTCTTTTAAATTTTTGTCACTACATCTTCTTTTAAACCTCACCGTTGCCTTATCCCATCATTCCTCAGCCTATCATTCAAAGTCACACCACACATGCTCCGCAAGGAACGCATTTCCACAGCATTTATTCTGCTTTCATGCTTCTTTTGCCACACCTAACATTCACTTCCATTCATATGCGTAGGCACCAGCACACTATTGTGAACAGCCAGTCGTGCCTTCTTGGACATCAACTGGTTGGTCAATATAGGAATGATGACTAATATTAAAAATGTTCGAAAAAATAATAATTAAATAATTTCAAAGAAGGCATAGTAAAAATGAGATAATCGAAAAAATCTGTTTAATCGATGTAAATATGAAGAAGCTACACGCTTTCAAATTTTTTGGAGGGGATTATACCCGTCCTTGGCGCGCGTTACGGAAAATGTATGGCGCTAGTATGAAGTTAAATAGTCGTGACGTCACTTCTACGATAGTGCTGTCCTTGTCTAATACTTACTTTAAAACGTTTATAACTTGGCAATATTTTAAGCTTTTACACTTTTTATAATATTGTTTGCACTATTTGGAAACATTTATTTGAATTAAAAAATGTCATCATCCCTATTGCATGTGTAGCACCATTCGCTTTATTTCCAGCATAAACTCTCCTTTCCACATCTCCATCAATCTTTCCATCCCTTGTAAACAGACTCCCCAAATATACGAACGCACTAACTTGCTCCACACTCTTATCATTTATTTTCACATCACACACCGATACATCCTCTTCTCTTTCAAACACCATGACTTTCTAGTTTTTACTCTTGGTTTAAACCAGTGCTTAAGCTTTTTTTTTAATAAGATTGTGTCTGTTTTAACTTAGGTCAGCTGCTTTTGGAACAGACCATACCTCGACGTGTGTTCAATTTCGTATTTCTCGCTATGGTGATGAAGTGTATTTATTCAATGTCACCAGAAATTCCTCCTTGATATAGATCGCTAGATTCGTGTGCATGTCAATCTTATTGCAACGTTGTACCTACTTACCTGATTTATAATCACAGGGGTGACTGTTGCGAAGAAACCAAAACAAGACACACGAAGACCAGAACCAGAAAATGCAACAACAGCCAATCAAACACCCGATATCCGGACCACTCAAAAATGTACGTCCAAACCTGACATTTGTTTCAAAGAGCCTTTGAAATCTGATCAGTGTTTTTTTAATCAAGTAAAAGAAGTTATACAACATACTCGTACACGAACTGATGAAAAACCTTTTAAGTGTGATGTATGTCAACGTAGTTTTAGTAAAAAGTGTAATTTCAAAATGCATATTCGTACACACACTGGTGAAAAACCTTTTAAGTGTGAGGTATGTCAGCGTAGTTTTAGTGCAAAGGAAAGTTTAATAATGCATATTCGTATACACACTGGTGAAAAACCTTACAAGTGTGATGTATGTCAGCGTTGTTTTAGTATGAAGAATAATTTAGCAAATCATATTCGTATACACACTGGTGAAAAACCTTATAAGTGTAATGTATGTCAGTGTAGTTTTAGTTTAAAAGGTATTTTAAATAAACATATTCGTGTACACACTGGTGAAAAACCTTTTAAGTGTGATGTATGTCCGCGTAGTTTCAGTAATAAGTATAATTTAACAAGACATAAGCGTATACACACTGGTGAAAAACCCTACATGTGTGATGTATGTCAGCGTAGTTTTAGTGATAAGAGTAATTTAACAAATCATGCTCGAATACACACTGGTGAAAAATCTTAGAAGTGTGATATTTGTGGGCATAGTTTTAGTCAAGTCTGTCATTTAAAAAGACAATTGAATGAACACTGGTGAAAAACATTAGAAGTGTGACGAATGTCAGCTTAGTTTTAGTGCGGGTTGTTTCACGGCTACTTAAAGCCCCGTATTCATGGTAAACTATTGTTGAACACTAGTTCTGAGCTGTCAATCTGCTTGTGCAACAGATAATATAGCATCATGGCTTGAAGCAACAGGCGCCTTGATTCCAAGGTTAGAAGGTTAAAGTTTTTAGGGTCTCATTGTATGAAATACGTCCCATGTGACTTCTTAATTGAATTTTTTTAAGAATTTGCGTTGGACTTTTTCTATAGCAAGATTGTATTTAGCATAGTTTGGATTCCATATCATGCAGGCGTTCTCAATTTCTGGTCGAATAAAAGAGATACAGGAAAGTGGCTGATCGCTTAAATTCCAAGGCTGATCTCATTACAAGATGGTCCTTTTTAAATGCCTGAGCTATAATCTTATCAATGTGTAGATTTAGGTGCAGTTTTCAGTTCAATAGGCTACCCTAATTACTAATCTTGTTTTCTCTTAGAAGTAATTCATGGCATAAAGTATAATTACAACTAACAATGTCTAATCTTTTAAATCATGTTGTAGAATATAACCGTAATCGATCGTTACAATTTTTCTGTAAACTCAATATAAGGTTATGAGCGTACTACAGAAAATCACTATTATGAATGCAGATTCCGATGTCATTTATGTAAATTAAAAACAATAAATGGCCAGGAATTGATCCCTGAAGGAAAACGATGTTAGCAAGGGAGGTGTCAGAATGGCACCCGTTACTCACTACCGTCTTGCCTCTAATGCCGTTGAATACAATTTTGTTAGTTATTATTCTGTGATCAAGTCTATCGAATGCTTTTTAAAGTCTGTACAAAAGGCGTCGGTTTGAGCTCTTACACCCATATTTTAAATAAGTGATTCGTAAATATCATTAGGTTTGTAGCAGTAGATTTATTTTAACAAATCTGTGTTGCTCTAGAACTAAGTGTTTTTTAATAAAAGTATACATTTTTAGATGGACAAGTATTTCAATTAGTTTACCTAAAGTATATAGTAAAGACATATTTTTATAATTCTCAACATTTTGTGTAAAGCCACTTCTGTAGACAGGAACTTAATTTGCATGTTTCCTTAAATAAGGAAATATGCCACCCTGAATGCAATTATTAAATATTAACGTTACAGGTTTACAAACAGTAGCTGCAGATATTAGAAAGCAAGGTGGTATTCCATCCATTCCTTGACCTTTAGTAATGTCCAACAGCTGTAACTGTTTGCGAGCTAGCTAGAGGCTGATATTTAAGCTATGAAGAGAGGTGTGGTGAGCGTCAGATTGATCAGGTGTCGGACACCAGCCAGCACCCTAATTGCGTAATACACAATCAATCGGAATCTGAATCGTTTTGAAACAGATTGCTAATCCATTGCTTCTTAAGTTCGATAAAAAATCTGCTCAACAATATATAGAACGCAATGAATGTTCTTGAACCGTCAAAATCAAACAGATTAGTCGTAATCGTTTACGAAAATGTGTTACGCAATTAGGGTGCAGGTCTAAGACTGTACGTACAGCGATAACCAGTGGCGTATTTTAAGATTCAGCGCCCTGGGCCTATAACGTTTGCCGCCCCATAAATTAACGAAAAAAAGCAAAAACGTTTCGCTATAAAATAAAACCCAGCAGTGTGTTGATGTGGGCTGAGAATGAAGGAATGCCAACAACATTTTTTTCCTGATGGACAGATTGGCTATCAAACTCTTCAATGACACTTATATTAGCGGATTGGGTCAAGCCAGCTTCAACAGGGTGACAGGGCAATTCGACCTATTCCTTGAAAAGGGTTTATACTAGAGGCCATTAGCAGCAAATTAAGTCTTGCCATATACGCTGTGGGTCAAAACTGGATGCTTAACGAGCTGTGACGGTTCTTCGATTTTTTTCAGAAGATCTTTTATTTTTGAGTGTATGCATGTTTTGGGCAAGTATTTTTTTATGATCACTAATATTTCAGCTTTCAACAAAGCATCAGTTAAATGTTTAGTTAGAGTGTAGTAGTTTTTTCATAATTAATTGTTTTTGGTAACAAGTCAGATAACTTTAAAAAAAATCGAAGAACCGTCACAGCTCGGTAATAATCCAGTTTTGACCCCTAGTTAACTGGACCTTACTTTTTGCGTATGTTTGTCTAGTGCCTATAACACCTTTCAAGAAATAGGTCGAATTTCCCTGTCACCCAGTTCGAAACTCTTGTATATGTTACGCATTTAAGGTGCTGCTTACAGGCGCAACGCGACAGCGCGACACACATATTAAGAATAGCTGAACTGTTTGAACGTTTGAAAGTTGAAATTAAGGAAAACGAACGTTCCGCACTTCAATTATCACCGCAGTGCACAGAAATATGCATTATGCTTTTTCAGTAAATGGAAATGCTTCCTTCAAATCCTTTTGTTTATTTTCTTGAGGCGTCAAGAATTGTTTTAAAATGACACATTCTTCTTACAGATCATCCGTTGCTCAATCGGGTATACCTTTTGATTTTTGGCATTCACTCTTACTTCTGATTCAGACAATGGATCTAATTTGCATAAACATGCAAAGTTTGTGGTTACCACGTCTTACGAAGTTTTGCGCTTCCCTAACTCGCCCAATATTTAGTCGTATATTGGGAATAAGGTATTAACCCTGAAATGGTCACATCCTTGTATCAACACTTCTCCCTCGCGACACTCATCGTCTCGTTTCTTTCTCTTAATAACAATTATTTATTCTCTTGTGACTGTTTCTGTTTTCTTCTGAGAATTTTCTGTTACCACAATCTTCAAAAGTATCAAAATATTCCCGTTGATTTTCTACAAAAGTAATGTTAAGCCTGGAAACTACAAACTTCCTTGACGTCTGTGTCGACACCTTGTAGAATTTTGGAATTTACCTATAGAAATTGTTTTAATACAGCGGGATAATTGCGTTACACACAAACTTCCCACCATTAGTGTGTTACGCAATTATCCCGCTGTGCCTTTCATTTTGAAATTCAAACAACATTCATTGCGTTATTTACGTTGTTTAGCAGATACATTTTTCGAACATAAGGACAGGATTAGCCTTATCTATCTATTAATATTCTTCAAAATGATTCAGATTCTGTGTAATACTGTGTTACGCAATAAGGCTGCGTCCTGAACCAATTTTGTTGAGCCAATAGCCCTCTTATTTTTGGGTGGGAAATCATTAAATGACTTCTCCCGCTCTGGGTGGAGCGGAAGGGCGTGTCAGACTTTTACTGACTAAAACCCACTCGGGTTTCTTTAGTTGCCTGTGCCAGGGCCACGGTAGCTCTTTTAAACAACCCGGCAGACCTGACGGTAGGCTACATTGTTCGCCCGCGCCTTGGGTGGCCGGGAATATGCTGGTGATTCCCGACACCCAGGGCGTCTCCAGGGGCGACAAGGGGCGTGAGGGAGCAAGGTTCTCTCCCTCAAGCGCTCCGCCTCCTCCTTCGCGAGCATTACATCTTCGCAGAAGGAGGTGACGGCTTCCTTTTCGCTCTCGCTCCGTACCATGGCCTGGACCAGGGCCGGGATCGAGAGATGGCCGGGAGCGAGAGATCGCCGCCGCCGAAGCCTCCGCGAGGACACGGCGCGGTGGAGGTGCTCCGCCCAGGCTAGGAGACCTCCACCGTATGCTCCACCGTGTCCTCGAGCCAATAGCCCTACAGCTTTATAAAAAAAAACCTTTTTGGTGGGCAGAAACACTTTTTATAGCTTCAAGAGCCGTTATTTTTTGGTTCCAATCTTTATCAAGGCTGGTACAAGCATCGTCTTTCGCTGACCATAGCTCTCGCTTATGGACATGAACAAAAACGACACGAGCAACATCGAAACATCCTGACTAGTCCGGAGTCGCGACGGAGTCCGACGGACATGTCGCCGCCCCGCCGACGAGCAGTAAGCGATAGCCCTGCGTCTTGATGTCTATCAAACTTACAACCAAATGAGTTCGAGTTTTTGTTATATAGGTTAGCTTTTTTTTTAATTTCTTCAGACATATACTTGTGGCCATAAAATATACTGTTACAGTTAAAAATAAGAAAGATATTACATTTGAATTTGGAATCTGTCATTTTTATACGATTGTTAATTGAGTTTTCTAATTTTGGCGCCAATACATTGTACAATATTTTGCGATATTAAAATGGAGTGGGGTGATAAAGAGAACCGAATCGCCGTGATTGCATTACACAAAGTTGGTATGGAGCCAAATGCAATTTTTTTAAATCTCCATACGCTTGGTATTAATCAAATGTTTGTGTACCGGGCTATTAATAGGTACAATGAGACCTCCTCTATTTGTGACAGAAAAAGATCTGGCCATCCACGTAGTGTTCGTACGAAAAAGGTGGTCAAAGCAGTAAGGGAAAGAATTCGAAGAAATCCTGTCCGAAAGCAAAAGATTTTATCTCGGGAGATGAAGATAGCACCCAGAACCATGTCGCGTATTTTAAATGATTACTTAGGACTTGCAGCCTATAAGAGACGCACTGGTCATTTTTTAACTGATAATTAAAGAAAATAATAGGGTGGTAAAATCGAAACAACTACTGAAGCGGTACGCAAAGGGAGGTCACAGAAACGTTTTGTTTACGGTTGAGAAAATCTTTACAATTGAGCAACATTTTAACAAACAAAATGACCGTATTTATGCTCAAAGCTCTAAGGAAGCTTCCCAATTAACACAAGTATATCAAGATACCATTCTTGAGAAGGTAGTTAAGCCCCTTAACAACACCATGTTCAATAACCAAGTATGGTCCTTCCAACAAGACTCGGCGCCGGGTCATAAAGCTTGGTCCACGCAGTCTTGGTTGGAAGTGAACGTTTCGGACTTCATCAGAGCTGAAGACTGGCCGTCGGCATCGTCTAGTCCCGATCTTAATCAGCTGGATTATGATTTATGGTCAGTTTTAGAGAGTATGGCTTTCTCTAAACGCCATTATAATTTGGAGTCCCTAAAATAATCCATACGATTGGCAGTGAAGAATTTTCCCATGGAAAGAGTGCGTGCTACTATAGATAAATGGCCTCAACGTTTAAAGGACTGTATTGCAGCCAATCGAGACCACTTCGAATAAGCTTTTATATATATTTTTTATATATTTATGTATTAAACTAACACACTGTAAACGTAATAAATATTATTTGCAATAAAAAAAAAGTTTTCTTCGTGACAATATTTATGGCAAGACTAGGTAAAGTCAAAAAGAAAGACGGACAAAGCTGAGCACGAATTGCGGCTTGCGCCGCCCCTCGCAGCCTGCCGCCCCGGGCCATGGCCCTATTGGCCCTAGGGTAAATACGCCCCTGGCGATAACGGTATACGTACATCATTTTAAGATATATTTGATCTGGTGGCTCTGCCGCAGATTCACCGGTGGTGTTGTTGAGACTACACAAAATAACCAGGCGCTTTCTATGAATATTTAAGTAAAGTTAAAATAAATAAAACCATTGTCTAGTAATGTTATTTTTCAACACGTACGCAATAAACACTATTCATACAATAGTTTTCACATAAAAACAATAGCAAACGCTATTGTTCTTTTAGGAAAACTCATCATTCCTGAGTACATGTTCTTTGTCACAATCAATGTCTATTATATCATAACCTAATGCACGTACAGCGATAACAGAACACGTACATTATGTTCGTTTTACGTAATGTCAATAAGTAGTAGGATTTGATGTACTAGGTACCCGATTTAAACAATAGTATTATTTATCTGTTTTTCATAAGATCAGTAAACTCAATGGCCGCGGCGGCTTGTGAACCTGATTTAATTATATTGCCATCAATATCAAGGCTGTAGTCACTACTTCGGTTTCACGACCTTCCTGTTTCACTGTTAATGATATTCCTTACAAGTCCGTCCGTCCGTTGAAAATTTTCAACGGTTATAAAAAAACTGCTCTTCCATAGAAAAGTGCAATACCTACGCGATCAAAATGTATGGCGGAGCTTTTTTTTTTAAATAACTCACAAAAAAATTCAACGCAGGGGGGTTCAGAATCATGTACTGAATTCATGGTATCAGGTTGTGCGTCGATGTCCCTTCCACCTTGTATATAACGCCAAACTAACCGTTTGTCTCATAGTGAGCAGGGTGCATCAAGACATTCAAGGGTTTTTAAACAAAGATTTAGAATACAAATATTTCTGAATTGTAACAATAAAGATTCTTTGTATGACACAACATTGGCTAAGCCACCAATGCATGTTCAATTTCAGGTTGTGCGTCGATGTCCCTTCCAACCTGTATACTGTTCACTTGTTAATTTTATCTCATTTGTAATAAATCTGTAGATCCTAAATCTAGTGATTTATTCGCAAAACAGTAACTGTAATTCGTCAATAAACTGATTAAACTATCGTGATCGTTTTTATTTAATTTAACCGACCTGATATCATCTACGCTTACTTCCCCAATAGTGTTAACATTGGCTAGGTTAGTGTGCAATAGAGACCCCCCCCCCCCAATATGTTCCCGCATTGACGAGGCGGGGGGGCTCAGTAACCGTGGTTTGGGCCCCACGGTGAAGCTAAGAGGAACCCGAGGAGGGTTCCTCTTAGCTTCGCCGCTCGTCAGGGCTTTTGCTGACAAGCCGACGACGTAGCAGCCAAGGTTGCGGTGTTTTTGGGCGACATCGCAAATGTCGGCGGCGGGAGAGGAGTATTGCGTTGCGCCGCTCTCCCTACCTTCCGCGGCCTTAACGGGGTCGCCACCGTATGGTGGCGGACGCGGTGGGGCCGCAGGGGAAGAGGAGTGTCGGTATGTCGTTGGCCACTTTCCCTATCCTCTGCTGCCGAAAAATGGTAGGCGACGGGGCCATTTATCAGACTCGCCACAAGGTGCAAGGGGTTGGTCGTAGGCGGAGGGTGGACAAAGCCCTCTTCCGGCCCCTCTAAATGGGTCCAGGGACGGCGGAATCGGGGACGTCCACCGCCCCCCCATACATTAGGACCCCAGGTGGCGGCACGTAGTGTTCCACGCGCGCCCCTCTTAGACGTTGCGGGGGAGTCTAACACCTCACTACCCTCCCAACAAGAGGAGGCCCGCCCGAGGCAGGCCAGCACCAGTCGGGGGTTGCGGAAGAATCATATTTTCCCTCGATCCCGACGTAGGTGTGAGATGGAACACCGGGGTGGTTTTTAGTCAGTAAGAGTCTGACAGACCCCTCCATGACATCCATGAGGATTTTCTACCCAGGAACAAAAAAAAAAAAAGACGCAATAGGATGGCATAGTCATTATTAGCTTTGGCTGAGGAAGTCTATGGCAAAGTGTAATTTTGTAGACTAACCCGAAGTTTCGGTAGCTGATGCAGCTGTCTAGGGGCCGATTCTACTAATTTACAACGTTACAGAATTGAGTTCGCCTCGTAAAGTCATTCTACAATGCAAACTGGAAACTAAACTTATCCGAATTGCAGCTGAATCGTCACGGGAACGTAAGTGTGGGTAACCTATTGCTGAGCCGCGCTAAGCTGCTAGAGAAGGAATGTTTTTCTGCTTATATGACAAAAATAGAAGCCTCAATCGCCACTAACCCTAAATTATTCTGGTCGTACGTAAATAGTAAGAGGCGTAATAACACTCTGCCTAAAGTATTTCACTATATGGATAGGACTGCAGACGCAGGTGAGAGTGTCACCGAACTTTTTGCCTCTTACTTTCAGTCAACCTTTTAGGACACTCCTTCAAGTAATTCGAATCTGATTATAGACAACCATTCTAATACATCAGTATGTCTGAGCTCAGTCACAGTTTCTCCAGATCGAGTACTTAATCTACTTAAAAATCTTGATCCGTCGAATTCGTAGGTATTAATCACATTTTACTTCACCGGCTGTTCACGATTTCGCGGTTATTTCGTTTTCGAACACGTACCGGCAGCAGGCTGCTGCCGGTACGTGTTTATTTTTTGTGGAATAATCTTTTTTTTTGTTTTTTTTGTTTATGGCATCTCGTAGTTGACCTTGAGAGGTCGTGACTACTTAACCGGACTATCCTGTGGCTGCCTTAAGCGGACTCAAAGCCTCCAGCCAGGGGCGCAAAACTACTTATATTATTAAGCGAACGCTCGCTAAGGGCACCCACTGTGGGGTACGGACCTCGGCTTAGGGCGTCGCTGACGGGAGGACAGCAAGATGGGACAGGCTGGATCAAGTTTTGTTGATTATTATTATTCGGGGAATTTAAAGCTACAGGCTCAGCTACGGTGCGGGCTGGCACTTCGTCGAGCAAGGGTCGGGGGGGACAATTACGTCGGGATCTTCGCGAGGAACCTCGGCGGCTAGGTCGGAATGTCGGTCTGTGTTTGTGCACTGTACTGGTGGCCCTACTGCTCTCCTGAATGAGAGTTATGTGGTCATCGGGATCGGTGAGGACATGCTTGGGACGGCGGACATGACTAATGGAGGAGGGAATATAGCTAGCGGCTTTCACAACCAGAGGGTTGCGGTGATTCGCGGCGGTCTCGAAGAAACGCTTTGAAATGCGTTTCATGAACTGACGGATAGTGGGAATCCTGAGGTCTACGTGGAGGATTTCGTTGCGAACGTACCAGGGGGAGCCTGTTATCCTACGGAGGAACTTGTTCTGGAGGGTCTGCATTCTATTCCCCCCCCTTCCCCTTGGACTGCGATTGCGTGCAGACGTGTCTTCCGTAACTTTGTGCTCCATAAAATTTATAAAGAAATATTTTTTAACTGTGAGAAACAATAGTTTTTTAATCGTGCGAAGTACTAGGCGCCCATACTTACAACACGGCGCGGTCTACGTGTGAGGAGCGGCGACGTGCCAGAAAGAGTCAGGTGATAAACGCCCGACTCCTACCGTTTGTGTTTCATCGACATCGGTGTGCGAGCGCAAGACGAGTTGGATACACGGATACTTCAAAACATCGAATGTGCGAGATCGCGCGCCGCATGAATGAATGAAGGTAACGCAAAAACTCCAATGTGACATTGTAGACACAAATAACATTGATGCGCCGTGGATTCTTTCTTTATTTTTTAAATAAGTACCCACTTTTGCAGTTGTTGACATAACACTCTGGTACTGAACCGATATCTAATAACAATAGATGAGATTAGTTGTTTGCTGAGATCCGCTATATTGTTCTGCTGATTAAAATGATTCGATCACCCGACAATAACTCGGAACCTAATCTATCTACAACTGGAATAACCGATACTCCCACCAATTATGTATCAAATAGTAGGGCAACAAAACGCTTTAAAAATACGTCTGGTGATATTTCGTTCAGAGATGAGTTTTTAAGCTTTAAAGATGATTTTAAACAAATGTTTATTAAGCTACAAACAGACACGATGAACGAAATTAAAATGCAATTCTCATCTTTCAAGATAGACACTGATGCGAGACTAACAAAAATTGAAGATTCCCTTTTGCTAATTGAGAAGTCTAACCTGGAAATAGATAAGTCCATATCATTTACCACACTACAATATGACGAGATGAAGCTTAAAAGTGATCGTTCAGAAAGGGAAATTAAGGAACACCGGGCACTTATTTTGTCATTAGAAGATAAAATTGAGGAAATGCAAAGGATCTCAAATATAAATTTTCTGGAATTAAGGAATTTACCGAAAATACAGAACGAA
This sequence comes from Dasypolia templi, assembly GCA_963555695.1. NCBI lineage: Eukaryota > Metazoa > Arthropoda > Insecta > Lepidoptera > Noctuidae > Dasypolia > Dasypolia templi. Next base: position 10,696,422 of record OY743164.1, read on the forward strand.
TTAAAGAGTGACCTTGACAGATACTTAGGTAACCTGTTTAAAACTGTTAATGCCAGTGTATCTAACTCTTGCATAAAAGACGCCTTTCGTTTACCTGGAAAGAAGGACAACCACCCTTCAATACTCATTGAATTCTGCAATAATACGTCAAAAAATTATGTGCTAAAGGCGGTTAAAACATATAACCAGTCTAAAGATATAAAACTAAACAGTGCCAACTTGGGAGCTGAGGGATCATCCCCCGTGTATATCACTGAACACCTTACTCCGAATGCAAGAAAACTACACTTTATCTCAAGAAAGCTTATTAAAAGCCATCAACTAAAATACTGCTGGACTTCTAATGGAAAGATTCTGGTCAAAAAAGGCGAGTTGGAACCTACTATACATATTAAAACCGAAGAACAACTTGAAAAACTAATTCATACAAAAATATGACTCATGACGGGGTCATATTGTTCCCACAAAAACTATTCCAGGCTTGTTAAAATGGCAACTAATTTAATTGTATCTTTTTTCTTTTGTAATAAGTGTTTTTTTGTATCGTTAGCAATACTGCTAGTTTTGTATCAAACTTACTACAATGTTTATTTTGCATGTATAACGGTAAACATACACCAATTCATACACATACTTACTTATAACTACACAACTCAACAAACATTCACACGTACACACAATTCTGTGTTAACTCAAACCATACAACTACAAAAAACTTGGGATTTTACTACCTTACATATCATAATAATCCGTACAAATCGTCATAGTATGGATAAACATTACGCAACAAATCAAGATTACTGTAACATGACTATTCTAATGACCTTAATTAAATGTATCATTGAGCTATTTTGCAACACAAACAAGCGTCTAGTAATAATTTTATACGCCATTGTGAATTTTAAGCTTAAAATTCGATAAAGATTTATTATGTGAGATTGACAACTATACATTATCCGATACGATTACCTGTGAACCTGAATGTTGCGCGTCTTTTCTTAAACAACCTACCCGCTATTTAAAAATCTTGTCGCAAAATATTCGTAGCCTTAATGCTAACTTTGATAATCTTAATATCCTCCTGCAAAGATTACAATTTGATAGTGACGTTATAGTTCTTTCGGAGTGCTGGATGTCGTGCGTTCAAAATCTCCCTGTATTAGATGGATATTTAAGTATGTCTACATCTTCCCATTATAACCAGAATGATGGTGTAGTAGTATTTATAAAAAGCCATCTTAAAGCCTCTCTTGAAGAACCCGTTATACAAGAAGCAAACTGCCTACTTATTAAAATTAATAATGAAGTGGCTATTTTGGCTGTATACCGCCCTTTTTGTTTTAAAACCATAAATAACTTCTTATTTTCCTTACAAAAAGTTATAGACAGTATAGCATCTTTCAAGAACATTATAATGGTGGGTGACATTAACATTAATATTGCTACCAACAGCTCTGATAGCTTCTTATCGGATTATCTAGATTTTCTATCCCATAATGGACTTCTTCCTGCTTTTAGCTCAGCAACGCGGGCAAATAGCTGCCTAGATCATGTAATCTTGAAGACAAAACTACCAATAACCACTTTTATAATTGAATCCCTTATTACTGATCATGCACCTATTCTTTGCTGTGCTGAAATTAAAAACGTTAACAAACAATTAAAAAGACAAATAGTTAAACTTGATTTTGAGACCATTAAGTTGGCTTGTGATCATCTTGATTTTACATCAATTTTTAACGCAATTAACCCTAATGCTGCTATGGATATATTTATATCTAAAATAACTCATATTATGCAAATAAACACAAAAATTTTAAATGTAACAAATAAGTTTATAATACGTAAACCTTGGATGACACTAGGACTCATCAGGTGTACCCGTAACAGGGATCGGATGCACAAAAAATTCAAACAAAATCCGGATAACGTAGTACTCGAAACTATATTTAAACGTTACCGAAACTTCTATAATAAGATTATTAATAAATTAAAGCGGGAACACGAAAAAAGGTTACTCAGTGAAGCAGGTAATAATAATAAAAACATATGGAAAGCTATTAATAATATTACTAATAGAAATGTTAAAAAAGATAACTCGTTAAATCTCCTTTCTTTGGAGTCAACCCCTCACCTATCTGTCAATGCCACCAATGAGTTCTTTGCCACTATTGGCGAAAATTTAGCAAATAAAATCACACTTCCAACAGGATTACATCACTTTCCAGAGGTTGCACGTAGTCCCACGTCCTTAACTGGCAATTCATTTGTTCTCCTTGACACTGACGAAGATGAAATTGAGAAATTAATCATTGACCTGAAAAGTAACTGTGCTGCAGGTGATGATGGAATATCATCTGACATACTTAAACTGTTGAGAAATAATATAGTTGCCCCGCTCACGCATATCTTTAATATGTGCCTAAAGTTGGGCATTTTTCCTGATTCACTTAAACGGTCTATTGTAAGACCTATTTTCAAGGGTGGAGATGGAAACCGTGTTACTAACTATCGACCTATTTCAATTCTGACCTCTTTATCAAAAATCTTTGAAAGGATAATTAATAAACGACTTACAAATTATTTAGAAAAATATAACCTACTTTCAAACAATCAATTTGGTTTCCGTACTGGCAAGTCCACGGAAGATGCATTAATTAACTTTACTGAACACATAGTCAAATCTATAGATAACAAAAAGAAATGTCTCTCTATATTTCTCGATTTAGCAAAGGCTTTTGACACGGTCTCTATTCCCATCCTAATCAACAAGCTATATCAACTCGGTATCCGTGGAAACCAACTCAAATTACTATCTGATTATTTATCTGGAAGAATGCAAAGGGTGAAAATTGGCAATTATACAAGTGATGGCTTGTCTGTTACACATGGAGTACCACAGGGTAGTATCCTAGGTCCAACGTTGTTCCTAATTTATATTAATGATCTTTCACTACTTGATATTGAAAACTGCAAAATAATTTCATATGCAGATGATACCACCCTGACATTTTATGGTGATAATTGGAGTGAAACCTTCCTAAAAGCACAACATGGTTTTAACATTATTACAAAATGGCTTGCCAAAAATTACCTCTCGCTTAATACCGAGAAAACCAAATTTATGTCATTCTCTATTCGCAACCATAGTGAAGCGGTTCAATCAACACATCGTATTACCTCTCACATCTGCCATAACGAATCTAAAAATTGTCATTGTCCCTCCCTATCTTCTGTTGAATATATTAAATACTTAGGTCTCATATTTGATAAAAAACTTAATTTTAAAAATCACTTAATTAATCTTTCAAACAGAATAAGAAAACTCATATATGTTTTTAAACAAATAAGACACTCAGCTAATGCTAATATTCTGAAAATGATTTATTATTCCTTGTGTCAATCGGTTATAACCTATTGTATTCCTTGTTGGGGAGGTGCCGCTAAAACGCACAATTTGATTGCTGAAAGAGCTCAAAGAGCCTTATTGAAAGTTAGTTACTTTAAGCCCAGGTTTTTTTCCACCACGGAGCTGTACAGGGTTTGTGAGGTTCTAACTGTACGTAAACTGTTTGTACTAGCCTTAATTATGAGGCAGCATTCTAGTGTCCAGCTAAGTGCCCTGACTGACAAAGAGATTACAAGGAGAAGACGTTTCGATCTTTTAAAATCTTTACCCTGTAGAACTTCTTTTGCTCAAAAATTCAATATGTTCCTAGGCCCTAGACTTTTCAACATTGCAAATAAACATTTGCAAATTTTTTCCATGTCAAAAAGAGATTGCAAACAGAATGTGATTACTTGGCTTCTACCCCTAACCTATGATGACACTGAAAAGCTGTTATGCGTACCTGCATAATTTTTATGTACTCGTATAATTAAAGACAAATATATTGCTAAATGTTTACTAATACAAATTGGATTAAATCGTTTATAGTTATTTTTATTCATTTTTAAATTACAATAATGAATGATTATAACCGTTCATGTAAGTATAAATAGTTCATAGTACCTACGCTATTGTACTTAAAATTCATCATCCTAAGTATTCCTCTGGCACATACACATCACACACACACTCACACACTCCAACACTCACACCCACATATACACTCGCACACACCCCTATACTCTCCAGCACACACCGTTTACCTGTTTCTTTTATTTACTTTTTTGTTTCTTTGCTCATTTTAATCCTTATTCTGCACCTAAATAGTCCCTAATTCTTGGACAATCTCAAACTCAACTTAGTATAACTAATTAGAACTTAAACCCATAGGTATAAATGTATTCTTGTTAATTATAATAAATATTTTATGACTATCTGATACTGATAACGAGGGTGGGCGCTGATACCTATAATTACAAGATATTAAGTTATCTTAGCTTAGGTATTGGCTGCAACTCTAACATACAACTTTACTTACCTCAGGCCATTTTCGATTGTAAACCTTGTATTTGACTTGAAGGTGCAAATAAACCATTTTTAATTTTTTAATTTTTTAATTGAAGCGAACGGGCTTGGCGTGTGCGAAGACTGCACTGGCATAGGTCATGATCGGGCGGATGCACGCTGTGTAGATACGCATTTTGCACTTTAATGACAATTTGCTACGTGCATTGAGGACAAAGTGAAGTCTACCTAGAGCGAAGGCGGCGCGCGAACGAGCCGCCTTAATGTGCTCTGAAAAAGAGAGGTGTTCGTCTAGTACGACACCCAGGTATTTGGCTCGCTTCTCCCAAGGGATCGGCTTGCCGAACATGGTGATCGGTCGAGGGGGGCAGGGGTTGCGACGCGGTTTTGAGAAAAGAACCGCTTGACTTTTGTCGGGATTGACTTCGATTCGCCATTTTCTAAACCAAGCACCAAGCTTGTTCACTTGGGTTTGGAGAATGCGAGCTATCGAATTTTCATCACGGCCGGTGTAGTAGATGGCCGTGTCGTCTGCGAACAGGGCCAACTGCGCCTTGCTGCACTTGGGCATATCGCTGGTGAATAGCGTGAAAGCTAAAGGAGAGATCACAGAGCCCTGAGGGACTCCTGCGCGAATAGGGTGGGGGGAGGATAGCGCTCCTTCGATGCGATAACGGAAGGTGCGATTCGACAAAAAGTCCCGTAAGATGAGCACAAGACGATCTGGCACACCGAGTTGATACAGCTTATATAATAAGCCGTTGTGCCAGACTTTGTCGAACGCTTTCGCTATGTCGAAGAAGACAGCATCGGTCATCAAACCTCGTTGGAAACCGAAGTTGATGTGTTCGACTATACGGTGGACCTGTTGTACGCACGAGTGTTGGGTTCTAAAACCAAACTGTTCGTTGGGGATGAGGCCCTTTGTCTCGGCGTAGTCTCTGAGGCGCTTATAAATAAGCCTCTCATAGATTTTGCCGAGGACATTGAGCAGACTGATGGGGCGGTAACTACTAGGCTCTGACTTTGGCTTGCCGAGCTTCGGGATACCGATGACGGTGGCTTCTTTGAATTCCTGTGGGAAGATGTTGTTGCTCAGAGCACCATTGAAGATGGTGGTCAGTAGCATTATTAGGTGGGCAGGGAAAAGTTGGAATACCCTATTGGTGATTCCATCTGAGCCGGGGGCTTTACGAGCCTTAAGACCTTTGATGAGGTCGTGCACTTCGTCGGGCGTGACTGGGGGCAGTGGATACTCTGGGTCTTCGACGGGAGGGAGGGAGGCTCTATGTTCGACTTCAGCGTCGACCTCAGAGAGGTGAGCTTGGTCTACTGGTTGAGAGCTAGGCGAGCATTGGACTTCTAGACTGTCGGCTAGAAGCTCAGCCTTGTCGACATCATCGAAGGCGATGGTCTTGTCGGGACGGATCAGGGGGGGCATGGAGACTATTTCTCCGGATCTGAGCTTCCTCTGGAGTTGCCAGAAGGCTAGGTGGGTGGGCTCTAGTTCGCTCAACATCTTGTCCCAGCCGGCGGTACGCAGCTCCTCTATGCGTGTTCTTACAGTACGCTGTAAGTAACGCATATGGGCTTTGTTCGCGTCGCAGGGGAAGTTGCTGTAGGCACGGACAGCCGCGTTCTTCTCATTCAACAGTTCGCGTACATCGTCCGGCAACTTCCAGCGACGGTCATCCGTCGCTGGAATTTCCCTTGAACAATCGTTCAGGACTGATTGTACGTGAGCTGTGAATGATTCGATCGCGGCCGTCGTGTCAGCGATAGAGTCAAAATGATCGGGGATTGGGTCCAAGTGGGGGGACGTGGTGGATTTTAAGCGATCGCTTACTTTCCTCCAGTCCGTTACCACTTTGTTGGGAAGGGGTTGGGTGGAATCGGGCAGACCTATGCGGGGGACCAGTTTCATGACTACTGGACGGTGATCGGAAGCGAGCTCTTGTACCACTTCTATAGAGTGCAACCGTAGGTTGACGTTCTGTAGGAGCGCCACGTCGAGAACATCGGCGGTGTGATTGGGATCGGGGGGAAAATTAGTGGGAGTCATCGGCGCGATGACATCGAAATTCTGAGAGGAGGAGAGGTTGAACAAGTGTCTCCCTCTGGAAGAGGTCCTGGTGCTATTCCAGGAGGGATGTTTAGCGTTGAGATCACCCGCTATGATAACGGAGTCACTCAGGCTAAAAAGGACAGAAAGATCTTCAGTAAGGAGTTGGAAGTTCTCCGAAGTATTAATGGGGGGGAGGTAGGCCGAAACTATGGTGATCGGTTGATGACCTGTCATGCCAAGCCGGCAGCAAGACACTTCTAATCGTGAGAGTGTGGGAGGGTCTATGGGAATGCAGTATAGCTCCTTTTTGTAATAGATAAGGGTACCGCCCTAATGGCAACGCGTCCTGTCATTGCGAACTGTACGATAGTTTGCAATTGACGGATTTCGGTAACTCGGTTTAAGGAACGTTTCCTGAACAAGGAGGATGTCGATGTGGTGGTCGCGGAGGAACTCGCTGATTTCAGCGCGTTGTCGCAGGATGCCATTGCCATTGAAATAACCTAACTTTAGGGATCGGGGTTTGGTTCGCGCGAGGATTCCTTTATCCATGATTAGGGTTGGGTTGATTGTTAAAGGACATCAGGGCTTGCGTAATGTCCGGGTACGCATTGTAAATATTCTGAATCATAAAAATGTTGCCGGCATTTCTGGCGGCAACAATTTCACTGGCCATTTTCCTGGCACGAGGGGTGGGGAAGGCCGTAAAAGTGCTAGAAATTACGTTAAAGGCGTCCATCGGGTTCTGACCGATCACCCGGGTGGCTGCGGGTGGAGCTGACGCGGCCGGAGCGGCTTTGTTAAGAGGCACAGGAATGCCTGGAGGCGCGTTGACGCGGATGCGGGGGTCCATAAGTGGAGGGATGGCCGCAGGAACGGGTCTAGGAGCTAAGGCTGGAAAAGCCTGCTGATGGTGGAAGTAATTCCAGGGCGAGGGCCTCTGAGGACTGAGTCGCTCCTGGTGATGTGTGGTAGGCCACGCGTGGGCGTAGCGGGGGCTTTCCCTCTGCTGACGGGCGTCCGCACGCTTCGTCAGTTTGGGAGATGAGGTTTTGGGAGCCTTGGGGCACCCACGATAGTTGGCCGGATGACCTGAATCTCCGCAAAGCACACAGCTTGGCGGCTCTGTGCACAAGGTGCGGTCCTTAGGACGAGTGCAATCAGCAGTGCCGTGATCGCCCAGGCACTTGACGCACCTGGGTTTTGCGTGGCAGTGCATCTGCGAATGTCCGTAAAGCTGGCAGCGGTGACACTGCCCTATGACACCGGTCTTAAACGGCTTCTCGATCTGCAAGCCGGTGAGTTGCAGATGGAACGGACGTTGAAAATGGGGTGGTGGCCCTCAGTGGGAGGACACACTACGAGGACCATATCGAAAGGCATCCTGCCTCGGGCGCGGTGCATGCGGTGGACTTCCGCAACGGGGACGTTTTGCGACAGAAGGTCGGCTTTAATATCCTCCGCGGGTATCTCCTTCGGGATCCTACGGATCACTACTCGGATTTGACGGTCTTCGGGGAGGGCGTAGGTGTGGAAGGACACACCTCTAAGACGGAGAGTCTTCGTGAGCTCTCTGTAGTCGTTTGACGTCGGGACGGTTACCTTAATACCCTGTTGGGTAGACTTCGCGCTGGTGTAGCCTATACGCAGGTCGGTGCACCATTTGGACACGTCTGTCCACTTCCCCTTGTCCTGGATGTACACAGGGGGAGGGGGGGCGATTTTCTTTGCCGCAGAAGGCTGGGCAGCGGGCTTGGCAGCACTGTGGCTGAGGGAAGAGGTTGAGGCCGAGGCGGCCTGAAAGGGGGCGGTGGCGGATGGAGCCACGGGAGCGGAGGTGGCTTCGATAGCCGGTTTCTTTGTCCTTGTGTCAGGACTCGGTTTGAGGCTCCTCTTTTTGGAGCCGACCTTCTTAAAGACGCCTTCGTCGGAAGAGGGGGAGGAGCTCTGGTCGTCGCTCGAGATTAAGTACGGCGAGGTCGGGCGAGGGGAAGACTCGCTGGTGTCCATGTGGACAGCCGGCGGCGAGCAACCTGGAAGTTGCGACGGAGAGGGCTCGAGGGCATCGCTAAACGTAGCGATGTCAGAGCTGTCGGTGCCTACAAGGTCAGAGGGACCGGGGACGGACTGCTGCAGAGCAGCGAATTTGGCGCCATACTTGGCGCAACGAGGAACGCCAAGAGGAGGGCATCCCCCATGGTCGGAGGAGGGGGGGCTATTTATGGGAGGGAATGGTGGAAATTAAGTTTCCACTTAGCCTACTAACCCTATTCCTAACTCCCCGGGTGGATTGGCCCGGGGATGAGTTCCCTCCCTGTCGGGTGCAGACAGGGAGGTGTGTACCTATTGGTGAGCCCTAAGCTTGTATACCCGTCGCCAGTCTTATTGTGCGAACGGGGCCCTGACCAGTCTAGCGCGAAGGGTGTAGACACACCCTAAAGACACTAGGTGAGTAGCTGGAAAGCAAAACTGTCACCAGAGCCGACTAGGAGATCCCCCAAGGCCGGTTATCTGGGACCCGTCCAACTAACTGCCTCGCCCTGAAGGGGTTCGGCGGGTGTGAATTGGGTCAACACCCCACTCGGCTTCGTTGACACCGTAAGGTTTCAACCGAGGACCACGAAACTGTGGTTTTACCCAGAAGGGGCCTAGTGAAGCTACTCACAAACGTCTGTTAAAGAAACGAGATTTGCCTTGAAAAAGGCACTTTTTTAATTGATTAAAAATAAAATAAATTTCTTGATTTTATTTTTTATCAGTGTAGTCGGGGCGACTACGATGACGTCACGTGGTCGCGACGAGTAGAAACAGGAAACACAACACTGGAGCGGGAGAGCGCACAAACACGTCCGTCCGCGACGAGAGTCGAGCGTCGAGTGGTGGAATAATCTTCTTTTTTTTTTTTGTTTGGCAACTCGCAGGTCAACCTATGCGGTTGTCGTCTGCTTAAGCGGACTTGCCTGTGGATTCCCTAATAAATTAAGGCCTCCAGCCAGGACTTAAACTTATATACTAACTAAAACTATGCGACAACGCTAAGGGCACCCCCTGTGGGGTACGAACCTCGGCTTAGGGCGTCGCTGGAAGAGGGCAGCAAATGACTAGCTGGATCAGGATTGGTATTATTTACGGACGAATTTAAAGCTACAGGCTCAGCGGCGCGGGCTGGCTCGAGCAAGGGTCGGGAGGGGCGTTGATTTGGGCGTCGCGGCGGGCCTCGGCGGCGAGGGCGGTAGGACGGCGATCGGGTTTTGGGCTTATGTAGCGTGCTAGTGGCCTTACTACTCTCCTGGAGGAGGGTAGTGGCGTCGTCGGGGTCGATTAAAGTATGCCTTGGTCGGCGAATACTGCTAATGCGAGAGGAAGTGTAGCGGGCGGCCGCTGTAATCAGGGGGTTAGAATGTTTGATGCCGCAGTCGAAGAAACGCTTTGATAAGCGTTTCATGAACTGTTTTATGGTTGGCATTTTGAGGTCGACGTGAAGATCTATATTACGGACATAGAAGGGGGCACCCGTGACCCTTCTGAGGAAACGCTTTTGGAGGGTCTGCATCTTATGGAGATGACGTGGGTGAGCGTGCGCAAATACAACGCAGGCATAGGTCATGATGGGACGGATGACTGCGGTATAGATGCGGAGCTTGCATTTAAGTGACAGTTTACTACGGGCTGTCAGTACGAATTGGAGCCTGCTAAGAGCGAAGGAGGCGCGCGCGCGAACCGCCTTAATATGAGCCTTAAAGGTAAGGTTCTCATCGAGGATCACGCCTAGGTATTTGGCTTGCTTCTCCCAAGGTATTGGCTTGCCGTACATAGTGATCGGGCTGGGAAGTGGGGGAGGGAGTCGACGACGTCTCGAGAAGAGAACCGCCTGACTCTTATCGGGGTTGACCTCGATTCTCCATTTCCGGAACCAAGCGTCTAAGACGTTTGCGGAGGTTTGGAGAGTACGAGCTATAGCGTTGGGACAGTGACCGGTATAGTAAACGGCAGTGTCGTCGGCGAAGAGAGCCAACTGAGCCTTTTTACTTTTTGGGATATCGCTGGTGAACAGCGTGAAGGCGAGGGGAGATAGTACGGAACCCTGAGGGACACCGGCGCGAATAGGATGAGGGGACGAGAGTGCTCCCTCGACGCGATAGCGAAAGGTCCGGTTCGACAAAAAGTCTCGTAAGATGAGCACGAGACGATCTGGCACTCCTAGTTGGTAGAGCTTGTATATCAAGCCGTTGTGCCAGACTTTGTCGAAGGCCTTCGGGTGGAATAATCACAGAGTACTTTTATTATATAGGGCTGCTGCCAGCAGCACAACATTTAAAATCTGTACAAGCAAGCACAGACTACTTTATTAATAGATACTACCACAGACTACTTAGAGAGTTAGAGCTTATCAGACGACCCGCTCTCAATACTCCCATATGATACTGAACTTTGTGCCATGTATATTTTTTGATTTTTGCCTTAAAAATTCTGGGCTAGACTTATTAGTAGCATAGTGAAAACCGGAGTAAAGGCAGCAAGATGCACTTTCTGGTTCTCTTTCACAACTGTCTCCAGTGTGGTCTTGACCACAGAGTACATTTAATATAGGGAGACTTGACCATATTTAAAACAGCGAGGTTTGGACCTGCACTGAATTTTAGTGTGACCAAAACGACAGAGTTGAAGCACAACGGTAGTGAAAATATATAAATTTACAGGTAATGCATTGTAACACATAAAAATTCTTTTCGGTAAATCCTGTCCATCAAATGTAACAACTATGGATTGGGAAGGTTTCCAAATGGTTGTACCATCGACATTCGTTTTAAATTTGAGGCGTCTGACTTTTAAAATTGGACCACAACCAATGGGTACAGTTAAATTGTCAAAACCTTCCTCCGGAGACCATTCCGCAGAAATACCACGCACTAAACCCATTCTAGTAACATTAAAAGTAGGTATAAAAGCTTTATAATTATGTGTTTCGAGACTACTGTTTGTAATAAACCAATTTGAATTTTGAACATGATTAACGAATGGCGAGAAGTCAGTTTTTTCATATTTTGTTTCTGCCAATCTGAGTGGGAACTAAGGGCGGAGCAGGAATATCAGGCATTTGGTTATCGGGAATAGCATTAGGAACAATTATTTCGGAGCACTTAGGCTACAATGTAGAGTCCGTGCAATCACAACCCGAAGACTCGGAACCGTGGTTTTTGCGGGTACGGCGACGCTTATTACAGTGTTTGCAAACATGAACACGGCTTCTTTCTAAATGTCGAGCTGAGGATGACCCTTCGGTATCCATGCCCGACTCGTTGGATATAGTAACAAAATTGCCTGCCGGGGGCACATAGGCCCCCGGGTAAGGCGGTTCATTCATTTGTCGCTAATAAAATTTAAAAAACTTACCACTACCGAAGGAAATACACAAAACTAATATTAAATTATATATAAAAGAGAAAAGAACACTAAAACTACGACATATTACATAGTGTATTATCTATGACTACGACTACTGATCATATATTACAGGTTTTTTTTAATTTAAACAATTTTTCTCAAAAAGGACGCGTCTGCCAAGTTTGAACTTTCCCGCGCTTTTGGACATTACCATTATTGACATTGATGGACGTTATTTTTTTTAAATTCAACCAGGCTTTCCGGAAAAACCGTGGTTTGGCAGGGCAAAGTTTGGCAAGATGGACACCTCCATACTAATAAGGATGAGACTGGGTCATGTCTGGTCTCCAGCCCATCTTGCCAAACTTCATACGAGATCATCGACGACCCCATTTGCCAGTGTGGCACAGACGTAGGTGACTTAGATCACATTTTTTTCTCCTGTCCCTTATATGGCCGTTCATCCTAATCATATAAATAGTGTTAAGGAATGCATACTCCTTATAAGAACTCTATGGAAGTGTTGCCTAGCAATACTTACTGTTGATAATTATGTCATTCTAATTATTCGTTTTCTTACAATATATTTTATCGTTTCTCTTGATTAACTGTTTTCCTATATCCCTACCACCTACCTTTAGCAGAGCGTTGAAAGTTGCGCAGAGGTTCGAAGTTGCGTGGGAAGCTACAAAAGTTTTTATTTCCTAGTAGCAAAGAATATATAAAAATATATTCTAGCAGAAAGTGTACCTAAACAAATCCATCGAAAACGGATATGGCTATAGCTGAAGCCTCAAAGGTACAAATAGTGCACCTTAACGGAAACAATTACAAGCATTGGAGATATAGGATCGAAACGGTGTGCAGAGCCATTCCCGGAGCTGAACAAATTTTAGAAGGAAAAATAATCAAGCCCGGAGAACTAGCAAAGACTGCTGATGCAGCAGCTAAGGCAAAATATGAGAACGATTTACAACCATTTTTGAAGATTGATTTTATAGTATTGACTCTGATGACAACGAATATGACAGACGAGTTATTGGAGCAAGTCATGCGTTACAAAAGCGCAAAAGAGGTATGGGACGAATTAGAACGCCTATACAGTGGAAGTAGCGAAGACAAAAGTTACGATCTCTGTCTAAAATTCTTTGAATATAAAAAAGATCCTGAACATGACATAAGGAAGCACATATCTGCGTTAAAGAATATTTGGCACGAGCTGAATAGCCAAATCGAAGCAAATCTGCCTGAGATATTACTGATTTGTAAGATACAAGTCAAGTTGGCTTTTAATAACAAAAAAGGATCGGACAGTAGAGAATCTGACATCGCAACTGAGCGCGTATGAAAAAGCATTGACTACTAAAGTAGAAACGAAGAATACCGAGGAAGTGTTAGCCGTGAAGACACAGAAGAAGAAGAAGAATACAGTTTTCAAATGCAATTATTGTGGAGAAGCTGGGCATGTTGTGCGGAAATGCCAAAAATGGATAAAAGATGGTAGACCGCCAAAGCCGTCAAACGCTAGACAAAACCAAAATGTGATTGCAAACATGAATGTGTTAGCCATAGAGGATGGATTGCCAATGGATAATGTTAACTGGTACGTTGATAACGGAGCGACCTGTCATGTAACTAACAGAGGTGACTTCTTCGAAAGCTTCGAGCACTTCAAAGGATCACATACGGTGACTGCGGCGAACGGACAAACCATTGAAGCCATTGGTATAGGCAACATTAGAGCTGAAGCCATCGTCAAAGGAAAAGTTGAGAGAATTCTTTTGAAAGACGTTTGGTATGTCCCAAAAATTAAAAGAAATTTATTCTCAGTGCTGTCTGTGCACGATAACTCGATCACAAGTACGTTCGAGTCTACACCTAAGCAATGTGTAGTAAAGGAGAAGCAAAAGTAATTGGAACTAGGACGGTTAAAGGGGGACTGTTCAAGCTGGAGTTGAAATGTGTCGCGCCCAAAAATCAAGAGTTATATCAACTACTGACAAACCCTTTACAAGTATATCATGAAAGGCTAGTTCATCAGAACAAAAGACATGTTCGTCAGGTGATTGAAACAGAGCTAGGAATAAAAATGGAGAACAACCAATCCGACATTTGTGAAGGCTGTATCTATGGAAAGGCGCACAGGCATTCATTTGGAACAAGGGTTATAGCCACTAAATCTGCAGAACTAATCCATACAGATTTATGCGGACCATTTTCATATTCGATTTCGAAGTTTCGATATTACATTCTGTTCAAGGACGACTTCACACGATATCGTCACATATACTTTCTTCGAAAAAAGTCTAAAGCAGCTTCAAAGCTTAAGATCTTCTTAAATGAAGCTAAAGCAGCAGGACATGTCGTTAAAGAAGTATTATGTGACAACGGAGGAGAATTTGTTAGTGCGGAATTCAAAAATATCCTAACTGAAAATGGAATTAAGCAAAGATTCACAATGCCCCACACCCCAGAGCAAGCAGGCTGCGTAGAGCGTGAGCATCGAACGGTGGTTGAAGCGGCACGCGCCATCATGCATGCACATGATAAAATTCCTGATGACTTGTGGGCAGAGATAGTAAATACGACAGTCTACGTGTTGAATCGTACAGGGCCAACGAACGTACCAAACAAGTCTCCACATGAACTGTGGTACGGACAGAAGCCAGCGATTAAACATCTTAGAATTCTTGGCTGTACTTGCTATGCCCATATTCCTAAAGTTAAGCGCAAGAAACTGCACAAAAAAGCTCAAAAAGGGATACTTATTGGTTATGAAGGAGATGAAGACTATAGGATCTGGAACAAAGAAGCATTCAAATTAATTAGATCCCGAGATGTGACTTTCGAAGAGTTACCATTATTGGAAAAATCAAAAGAGGATGTATTTAAACCGAAAGAGCCGACTCCTATTCTTCAGAAGAACTTCAATCATAATTTCCCAAGACTCGAGAGTGAACATGAAATTAATGTTAATAGAGAGATTGGACAACGTCATGCTTCAGAGGATGAAATTGAAATTATTTCAAGACCTTCTTTACCAAGGGTATGTACCCTTGGTAAAGAAGGTCTTGAAATAATATCGAAACCAGTGAAGAAATGGTAGATGAAATAAATGAATCAGAGTTCGAGTCCTTGCCTTCTGAAGAAGAAAATGAAAACCTAGCTGAAGGAAACGAATGCGACGATTCTGATGAAAACCTCATGGTACTCAGAGATAGAGCAAACCTAAAGCCTCCTGTAAGGTTTAATGATCATATCATGGCTCTGGAAGCCAACAATTTATACGAACCCCAAACCTATAAGCAGGCAATGTCATGTAAAGACAAAGAAAAGTGGACAAAGGCTATCGAGAGCGAAATAAACTCGTTAAGAGATAACGAAACATGGGAACTAGTCGAACTACCAAAAGGTCGAAAAGCTATCCCATGCAAATGGATTTTCAAAATAAAGACCAATCCGGATGGGTCTATTGATAAATTCAAGGCTCGGCTAGTGATAAAGGGATATTCGCAGAAGAAAGATATTGATTTCCATGAAACTTTTAGTCCAGTTGCTAGGAGCAGCACGATAAGAGCCGTCTTGAGCGTAGCTGCAAGGGAGAAACTGAAGCTTACACAATTCGATGTATCTACAGCCTTCCTTTATAGCACATTAGACGAGTAGATTTACATGAAACCGCCTGAAGGTTATGCTGACGAGCGGTATGTCTTCAAATTAAAGAAGAGCTTGTATGGACTTAAGCAAGCCCCACTCTGTTGGAACAGATGCATCACAAACTACATCGTAAAAGCAGGATTCAAGCAGAGTAATTCTGACCCCTGTTTGTTTGTAAGGAGACACGGAAAGGAGAAAATTATTCTGACCCTGTATGTTGACGACGGTCTATTGGCATATACTAGCGAAAAAATGGCTAGCTGTTTCCTGAATGAATTGAAAGCACATTTCAAGATAACAGTGAAACCCGCAAGTTACTTTCTAGGAATTGAGATAAAAAGGTACTCTGATGGTTACATTTTGCTGCATCAGAAAGCATACGTCACCCGCCTGTTGAAGAGATTTGGCATGGACGAATGCAAGTCAGTGGCAACACCAATTTTAAAGGCATTTAATGCTCAGGTTGAGGAAGCAACTACGAAGATATTTCCCTACCGTGAAGCTGTTGGTGCCTTGTCTTATTTAATGACAAGCACAAGGCCTGATATTGCTTATGGAGTAAGCGTTGCGTCGCGAAATTTGGAGAAACCGACAAAAGAGAACAACCTGAATGTAAAAAGAATTATGCGATACCTAAAAGGAACTATGGACGAAGGTATTCGTTACAATACAGACAATGTTCATAGTTTAGAATGTTATAGCGATGCAGATCATGATGGTGATATGGAAACTGCGCGATCTACATCAGGCATTCTCTGCATATACGCTGGAGGTGCTGTTTCCTGGTATAGCTAACGGCAGAGCACCGTTGCAATATCCTCGACAGAAGCGGAAATTGTAGCAGCGAGTGAAACTGCCAGAGAGATTATTTGGTTACAGAAGATATTAAAAGATCTTACTGGTGTTAACTGCCCTGCAACCTTAAGAGTTGACAATGAAAGTGCAATAAAGCTGGCGAAAAAGCCTACAGAATTTCAAAGACAAAACACATAAGGATAAGGTCTTTTTTCGTCAGAGAATGCTTACAAGATGGAAGCATGACAATCTGCCATGTGCCAGCAACCAGACAGATAGCTGACATGCTTACAAAACCGTTATATGGGCCGAGACTTGAAATGCTAAAGAAGATGGCTGGCATTATCATCAACAGGGGTGGATGTTAAGGAATGCATACTCCTTATAAGAACTCTATGGAAGTGTTGCCTAGCAATACTTACTGTTGATAATTATGTCATTCTAATTATTCGTTTTCTTACAATATATTTTATCGTTTCTCTTGATTAACTGTTTTCCTATATCCCTACCACCAAACTTTAATAAATAGTCAGTATAAAAATCAAATAGCTTTCCTGTATATAAATGTATAGTATCTTTCATTACTTTAACTAATATTAAGTTGTAATTTTAGTTCCTTATTCATTATGGTATCACTGTTATAAATACCGATCCTATAGATTTTATCCCTAAATCCCGTTATAACTTATTATAAATATTATATTTTCGTTTCCCTAGCTTTGTATCCTTCGTAATAAACTAAACGTGACATTGGCTGAATGCACAATCCGTGCGAAGCCAAAAGGAATACAAAAATATGTCAATGTCATATTTGTCATTGTCAAGTAGTTATGCTAGCTGTCAGTCAAGTAGCTTCATAGCTTGTATTTTATGCCTTGTACAGATTTTTCACTTTGCGCCGTATGTGTTTTTGTTGTAAAGTAATAACGAAATAACCGTTAAACCGTGAACAACCGGTGTAGTAAATGTTGACTAATACCTACGAACCTACGAGAGATAAAATATGTTTAATTCCCTGCGGCTGCTGCTGTCGTACCGTGGTCTACAAAGGAAGTGTTTACTGATTTTTGTTCGCAAAAGTTCGTAGATTACTATAAGAAGTCGTAATAATAATAAACAAGCCTCCCTCGTTTTTTGTATACAACGAAACAGTGTTAGTTCAGAGGTTAAGAGTTAAAATATGGAAAAATTACCCATGTGTAGGATATGTTTAGTGCAGAATGTCCGCATGTTTGTAGTGGTCAACGGGAACTTGCGTGAACTGTATGAGAAGCTGACTGATATTCCAGTAAGTTGATATTATTCATTAGAATTAAGTAAATTATCTATTAAGTTTAAATGTCTCCTACATTGTTTTATACTACCTACATGAACTTTTGGTCAGCGGTTCGTCTCAGGGGAAAATGGAAATTACTGACATTGCTTTGAGCAAGGGTGGTGATCAACCCTTCTCTGTAAGATGCGCACGGAAAACATGATGGACCAACAACTTTTGGCTTGCACTGCGTTACTATATATTTGAAGATTAAAAGTTTTTTCACAAAAAAGTGGATAACAAATTTTATTGCAGTTTGTAACTGAAGACCGTAGACCAATTCTTGCCTGTTTCATCTGCTGCACTAAACTAAAGCAATGTTACCGATTACTGAGACAGTGTCTTGAAGCTGAAGAGTTTTTTGCTCAGAAAATGAATGAGGATAACGAGGTGAGGTATTTATTCTCAACAGCCATTTATTCTCATAATTTCAAATTTTAGTGTTAAGTGGAAGTCATTCCTCCCAAGCTCATACCTATTTGGTTGGGATTTCATACCAACTGTATAATTGAATGAGTGAAATATGTTGATGTTTGCCATTTTTTCTCATACTGTTATTATCTTTTTACAGCCTAATCTTTTTATAAACCAAGACCACTTTGAGTTTTACAGTGGGTTTATTAAATCTTCAACAGAGAACATAAATATAGTTGATGAAAGTCAAACAGAAAGTATTTATATCAAAGATGAATTATCAGCTGTTTGTGAGGAATTTCATGATATTATTGAGCCAAAGGAGGAACATCAAAGTGATGGTATGTTTTAAAGAACAAAAATACATGGTCAATAAATAATTTGATCAAAAATTGTTTTGGACTACTTTAAAGTTTTGGCAGTGTTAAGTTCATTGTGTTTGTTTACTTACAGAGCTAGAACTCGAAAATTCATTCAGAAGCTGTCTAGATGTAGCAGATATATCACCACATCATTCTGAATCAGATTTAGAAGATGATGTACCTCTTACGGAGTTTACAACTAAAGCGGAACAAGAACTAGAAGTATCTAAAAAGAAACAAAGAGCTTGGGAGACGAGAAGTAAGTATAAGTTAGTTAATCTTTAGGTAAGCAAACAGGCCAATGGTCCACCTGATAGGTCGTACCCGCTTACATGTGCAAGGTTGAATTCTTTCCAAATTATTGTCAAGTCACAAATGAAAAACTAGGCAAAATAAATAGTAAGAAATAATAAAAAACAGAATAAACTGTTAATTTCTGATAATCATAACACAACCATGGCCAGCAAGATGACTGGTCATTTGTAGTGACACAGTTGCAGCATTCATTCAAAAGCATAACACTTAGCCATTACCCCCTTGCTGTTTTTGTGCCATGAGGTTACCATAAGCAGTGACAGCTAAGGAGCACAACGAGCTTGCTTTCAGTTGCTCAGACTAGAATAATGAATACAATCATGTACATGGATCTATTCCGCATGACACAACACCTCAACCTACCAGGACTGAGTAACCCAAACCACCTCAGTAATAACACAACATCATGTCTGAATCCCCTGTGGGGTCAGAAGTGTATTGGTATATTATGGTACCTATGGTGGATGGTAAAGCTCTACCTACGTCGCCGAATTTAGGTATGATCCATTAATAATACACCTCCATTCCAATATTATATCTTAATATTAAAATTAAATCCAAGAGCGGCTTATTCCAATCAGGTCCTACAATCTGATCCCATTTTGTGGTATTCGTTAGGAATGTGGATAAGATTAACATCCTGTTCTGAAACGATCCCAGTGCCAACGAAATGATCCCTGCGCCAACGAAATGATCCCTGCTGTAAGATAGCTTACGGGTTAAACAAATATGTAGTAGGCAGAGTAGGAGACATCTTAAAGTAAAAACCAGAAAGAATAGTAGAAATCTTAGAATAACTAACAAGCACGATAGAATACAGGGTGACTTGTAATTTCACGTATTACTTCCAGGATATGATAATGTGGCCCATTTACGACAGTTAAGCATCCCATGAAGCCAAGGCGAAAATTCATGGGATAATAAGTGCCGGGAAGTGCCAAATAAATAAATAACAAGTTCCTATAAACGAAAACGAATCGTTTTGCTAACCTATGGTAGCATTTTTATGTCAAACTCTGCATTTAAAGAGATTCGTAAGCTTATTTTACCTGTGATAGCTACTTCCTTATGGGAAATTCTACTACGCGAACCCACGAGGGCTGCACTAAAAGTATCGGGAATGGAATATTTCCACTGTTCCTGTCATATTAAAATGTTTTTAATTGAAAACTCCTTGGTTTTAAAAATCGAATAACATTTATTTATTTAAAAAAAGATTCTCGGTCTTGTCACAAGGTTTTGTCAAACTTGTTTAGTCGTTGAGAAAATGGAATTGACTCGAGGAAATTCAAGAGCGATGATTTATTATGACTTTCGAAGTGGTTTAACACAAAAGCAGTGTGTTGACCGGATGATTTCTGCATTTGGTGTTGAAGCCCCATCCAAAACCACAATTTATCGCAGGTTTGCTGAATTTTAACGCGACGTGTCAAGCTCAGTGATGATCCCCGTCAAGGTCGTCCAAAAACTGCAGTCACACAAGAAAACGTTGATGCTGTGCGTAAGCTGATTGAGGAAGATCGACATGTGACATACCGCGAAATTCAGGCAACTTTAGACAATGGCATGAGTCAAATACAAATAATCTTGCATGAACAATTAGGTGTTGAAAAGTTGTTTTCCCGATGGATACCGCATTCGCTCTGTGAAGAGCAAAAAGCGGCTCGCGTTACTTGGTGCATCAGAACTCTCGAAAGATTCCACGCAGGATCCTCAAATGCTGTATACAACATCGTATCAGGTGACGAATCCTGGAATACGCGTACGAACCCGAAACAAAAAACCAGTCACGAGTTCGGGTGTTCGAAAATGAGTTAAAACCAACAAAAATCGTTCGTTCACGGAGTGTTGCAAAAAAATGGTGGCCACGTTTGTCTCCAAAACCGGCCATGTTAGGATTATTCCTCTTGAGGGACAAAGAACGGTTAATGCAGAATGGTATGCTAGCATTTGTTTGCCACAGGTCGCTTCTGAACTCCGTAAAGAGAACTGCAACCGCCGCATCATCCTCCATCACGACAATGCGAGTTCTCACACCGCACACAGAAGACAGAATTATTACATAATTTTTAGAGCAAGAAAACAGAATTATTAGACCATCCGCCGTACAGTCCCGACCGATATTGCATGGACAGAGATTTTCATCACCTGAAGAAGCTGTGGACGCCTACAAAACGGCCATTTTGGAGACCCCAACTTCCGAATGGAATGGTTGCTTGAATGATTGGTTCCATCGTATTGAAAAATTTGTCAAATTTCGCGGAGAATACTTCGAAAAGCAATAAATACATTTTTAAATAGTAATGTTGTGTCACTTCCTTGATTCCCGAAATTTTCAATGCCGCCCTCGTATGAGTTCTTCGCTTCATTATTGGTAAAGATACAATAACAGTTAATTTTAACCAATAACGGTCCGTAAATATTATAGGTATCGGTCATTAGTAAGAATAAACTTGTAATAAATATCAGCTATAGTAGCCTGTAGTAGCTTACGGCGTCAATAAGCGACATGCAAACAAGTACGTTCGTCCAGTCTATAGCTTCATTTCCTTGTTAATGGCCGCAAAGTCAGCTGTACCGTAAAGGTAACGAACAAAGGGAGCGGGATTTAAATAGGTGTACTCAGCAAAGTTCACGTCAATACAGAGGGCTGGATGATATTAGTAATAATCTTAAGAAATGTTACTTCAACAATATTCTAAGAGTGAGACCACACGATACGTTGCCTGTGCCTTGCGATGTTGGGGCGAGGCTGCGTCATCCTACATTATAAAGGTACAATTCCGGATTTGACGGCAGACCGCAGCGCCACTACTGGGTTCTACGTAACTCTATGAAAACGCTTCTGTAGATGGCCACATTGCCGCTTGCAGCTACGGTTGACCGGACGACTGCAGACAGCATACCTATCACTAGCTGTGCTTTCAATGGCTGTCACGAACAGAGTGGCATAACCGTAAAAGGTTTAACGCCTGCGGTTATTGTCAACCGTAACGTCGCTGCCGTCTGTGGTTTTTTTATCTCCTTTGAAAGTGTACCATAAAGAATCATGTTCAGTCTTGACCTGATCATTTTCTAACGCGTCTAGTGATGTAAAATATCTAAAAAAATGCTTTTTATTTGCTTATTTCGTATCACTTATTTGAATTTTCAAATGAAGCCAAGAAGAAAAGCAATGTTACTATGTTTATCATTCCTTAGACTTTCGGAAACGGAGCGTGTTTTACACACGTTCCGTTTCACATAATACGAAAAACTTGTTCGTTCGTCATGTGGTTATTGAATGTTTTTAAGAACCAATGGGTATTTATTTTTACTTTACGTATTATTTTATGACCAGCTATGATTTTCTTATGTTTTATATGTGTGAGTGTGGAAAGATAAATAAGTGTACACCTGACAGGTTACGCATAAAACCATAGACTACATTTTTTTTTTTGTTTTGTTTTTTTTTTTTTTGAAAAATAGATGTTGGCCGATTCTCAGACCTACCCGATATGCACACAAAATTTCATCAAAATCGGTCAAGCCGTTTCGGAGGAGTATGGCAACGAAAACTGTGACACGAGAATTTTATATATTAGATAATTGATAATAGACAACACTAGTTGTAGGCAGACGCGACCTGTAAAACGAATCATGTGACACGTCAATCAATGTATGGAAAGTGGGCATGATTCTTTCGACACGGCGCGGCGGCGCATCGCACACGCAGGTACCGCGTTTTTTTTATTCAATTTATTTTATTAGTATTTTTTACATACATATTTCAAGAAGCCTTGTTTATTATAAAAAAGTCGTGGTTAATAATATTCTGCACTCTGTTTTTCCGATTGAGCAGTGATCATTTCGTACTAGGGTCGGCTCATAACAAAATATAATTTTTATTCGCATTCCTCACAGATCCCACAGTGGGAACAGAACGCCTCACGCCATAGAACTCCCAGGCCGCTCGATGTTTGGGCACGCCACAATAGCGGCGGTAAGTCCCCTCTTTGAGAAGTGGTTGGAGAAGCGCCACGGCGTCCTCACCTTCCGCCTGACATAGGTCCTCACCGGACACGGTTGTTTCGGGAGGTTCCTGTTTCGCATAAGGCGGGAGGAAACGCCCGGGTGTCACCATTGTGTGGATCGCCCGGAGGACATGGTGGAGCATACAGTGGAGGTATGCCCAGCTTGGGCGGAGCACCGCAGTGTCCTCGCGGAGGCGATTGGCGGCGGCGATCTCTCGCGTCCGGCCCTGGTCCAGGCCATGGTACGGAGCGAGAGCGAATGGAAAGTCGTCACCACCTTCTGCGAAGCAGTAATGCTTGTGAAGGAGGAGGCGGAGCGCGTGAAGGAGAGAGCCTTGCGCCCTCACGCCCCCACTAGCCGCCGCAGGAGACGCCCTGGGCGTCGGGAGTCGCCTGCAGATTCCCGGCCACCGTAGGCGCGGGCTTGCGGACGGCGAGCAATGGGTAGCTCGCAGTCCGGTACGAACCAGGCCCGGGTCGAGGCGCGTTGTGTTCCACGCGCGCCTGAAAGAGATGTCAGCACAAAGGGGTCCGATAGGGCCGACGCCTCAGGGTCGCGGTTTATTCTAAAGAGAAAACCGTGGCCCTGGCACAGGCAACTGAAGGAACACGGGTGGGTTTTAGTCAGTAAAAGTCTGACACGCCCTTCCGCTCCACCCAGAGCGGGAGAAGTCATTAGTCTATTCCAAGTGTCTGATGAAAATATAAACAAATAGTTACGTGCGTTTTCTGACCCATTTGTTTAGGTAAAGGTAATACCACAAAAACAACACCACCACGACACACACCAAACCACTATAAACAAAAACAAACACCACGCTACTTACAAGTTGAGTGCTTCAATTTGATTAAATTACTTGCGTTATTACAATACGTTGTATTTTAATAACGCAATAAAAATAATTATTGCTAGAGTAACATTAATAAATGATACAAAGTTGAAACCTTCTAAATACAGATGAATGAGTTAATTATTCCCTTGAGGTGTCCGTCTTATTCCAAAACACGATCTAAATTTAGTTTTGGGATTATTGCTAGGTTTAAACCGTTACTAAATAAAACTGTATTTAATGAAGTTTATCACTAGTTCATGAACTATCTATGGTACTCAAGTTAGTCCGCCAAAACCCTTTGATTATCTATGGATTTAACTTCGGTACTAATTTATTTAAGGTTAGCGTTGATTATTATTGTGTCTTATAATAATAATCGATAAAAATGGATATGAATATGATTGACTTGATGAATTAGGATGACATGAGTATGCTAGTGACTTCTCAGTGATCGTGTAAATCTGTTTGAATTGAGTGACTATGATCTTAGCGAAAATTTGTTCACGCAATGTAATATTAACTATAATATTAATAAGAACATCCGCGATGTATCATCTTATTTTGCGTACCTACCTAAGAAGGAACGCAGAATAATATGATACAAAGAATTGCTTACCTACTAATAATTAAAAATCTATATTTTACCAACTTTTACTTCAAAACTCTACTTTTCACTTTTTTCTTTCACGTTTCCGTTTTTGAGTGTAGCTCACAACTTAACCAGACACAACAACTCACGAGCAAACTACATCATAGTTACAGTAATACTAAGAAATAACAATGCAAATGAATGGAAAAAGGAAGTGGATTAATTATTAATTTGTTTAAACACATTTTGAACTTGGTACTAACTTTAATACCGTAACAATCCTTGACTTTTAAGGCCCGTATTAATAAACGTTCCTCAGCCCAAGAGCTCGCACTTGAACACAATTTTGAGGTCTTGATCGTATTTGTAAACATAATAATGTAAGTACTCAAGTTACGGATGTTACGGAAGGGTTTACGTTATAAGCCGAGTGATGGACGGATTATTAATCGTAACTCTACAGGTATGTGTGAGCAGTCCGTGACTTGAGGTCGTTATATTTACAATGAAATACAGTAGTACTATGACGACATTTTAAATAAGGGATGCCTCGAATCCTTTTGAGTTACCTAGTAAATATAAAAAAAAAACGATTCAGATTTTTTCAAGAGTCAGTGTTGTGTTTATTAACATTAATAAAAGACTCATCTGTGAAATACAGTAACAGAGTTCTTCCGATTTCCCCAGAAATAGCCGTCCTATTAACTAGGTTTTATGCTACAGCATAATTTCAGGTAGGTACCTACCTCTGTAAATATTGTAAGTATATTTATATAAGTCTCATTGATTTAATAACTATTAATAGGTATAACGCATAAAGGCATTGAAGTTCCGGTGATGGAAGACCATCGCTGGAAACTACCTACTGACGTAAGTGACCTGATAACCGAGAAGAACGCGGCTATTCGTGCCTACGACTCCTTCCCTTGTGACGCGAACAAAGCCCACACCCGCCATTTACAGCGTGCTGTAAAGAAACGCATAGGTGTGAACTCGAGCCCACTCATCAAGCCTTCTGGCAATTACAGAGGAAATAGCGTTCCTCCGAAGAGGTCTCTATGCCGCCTCTCATCCGCCCTGACAAGAGTGTCGCTTTCGACAGTCCCGATAAGGCTGAATGTCTTGCTGACAGCCTAGAGTCCCAATGTTCTCCCAGCTCTTAACCAGTAGACCAAGCTCACCTGAACAAGGTCGAAGCTGAAGTCGAACGGAGATACTCCCTCCCACCCGTCGAAGACCCCGATGATCCTCTGCATCCCGTCACTCCTGACGAAGTGCACGACATCATTAAAGGGCTCCACGCACGGAAAGCCCCAGTTCGGACGGTATTACCAATAAGGTATACAAACTCTTTCCTGCCCCTCTAATAATGCTTATGACCGCTATCTTCAATGGCGCCTTGAGCGACAACATCATCCAACAAGCGTGGAAAGAAGCAACAGTCATCGGTATCCCAAAGCCAGGCAAGCCAAAGTCTGAGCCCTCTAGCTACCGCCCTATAAGCTTATTCAATGTCCTCGGCAAAATGTACGAGAGGCTTATTTATAAGCGTCTCAAAGACTATGCCGAAGCAAAGAGCCTCATTCCCAACGAAGAACGTTTCCGAAGTCAACACTCGGGTACTCACCAGGTCCACCGTATCGTAGAGCACTTGTGTGCCGGTCTACAGCGTAACGCGACGACGTCTGTGCTATTCTTCGACATAGCGAAAGCCTTCGACAAAGTCTGGCACAACGGCTTGATATACAAGCTCTAGCAACTCGGAGTGCCAGATCGTCTCGTGCTCATCTTATGAGACTCTTTGTCGAATCGCACCTTACGCTATCGCATCGAGGTATCTCTCCTTGTCTTCACGTTATTCACCAGCGATATCCGAAAATGTAAAAAGGCTCAGTTGGCTCTCTTCGCCGACGACACTGCCGTTTACTATACCGGTCACTGTCCCAAAGCTATAGCTCGTACTCTCCAGACCTCCGCAAACGTTTTAGGCGCTTGGATCCGGAAATGGAGAATCGAGGTCAACCCCGATAAGAGTCAGGCGGTTCTCTTCTCGAGACGTCGTCGATTCCCCCTCCCCCTTCCCATCCCGATCACTATGTACGGCAAGCCGATCCCTTGGGAAAAGCAAGCCAAGTATCTAGGCGTGATCCTAGATCAGAACCTTACTTTCAAGGAACATATCATGGCGGTTCGCGCTCGCGCCTCCTTCGCTCGGCAGCCCGCCCGAAGCAAACTGCCGTTAAAATGCAAACTGCGCATCTATACCGCAGTCATCCGTACCATCATGACCTATGCCTGCGTTGTATTTGCGCACGCTCACTCACTTCATCTCCATAATATGCAGACCCTCCAGAACCGGTTCCTCAGAAGGGTTACGGGTGCCCCTTACTATGTCCGAAATATAGATCTTCACGTCGACCTTAAAATGCCAACCATAAACCAGTTCATGAAATGCTTATCTAAGCGTTTCTTCGAATGTGGCATCAAACATTCAAACCCCCTGATTTCAGCGGCCGCCCGCTATACTCCCTCCCGCATTAGCAGTATTCGCCGACCAAGGCATATCTTAATCGCCCCTGATGACGCCACTACCCTCCTCCAGGAGAGTAGTAAGGCCACCAGCACCCTACATAAGCCCAAAACCCGATCGCCGTCCTATCGACATCGCCGCCGAGGCCGGCCGCGACGCCCTAGTCTACGCCCCGCAGCCAGCCCGCGACGCTGAGCCTGTAGCTTTAAATTCGTCCCAAAATAACATCAATCCTGATCCAGCTAGACCCTTGCTGCCCTCTTCCAGCGACGCCCTAAGCCGAGGTTCGTATCTCACAGGGTGTGCCCTTAGCGTGTAGTCGCTTAGTTTTTAGTTAGTATTTAAGTTTAAGTCCTGGCTGGAGGCCTTCATTTATTAGGGCAACCAAAGGCAAGTCCGCTTAAGCAGACGACAACCTCATATTGACCTGAGGGATGACAAACAAACAAACAAAAAGGCATTGAAGTCCGCCTATGTACTTTTTTAGTTGCATAAAGTTGAATCATTAAACTTTAAATTGGTAAAATGTTGGGTATTTCCCAATACGACATAAATCCTTACTACTTAGCTGACTGGAGCGTCAGCAACAAGTGTAAAAAAAGGCTCCAAACAACAATCAACATAGTTCTGTTTGTTAACTCCCACGAACATCTGGCGTTTTTTATTTGTTAATTAAAATGTAAACTGTATTGCTGTTTGTACTAGCCTGACCTCCTCGAGGTATTTTGTTTACAGAAGGGTTAAGACTTTCTTATGTAGAAAACAACTTAATAACGTGATACAACGCTATTCATTAAAGTTTTAACAAAATACAAGTATTTCAATAAATCTTACGACATAGCAGTGACAAAATGTAATGAATGTCATTCTAAACTTCGGTCAGTGTGACGTAATCGTTCACGAAATCAAGCCATCAAGTACAGTGCTTTGAGGAGCTGATCTTGGTTACTAAGATACTGTTCTCATGTGATTTTAAAAAAATCAAAAAATCATTTATTTTGGACCAAACACTTGTACCTACATATTTTCATAAACCTGCAAAACTGCGTGACATTTTGTCGGCAGTATAAGCGCTCGTCTTAGAACATTTGGTATCAACAAACTGATTAAACATCTTAGTAGGTAGATACATATACTTTAAATTGACGGTAATATTATAGCAGCGCGAGCCTACAGTTCGCGCCACGGGTGCAGTTTTAAAAATACAATATTCAGTCTCACCTCACGCGCACTACTTGTGACGTAGTCACTAATACAACTTATCATAACACATAACATCACGCCTTTTTTCCCCGAAGGGTTGGGCAGAAGTACCTATACCTATATTAAGTACACCCACATTTCGCCATTGTTGTTGTTGTTGTGTTGTACTAAAACAACAGTATACGGTATATACAACAAGTTCATTAATAGTGTACAACAACAAGATCAATGAATTATTCATAATGTATTGCATGTTTAGACAATTTCATTAAGGAGTCCAATTTTAATAATGTCCTCTTTATTGTTCGCAATTTTTTACTGATGCTCGTACGAATTTCCTTTCTAACTAAGTACTTTACCTTCTCATGCACACATTTTACACTCAAGCCTTAGTTTTGCTTTAACAAGGTATTTCCACAAATCGATTTTGCTGCGATTTTATACTGTTCAGCTAGTACTGTTTTGAATGTACGGCCATAAGTATTTAGCCCATAGCTCAGCAAAGACTCGGCGAGAGCAAAATAAATCATACGCGGCATTTTTTTACTCAACGGTGCCTTCAGGATATATAACTTACTAAACACTGACCTAAACTGTGTAAACCTGTCTTCCAGTTCATGTTACGGTCCACCCACAGACCTAGATACTCAAATTTACTAAGCATTTTTTTTACTCAACGGTGCCTTCAGGATAAATTACTAAACACTGACCTAAACTGTGTAAACCTGTCTTCCAGTTCATGTTCCACCCACAGAACTAGATCTAGCGCCAGAACCTTATGGCCTTGGTGTAGACTACTATTCATGTCTTCCGAAAACTGAGAGAGCTGATGTTGTGCTACAACCGCGCCTAAATCGTGTTGTGCATCTGATAGTATACGATTCTGCTCGCCAACCTGATCGACTACTATTTACTCCACTATTTTATTGATTACACATAAGATAGCGATGGGCCTATAGTTAGCGCAATCTGAGTTCACTCGCTGCTTAAAGATGGGCCTAATCAAAGCTTTTTTAAGTGATCTCGGATATTCCCCTTCCGATAAAAACAGGTTAACAAAGTGCGACAAGACCGGTGAGATTAAATTCTTGATTATTTTCAAGTCAATGTCTCGGGCGCCTTGTCACTGCTCAGCTGAGCAGTGACAAGGCGCCCGAGTTGCTGAATACTGGCCTACAGAGAAACGTTACATTACTTGACAAAACATACTTACTTCTGTCTAATAGTTTAGTATCACAGTTATGTTTAATACTTATTATTTCTTCAGTAAATGTATCTGCAAAGTTACTGCATTTATTATACATTGTGTCTTTAGCTTCAAAATATTTTTAACTTCAACCTGTTTTTATATCCCATAACTCTAGGGTTATATTCTGTAGGTAAAAATAATACTGAAACTCCTAAAATAGGTGGTCCAAAAATTCATAGTTTCGGAGATATCATCAATCATAATTAAATTAGGTCAAATAATTTGTCACCAGTATGACGAATCATTACTTTTGTGAGGTTGCCAATTTTGTTTGCTTACCGTACAAAATAGACCCTTGATGTGGCTTGGTATGTAAGTTTCATTGATTAATACGAGTAATTAATTTTTATTCAAACCAATCCTTCATATCTAAAGCTACTAAAATGCGACGTTGTCATATTTTACGTAAGGGTGTTTTACATGAATAATCCTGACTTTTTCAAATTAATTTGTATGAATAATGAAAAAAAAGGATGATTGAAACATAATTCATATGCCAGTTCATTCTTTGATATGGTCTCAATCACACCCTAGAGTTATGGTTTATAAAAAAAACACCTTGTATAAACATAACATCACGCCTTGTTTCCCCGACGGGTTGGGTAGAGGTGTACCTATTGTACACCCACATTTATTGATTGCCCGTTAGTTAACGGGCAATCAATAAACAATAGTTGAAACCAATCATAATCCGTTATTTTCTTAGCTACTATCTTATTATTAATCACGTACCGAGAGTCCAAGTTCTTATTACCAGCGCAAACTTGCGTCGCCTCTAACGGTACCGAGACTCCAACCACATGATGATCCTACATGAAGCACTCAATAACAAACGAATGGCAGTCCTGCAGATGTCCTGTTCGCAGCCAAACATGTACGATACACGACACTTCTCTTACACCCGCGACGATAGCTTCTCGCGTCACCTCCGTAGGTGCTATTACGCACTGTAAGCCTAGTGCCATAGATAATATAATAGTAAGTACCCAATCCCATACAAAGAAATGACACCTCCATAAGTCTGGCTATTGAGCGGGCAATTTTACTTCGTCCAATTTTTCAACAGATGGCAGCATCAGCGACTAACTAATTGACAGAGACTGTAACTAATAGTTTTACCACGAAATCTAGGAGTCGACCTACTTTTAAAACGTTTCGTGCAATCCTTTTTATATAAAGTTTAATAGTTCCGGGTTCAGAAAAACATGTTAATAGATTTCTATGTAAAGTAATAGATAAAAAAAAATGTTTGATTTAAAATAATAACGATAGAGGCTACTCTGATGTGTTTAAATTGAGTAAAGCGCCATCTATTGCAAAGAGCTCTAAACGAAATCATTAACAGATCATAATTTTACGGGTTCGATCTGAAGTTTAAGGCTTCATTCATTTTTTTCTTGAAAACACGTGCATTATGAGTGTAAATCGATAAATCAGCATTAAACAAGAAAGTTAAAATTTTCACCTATCTTACATCAGCCAAAATTCTGCCGTTTCACGCTTTTTATTGATTGTTAATTTCATAATGGTTACCTATGCTGCCATCAATGTTTTATTTTTTCAAGACTAATTATAATTTATTCGAGTTGAGACCCCATGCTAGTGCACACAGGCAGTCTTTGTATTTGATGTCATTCGCTCACTCTTAACAGATTTATGTTAAAGTCACCTACTTTTTGTATGTACTCGTCTTCCTGATTATCTGCTCGATTTCATCCAGAAATAATAATGTATTCGTTTTAGGTGGTGGTGGATATTTATAATTGAGTGCTTAAATGTTAATTTACCATGAAGACCTTCCAGAGAACTCGTCAGGGTTTTACTTGCATTAAAAATAAGATACTCCTTAACATAAATAAGAACACCTTCTCATATACAGTGTAAACTCCATGTAACGTCACTCATTTTAACGACAAACTCCCTAAAGCGTCGAAATCTCGGCTTTGGTTGGTTTAGCTTGTCTTACATACAATTATTATTATTATTATTTATTTATTTCGAACACACGTGATTCATATTGATGTTAGTATAACTTATAAAACTATGTTAGTACAAGTTAAATAAAATACACATAAAACTAATTCATAAACCTGTACATATCTACACTTCCCGCTGCACCAGACCTGCAGCTGTGCATACGGGTCCAGTGCCCCAGGAACGGGCAATCAGGCTTATCCACTATCACCTTTAAAATGCTGTTGGTGCTCCCCCGAATCCTTCGCATCAGGGATGCTGTTCTTTTTCGCATAATGGCTTGAAAACTATCTGTGTCTGCATCAGCAAACATGCCCGATGCGCTACAGAACCGCGGGAGCCCCAACAGCACCCTAAAGGCGTTGTTGTACTGTACACGAAGAACGTTGTAGGCCCTCTGCGTATGTCTAACCCACAAGCTGCACGTGTAGAATGACTGGCAAAATGCCTTGAACAAAGTGAGTTTCACTTCCCTGGTACATCGTGTAAACCTACGGGCCAGCATATTACATCGGATCGACAACGCTCTTCGCTCCCTTTCTATGTCACAGTCATCATTCAAGTCGTCATTTACTATGTGGCCAAGGTACCTAAAATGCGACACTCTTTTAAGTGGTGGCTCTATATAGCATTACACCCACTCTCAATAACGACATCAATTTGTAATAAAAAGTTCTTTTTAAGTTGCCAAATTAGTAAAAACTGCGCAGCTGTGTACATTCTTTTGTCGTTTTATTATCCTACTAGACCATAATAAACTCGACTGTAGGCATCATACACACCGAACTTTCGAAGAAATTCGTTCTTTTGTTTACAAAATGGGATTTCTTGCACGTGTAGCTGCAGACTGTTGTTAGTAGGAGTGATGGATTATCTATACGTTAGCATATTCTTAGTTGCTCACAAACTTTCAAATTGTAAACATGGCTAGTAAGAGAAAATCACTGTGTATTGACGAAAAAATCTGTATTAACAGATTTTACTTCTCTCCATTTAACGACAACTCTCTATAACGTCAAAATATGCTCGGTCCCTTGAGTGTCGTTATATAGAGCTTACACTATTATATTATATTGTACCCCTCTATTTAGTACAATGATAACTCGTCCTTAATGTTGATCTCTGTCAGTACTAATATTGCTATCTACTCAAAGCATATATATATTTTTTAAATCGGCACTTCATTAATAATTGTTGTTATTGACCGAATATTTAAGTGCACTGTATGTAGGTATTTGGTGCTGCTAGATATACTCTGAAACCAAGTGGTTGCGTTTTTAAACCTAGTAAAATGGCTTTCCACTGTGACAATCGCTTCGAAACCATCCACTTTTTTTTGTCAAGTCTTAACATGTGTGCACCACTAGATGCGTACCCTATAGCTACAACTAGCAAGCCGCCGAAGTTACGTTTTCTATGAATAGTTCAATGTCACATTCACCCTTCATTGACCATATTTTTTTTTGATCGTCACTCTTTCTTATAAGTATTTTACCATCCTGTACCCAGATGTACTTGTAGGTTTTCTTAAGTTGGTTTTTAGTAACCCATAGAAGGTTTATTTTATATCTCGCGAGATACTCGTTTATGTAAATACGGCTGTCATTATTTGTTCCTTAAACTTCGCCATTGGTCAAGCGTTGTTTACGACTTTCGATCCACTTATCACCTCACCGGCTTCTTTTGTTCTCAGCGTTGTAACTACTGGCAGAGGTTTTTCGGTTTGACTAACGTCGATCTGGAGCTTTTGAGCAACCTGATCAACTATTTTGACCAAAACCTTTTTTCCTTTTTTCTACAAATCAGCTAACTCTACCTTTTTCTCCGTGTCTTTCTCTTCCAGCTCATTCACACGTTCTTCTGGTGATTTATTGTATTTTTCCAAGTGTGCATTCATTTATTCTAGGGGCCTTAATTTTTGTTTCCTTTGATTTCTGGTACTCCAACAGATTGTCATACTTTTTAGATACGACGCACTGAGCTTTTTCTCCATTTTGTAGACAACATCCATTTTTCTGTTCATATCAGCCAGGATTACTGCAATATTCGGTACCTCAAGACTAGGTGAGCCAGGCTGCGAGCTTGGCGGCGAGACGCAGTGCTCAGACTTTTCAGTTTTGAAGGTAGCTCTCGTAACACACTTTTTATGGAAGACCACTTCACAAGATTCTTTGCATTTAGTTATCTTATCTTCCGCATTCGAAAAGAGCTTATTGCATTTCTTACATTTTTCCATTGTTTATGCGTATTCACTATTAGCCCCTCCGCCGTAACGCGAATAAAATACACGATTAAACGTACGTACGTATCGCGCGCGACAAAATTGCGCGACTTCCCCGGGTTCACTAAAACTACGATATCTCGGAATATGCGCATCGTAGCTCGACAATCCCTACGTCTATGAAATGGTTATTAACTAAGCTATCTGATTTTATATGGTTTAGTATACTTTTACCTAGTAATTTATTGATAATAGTAAGTTGAAAGTAGGCTGAGTGACTTTTTCCCAGTTTTCCGTACAAAAGTCGTCATATTTAAAAAAATAAAAGCATTGTTTCCAGCAGTTAATGTTTAATTTACCTATAGACACATCATATTCAACAATCAATAAAAAAAACAGACCTCTCCGAACACTTTATACAAAGGACTCGCATTACATTATCAAGTCTCAAGTGGGCGACCCGAGCCGATTAGAAAAAAATAGGGTATGTTTACACATTCATAACGGGAAGTCATTGAGCCGAGCGGCTTATGTGTTTACGTTATTGCTTATCTTGGTTCACAAGTATAACACATACAAAGCGTTAGCTCTTAGAAATGTTTAGTTTACAATGAGTGAGTCACAATGCAAGCCCATAAAAAAGTCGTTAAAAAGACCCTTTCATACTTTGAAACAAAGAGTAATTATTATTGCATTTATTTTAAATCTGACTATGCGTTCTACACTAGTAGGATATTTACTAATGAAAAAACAATACACAATGGCATGTTGCCTAACGAAAACATTATCAAAATAAACAAATGTAAATCATAAAACACGCATTTTTTGCACAAAAAGTAATAAAAAATCAAAGGACACAGTACAGGAAACAACTAGAACGTCAAATCTTAACAACAATGAAACACAAAATTAATATCATGCGATTTTCAAACAGGTGTGGGTTATTTCTTTTTAGTATGAACTTCTTATGTTTTTTTTTAACTTTTTACCTAAAAAAAAAAAAAAAAACGCAAATCACGATAAAGTTAAAAGTTTAAAGTCTCCATGGGCGTAACGGTAGGAACAGGAGGAGCTTCTAGGAGGTCGTCATCTTCCACGTCCAGTGGCGTCTCCCAGAAGCTCCTCAGCGCCCTTGGAAGTCCCAGGTACGGCACCACATCGTCGTCATCACTCGAATCGGAGTCTGCTTCGCTTCCTGTGTAATAAATAATAAGTAGGTAAAACATCTGTGGGAACTTGTTTGCCCCTAGCCCCATCCCGACCTGAAAAAAAATCAGCAGCTACTTACCATAGGTGAGGTGCTGGAACATGTCCTGATCACGCAGACCCTGTCGAGGATGCTCGATGGGTGCCGTCACACATTCCTCAAACCTGGTTAAAAAGCAATTAAAAAGATTAAAAAAACAAAAATAAAATAAAAAATAATTATTTTTCTTCAAGTCGGTCAAAAATATGTTACTGATCAGTGTCGGTATTGTCGATACTGTGTACAATTTAGTAAAAACATGGCGTCGGTCACGTGACATAAACACCGAATGCCTGACCGTAACCGGTCTGATTAAGTCCGCATCATTTTTTTCAATGTTTACCTTTTTACATTTAAATAATTTCGCAAAACTACATTGTATTTCAATATTTAAATACATACGTAGTAACGTATCTAAATCATGTTTAGACAGACATTTTGCAGTCAATAGTGTATTTTCTACTCATAACGAGTCGAAAAGTACAGCCATGACGCGCGAAATTCCTAACTGTTTTTGTTGAATTAACAAGTTCAGTCCTAAATCTCTAAACATTACACAATGCTGCTATTAAAAACTGTTGATTACTTACCCGTCCATGCTGTTTAATCCTTGAAAGGTGTATTAATAGCTTCATGGTTATTAATTTGGTTGTTGAAAATCCGAGTTTTGAAACGAAATGGACGCGTCACCGTGGCCGTCATATTTGAAACATTCCGTGTCAAAACTGTCACGAAATGTTTAGCTTGCGTTTTGTATGGCTAGCCTACTCTATTACGTGCACTCTGATACAAGTTAGAGCAGGATAGGTGACAGAGACAATATAGCGGTATAATGCTGGGTACACTCACGCGGACTTCTCCTAACTTTGTACGAATGTTGCCCTTTTTTGACGCGGACTTCTCCTGACTTTGTACGTTCCAGGGGTTATGAAAAAGACAACCGACGATACTAGATACTTAGTCGCAATATTACGTACTTAACTTACATGAACGTAACACAGCCACACACCAAGCGCGCACGCACGGGACTGAATTAGCAATGATCTTGAGATGCTTATATCGTAATAATGACGTATCACATGATTACGTACTTGAGTGCGTCGATGAGGAACGTTTATTAGTACGGGCCTTAGTCTTCATCCAGTTCTTAAGCCTTTTTTTATAAGACAGGTGTTTGTTTTAACTCGGTCCGCTACTCTTGGAACAGAAGATACGTCGACGTGTGCACTATGTCGTAGTACGGTGATGAATTATATTTATTCAATGTTACTGGAAAAATCATGCAGTCGGCTATACCCACTAGATTCGTGTGCATGTCTATGTTATTACAACATTGTACCTACTTACCAGATTTATAATCACAGGGTTGACCGTTGCGAAGAAACCAAAACTAGACACACGAAGAACAAAACCAGAAAATGCAACAACAGCCAAGCAAAGGAGAAAAAACAACTCAGACTCGATAGATATGCTGGCAACTCAAAAACGTACGTCCAAACCTGACACTTATTTCAAAGAGCCTTTGAAAACTGATCAGTGTTTTTTCAATCGAGTAAAAGCAAGTATGCAACATACTCGTACACGAATTAGTGAAAAACCTTATAAGTGTGGTGTATGTCATTGTAGTTTTAGTCAAAAGTGTGATTTAACAATTCATAATCGAGTACACACTGGTGAAAAACCTTATAAGTGCTATGTGTGTCAACGTAGTTTTAGTAGAAAGAGTAACTTAACAGTGCATATTCGTATACACACTGGTGAAAAACCTTTTAAGTGTAATGTATGTCAACTTAGTTTTAATACTAAGGATAAGTTAACAAAACATATTCGTATACACACTGGTGAACCTTACAAGTGTCATGTATGTCATCGTAGTTTTAATCTAAAGTGTGATTTAAAAAATCATATTCGTGTACACACTGGTGAGAACCCTTATAAGTGTGATGTGTGTCAGTGTAGCTTTAGTGATAAATGTATTTTAATAAAACATATTCGTGTACACACTAGTGAAAAACCTTATAAGTGTGATGTATGTCGACGTAGCTTTAGTCAAAAGTGTGATTTAACAAATCATATTCGAGTACACACTGGTGAAAAACCTTATAAGTGTTATGTATGTCAACGTAGTTTTAGTAAAAAGAGTAATTTAACAGTGCATAGTCGTATACACACTGGTGAAAAACCTTATAAGTGTAATGTATGTCAACGTAGTTTTAATACTAAGGATAATTTAACAAGACATATTCGTAAACACACTGGTGAACCTTACAAGTGTGGTGTATGTCAGCATAGTTTCAGTCTAAAGCGTGATTTTAAAAATCATAGTCGTGTACACACTGGTGAATACCTTTATAAGTGTGATGTGTGTCAGTGTAGTTTTAGTGAAAAATGTATTTTAAAAAAACATATTCGTGTACACACTGGTGAAAAACCTTATATGTGTGATGTATGTCGGCGTAGTTTTAGTGATAAGTATAATTTAACAAGACATATTCGGATACACACTGGTGAAAAACCTTTCAAATGTGATGTATGTCAGCTTGGTTTTCGTCAAAAATATCATTTAAAAAAACATGTAAGTATACACTGGTGAAAAACCTTTCAAAAGTGTATGAGCGTAGTTTTAACGAATTCTGTCGTTTAATAAAAAATCATAAGTACTCTAATACATACCGGGTATTTAAGTGTGATGAGCAAGGGTCATCCAAGAAATCATATTAGAACACTCTGACGATAAATCTTTCAAAATATCGCACGTAACTTTAGCATTACTTTAAAACTTATTACTTTTTTTTTATTCAGACGACACATGGAACACAAGGAAAACTGCGATTAACGCAGTTTTTCTTCTGTACTTAAAATTTTAAACAAAATAATATTTTTAATAAAAGCCAATTACGAAAGTGACAGCCGGAGGACAAAAAAATAGAAATTATTTAAATAAAGATTTTAATTATCTAATAGTTACTATATAAATTTATGCTAAATTCTATGTCTAGATTCGGAAGATGCTAGTATCGAAGTGTCGGAGATTATTTATATTTAAAATGATAACTCTCAATCATTGCTAAACGTGGATGCGCCATCAGCAGATTTTGTTCGTTTCGTTTATACAGCAAATGATGCGTTGCACTTTTATGCGGAAACATCCGATTGTTGATTTGGTATAGGCAGAACACTTAACACCTCCCCCCTCAGAACAACAACTATTATTCTGGGCTTGCATCCAGTGATTTACAAGATACCTTAAATAAAGAATCTGGAATACTAAATGCATTTTTTTTTAAATTAAGTAGTTCAGATACCAGATACGAATAACTTTCTGTAATGGTATCTGAAATACAAGATATAAAATACGTATCTTTTGAATACTTTTTATAGATTAAATACTTTTGTAAAAAAAACTATTTTAGTTTTATGAAAGTTTATTTTTTTACTTATTTAAGTGACACAATATAATATTATATTTTTAAGGTTTTACTAAGGAAAACTAGTTCTTCAAACAGTTTATCACTCATTTTTCTTCGATGAGGCCTCATGATCATGCCCCCAAATAAGAAGAGTCTCTCCACAGGGCAGAACTTGGCAAACAGGTGTTGTATATGATTTTTTTAAATTTATTGCAGGATAAGCATTTAAGCTCTTTATGTTGGTATATTTATTATTAAAGTATTGCAATGTTTCTAAGTCAGCGGTGCTGCCAGTAGATGCTGTTTTCGGCACCTTGTTATGAAAAAGTCAAGGCTCAAGAAAATACTCAATCTTATCATAGCTTCGACCAACCGAACGAAATTGTACGTGCCTGTCTCCCTCAAACACATACTATTTTATGCGGAATGATTAAAAATGACACGAGTCAAGGGGAATAGCCAATAACATTTTGTAGAAACAAAGAATTGCCACGCCATCTATCAATTCGGCACGATTGGCGCAGTGGTTGAGCGATCGGCTGCTGAGCTGCGTGTCGCGGGTTCGATTCCCGCACGGAACAAATATTTGTATGACCTACAAATAGTTGTTCCGGGTCTGGGTGTCTTGTGTATGTGAGTTTTGTTTGTTTGTGAACGCACCCACGATACAGGAGTAATTCATAGTGTGGGACAACGTTTTAAAAAAAAAAAAAAAAAAACGGCCCTAAAAGACTAAAGATCCAATAGCGCGTTCAGTTTTATCTACGACAACATTTATATTTAAAATTAAAATTAATGTCACCCAAGATGTCACAATAGAATCACCAATTACTAAAAGTATTTTAGCAAACATAGTATCTACAAAATACTAAGAAACCAAAAAACAGGTATTTAAATATAAGATACAAAATGAATTTCAAAAAAGTATCTGAAATACAGATACAAGATACGTATTTTGTATTTTAGATAAGTTCCATCTCTGCTTGCATCTGATGTCTGTGAACGTACCAGGGGGACCCTGTTGTCCGACGGAGAAATTTGTTCTGGAGGGTCTGCATTCTATTGAAGAGATGGGGCTTGGCGTGTGCCAAAAACTGCACTGGCATAGGTCATGATCGGGCGAATGCACGCTGTGTAAATATGCAATTTGCACAGTGACAATTTGCTACGTGCATTTAGGACGAAGTGGAAGTCTACTTAGAGCGAAAGCGGCGCGCGAACGAGCCACCATGTGCTCTGAAAATCTGAGACGTTCGTCGAGCACCACACCTAGATATTTCTTCGCTTCTCCCAAGGGATCGGCTTGCCTAACATGGTGATCGGTCTATGGGGAGAGGGCCTATGACGAGGCTTCGAGGAGAGAATTGCTTGACTCTTGTCGGGATTGACTTCGATTCTCCAGTTTCTAAGCCAAACGCCAAGCTTGTTGACTTGAGTTTGGAGAGTGCGAGATATTGAGTCTAGATCGTGGCCGGTGTAGTAAATAGCCGTGTCGTCTGCGAACAGAGCCAACTGCGTCTTACTACACTTGGGCATATCGCTGGTGAATAGCGTGATCGCGAGGGGAGAAACCATAGAGCCCTGAGGGACT
Organism: Dasypolia templi; assembly: GCA_963555695.1. Classification (NCBI taxonomy): domain Eukaryota; kingdom Metazoa; phylum Arthropoda; class Insecta; order Lepidoptera; family Noctuidae; genus Dasypolia; species Dasypolia templi. The sequence continues at coordinate 10,736,003 of OY743164.1, forward strand.
CCTGCGCGAATAAGGTGAGGGGAGGATAGCGCTCCTTCGATGCGATAACGGAAGGTGCGATTCGACAAAAAGTCTCGTAAGATGAGCACCAGACGATCTGGCACACCAAGTTGGTAAAGCTTATATAATACACCGCAGTGCCAGACTTTGTCGAACGCTTTCGCTATGTCGAAGAAAACAGCAACCGTCATCAAACTTCGTTGGAAACCAACGTTTATGTGTTCGACAATACGGTGGACCTGTTGTACGCAAAAGAGACTTTCAATGTGTTCCCAGTCCATTTTATATGAGTCGTCAAAAAAAAAATCTCTTTCAGATTTTTATACTGATGTCCTTAATCCATTCAGTGCGGCCGACGCGCCTGCGCGTTTTTCGGAATTTTCCAAGTGCTGGCGGCGCGTATGCGCGTCTATAGAATTTAAATCAAAATATCTGTTGTAACTACCATACATGTTTGTTAAGCGAGATAATAGCCCATACTAATATTGGTAATTGGACGCTAGTGTCTCATTTTAGGCTGTTGTTGATTGTGCAACAGATACATTCTGCATTGACAATGCTGACTTCTGCTCTCATCTTTTTGGAGCGTCAAATTGACCACCGATCTAATATTAAATAGACGTACAGACGGACTTCTATCAATGATTAGAAGTCCGCCTGTACTGGAAATATTTTTTTATACTGTTTGTTTCAAGCTCGCCTACACATAAGTCAAAATCATTTATTCAAATTAGGCTGAGAATCAGCACTTTTCGAACGTCAAAAATTACATAAGACAATCCCCCAAAACGCCCGCCCGTGTGGTGACGGGCGGGCGTTTTGGGGGACTAGTGAGTTCCTAGTGCTTTAGCTGGGAAGAAGAAGTGGCGCAACAAACTCCCCAGCAGCACAGCTGTCTGTTCTGTTAGAAGAACTGGATTCTAAACAATTGTAAGCAAATTACCAAAACATTAAATTAACTGCCATACGTCAGCTAGCCACGCCAATACAAACAATGAATGTAATTAAAACTTAAAACATAAATAAAAGCCTCCAGGCCTAAAGGGAATGGCAGCTTACATAATATGCAATACTGGATTTATTATACAAACAAATAAAATAAATAAATGATAAACTAGGACCATCAAAGTAAAATAAATTAACATAACAATTACTGTAACAATAATAAAACCATAGACAGCAAGACGACCAGTCACCACAAGCAGCACCCGTTCACGAGCATAACGCAAAGATCAGCCATTACCCCCCTCGACATATTTGAGGGAAGGAGGAAACCCGACCCCTGACGCTACCGCAAGCAGTGACATTTAAGGGAGCATGACGAAGTTGCTGCCGGTTGCTCAGGCAATAATAATATTATCAATTGTCGAGGTCGCTAGTTAACCGTAATGAGTAGATCATGTCAATAATAAATGAAGATAACAAAATAATTTACTTGTACCGTCAAATAAAATAAAAAACGAATATATGAACTCATATACCCTGTCAGTCGACAAGCTGATTCCGGAGAAAGAACACGAACATTGTCTTGAGTTAATCACAGCGAACAACTGTTCTTATTAAGTAGTCGTTAATAGAATAATATGCCTTGGAACAAAGGTTGGATTTAACTTGACCCTTAAACGCATTAAAAAGTAAATCTAGTAAAGAAGAGGGTAACTTGTTATGAAAGGTTATACCAAGCCCAACAAATGAGTTATGAACCTTATGCAGCCGGTGAAAGGGAGCACGTAGTTTGTTCTTACTTCTGGTGTTAACATTGTGAAAATCACTGTTTTTTTTTGTATAAGGCCTATTACATATTTTGCCTAATATATAAGATGTTGGCGAAGATGAAATGAGATGCCACCGTGAGCATGCCAATATCTTTAAAAAAATCTCTAAGAGCAACTCTGACTCCTAGCTGATAAATTGCTCGGACAGCTCGTTTTTGAAGGACGAATATATTTTGAATATCAGCGGCTTTGCCCCACAGCAGAATACCGTAGGACATAACGCTGTGGAAATAACTAAAATGAGTCTTACTTTCCTGACGGCGTAGGCGGCTGAACTGAGCCTCCCCGCTAGGCTTGATATATGTGGGCCCCACTCAGGTTTAGCATCTACTGTTATGCCCAGAAAAACCGCCGACTTTACAGTTTCAAGCAGCTCTTTATCTAAGACTATGTTGGGTCCTAGATTTCTAACATTTGGTAAGGCGAACTTCAAACATTTCGTTTTCTTGGCATTGAGAACTAGGTTATTTGACGTAAACCAATCCGTAACCATTGAGAGTGCACTGTTTACGTCGTCAAAATCTTGTCTATTCCTGTCTACTTTAAAAATAAGAGAGGTATCATCTGCAAACAGTACAACGTCACAGATATCATTAAAATAGAATGGTAAGTCATTGATATACACTAAGAACAAGAATGGACCCCGTATTGAGCCTTGAGGTACACCTAACTGAACTGGTAGCTCGGAAGATGTCACACCATCGACATCTACACATTGTAACCAATTATGTAAATAAGAATTTATTACGTTGAGAGCTTCGTTTTGGACACCGTAATGACGTAGTTTACGCAAAAGCGTGTCATGGTGCACGCAATCAAAGGCTTTAGAGAGATCACAGAAAACTCCAATAGCATTTTGCGATTTCTCCCATGCATTAAATGTGTTCAGCAGAGCAACACCCGCATCTGTAGTCGAACGTCCTTTTGTAAAGTCATATTGTTCATTACGAAGTAGGCTGTTTAAGTTAAAATGTCTTAGCAACTGATTAAGTATTAACTTTTCAAATATTTTGCTAAATGCTGGCAAGATAGAAATAGGCCTAAAATTGCCAATGTTATTTTATTACCAGATTTAAATAATGGTATGACTACTACTCTTCATGAGGTCAGGAAAAGTTCCTAAATCAACACATTTATTAAAAGGAGCTGCTTGATAGGGGTTTACGATGTCTATTATATTTTACTTAAAAGTATAATGGAGATGCCCCAGTAATCACCAGTGTTTTTAGACTAAAGAGTGTTAAAGACGTTAATTACATCACTAGGCGTTACATGTTCGAAGCTAAACAAGCGAGTACATTTCGGGACACTACTATCCAAAAGATTCTCAGCTTTAGACGGGCACGAATTTAAGGAGCAAGTCGTAGTTATAGGTATGTTGGCAAAAAACTCATTAAATGCCTCAGCTACGTCAGCTGCCTTACTAACTAATTTGTTATCGACCATAATCTCAAGTTGATTTTCTTGATTAACCGACTTACCCGTTTCATTGTTAATAATTTTCCAAGTGGTTTTGACTTTATTATTGGAATTTTTAATTGAATCGCTTAGGAACTTTGATTTGGCAATAGTGTGACATGCGGGTTTCTAGGTAGTTAATTTAAATGAAAACCGTATTCACTTTACACATTTATTACATGAGACACAGAAAACAGGGAAGTGGGTTGTAAGGTCTCTAAAGTACTGGTTCACTGGTCACTGTAGTTAGCAAGGAAAGAACGTTACTGCCCTGGGCTTGGCTACGCCGAAGCACGTGGTCCATCGCGAGGTCACAGGGCAGGCAGCAGAGTTGGGGAGTGACCCCAGAGGTCACTCGACGTGGGCACTTTACTGATTTAATTGTAATATTTGCTGATAAGGGTGAATTGTGTTTTAAATTCTTAGGCCACGCAGGGATGCACGCACGGGATGTGTAGCCTAAGACTGGAACCCTGAAATCAACGCAAGGCGGTTATTGCTCCCGTAAGCGTTGTGCCAGAACTGCAAGCCTCCGTCTATGTGTGCGTCTCCCAGCCGTAAGCCCAAATCAAGGTGGATGGAGGAAGACACCCATCGCGGCGGCTTACAATTATAGGTTGCGTGGCCAGGCGATTTAAGCGAACAGCAAGGTGCAGCGCGGCGAGACAAGCATAGCATAGAATGCGAGAAGCATGCGCACGCATTCACAGAGAGGTGCAGTAATGGTGACAGGTGATGTGGCAGAAGCCATTATCGGTAAATAGTTTTCTCATAGTGGGGCTGCCGAGAACAATTACAATAGCTGCCAGACCGCGCAGACAAATACATAGAGAATGCGATCTGACAGGACACAAATAAGAGTATAGGCAATCACACTGAGCACCTACCCGTTTATCTCGGGGTTATGGTAACTTACTGCTTGATGCGAAGGAAAGAGGACGTTAGGCGTCCAGCAGGGATATTTATAGCGCAATAAAGTGGAGTTTGTTGTACTTTCATTATCTTTTGTCAATGAATTTGATACGAGGATGCTAAGAGGCAATATGGCGGTTTTTATTTGAGTCAGCTGATCGATTCAATAGGATTATTGTTTGCCTCGAGGTTATTTTTTTCCTTATATCGAGCTGTGCCTTAGTAAATATGGAATTCGACAATCTTTTACGACCTTTCAGAACGACGCAGATTTTTTTTTAATCATTTTTAAACGCCAGCGGGAAGTAGACCAAGGAAGACCTACAAAGCTCGTTAAAATCTGTTACGAGAATGATTATCTACATTACATTTTCTTCATTCGAAGTACACATGATGAAAGGATTTATATCGAAAACTCAAACAGGAGTAGGCTCAGTAGGTTACTCATGAGGTTTGAAGAGTATGAGTTTGTGAGGAAGCTCATAGGAGATAGTTATTATCCAATGTGTTATCCCATGTGCCCTTAATCTTATGACGCCAGTTCTAAGGCCATATACTATAAGAATAGCCACGTGGCACGCAAATACCAAGAGACATTTTGTGGAAACAATTTATTTTGATATTTATTAAAGGAACATTTTTGTTATTAATTCCCTATTTTTGATTTCCAATATTCTTCTTACAAAGTTATGGACTGTGCCATTCTTTTTTCATGCCACTCTCATTTCTCATCAATTCCACGTAGCCTCAGCCCTAATGGTCTCCTCCCTCCCCGTCTTTGCGGTTGAGTAGTATTGGTGCTAGGTGCTAATAGTGGCTTTCATAGCAGCTGTCAAACTTGTACCTGTAAACAAGTATTATAATTGTTATTAAAAGGCACTATATAATAGACACACGTACCTACATACATTTCCAAAAGAGTATTTTCAAGCTAGGACATGAAAAAAACATAACCGGCTACTGATGTGACATCAATTTTACATTCATTTGGTCAGTTTATAATAGTAAGTGTATATAAATTCAGGGATAAATACCTTTTCCAGTTTACTCCAATTATTGGAGCTAATTATTTTCATTGCTACCATGTCAAATACAACGAAATAACGTAATAAATAATTATATTCAAATTAAAATTTTCCGATGTAATTTTTGACATACGTCTGTTAAAGTCACGACAGATACAAAAATCGTGGGTTTGACAACTTTATTCTTGAAATTCTGTTTTGTAGTCGACTATTTTGTTTATAATCTGTGCTGAATACATAATTTCACCTCTATTCCGTTTCTCTACTAATCACCCGCTAACTAGCGTTTATAAATAAAGAAAAGTTAAGCATTGATTTAGAGCTAACTAATGGGGATGGCAAGTTAAAGCTAATCTCAGATGGCGCTGCGTACAGTTGTTCTCAATGGCGTCAGTCTGACATTTCTTGAATCGTGTAAACAAACGAAAAAAACGAACATTGTTGGCGGTTAGTGTAGTTTATTTGATAACATGGACGCGAAAATGTATTCTACTTGGAGCTTGCTTGAACTTAAAGCCGAGTTAAAGAGAAGAGGGGCGTCTGTTAAACGTAGAAAAGCTGATTAAGTGGAAAGGTAGAACTCTTGAAAAAACCTTTTTATTAGCTGTTTGCCTAGACCTACTTCAACGTAGACCTTTGAAATCAATACGCTTACAATGTTTGAACGAATAATTTTATAATTAAATAACTTGGTAGTCGTCGTGGGTGTTTTAAACGATAGTTCTTCTATTTAAGCTAGTATCTATATACCTAAATTGTTAACATTACATAATATCTTTAAATAATTATCATTGTTCATCTTGTTTTAAGGGTTGCCCTGTGTACACAAACTTTTAAAGAAAGAAGCAGTACCAAGTCTCTTTTCATGGAACCAGAAAAGGATATCAGCCAGTGCTAGTGTGAGAGACGAAAGACATGCTATGTGTTAAAACACCCACCTGTACTCACACTTAATGTTTGGTAATAATTTTCATGAAATTGATCTTGACATAACCTCGTAGTCATAGTAGGCTCAGTTTTTAATCCTTACGGCAGCTATCCACTTTCTTCTTTTAATACGATTTATTGGAAATTTGTGTTGGCCTACGTTTTAACACCCAATTACACAACACTTTGTAATTTCTATGTTATTTGTGAACATATTTTATAAGATGCTATACAATTTGACAGATAATTTGGAACAATCGTATACAGCGCCACTTTGACAGTTGCCTTCCCCATTGGTTAGCTAAGCAGTGGCTAGCTAATGGTTAGCGAGATTTTTATAAATAAGGCTGTATATTTGTAATGTAAAACACAAGTAAAAAGTTACAAACATTGGGATCGAAGACCCTAAAACAATTATTTCGCGTAACGGACGGCACGAGGAAGGCACGGGGCGACATGCGCGCGCGGTAGGTAAATACGCGTCTACGCACTAAGCGTGTGGGCAGCTGACTGACGCGCATGGCGTTCCCGCCTTCCTCGCAACGGCCAGGCGAGAAAATGACAGAACTTATTGTATGTAACGTGGCGGCACGCGACCGCGGGACGCTCGCACTGGTCGGTAGTGGTAAGTAGTTGTGTGTGGTTTGCTATAACTTATTAATTTTGAACTGATTTCCACTGAATGCTGTATATGAATTAAATTTCGTGTTTGTCCGTGCAGGCTTCGAATGAGATGTTTTTGTTGTCTGGCCTAAGGCGAGATGATTCCCATGATACAAATTTTCCTTCTAGAAAATCGAGAAAATCTGCTATGTTGCGTAGCTCACGCGGCTCCGCCAGTGACGCTTAAGTAGTCGTTATGAGTCACCGTATCCAAATTTTGTGAAAACAAGTGGATCGCCCACATATGTACCAAAATAGGTATACATGAACATTACTTAAAGCTTATTCTGTAAGAGAAGTAAAACTCAGGAAAGTAAATTGTTAAGCAAATTGTGTGGCAAAATTAATAATCCGTAGAACATCACATCTGTAATCCTTTGACAGTTCACACAAGTGTACCATTATTGTTGGTTAAAAATCAAACCACCAAGGTTCTTGATCGCATTGATACATTCTTTTGTCCTGTCGTGGAGTTTTTCGACTGATGCTGCTGATAAATGTTGAGTGGTAGGAACACCGAGTACTGAATTGAGATGTGACGTGAATGAGTTTCACGGCTTCGCCTTTCACTTTGCTTTTGAGAAACTGCATTCTCTCTGTGTTAGAAAGAGATGGACTAGAGTGGATAGTCTTAATAAACATATCTTTGAATGCTGTCCACTGTTCGTAGCCATCACTAAAGGCTGGAGAGCAGTGGTGACCCAGTCGTAACGGCTGCGACTTACGAGTTGTTGGTCGTAGGTTCGAACCCAGACAGGCGCTTTACTTTGTGTAAATTATTTCATCACCACTGCTCTCAAAACGGTGAAGGAAAACATCGTGAGAAAACCGGCATGTCTTAGAACCAAAAATTCGAAGACATGTGACATCTACCAACCTGCATTGGGCCCGCGTGGTGGATTACGGCCCACTCCCTCTCATAGAGAGGAGGCCTGTGTCCCAGCATTGGGAACATAATAGGCTGATAATGCTACTAAAGGCTGAAATTTTGATCTTTAGCGTCGACCTTTCTCAGTAGGTAACTGACTACATTTTGGAGTTGATGGTTGCTTTCATTTCGTTGTAAACGATTTCGCACGTATTGTAAGACATCTCTTAATGCACGTCGGCTTCATTGGGCAAACAATAAAGTGAATCAACTGCTTTCCACCTTGGCTCTAACACCTTTAAGGCGTCTTCAAACTGCCAATTCTCTTTGAGGAGGTCTACATTGATGTTTGATGCAGTTCTTTGGAACGCTTTGAAATTGCTCCTTTGTTTGCACTTTCCGTAGCATGTCGTGTTTTTCTGTTACTCGTGATCTCAGCTATTTCAGGCACCTTTATTGAACGGGGTGATTGGTTACCTCTGACCGCCTTTAGCTCCACCTGCACCATTATTTGTGTGTAGCAAGTCTGTGGCATACAGAAGTTTTGAGAAGAATGACTCAGATTGTTGCTAAGCAATTTTCCTAACCCTATTCCTAACCTATCAGAAAACATAATGGAGCGTGGAGCAATCAGTGCGTCCTGCCTGTTATGACCTACGGAGCCGATACGTGGACACTCACGGTACAGCTGGTCCATATATTAAAGGTCGCTCACCGAGCTATGGAACGAGCTATGCTTGGAGTCTGTCTGAGGGATAGAATCCGGAATGAGGTGATCCGGCAGAATACCAAAGTTGTCAACATAACTCACAGAATAAGCAAGCGGCCCTATTAGCCGTAGAACCGATGACCGTTGGGGTAGACGTTTTCTTGAGTGGAGAACACGAATCTGCAAACGTAAGGTAAGACGTCCTCCGGCTAGGTGGAGCGACGATCTTCGCAGGGTGGTTGATAGCAGTTGGATTACAATTGCCGAGAGTCTACGTCCAGCAGTGGACTGCTGTAGGCAATGATGATGATGATCCTGTGACATTCCCGAGTTTTCTGTTGGGTCTTCTACTGTCCAAAATTATTGAATGTCTTCGATATTAAAACAACGTTACATTGAAATGTTGTTGTACGGTTCCGCATAAAATCCAGCCCAAACGTGTTTGTTGTGCGACTGGTTGTGATTTTTCGTGCCTGTATACCTTCTTGAATTATGTTTGTGTATACCTCAGCCCCGAGTAAAAATGTCTACAGGACGATTCTTATGAATATCTGGATCAGCCAACATGATAATTTATGAACTAGTATCAATTACAAAGTGAATGTGTGTGCGTGTCTATAGTATAGAAACAACTTATAGAAGAAGTTCGTAAGTGAAACCGAAGCGTCAATCTAATGCTTTGTGTGATGGCTTATGGACTTATCAGCGCTACTGTACACAGAAACTCATCCTGTTCGATTACATTCTACTTGTAAAGGAATAACAGAAAAAGAGGAAAGTTCCAGCAACGGAGAGACATTGTAACGAGTTTTTTTACACCGTTACATGTATTGATGATTCTAGTCGATTTCGGAACGATTTCTTAATTGTATTTTTTATCTGTGATACATTTCGTATGACATTTTGGACGTCAAAATTTGACGAGTCACTTTTGCGATCTTTGTTGGTGAAGGTGACAGGTCTCTTGATTTTTCCTGAATGGAATCGTAACTAATCTGGTTTTTAGTGGCGCTTTAATGCCCTAATCCTAAACCAAAGGACCCGTGGAACTCTTTTCGAGAGAAAATTTCCTTCGACGATGGCGGTTCGTTTGTGACCATCTTACGGTTTTTCGCAGGTTTCCTCGTCGCCTCCCTACGTCTTTTGATACCAGATATCTTCACGGTACATCGAGGGAGACGCGAGTTTAAATACCTGGAATAAGCGGTAAGTTTTTCGTTGGTCGATGCGTCCCCGCGTGTCCGAGTTCGGAGTGAAATCACATCTCAGAGTTCCTTTTTGTCCACAGCCTACAATTGTGGGTGCTTATTCCACCTTTACTTCAATTCAACCGGGAAATTTCTACTGGCCTTCCAAGGGGGCTGATTACCTGAGAGGTACCACCTTCCGGCTCTCGAGGTCACCTTCAAGTTACATTTTTTTAAATATTTTTTTCCTTTACAACATAACAGCCTTCAGCTGCGAATTTATAGTTACAAAGATGCAATGATGATATAGCAACTAAAATTTATATTAATTTAATTGTATTCATTAGGCTAAAGGTATACAATAAACTGGGAACGTTCAAGGTAGTGAGACTTTTAATCACCATTGACATCCACAGGCCCCCATCCTAAGATTAATGGTCCAAATCTCTCCAACTTTATCTGGCTATCTATTAATAGTGTGTCGCTCCACGGCGCCCGAAATTTAATTTCTTACATTATCATACTTTTTTAGGAGATCACACACTCAGAAACACACACACACCTATTCTTTAAATTTTTATATTACATTTGGCTTCCCAAATAGGGACCTATTATTCAAAAATTATTATTACAACATTGTAAGATTGATTAAATACCTATTTGTTTATTCTCTTTCTAAATGTTTATTCGTTCAGTAGTCATACATAGTGGGTATGCACGATGCACACTATTTATGACTACTAAAAGAATAAACATTTTGTTGACTTAATAATCTATTTTTTGGCATTTTCCTTGACATTACATGAATAGTTCATTATCAAGTTTAATCAAAATAGAAAACAAACTAATTCAATCATTAATTTAGTTTAATCACGACTAAAATTAATCTAGTCTTCAATCGTAAGTAAACTATAACAATTAGGTTTACCTAATTGTTATAGTTTTAGTTTTTAATGGTATATCAAACAAATTTTTTGCCAAAACTCTTATAAAATATTTAACCTTTTTTCAGTCCGTCTATGAACAAACTTGTCTTAGACCCTGGCTGGTGTCTGACACCTGATCAATCTCTCTTCATTGCTTATAAATTACAGCCTCCAGCTAGTTGGTAAAACAGTTAGAGCTGTTGGACATTACTAAAGGTCAAGGACCTGATGGAGTACCACCTTGCTTTCTAAAATGGTCTGTAGATACTATTTGTAAACCTGTAACGGTAATATTTAATCAAAATCAAAATCAAAAGTCATTTATTCAAACTAGGCTGAGAGTCAGCACTTTTCGAACGTCAAAATTACATAAGACAGTCCCCCAAAACGCCCGCCCTTCACCACTTCCTAGTGCTTTAGCTGGGAAGAAGGAGTGGCGCAACAAACTCCCCAGCAGCACAGCTGTCTGTTTAGTTAGAAAAACGATTGTACTATACAATTATAAGGTAATCAAAGAAGAAAAACCGAAACACAAAAAATTATATTAAATTATCTGCCATATGTATGCTAGCCACGCCAATATACCCAAAACATAAACCAATAAAAAGCAATGAAAAAAACAACTACACAAATAAAAGCCTCCAGGCATAAGGGGCGTCCACCTTACATATGCATTATTGGATTATTTTTAAGTACACACAAATGATAAACAAGGACCATCGAAGTAAAATAAATTAACAGAACAATTACTTTAACAATAAAAAAACCATAGACAGCAAGACGACCAGTCACCAGAAGCAGCACCCGTTCACGAGCATAACCCAAAGATCAGCCATTGCCCCCCTCGCAATATTTGAGGGAAGGAGGCAACCCGATCCCCGACGCTACCGCAAGCAGTGACATCTACGGGAGCATGACGAACTCGCTGCCGGTTGCTCAGGCAAGAATAATTTATGATCAATTGTCGAGGTCGCTAGCTAACCACTTATTGCAATACAACTCGTTAAAAAAACATTGTAATGAGTAGATCATGTCAATAATAAATGAAGATATTTAAAAATAATTGACTTATACAGTCAAATAAAATTAAAATAAATATACGAACCCTGTCAGTAGGTAAGCTGATTCTGGAGAAAGAACATAAACATTGTCTTGAGTTAATTACAGCGACCAACTATACTTATCGTTTAAGTAGTCGTTAATTGAATAATATGCCTTTGAACAAAGGTTGGATTTTACTTGAGCTTTAAATGCATTAAAAGGCAAATCTAGCAAAGAAGAGGGTAACTTGTTATAAAAGGTTATACCAAGCCCAACAAATGAGTTATGAACCTTATGAAGCCGGTGAAAGGGAGCACGTAGTTTGTTCTTATTTCTAGTATTAACATTGTGAAAATCACTGTTTTTAGTGTATAAGTGTATATTTTGCCTAATGTATAAGATGTTGGCGAAGATGAATTGTGATGCTACCGTAAGAATACCAATATCTCTAAAAAAAACTCTAAGAGAAACTCTGGCTCCTAGATGATAAATTGCTCGGACAGGTCGTTTTTGAAGGACGAAAATATTTTGAATATCAGTAGCTTTGCCCCACAGCAGAATACCGTAGGACATAACGCTGTGGAAATAACTAAAATAGACTAACCGTGCTGTATCAACGTCAGTGTATTGTCTTACTTTCCTGACGGCGTAGGCGGCTGAACTGAGCCACCCCGCTAGGCTTGATATATGTGGGCCCCACTGAACGACGACGTTGACGACGTGGACGACTAAGACGATGTTGGGTCCTACATTTCTAACATTCGGTAAGACGAACTTTACACATTTAGTTTTCTTAGCATTGAAAACTAGGTTATTTGACGTAAACCAATCCGTAACCATTGAGAGTGCACTGTTTACGTCGTCAAAATCTTGTCTATTCCTGTCTACTTTAAAAATAAGAGAGGTATCATCTGCAAACAGTACAACATCACAGATATCATTTAAAAAGAATGGTAAGTCATTGATATACACTAAGAACAAGAATGGACCTAGTATTGAGCCTTGAGGAACACCTAACTGAACTGGAAGCCCGGATGATTTCACACCATCGACATCTACACATTGGAACCTATTGTGCAAATAAGAATTTATTACGTTGAGAGCTTCGTTTTGGACACCGTAATGACGTAGTTTACGCAAAAGCGTGTCATGGTGCACGCAATCAAAGGCTTTAGAGAAATCACAGAAAACTCCAATAGCATTTTGCGATTTCTCTCATGCATTACGCGTTGCCGTTGTCTGTAAGGGCGAATATGATAGCCCGCAGGTTTGCTCGATGTACCCCAAAAGTAAAAACAACATTGTTTAGAGCATATTGTACATCATTCTACACGAGCAGCCTGTGGGTCTCATACACGCGCGGACAGTACAACGCTTTGCGTGTCCAATATAATAATGCATTCAGGGTGCTGATGGGGCTGCCCCGGTTCTGCAGCGCATCAGGGATGTTCGCCGGGTCGCAAGTAGACTGTTTTTACTCTACTATGCGAAAAAGATGCACATCCCTGGTGCGCAGGGTTCGGGCTAGCTCCAACGGCATCCTGAGGGCATTCGCGCAGAGGTTCGATTGCCAGTACCTGAACCATTGCTGTCTGGTTCACATACTGACCAATCGAGATTTGTAGTATGTTTGTGTTGTATGTTTCAGTGTATGTCATTATTTTTTATTTTTGTAATTTTTATGCTTATGACCCTTTGTTGGTCGAAATAAAAGTTTTTCACTTCATTTCATTTCATTAAATATGTGTTTCAGCCGAGCAACACCCGCATCTGTAGTTGAACGTCCTTTTGTAAAGCCATATTGTTCATTATGAAGGAGGCTATTTAAATTAAAATGTCTTAGCAACTGCTTAAGTATTAACTTTTCAAATATTATGCTAAATGAAAATAAGATAGAATTAGGCCTGAAATTGCCAATGTTATTTTTATTACCAGATTTAAATAATGGTATGACTTTACTACTCTTCATTTAATAAATGCATTCAGGGTGGCATATTTCCTTATGTATGGAAAAATGCAAATTAAGTTCCTGTCCACAAAAGTGGCTCTAGACAAAAGGTCGAGAATTATAGTTCTATGTCTTTACTTTGTACTTTACCTAAACTAATTGAAAAACTTGTCTATCCAAAATATTTTCCTTTTATTCAACAACACTTCAATCCTGAACCCTGTGTGGGTTGTTAAAAATAAATCTAATGCTACAAACCTTTTGATGTTTACGAATCACTTTAATTTTACTAACAAAATTACATTCATTGGTTCCGATCTAATATATTTATAACCACAATCAAGCGGTAATAAGTAATGAGTACCATTCTGACAACATCCTTGCTAACTACGGTTTCTCTCAGGGATCAATTCTTGGCCGTTAATTGTTTTTAATTTACTTAGATGACATTTGAAACTGCTTTTATAAGTGATTTTCTCTTGTACACTGATGACCTCAAAGTTTACAGGAAAATTGTAACGATCGGTTACTGTTATCTTCTACAATTCTACATGATTTAAATAGATTACCAGACTTTAGTGATGTATATAAATAATAAAAATTAAGAACAATAATTTCACCAAAAAGAAAAACATTGTTAGTTTTAATTATTCTTTATGCAATGAATAACTTCTAAGAGAGACTCAGATCAGTGATTTGGGTATGATCAGTGATTTGGGTATCCTATTGAACTGCAACTAACATACTGCATCTAAATCTACACATTGATAAGATTATTGCTAAAGCATTACCTTCTCCTTGTTATCTGATCTAATGACCAGCCACTTTCCTAAATCTCTTTAATTCTTTGATTCGATCACAAATTGAGTACGCCTTCATGACATGGGATCCATACCATGCTGAATACAATCTTGCTATAAGAAAATTCAACGCAAATTCTAAAGAACAATGCAGTTTAGATGATGAAGATATATACATGGAACGTATATACACTGAGACCCTAAAAATGTAACCTTTTAACCTTGGAATCAAGGCGTCCGTTACTTCATGCCATGGTGCTTTATGATCAGAAAGTTTCAAAAGAAGATTGAGAGCTCAGAACTACTGCTCAACAAAAGTTTACCTTGAATTGGCCGTAAAACAACCCGTCCTAAAACTATGATGACATTCATCACCCTTCTTATGTTTTTAGTCAGTGTGCTTTCGATTATGTACAATTAAGTTACTCTTTGTACTAAAACGACGTTGACATACATCACACTTGTAAGGTTTTTCGCCAGTGTGTATACGATTATGTGTTATTAAATTACTCTTTGCACTAAAACTACGCTGACATACATCACACTTATAAGGTTTTTCACCAGTGTGTATTCGAACATGATTAGTTAAATATCTCTTTTCACTGAAACTACAATGACATACATCACACTTATAAGGTTTTTCACCAGTGTGAAGTAAATTATGTCTTGCTAAAGATAACTTGTGTTTAAAATTACGTTGACATACATTACACGTGTATGGTTTTTCACCCGTGTGCATACGATTATGTATTATTAAATAACTTTTAGTACGAAAACTACGTTGACATACATCACACTTATATGGTTTTGCACCCGTGTGTATTCGAACATGAGTTGTTAAATCATAATTTTTACTAAAACTTCGCTGACATACATCACACTTATAAGGTTTTTCACCAGTGTGTATTCGAACATGAGTAGTTAAATTACTCTTTTCACTAAAACTACGCTGACATACATTACACTTATAAGGTTTTTCACCAGTGTGTATTCGAACATGTGTTCTTAAATTACTCTTTGTATTAAAACTACGCTGACATACATCACACTTATAAGGTTTTTCACCAGTGTGAAGTAAATTATGTCTTGCTAAAGCAAACTTGTGATTAAAATTACGTTGACATACATTACACATGTATGGTTTTTCACCCGTGTGTATACGATTATGTGTTATTAAATAACATTTCGTACTAAAACTACGTTGACATACATCACACTTATATGGTTTTGCACCCGTGTGCATTCGAACATGAGTTGTTAAATCATTATTTTTACTAAAACTACGCTGACATACATCACACTTATAAGGTTTTTCACCAGTGTCTATTCGAACTTCATTTGTTAAATTACTCTTTTCAAACTTGTAAGGTTTTTTATTAATATGTATACGAGTTCGTTGTATAATTTTTTTTACTCGATTATAACTAAGCAGATTACATTCGTAAGGCTCTTTGAAATAGGTGCCAGGCTTGGACATAGGTTCAGATTTCTGGATAACTTTCAGGTTTGCTTTATCTTTTCTCGTTTGCCTGGCTGTTAGTGCATCTTTTATTCTTCGTGTGTTTTGTTTTGGTTTATTTTCAACTGCCGTCCCTGTAAAAAAAAATCTAGGTAGTACATAATGGAAGAAGGTTCTACATGCACACGAATCAAAATAATAGCGGATTGCATGATTCATACTAGGACCGAAAAGCAGGAATTTTTGGTTACATTGAATAATACGTTTTATCACGAGAGACATGAAGAATAAAATTGTGTGAGGATAATGACGTATATTGTACGTGAATGATTTCAGTGGCTGTAATGTAAACGCTATGTTGCACCGAAGGACAAACAGATTATTATTTCAAAATCAGCTTTACATAATTTGAAAAAATTGGTTGTCTGTAAAGTCGGTATACGGACGATAGTTTAACGTGACAACGTCATAACAAAACGTTGATGAAACGTTTTGGTTGATAGCGTGTTTAGTTTTCCATTACGCGTTTTACACACGTAAAATGAATGAAAGAACACAACTGTTTCCTAAAATGTCTGGCTTACAATGTAGATATATCAATCATAATGCCCTAATTCCTCAGAAAGACCGCGTTACGTATTAATATAAAAACCGTTTAATGTAATATTGCCATTAATTCCATTACCACCATGCATTTGTTTGGGCACATTGTTATGACATGTGTGAGGTTAAAATTTAGTTTTTAATCTTACATTAATAACTACGCAAAGTATTTTTTTACCATTTAATTATAAAGAAGAAGAAAACTTTTTATCAATCGTCAATTATATGAATTACCATATTTTTTTAGTCAATTGTAACATAAGTTATTATTACTGCACTGTGCACTCGCCGACCGATGCTACTTTTTTTTTATAATAAAAGAATAAATACTTGAAATAACGCGTAATGTTACAATGAGTTATCCTTTTCGTGCATGCAGCCGGTGTTCATCGATTTATTAGACGTTGTCATTGCCGTGCCCGCATCCTTACCGGCAGGACTTGTTATAAAAAATGTCTACGTTTGTTAAATGTAACTCGTGCAATGCCGTTAATGACGAATACGTTAGCATACGTGCAGACAAGTTGTTTGTTGCGGACGAGAATACGTTAGTAAAAATATGTGTATCTACGTTTTCCAGTGAGGTAATAGACCAGTTGAAATCGTTACTGTATGAAACTCTACCCGCAGTGAAACGAAAAATTGATCGTAAAAATGATGGGAAGGAAAAACGTAATGTCGTTATTGAAAGTGGTAGACCCGGATGCAATACCAGTGTTTGTGGCACTTGGTCTGAGAAAAACTTCCCCCTATCACATTCGAGCACCTAAATGCTTCCCAACTCCTGAAGGACATGTTCATTCTTCGTGAAGAGGTGAAGAACAACAAATCTACTTACGTGACTAAGCACCAGCTAGACCTGTACCCTAATTGCGTAATACACAATCAATAGGAATCTGAATCGTTTTGAAAAATATTGCTAATCCATTGCTTCATAAGTTCGATAAAAAAAACTCTGCTCAACAGTGTAAATAACGCAATGAATGTTGTAGAACTGTCAAAATCAAACAGATTATTTGTAATCGTTTACGAAAATGTTTTACGCAATTAGGCTGCAGGGATCCCCAAACTATTTTGGACAAGTGACCGCTTTTCTAAAATGAACTGTTACCTCAGACCCCCATGGCCAAATTACCTACTTTTAAGATCAACCCCCTTATTCATAATGGTCCACTAACTTAAAACAGCTGCTACAGAGTGTTATTTTTCATTCTGACTTAGGTCATTAGAAGAAGACAGAGTGAGAATTAGCAATGCTTTAAGTTAGCAGACTATTATATACAGAATAAGGGGGCCTATCTTTAGTTTTTTCCTATTGATACAAAATACCTAGGTACTAATGTACCAATTGGAAAACTTTGCACTTGGTTAAGTGAGTAAAGTTGACTTCATTTTCTCATAAAAAATTTAACAAAATATAAAGACATACAATTCAGTAAATATAAAGTTTAATTTATAATGATTATTACAAATTAGGTACTTAAAGAATCTTAAGTAGAATGAATTAATGAAATGCACCGACCCCAGCGTGGTTTGACCAGACTCGATTAATCGAATGAACCCCAAGATTTGCACTAGCCCCTGAAGCCTCATGCTTCATGGTGCTACAAAGACCATTGCATATCAAGGAATAGACTGGGGGGCACTGTAATGGTAGGGAAGACGTGCCCTTAGGATAGGAAGGATAAGAGCCTACGGAGTATGCACCCTAACGTAAGTATGGGATTAGTGGAGAGGCGGGTGATATTTGTCTATGGGAGGACATCTTTTAACGACGTCGCAGCAGGGTTGATTCAAGTCGAGCTTCATCGGTGAATCTTTTAACGGGGTTCAGCTGGTTTCTCGGCTCTTTTCTATGTCACTGCTCTGCTGTGGTAAATGTTGCTGTTCTTTTCAATGTCTTCGCCTGAATTCTCGCTACTAACCGTTCCGGTTTTGTACATCTCCTTAGCAGCGTTCTTGATCTTCCACCCTGTCGATCCAAGAATTGAATCCCTTGTCGAAATATTTTAAGTCTTGAGCTATCGTTCGAGTCTCAAATGTTGTTATTCTAATTATCCAAAGTAGAATGGGCACTATTGGGAATCGAACCCAACACAACTCATTGCGCATGGTCTGCACGCGCAGGCCGCGTGTTTAGCGCGTCGCGGCGACGATACGGTTCGGCCCGATGACCACTCGCTTCTTCTGACTTCACCGCAACGGACGATAATCCTCTTACTTTAGGTTCGTTATTAGCTGTTTGTCCTGTACGGTTTTATATTAAGCTCGTCATTAAACCCTTGCCTTAAATACAGTCGTCCACGCTTTAGATGATCCCTGCGCTAACATTGCTCCTTCAAGGATCTCGCCGTCTCAATTTCAAAAGGAACAGTCTCAAAAAAAAATACTTCGAACTCGAAGCTCTTCAGTTGCGTTCTTCAGCGGGGATAGCTCCAGCAGGAATCCTCAATACCTTTTTGAAGAAGCTTCGCGTAGCACTGCACACGCCCAGGGGACGAAGTCAGGTGACGAAGTCGGGCCAAGGAGAACTAAAAGAGTGTTATCATTTATCTTCAAGTCTTTTAGTGGCAATCATTCTTATTCGTAGCCTCATATTTATCTAAAGTCACTTAAAAAGCTAAAATATAAAGGTTAGGATAATCCATGTGTTTACGCCATTCCTTCACTTCACTGTAACAGCTGATAACTCGGCGACGTGCTTCCTTGTTATCTCGCATCAGCTGTTCTTTAATTCGCACCTAATCAGTCATAATCATAACTCATTAGATAGTTACATTTCGTTTTGATTATATAAACTGTTTTGTTATGTCTTCTCTAATAAAATAATTTTTGCGAGTTTGCTGCTGGTGCTGCTTTGAGTCTCTATAATCCTAATCATACATCTTTATTTATCTCAACATCATATTGCAGGCACTGGTTAATAGAATGTAAAATCTTAAATAGAGAAAGTTGTCTGTGATAGAAGGGTCCTGAGTTACAAATCACCCGGCTCTCTTCGATAGGACATGTTAATTTACAGAACGGTTAGAGAGTCAAGTTAACGGTTAGAGAGTCAAGTTATTTTCAAAAAGTTTAAAATTGTATTTAAGTAAAAGTAGAACCTACAAAATTAACAGAAAAATTGGAAAAATAAATAAATTGTTTAATATACAATATGTAACAAAAACCCTGTCCGATCCAAAAAAGGCGTATTCCTGGTTTAACATACGTACTAGAAAAAATGATAAAAAAAATCTAACTCATAAAAACCAAAAGCTACAGATTTTTTTTTTTAGTTACCATGCGAAATGTAACACTAATTATGGTAAATTTTCATAAGTTGACAACACTCCACCGGCCGGCGAAATCTTTTATTTTTTGCCTATTTTATTTCAAAGGACACCGCCCTGCACTAGCCGCGCTGTAGGTACTCATAACGAGTCCTCGATCCTTTGATGTAGCCGACTGGTCGCTACTTGTTTGGACACTTCGCCAGTCTCACGTGGAGATAGCTTGCGATCGGATGTCTGTACGTATCACGTGCCGCTATCGTATCGCGAACAATGTCGTATACCAATCAGGAATATTTGAATATGTTAATTTTTATTTGTGAGTGAATGTGTGATTCGGAAATCGAAGTAACAGCTCGGATTGTGGAAGCTTTCGAGTCACTCAAATCGTACTCATGTGCGCTGCGAAGAGTACGTGCAAATTTAATAAAAAGGTGTCGAATGTTTTAATAAACTGATACCTACAGTGGGTACATTGCCAAAAGCACATCACATTAACTCAATAATAATTGTTTCTTGATAAACAGAAGGTCAGAAATCGGGGTCATTGTGCGTAAGCCTACAATTAAATATCAGCTGATACCTACGCGTAGGCAAAACGTAGATTTCTTTGGCGGCATGCGACAAAAGACCGCCGCGCTCAGGCGGCTTCTTTGACACGAAACTGTAGGTGAACTCTGGTGAACCCTGTCGAGCGATCAGTGTTGCCTTTGGTACGATTATTTTTAATTTTTTAAATTAATTGTTTTAATTGGGGAAAAATAATTATCTCGTATCCATTAAATGATTACGTATTTGTGTACGCACTACGATACCAAATAATACCCTTCAGGATCGGACAGGGTTTTCGTTACATGCTGTATATTTATTCAATTTTTAGTTATATTGACTAAAATCTAATTTAACTAATTTATACTTACAGTTACTACTAGAAACAAAATTCAGAAGTAAGAGGTATAAAGTCAAGCAAAAATTCACGGATTTATACAAATTATGCATAACTTGACAAAGTAAAATAAGAATAAGCATAAACAAAAAATAAAGGATGGGGTAACGAAGAATGTTGTGTTTATGACGTCTAAGTGATTTTACGATACGGGTTTTAAGCGGGTGATTGAGCAAACATTTGTTGCTCGTCTATTCCGTGTTTGGAAATCGTGATGTAAGGGAAGATCAGTGTTTCATTTAATTTTTTATTTTTACAGTTATGAGAATAAGAAACTGTCGGAAGGTTAGCACTTGGCAGTGTTGGTAAAGTTGGAAAGTTGGATAGAGGATTGTGAAAAACAACTCACTTTGAATATAGCTCTTTGAGCTCTCTCTAAAATGATCATATAATTTTTAGAGGTACCGCCCCAAATGGCAATGCAATATACTCACTAACAAAGATTGGCATTTTGCAAAGTAAACTGTCCTCAATAACCGATGTATATGTCTAAGATTTTTTAATATGTAAATTAATTTTCTGGTTATTTTGACCAGTGTGCAGTGTTTCAATGTGTTGTTGGAAGCTGATACGGTAATCTATGGTAATGCAAAGCTATTTGATAGAATTTGTTTGAACTAAAACAGGACAAGAGCAATGGTTAATGAAATTACATGAGTGGGCTTTTAAAGTCGAAGTTAGGGTGACCCTGGGGTCTAAGGGAATATGTCATGTATTTTGTCTTATCTTGTCCTATCGACATAGACAGCAAGCAATTTGTAGTATGTCTTTATACACCGTATTAAAACCTTGCTGAGCATACTTTTTAACCTCATCCCACGTGCCAGCATCGAAAATCAATGCCGGTATTTGTTCACGCGTTGTTAATGGATTACGTAATTGGTAAACCACACACTGCACATCACACCACACACTACACCATACCTAAATAAAGCACACCACGCGTCTTACCTCATGATACATAATAATCAAATGTTTAAATTATAAAGTAGCAATATGCTGTAATATATTATTATGTAACATATATCTAAGATATGGAAGAGCGGAGTCTCCTAACACAGGCATTGTTTGTCTAAAAGAGGCTCCAAACACAATTATTTGTTTATGAAGCATTTTGTTTATAAATAAATAAATAAAATAAAAAAATAAAATAAATTGGGGGTTATTCTTTTGGAATCTTTTGGAGGTTCACAACTGAGGTGTTGTGAACTGTTTTTGCTCTTATCTTATACTAACTTAACTTTACTTGAATTTTCGATATGTTGTAATATTCTTGCGTTGGTCGATTCCTGCGTTAGAAATTGCTGGTTACTGTTGTAGTGGTTGTCGTCAATTAAAGCCCAGTTATCATAGTGCTGTTGATTGTTAAAAACATGTTAGGTGCCTGGCCGGTAGGTAAGTATACCAGTGTTTTCCCGCTGTTCTTGTTATTCGTGTGAACAAACACGTTCACAAGGTAGAATTCCGACGCGGCAATAAGGATATCTTCTCCTACCCATAGCGCCTCATTAAACTGCGTGGTTACGTATTTTGTTATCATTTGTTCCTGAGATAGATTATTGTTAGGGAGAAAGTCCTGAATATTATTTAATAGTGCTATGCATATTCTGTCATCGTCTCGATTCATCGACACAAGTTTTGCCAGATCGCTGCTTACGGATAAGTACATACTACATAAACAATTCCAGCCCCTTTATCATAGGTATTATTATAGCCAATGTAGAGTTTTTGTTTTGTTCAAACGTCAAAGACAAAACCACAGAAATTTGACTAAGACAGGGGTACTATTAATGGGACGTCCGGGCTGCTTTCTGACGAAATTTATCAAAAACCAACCTATAGGACCTACAGATCGCACGAAATAAAATTGTTCAACCATTATTTCACTATGATTACCTTACACCTACAGTTAAAATTTACAGGGAAACGAAACTCATGAATATTAAACCACTTCATGCACATTGCACCAGCATATTTATAAGAAAAATTCTACACAAGTCCATTCACACGCAACTAGACTTCACAAAAATACATCAAGTAGGTACCCTGTATTGAACCCTATGTAATCGGCTATTTTATTTACCTAATACCAATTTTAATGACATAGCATTTGCAGAGTTATGATCAGTAATTGCTGAGATTTCGCAGTCACTGTGATTGCGGAGAATGGCACAACTTGGTTTAGACAACGATTGAGGGTCATCCCGCCCAATATGGTTAACAGAAGTAATAACAGCTGCACGGGCCGAGCGATCAGGCCAAGCCACGCCCGCCGCGGCCGGTCCGTGGATGGGTGACCATCCTCACGCACCAAAACCCCGCCGCGCCATGGGAAGCACGCCAAGCCGCCGGTCCCGATTACCATCCCCGAGAGACGCCACGGGTCGTCAAAGTCCGAAAAAGGCTAGGCAGATGATGAGGATAGTGATGATGTTTAACAGACTGCGGCGTCACAGAAGAACCGCTCAGTCCGTCCATACTTAGTTCCAACCTGTACCTGAAACCTTTACGCATTATATTTTTGAAACTTTGCGCAACAGACACGCAAGGGTCAGTACAGGTACAGGCTAGCATTCTGTTAAACAATGAGCACGGCTATTTTTTTACCGACTGAGCCCTTAAACAATGCAACCTTCTGCTTTCTCTCGATCCTGCCGTTTTCTAAAGATTTCTAAAGATTACAAATCACTTGTACGGAAATAAATACTAAATATTACTTTATTAAAACTTTGATGTCCAGGGGTAAGAAGGGCATATAGTGTTAACGTTACGAATTTAAGAAGGTAATTGTTACAAGTTTTGTATTGTCTACCGCCGTGCGGCGCTTCTTTGTTTTTATGTTTGAAATCAAAGGACTCGATCACACTTTGTGCCAGAATAACAGCTTCGTTTATCCCGCATTACTACATTTAATATGAATACACTGTCCTATAACAGTAGTTTAAAATTATGTTGAACATGCGCGTGGCTTTGAATCGACGACCTAAAACGCAGTCGCAGCTGAGAAGTACAGCTTAGGGTACGGAACGATCTCACCAGTGACGCGGAAGGGTTCGGCAATGCAGCACCACCGCACACACCATGCAGGTGTCTCATCTGCATGGACCGCACATTTATTTATCTTTTGAACCGATTTAAAATGTTTTGATTTGCGACACAGACACACACACACACACACACACACACACAAGAAACACGGCTTGATTTCTAAGTCCGGCAAGTAAACCACCATCTGTTGGGCACGATGCCTCTCGCGGAAACAAAGGCACGACCTTAATGGTCGGAGTTTCGAACCGAACTCAAGTACTTAAAGAATCTTAAGTAGGTAGGAAATTATATTTAAAAAGTATTAATTCGCAAAGAGAAAATAAAACATTCGGTGTGATGGATTAACCTGGTGACTATCTGCCAATCTAGCTACATCCGGTTCAATATTGTTGAGTTGCAGCCTTAAATCTCCACGTTCGTTCATTTTCAAACGGTTTCTTTGTTTCGTCAAAATGTCTGTTAACACACTGAAGCTTTTTTCAACTAGGTATGATGATGGAAAAGCTTAAAGATGGTTTCAATGTTGCGTTGCAACCAGAACTTCTGATAGCCTTGGTTGAACTTCTGCTTAAGCTCTTCGTCTGTGCTGATGGTAATCAACTCTTCTTGCATTAACATATTGGCTTCTTCTATGGCTGTGGTATTCTACGGATTTATTATCCATTTAGGAATTTGTAAATTTAAAAGATCCTCAAACCTCTCCGTACAAACGGTTTAAAGAAATTTATTTCTCATAAGAACTTACAGTCCGCTTATAATGAGATACAAAGTGTTGAATAAGATAATACAATTTCCTCTAGAGTATTAGAGTTATAG
Source organism: Dasypolia templi (assembly GCA_963555695.1). Taxonomy (NCBI): domain Eukaryota; kingdom Metazoa; phylum Arthropoda; class Insecta; order Lepidoptera; family Noctuidae; genus Dasypolia; species Dasypolia templi. The sequence goes on from OY743164.1 coordinate 10,760,386, forward strand.
TGTACATACATGTTTCTTAAGCTTATTTTTAAATATATTCACGTTATCGCACTCTTTTATATCGTCCGGCAATCCATTGAACAGCTGGGCTCCTTCAAATAATATTGTCTTTCTACCGTAAGTAGTGCGTACACTGATGACTTCAAGTTTGTTTTTATATCTATTTCTAAGGTTATAAGACATTGTTTTCTTCTTTAGTTGTATGTTAGTTTGTATTGAGTTTGTAGTTATGTTTTTAATAAGAATGCAAGTACTAAATGTATAGATGCAAGTAGTAAATGTATAGATGCTGACTAGTAGTGCAAGTAGTAAATGTATAGATGTCTAATATTTAATAGTTCCGTTTTTTCGCATAAGGTATTTGTTGGAGTGAGATGGTGATAATGAAACAGAGTTTACTGCTGCGGATCCCCATATTTCAATTAAATATTCTAAATGCGATTTCACTAACGAGTTATAAATCAGAGTGCGCACTTTATTTGGCATACAGTTTGCTACTTTTCGTAATGCTCCTAATAATGATGTTAATTTACTTCTGAGATGATCGATGTGTAATTTCCATGTTAGTTTTTCATCTACCCTTAATCCTAGATATTTTTCGTTGCTTGATCATTTTATTATTTCGTTATTTACTTTAAGAGACGAGAAGTCCGGTATTCGCTATTTTTTTTGTGAAAAAAATCATGAATGAGGTTTTAGATGTATTAATTGTAAGGAGGTTGTACTTTAACCACTCGTTTAAAAGATCAAGGTCATGTTGAGCGTCCTCTATAATGTTATGCATTGATTTGTCAAAGTAAAAGAGACAGGTATCGTCCGCGTATAGTGTTAGGTGTCCTGTTAACCCTATTTTATTAATGTTGTTTATATAAATTAGAAAAAGTAACGGACTGATAATCGAACCCTGAGGGCAGCCGTACTAAATATTTTGGACCGACCTAGTGTGAGAATTTCATATCTTAACAACTTGACGCCTGTTTTCCAAATAAGATTTAAAGATTTTATGTACCTGTAACACCTATGTTATCTAGCTTCTGTAGCAGTTTTTGATGACTCACGGAATCGAAAGCTTTTTTTAATCGATGAAAATACCTAAGGCATAGCTCCCATGACCTATATAAGTTTTAATTTTGGTAACTAGATCCGTTGCAGCCGAGAGAGTGCTTGATTTAGGGCGAAAGCCATACTGTTCATCTATTAAAAAAATGTGTCAAGTAGTTATTTAGGCGACTATATAATACGCGATCAAATATTTTGGACATTACAGGCAACACTGACACTGGTCTGTAGTTGCTTGGGTCAGTTCTATTCCCAGATTTGTAAATAGGACTGACCCTAGCGATCTTGAGGGTATCGGGAAAAGTACCATGTAGTAAACAGGCGTTTATACAGTTAGCTGCTCAACGATTATATTTTTTAAACATTTTATAGCCTTAGTACTAATACCATCCAGACCAGTGCTAGTGTTACTATCGAGGTCGTCAATGATTTTAATTATTTCCTCGTTGGTGCACGGTGTTAGTTCGCTTAGTGTTATGTCGTGTGAATAGTTATGATCATACATTAGTGTGTTGCCCGTATTTGTGTGATATGTGTCTGGTATTTTTTTTTGCTAAGTCTGCACCTATAGACGAGAAAAAAGAATTGAACAAGGAACTTATTGAGTTACCCTCTGTTAGAAGTCCAGCGTTTGACATTTTTTGGTTGATTGCTGCAGTTTTGAAATAAATTATAGTAATAGGTCTTTTTATGCGTGTTTGTTGGCATCTTCACTTTCTGTTGTTCTTTCTGGTTTGTTGCCATAAACTATTTCGTGAATTTATTGCTTTTATGATGTTCTGATTAATCCAGTCTTCTTGGGGAGGGTTATGAATTTTAATCTTGTCTATTTTGTTCTTATTTATTTGTTCTGAGGTAAATGTCTCTAGGTGGTTGTAGTCGTGGTTGTCATTGCTGTATTTTGCCTCCAGTGTATCCAAAAATAGTGTCGTGTAACGAACAAATATTTTGAATTTGTGCAATACAGAAACAATAGGATCAAACACAATAAACTAACATTTGGTATCAAGGACAACTACAAAGACAGACTAAAGTACTAAACTACAAAAGGTATGATCGTACATTTTAATCCAGTGATACAATAATCTTTTGCTTTGAATATCCACCCAAAAACAATCCAAAAGTGCAACATCATTATATCCAAAAATAACGCCATCTGTGTTCGTAACAAAAACTAACAATCAATCACAGAACATAAATACCCTGACGGGGAATCAATAAACCAAACTGGTACCCAAACGATAAATTCGATGACTTTCGAGTTAGTTGCACTTTATGCCAATAGAGAGCGCTATTAACAAAAGCTTACGTAAAAATAGCTAGATGGAGTCACTGTGCGCAGGATGTCTTCAAGAATTGGCAAACAAAGAAAAGCTTACTTGTTACACATGCAATAAAGATTACGATTTACAATGTGCAAATATTACTGTCTTATGCTTCAACAAAACTATTATATTCCATGATTTTGTTTGCGCTAGTGTCGCGCAAAAGAATTCATGGAATTGTCAAGCATAATTGTAAAATACCAAAATCCCCTATACGCACGAAACAAATATCGAAGCACAGCTTATGGTTTCACCTTCCGAAGAAAATAATGTCACCCATAGAAAAATAGCAATTAACCAACCTTGACACATCTTTCTAGCAAGACTTGAGTTTGTTAGGCGATACACAGTACACAGAAGAAAAATAAACATCCTTGAAACCAATTATTGAAGCTGAACTAACATTACGACTACGAACGAACATAAGTGAAATGATAATTCTTCGTTTACAAGTAAACAACAAATCCATAATAGCGGAGCTTCAAAATACTATTCAAATTGAAGTTAACGAGGCGATTACCAAAGTTAGAGAAAATTTTGAAAAAAAAAAGGTGTACTTCCTAAGGAAAACGATCAAAGACGAGAAGACATAGAAACGATGAACACGAAAATAAAAAAATAACCATAGAAAACGAGAAAATGAATAAAGAGATTAAAGACTCGATGGTACTAAAGTCACCAAAAAACATGGTATGCACAGAAAACAACTGCAAGAAAATCGTTGTCTACGGTTTTCCTTAATATTATAAGGAGCTAGATCATGATCATCGTCATCAGCCCATTTTAGTCCACTGCTGGACATAGGCCTCCCTTAATGAGCACCATAGCGCCCTGTCTTCAGCTTGACGCATCCAGCATCTGCCTGCAGTCTTTCGCAGATCGTCATCCCACCTGGCCGGAGGGCGTCCTACACTACGTTTGCCGAGTCGCGGTCTCTACTCAAGAACTCGTTTACCCCAGCGGTTGTCGGTTCTTCGTGAGATATGGCCGGCCCATTGCCACTTCAGCTTGCTAATTCTTAGAGCTATGTCGATAACTTTGTTTCTCTGTCGGATGTATTCGTTGCGAATTCTATCCTTCAGAGAGACTCCGAGCATAGCTCTTTCCATAGCTCGCTGAGCGACTTTGAACTGTTGGACTAGCCCTATCGTGAGTGTCCACGTCTCAGCTCCGTAGGTCATGACGGGTAGGACGCACTGATTGAAAACTTTAGTTTTCAAGCATTGCGGTATGGATGACGAGAAGACTCGGCGTAGTTTCCCAAACGCTGCCCAGCCCAGCTGGATCCTCCTCTTGGCCTCCCTATCAAAATTGTTTTTACCTAACTGCACAATTTGCCCAAGGTAAGTGTACTCGGAAACAATTTTGATTCCAGAACAGCCCAGGTTTCGACAGAATCAAAGGCCTTCCCATAGTCCACAAAGGCCAAACACAGGGGCTGATTATACTCTTCGGACTTCTGTATAATCTGCCTCACTGTGTGTATGTGGTCTATGGTGCCATATCCTCCGCGAAACCCGGCCTGTTCCGGTGGCTGGAACTCGTCGAGTCTCCTGGCGAGACGGTTCGTGACCACTCGTGAGAACAGCTTATAGACGTGGCTCAGGAGTGAGATGGGTCTGTAGTTTTTAAGGAGGGCTTTATCTCCCTTCTTAAAAAAGAGCACCACCAAACTTTTGCTCCACGCCTTTGGAGTTCTCCCACTGTGAAGCGTTGAAGAGGTTCTGTAGTTCCTGTATAACAGGAGCTTCTCCAGCTTTCAAAAGCTCTGACGTTATGCCGTCCTCACCGAGGGCTTTTCCATTTTCAAAGCTGTCTCAGAGCTAACACGATCTCGTCTTGAAAGATGTCTGGCAGTTCGTCGGTATAGTGGCTTGTCAGGGTGGCTCTGGAATCGTGGTCGTCTCGTTGGGAACGTAGGGCATGTGCAGCGTATAATCGGCCATAGAAATCCTCTATCTCGGCGAATATCTCCGGCTTCGACAATACAGTCCTCCCGTCGTGCGTTTTAAGCTTCGTCAGGTGGCTCCTGCCAAGCTGCTGAGTGAATACTTTGGACCCTCGGTTTCGCTCTATTGCCTCTTCAATGAGGCAATAGAGCTCCAAAGGTCGCGCCGTACCATCTTCGCAATTCACTTGTTCAGGTCTGACCTATCTGACGAAGTCGCTTGGGTGGTTTCCCGTCTTTTTGCCAACAGCCTGAGAGTCTCATCCGAGAGTTTGGATTTCCTGCCAGTGCGCTGCTTTTGGCAGAACTTGATGCCCTCGTCTCTCAACGTTTCGACCGGATTGTGTAGGGTATCGTCGGCGTCATCAGTGGGATCCAAGGCAACGAATCTATTCCCGAGAGCCTGCTGGAACTTCTCGGTGCCCGCCATGATTTGGATTGGGTTAGGTCGGAGCGTGGACTTCAACAGACGGTTTCTTTCAAGCTTTAAGTTGATATTCAGAGAGCCTCGGAGCAGTCGGTGATCAGATCCGGTATTGAACCTGTAGATCACTGAGACATCTCTGAATATGTGCTTGCTATCCGTCATGATGAAGTCGATCTCATTTTTTGTCACAGTGTCGGGACTTCGCCACGTCCACTTCCTTTGGGGCTGTTTCTTAAAGAAGGAGTTCATTAAGAACAGCCCTTCCTTCTCAAGGAAGTTGACAAGCGTTTGTCCCCTGTGATTCCTAACTCCATAACCATGCGGGCCTATTCGGGATTCGTTGCCAGTCCGGGTTCCCACCTTGCCGTTAAAGTCCCCCATAACAACGTTGAAGTGAGCCTTAGTGGTGTTGTGTAAGGCTCTGGATATGTCTTCATACATATCCTCCACTTCATCATCCGAGTGTGCCGAGGTCGGTGCGTAGACCTGAATTACCTTCATGCTATACCGCTTGGATAGCCGAAGGATCAGGTACGCTACCCTGTTCGACACACTGGAGATTTCTTGAACGTTGTTAGTGAGGGCCGTTATTAACGAGAAAACCTACGCCACCCTGAGATGTTTTATCGCCCTCGCGAAAGTAGAGAAGATGACCCGAGACTAGGGTTACGGTGTCCTCCCCCTCTCTACGGACTTCACATAACCCCAGAACATGCCATTTAATGTTCTCTAACTGCACTTCCAACTGAGCTAGATGATGGTCGAGCCTCAGAGTTCGTCCGTTATACGTCGCCAGGGTCAATGTTTTCAGTAGTGAATGGTAGCCTACCGTAGCCCGGGGATTCCTAGCACGCCCTGCCCCGCCGTTAACATAGCCGCTACCATGGCCAGAAATAGCGAGGCGGCCGGGAACTGGGGGCCATTTTTTTGCTTGTTAATTCATTTTGGGGTAATGCCTATAATCCCCATGCTGGGCATGCGGGTTGGGGATCGCAGTTTGGTGATGGAATTGTTCTGCAGGGGGCGCTGCTGCCCACCCCCCGGTGTATGTCCCTTAGTCGCCTCTTACGACACCCACGGGAAGAGTTGGGGTGGTGCAATTCTAGGCCGGCACCACACGACACACCATGATCAGCAATGTAGATTAATTGATCTTTGTTACGAATATCTAAATATCGATCTGACATGTTATATTGAAGAAACATATAGACTAGGCAGAATTTATTATCAAAATCGACCTATAGTAATTGAACTCATTAGCAAAAGAATGGCTAAATGCATGATAGAAAATAGTCACAAGATTGTTTATCTCCGAATTTTTTGGTGAAAATGCAAGATAAGAAAGAAATGAAATGCGTCAGGAAATGCTGAAAGCTAGGAAAAAAGGGTTGTATGCGGTAATACGAAACAATAAATTGTTCTTGAAGGTCAAAAAACAGAGATACAGAAGGCACAAACCAATTTATTTACTAACAACAAACAAGGACAAACCGAACAAAAACAAACTCAATATTACTTAAGTAAAGTTAGCGACAATCGTACATTTCGGAACTCCAGACAAACAATTTTAAAATTATGTTTCAAAACATCCAAAGCATTTCTAACAAACAACAGCTTCTAGAGGCTTTCATCAACGATAAACCCACCAAGTGGCGGTACTTTCATATAAGCCCAAAAGGCCGGCTTGCCCTAATACAATTATAATTCACAAGAGCAAACGTAAGCCTATCAAAACAAAAACCAATCCCTCAGTCGGCTTCTTTTTTTCCGTAAAAAATATGTCGGCTTGCCCTAATTTTGACCCCAAGGCACGCCACTGAACCCACCCACAAAGCAATATGCATGAGCGAGACCTGCACCCTAATTGCGTAACACACAATCAATCGGAATCTGAATCGTTTTGAAACAGATTGCTAATACATTGCTTCATAAGTTCGATAAAAAATTCTGCTCAACAATGTAAATAACGCAATGAATGTTGTTGAACTGTCAAAATCAAACAGATCAGTCGTAATCGTTTACAAAAATGTGTTTCGCAATTAGGCTGCTGGCTATCCAAAGATAAATTGGAAACTCTTCAGTTTATCGGATATAAAACTGCAACTTCGTATTGTCGCCGCTCTCGAAGTGGCGGCGGTGTTTGTAATATATTAGAAGATCATATAGAATGCATAGAATGTTGCGATATTAGAGACATGCCCATTGAATATTGTACAGAAGTATGTGCATGTAAGCTACCAAAACAAAATCTATTAATCTATTTATATAATAGTTATCATGTACTGGAATAGACGAGAGGAAGAATTTTTTATTGGTCAATTGAAATTGAAAATTGTTTATTTGTCCCAAAACAGTTAAATGGATTATAAATGAGACATCCCCAGTAAGTAATTGATAAAACTTGTGTTGGGGCTATCTCGCTCTTCTCTTAATTATTAACAATATTGTGACGATTTTTTACAATAAGCGACAAAAAAATGTAGGGAGAAAAGATAACATTTAAATGACTTATAAACTAATTGCAGCTCCTTGTGTAACTGTAGTTGTATGCCTATGAGAAACTGTATGTGCGTCTATTTTACAGGGTTTGTGTTGTTGTGTGTGTGTGGGTGTGTGTGTGGGTGTGTGTGTATGTGTGTTTGTGTATTTGAATTTGTATGTCTTCTTTCAGTGCCGATGTGTTCGACGCGAAATTTATAGAATATACTAGATGAGTACTTACATTTTTTTATAAGAAGGAAGGTCAAAAGAATTTTTTTAACCAAGTCTAGCTAAAACTTGCTCAGCTTCCTCGTATGTTAAGGTTTTTAGCCACTTCGTTATTATATTTTTGCTTACATGTGAGACCTCATGGTGAAACCTTAACTTTACATTTATTTTATTGTAAATGAAGGTTGATTGGGTTGCATACTGAAGTCGTGCAAAGGCAGTTCGGACCCTTGGGGCGTAAGCTACTACATATATCCTTTCGTCTTTTCTCCTGGCTGTCTTGCTTAAATGGAATAGACTTTTGTAAATATAGGGTAGTAACTAAGAAATATAGTTTTCTTACTGAAAATAACCTACTGATTCTATATAGATCGACTGTGGGGTATCAGTATGGTTTATAGTACATAACTTTTATTAGTGACCTTTGCTCTTTCTGACTCAATGAATTTTGTTTTAGTGGCTCCTCTCCAGACTGGTAAACAGTATGAAATAACGGATTGTGTGAGCGCAATGTAGATTCTATTTAGTGTCTTCGGAGGCATCACATATCTTAGATTTTTAAATATCCATATCAATCTAAGTGGGTACTCTTTTAGGTAACGCTAACTGCTTCCTGTCAGGTGAACCATTGGCCTCTTTGCTTAGAAAGAAAGAAAGAAAAAAACGTTTATTTGCGGTAAGCATGACGCAGTGATTGAACACAAACACCAAAAATAACAAGTTGGGGGAAAATATGCGTCACATCCACGCAAAACGGCCATCGCTCAGCTTAATGCTACGACCCTATCCGAGACAGAGCCCCAGCGCTGGTTTTCAGCGACAGCCGGCGTTGAATGACGTCGCCCGGTGCAGCAATCGCTAAGATTAAAACTAAAATACATACACATAAAAACTAGATAAGTGTTCAACAAAATAAGTACAACAAACAATTTTTGTAAAATGGTAACATTCCGGGCATCGAATGCTCACGCGCCGTTAGCCTTTGATAATCTGTGCGCGCAGCTGTCTTATAAACAGGTTTGACGTTTTGTCACACTGTTATTGTTGTACCTGGTAATAGTTATGTAATAATTAAATGGCGCATTATGTAATGAATGTTATGATGAAATTTTAACAACAAAAAGGTGTATTCGGTGACTGTGTTGGTACGGCTATTGTAAAATAGTGTTTGTGAAATTTGTGCTAGGAAATGCAGATGACAAACTAAGTGACATAACGGAGAACCTAGGTCTAAAGACAAAATGGTAAGTAACATCGTGGATATAAAGAAAAATAAAGAAATTGTTTGAATTGTATGGATAAAGAAAAGTAGAACAAGTTATAAATTATAATAATCTTCAAGGAACTAACTAGATTAACTATCTAATACTTACTTTGCATCTGTCTGGTTCTTTGTTTCTTCTTAGATACTTCTTGTTCTTGTTCCAATTCAGCTTTAAACTCCATCAGAGGTAGGTCATCTTCTAAATCTGATTCAGAATCGTTTGGTGCTATATCTGCTACATCTAGACAGCTATTGTCAAAATTTTCCGATTCTAGCTCTGTAAAACAGTCAAGAGTATTACTTGTTTATTGTTAATATTTGTTTTATTTCACAACATAATGTGGTTACTGTTACGTTGAATTAAACTTAACTTTAAAGTAGGAAGTTCAAACCTTTTTTTGATCATTATATGTAAAAAAAAAACAAATGCTATCTTCAATTACTTTAAGATATTATTTATTGACAACATTATTTTTGTTTTTAAGAACATACCATTACTTTGATTTTCCTCTTTTGGCTCAATAATAACATCAAGTCCCTCACGAACAGCTGGTAATTCGTCTTTGATAGCAATGCCTTCTGTTTGACAATCATCAAGTAAACTTATGCTCTCTGTTGGAGATTTAATAAGTCCACCGTAAAACTTAAAGTGGTCCTTGTTTATAAAAGGATTGAGCTGTAAAAATATTGATAGTATTATAAAAATATGCTGCTAATCAGTCCCATGATGATTTTATGTCCAGGCAAATCATAGTACATTCCAAGGTTGCCTTGGAAGAGCTCGCAGAAAGCGATAAGGCCGCCCATTGTATATTTTGTAGTGTTAGTTTTTTGTTTTGTGGTGTACAATAAAGTATTTGTAAATAAATAAACCTTTTTTCATTACACTAAAGTGACTCATTGGAACCTCTACAAGGAGGATAATTAAGCAGGTCCAATGTAGGTACCCTGGAGAGTTGGCCATAACCTCACTGACTACTGCACAAGCTATTGTTTCATTGCTCGTGACATGACAGAGGACCGTTATCAAACTGCCACATGCCAGGCCACTCAGAAAGTATTGCGAAAAAAAGTTTGTATGTATGAGAGACTGGCCAGTTATAGTCTATTTTGAAAATATGATTATTTGTTAGTAAAAATAGGTAGATTCCAATTTTCAAATTTCCCTCCACATTGTTTGCGAGCTAATATAAATTATCGTGTCTCATTGAAAAATGGATCTGCAAAGGGAACATTTTCGCGCTATGTTTTTTTACGATTTTTAAGTGACGCCTGAAATCGGACGAATAGTACGATAGACTTCAAATGGCATTCATGGATGAAGGCTCTTTTAAGGCAACCGTGTATCGTTGGTATAACGAATTCAAGCGCGGTCGACTAACTTTGGGGGATGAAGAAAGAAGTGGTCGCCCTTTTACGACTGTTACGGAAGAAAACATGCTAATTGTGAAAAATTGAATCCAAGACAATAAACGAGTTACATATAATAAGAGATTCAGCACATACTGCAGGTTGGATCGGGAAGCCTTCACGAAATTCTACATGTGCATCTTCGCGTGAGGAGAATAGTTTCACGCTGGGTGCCGCACAACCTCACTGGTGCTCAGAAGCAGCCCCGGGTGGAATGGTGCCGTGACATGAATTTGAAGCAGGCTCGTCTTGGCGTGTTTACGACACCATTACAGGTGATGAGTCTTGGATTTATCAATACGATCCAGAAACGAAGCGCCAGTCGACGGTTTGAGTGTTTCAAAACGAATCAACGCCTACCAAAGTGAAGCGATCTAGAAGCGGGAGGAACATTTTGATCGCGAGCTTTTTCAATTTGACTGGCTACTTGGTGTAAATACAAGGTTCCGTAAGGAACCAAAGAAGCATCAACGGTGAATGGTATAATACCAAGTGTTCGGCAGAAGTTTTCTCTGTTGTGAACAACTAGCGACCAAACACAGGGCACCGCGGGCTACTGCTCCACCACGACAAACCGCCACACCGCGCTCAGAACGAGGGACCTCCTGGACAGCACGCCGGTCACCCTCCTTACAGCCCTGACCTAGCACCGTTTGACTTCTTTTCAAACCCGAAAATATAAAATCAGCCCAAAGGGATACAATTTTCGTAGCCTGAAGATGCGTCAGCGTTCGAGCAGGCTTTAAACGAGGTGTCTACGGCGGACTGGCAAAAGTGTTTTTAAAACTGGTTCAGACGCATGAAACTTTGTATAGAGGCTAGTAAAGAGTACCTTGAAAATATTTAATAAATAAATATTTAGTTTTACAAGAGAGAGTTTTAGAACATTTATTTTTATTTTCGCGAAACTTTCTGAGTGTCCCACATACAAGTTTCATACAGAAGTTGTGACAGTATTATGTGGAGTATTTCATCATCAACTTCCTAGCCTTCTCCCAAACAGGTATGTTTGTTGGTGTCGGCTACTATTTGGAGTATTTAGCATGTAATTATTACAAGCTAAATACTTCACACCACCACCTATATTTGACAATAGCAAACATATTATCAACATTTCAACTAGATGGTACGGTAGGTGTGAAATCCCGACCAAATGGGTATGAGCTTGGGAGGAATTACAGTGGATTTCGGGTATAACAACGATGAAGGGACCACTCTAATTTCGTCTTTATATCTCAAAGTCGTTACAGGCAAAGGTAAAGAGATAATATAGACACAATGTGTTGAAAATATTTGCACACATAGTTAGTTATTCACTGGAACATTAAAAAGTTTTGAAATTATTTCCGCCTTTTCTATACAGTGAATGTGCGTGCATGGAGCTATACTTATTCAAAAGTTCAATAAACAAAGTTGCTACTCAGAATATCACTTTGTAACTGAACCTTATAAACTACTTACCTACTTAACTAATATCTATGAAAAAAAGGTTTGTTTTAAGTCAGTTGCTGACCATCTGTGTGGATGTAAACAAAAGCTAAGAAAGATCTTTGTGTCTTTCTGCATGGGATTTCTAGGAATTTGTTACAAATGATTCATTAAAAACAGTCACTACACACTAACTCAGCTTTACATCCAAAGTCGCTATGCCCACAAGGATTTTGTACTAAAGTATGCTTTCAATTCAATGGACTTAGATTTAACGTCGCTATAGCTAAATGGCTGTTAAAGTATACCTCACCTCATAATCCTCACCCATCTTCTGAGCGAACAGCTCTTCGGATTCCAGACATTGTCTCAGTAATCGGTAACATTGCTTTAGTTTAGTACAGCAGATGAAACAAGCAAGAATCGGTCTGCTATCTTCAGTTAAAAACTGCAACAAAATATGTCTTACATAATGAAAATACTTTTAATGTTAATAATGTATAGTAATGCGGTTGAAGGAAACGGTTGTCGGTTATGTTTTCAGTGCGTATCTTAGAGAAGTAATGAGTGTTTATCATACCCTTGTTCAAGGCAGATTTTTAAGTCATTATAAAAATATCAACTTACTGGATTATCAGTCAGCTTCTCATACAGTTCACGCAAGTTCCGGTTGACCACTACAAACATGCGGGCATTCTGCGCTAAACATATCCTACACATTGGCAATTTTTCCATCCTGAACTCAAAATATAACACACGTTAGATAGTTCAAATTTACTTTTATTAAATATAAAAGCACATGCTTTAGTGCAAATAACGAAGGAGTATTGTATATTATTATTGATATTACTTCTTCTAGCAGTCTACGAAAATTTGCGTACAAAAGTTAAACACTTCTTTTGATTAGCACGGTAAGACGGCAACAGCCGCAGAGAGCTAAATTTATTTTATGTCTCGAACGAAGGTAGTCCAGACAGTCCAAGTAATTCATAGAAATCAGTTTATTAGTCTCTTGACACCATTTAATAAACAAATGCCGGCCGATAAACAAAAAAGCAGATAAACAGTTAGCTAATTGAAAGCTTGTCACCACAGACTGCCACAGACTACATAGAGTTATGCCTGTCGCAGAGTACTTTGAAGCTTGTTGTATATTGTACAATGGGGAAGGCAACTGTCAAAATGGCGCTGTCGTAGCTAGTTCCCAACACAAGCTAAAAATACAAGGCGTGATGTGGTTTTATTTTATTTTAGCGAAAGTTGACTCGTTGTTGTGTTCCTAGATACTCCGAAATTGGAGTCCGAATTTCTCGTAAGCCCCTAAAATTAGAAGATTGTGCTTTAAAGCTATTCGTACAGATTTTTTTGAGTTCGAATTTATGTCGTGAACATTTTGAAGAAAGTGATTACGAGGAAATATTCAAGGTTTAAAATTCTGACACTTTCCATGTCAAGTACTTGATTTAAAATACTGAAATCACCGAAAATAACGAAATAGTGAAATGAAATCAAACTCATGAATGAACATAAAATGAAATGAATGAACGAAATGTCAGAATTTTTGTAGGCCGTAGGGACCTAGCTATGGTCACGCCATCTACAATTAGCTTTGCCCGACCTTCCCCATTGACTTTGACAGAACAACTCATTCAGGGTGCAATCCGAGTTAGACATAATCACTGGGGATTCTCGCCACGGTGTTCTTGATTAGCACGTGTTTTTAGGATTTGTTGTTTTTTTTATAGTTATTGTTGATATTTTTGTGACTTGTTTCCTATATGTGAATTACGTAGGCTACTGGCGGAGGACAAAAAAAAAACCGAATTTATTACAAACTAATTTATTTTAATAAAGAAATTACAATTAATATTAACATAGAAAAGAGCTAATTGACTCGATCGATGGTAGATACGAAGTGCGCGGGCTCGGTCACGAAGGCGGTGTCTTCGGGCCTCGTGCTCTGTGTCAGCAGTTTTCCTTCGTAGCAACTGGGTCGACGATGACGACGATGACGCACGTGTTGTGCCTCGTGCCTTTGTGTCAGCGCTTTCCTTAATAGTGATGCGCGTAACACGGAAAGTGTTACGCGCATCACTATTAAGGAAAGCGCTGCCTCAGATCGACGACTATTTCGTCGTGAGTTTAGATTGATCTTGAGATGCTGGCTGATTCTGGCGGGTTTCAGATGTTTCAGCCTCGGCGTACGTGGCTTCATCTGGAGTTGTCATCTGCTTCTTCTTCTGTACCCTGCAGTATGAATGAGGCAAGTAGTGTACCATAAAATGCGATTTTCGTATGGTAAATAGTTGAGGCTGGTTCAATGTGGATTGGCTTCTGTGAGTCTATTCTGTCTTCAATATCGTGCAGCTTCTTTAAGTTAATAGCATTGATTTGAAGGGGTGGCATGGTTGATCCTTCGATGTCATCTGGCACGTTGCTTATCTTCATGGGTTGTCCTCCAACGTGGTCTTTAATGTTGAGGATGGTAAATTCTTCTGTTCGCAGCTTGCAATTATGGGGAATAGTGGCTAGGAAGCTTCCGGCCAGAGTTATGAATTCTTCTTGTTCGCAGATCAACTGGGCTTGTGCTGGTTTCGGGAACACGACGGCGTAGCGGCGGTCGTCTAACTTTTCCATTGCGGGCTTCGTCATGCTAATGGGGAAGGCAACTGTCAAAATGGTGCTGTCGTAGCTAGTTCCCAACGCAAGCTAATAATACAAGGCGTGATGTGGTTTTATTTTATTTTACCGAAAATTGACGCGTTATTGTGTTCATGGACACGCTTTAATCTAGATTTAGCTGTAGGTCCCTTTTTCTTGGAAGTGTAAATTGGCCAGGAATGTGTCTTGGTTGTATCTGGGTGCGAGTTTAGATCTACTTGCAGAGGGATTACTAATGAATATTTGTTGGTCGGGCTCATAATCGACCTCATCCTCACGGGTTTTATTACGACTCTCTATGAGCGCTGTTCGATTAGCGAGAGACGTCTCATTGATTAGTTGGTATACTTTTTGCATGCGTTCCCTATGTGTTTCGTTATATTGTTGTAGTAAGTGTCCGGTCAGATCTATGTCAATCGGGTCTCATGGGTCGGTGTGCCCTAATAAAAGGTCGTATGGTTTACATCGTGTGAAGGAATGGATCGAACTATTGTACGCTATGATAGCATATGGCATCAGATGTACGACTGGCTCATCTTTGTATTTTAGTTTCAAAATACGAAGGTGTTCCAATATAGTAGAGTGGAAGCGTTCAATATTACCGTTCGCGTTTGGTGAATATGTTAGTGTTTGATGATGGATTATTTTATGCACCTTGCAGAACTCGGAGAACGTCTGGTTGGTAAATTCGGTCCCCTGATCTGTTACAATGGTTAGTGGTAGGCCATGATGCGTGCTGAAGGTTAGTAAAGCTTGTATAATACTAACTGCAGTCCCATCTCGAAGAAGGTAAGCTTGACCATACTTTGAGAAGGCGTCTATGAATGTTACGTATCTTTCATTCTGTGCTGAGAAGCTATCCATATGTACTATTTCAAACGGTCTGGTGGCGGGGGGTGCTATATTAAACTTTTGTTTTATGGGGCTCCTATCGTACTTTGCTTGCCCACATACTGTGCAGTCATTTATGAATTTGATTATGTGCTCTCGCATCTTAGGCCAGTAATATTTGATAGACAAAGCTAGGAAGCACTCGTTAATGCCACGGTGGTTGGTCTTGCCTTCGTGGTAGTGACGAATAATTTCCTGTTGTCTAAGGTATTCTTTTACGTTTTCGATTTCCATTTTTTCCAATACCAATTTCATAGATGATCTTATAACATATTTTTGGATCAAAGGAATTATGTTGTACATTGCAAGGGGTGGATTTATCAAAAGGGCAGTTTTGATTTTAGGGTTGACGTATTCCTTATTGGCGTTAACCAAATCCTCTTCTAATTTCGATTCAGATAGTTGAACGGATGTTCGAGTGTGGGAATCAAATGGCTTAGTTGCCGTAGTTCGTTTTTTAAAGTCACCTACAACGGTCAAGCACAGCTGTCGGTGAAATTTGTTTAGTGGTTCGTCGGTGATGGGTATTTCGAGTATAGGGTTTTCTTCAGAGGTATGTGATGTCAGGATGTTAGAGTTGCCTAGGGATGGTGGTCTGTCAGTTGCGTTTGCAATCATCGAACTAACCTCCTCGTTATAGATCTCAACGCGAGAGAGGGCATCGGCATTGGTATTATGTTTGTCCTTTTTGTAGATGACGGTAAAATCATATTCACTTAATTTTAACCGCCACCTGGTTCTTTCCTTAAGGCTCATGACCCACTGCAATGGTTTGTGGTCTGTTACTATTTTGAACTTGCGTCCAAAAAGGTAAGGCCGAAAGTATTTTGTAGCCCATACAATTGCTAATAATTCTTTCTCTATTGTGCTGTACTATTAACTTCACTTTCATTAAGTGTTCGTGAAGCGAAAGCTACGGGTCTGTCTGAGCCAATAGATCCTTGTGAGAGTACCGCGCCGATTGCGAAATTGGAAGCATCTGTGGTTAAGATGAATTCTTTGTCAAAGTCAGGATATTTAAGTATGGGGTCGTTGGTCAGTAGAGTCTTACACTTCTCGAAACAATTAATATAATTTGAATCTAAAGTTACTTTCCTTCCTTTCTTTAAGCATTGTGTCAGGGGTTTGGTTATACGGGAAAAATCTGGAATTAACTGAGTAGCTGAGGAGTCCGAGAAACTGTTTAATTTCTTTAGATGTTTTAGGTATAGGATAATTTTGAATAGCTGTGATTTTTTTTGTGTTAGGCTTTATTCCTTCGGTACTGATGACATGACCTAGGTACGCGGTCTCGAGTTTTAAGAATTCTGATTTATCTAACTGGATTTTGAAGTTAGATTCCCTTAACCTTTGCAACACCTTCTCTAAGTTGTTCATGTGTTCCTGGAGATAGGTGTTGAATACGATTATATCGTCGATATATACGAGACATATAACATTTTGGAGTCCTTTGAGTACATTATCCATTACTCGATGGAATGTGGAGGGGGAGTTCTTAAGTCCCATGGGCATTCTCAAAAATTCGAAGTGCCCGTGTTCAACATTAAAAGCGGTCTTTGGAATGTCACTGGGATTCATCTCCACTTGGTAAAATCCTTATGCTAAATCAAGAGTGCTGAAATATTGGCACTTGCCTAGTTTGTCTAGGACGTCGGTAATATTCGGGATGGGGTATTTGTCATCAATCGTTTTTTCATTTAGCTTCCGGAAGTCAATTACTAGTCGCCATTTCAGCTTTCCAGAGGAGTCAACCTTCTTTGGGACGACCCAAATCGGTGAGCTCCACGCAAATTCGGACGGCCTAATGATTCCCTGATCTAACATTTTCTCTGTTTGATCACTTACTTCCTGACGGTGTATAAATGGGTACCTGTAACTGTTAGTGTAAGTCGGGATTTCATCTGTAGTTTTAATACTGTGCTTTACTTTGTTGGTAAAGGTTAATGGCTCGCCTTCAATGTAAAAGACGTCGGCGTACTTTGTTCATAGTGCCAATAAGTTCGCCTTTTCCTCCTCGTTTAAGTGATCGGTGCGTATCCGGGATGTAACATCTTTAGCGCGAGGTGACATTTGTTCAGTGCCTTCAATGTTGAATATCGTTGCCTGAGTGACCTGGTCCAGTGAAAATATTATATCGTTTGTGTTTGGGTTAGTTACTTCAACCATACCGCGGCTATTAGAAACAGTGGTCAGGCATTCGGAAATAATGCAATTGCAAATAATCTGTTCCCTTACCAAAACCTCACCATCCGGTGCATTAACAGGTAACCGTATTAACTTAGAACTTTTTGCGGGTACGATTTCCTCGTAGAGATTTAAATTTCGAGAGTTATAAATTTGTATAGGATTCATTGCGAACTTAGTTATCAATGCAAGATCTTTTAAATCCAAATTAGCCTGCCATTTGGTAAGTAAATCCATTCCTATCACACCATCGAAATGATCGTGGAATCTGTATATGAATAATTTAATTGGTTCTATGTCGCCAAATTCGGGAAAGCAGGATAGGTTGATAGAGTAATCACTCCTGCTTGTGGCATGAACGTTAGTAACCTCAAATGGATCATAGTTAAGAGGTATGTGCGGGAAATAATTCTGGACTGCTTCTGGACTTATAAAATTAAATGATTGGTTTGCACCAGTATCTATTAGAAAGTAAAGTGTAGGGTTATGGATACAAACATACGGTAATTGCCTTTGGGTTTGCAGATTTAATTCTATCCTAAGCTGTTTGACTTCGGATCTTTCTGAAAATCCTGACTAGTCGAGGGTTGCTGGTGGTCCACAGTACCATTTTTTTTTTTGTTCCCGGGGTGGAAAATCCTCATGGATGTCCTCCGCCCTGGGGCGGGCGTCATGGGTCTGTCAGACTCTTACTGACTAAAAACCACCCCGGTGTTCCATCTCACACCTACGCCGGGGTCGCGGGAACACATTATTCTTCCACAACCCCGGCTGGTGCCGGCCCGCTTGCGCGGGCCCCGTCTCGGGCGGGGGGAGTGAGGTGTACTCCCCCCGCAACGTCTGTGAGCGGCGCACGCGGAACACTACGCGCGCCGCCTTCTCGGGTCCTGATGTTGGGGAGCGACGGATGTCCCCGAATCCGTCGCCCCTGGACCCATTTAGGGGGGCCGGAAGAGGGCGTTGTCCGCCCTCCTCCGACGCCCGGTGCGTCTGCTGCGGGCCGGGCTGAGAGTCGAGATCTCTCTCTCCCTTTCCGCAGCCTCCTTCTGCGAGATGACCGTTTCGCAAAAGGAGACCACTGCGTCCCAAGACTCTGCGCCACCGACCATCGCGTTAACGACGGCCGGCAGCGACAGGTCGTTGCCTACTTCGGTGATGAGGGCACGGCGCGGCTCCTCCCAAGCGGCACACTCTGCCAGCGTGTGCCACGCCGTGTCCTCCCGGCACTCGACGCAGTGGTGACACCGGGCGTCCGGCTCCCTGTTTATGCGACACAGGTACTTCCCGAAGCAACCATGCCCCGAGAGCACCTGCGTCGCCCGAAACGTCAGGGAGCCGTGCCTTCTCCCGAGCCAGCGGTCGAGCACTGGCCGGATCGCCTCGATGGTGCTGAGGCCGGCGGTAGGGCGTGACAGCCTCACCCGCCATTCCGCCACCAGGACCTCGCGGAGCTGCAACCGACGCTGCTCGACATGTTGCTGCATCGGTCGCTCGCCCCGCTCCCGCGCTGCCTCGAGCCACCGGTACAGTGACGCGAGCACCTTCGCCTCCAGGTCCGAGGGCGGTGATCCGGCCAGTGCACAACCCGCCTCGAAGGAGATCGTGCGATACCCCCGAATGACTCTGACGGCCATCGCCCGCTGCGGCTTGCGCAGGACAGCTATGCTGCCGGCCGTCAGGTCAGACGCCCAGATCGGCGCTCCGTAGAGCGCCATGGATCGCACGATCCCCATATAGAGCCACCTACAGGCGGCGCTCGGGCCCCCCGGATTGGGAAGCAGCGTTGCCAGCGCCCCGGCCGCGCCCAACAACTTTGGCGCCAGCCGCCGGAAGTGGGGTCCGAAGTCCCACCGGCTGTCGAGCACCAATCCCAGATCTTGCATGGTGGGCTCGACAGCGATCCGGACCCCCCCGACCACAATGTGTGATCCGGCCGGCGGCGCCCGCCGGGGGCCATGAAACACCATGGCCTCCGACTTGTTGAGGGCCACCTCCAGGCCGAGGCGCCGTATGCGGCTCACCGTGAGTGAGACCGCCGCCAACGCGAGCAACGCTGCCTCCCTGTGCGAACTCCCCCGGGCCGTGACCAGCGTGTCGTCCGCGTAACACGTCAGGTCCGCGCCCGGCGGGAGCTCGCCCCTCAGCACCCAGTCGTACCCGATGTTCCACAGGAGCGGTCCCACGACCGATCCCTGTGGAAAACCGCACGACACTTGGTGCTGGTTTCCGCCATCACGTCCCATGTAGGTGACACACCTCCCCGCCAGATAAGCCCCAACGATGCGGCGGAGGTAGAGAGGCACCCGATGATAACGCAGTGCCTCCCGTATGCAGCTCCAGGGCAGGGTGTTGAAGGCGTTGGAGTTGTCCAAGGACACCGCCACCACCACCCCGCCCCGGGACACTGTTTCCTCCGCCAGGACTCTCACCCTCGACACAGCGTGGATGGTAGAGCGCCCATGCCGAAAGCCGAACTGGCTCTCGTCCAGGTCCGGCCCTTCTCTGAACAAGTGGCCGACGAGGCGGGCTGCGAGTATGCGCTCGAACAGCTTGCCCACCGCGTCGAGCAGCACTATGGGCCGTGGTCCACAGTGCCTTTTTTTTTTTTTTTTTTTTTGTTCCCGGGGTGGAAAATCCTCATGGATGTCCTCCGCCCTGGGGCGGGCGGAGGGGTCTGTCAGACTCTTACTGACTAAAAACCACCCCGGTGTTCCTTCTCGCACCTACGCCGGGGTCGCGGGAACACATTATTCTTCCACAACCCCGGCTGGTGCCGGCCCGCTTGCGCGGGCCCCGTCTCGGGCGGGGGGAGTGAGGTGTACTCCCCCCGCAACGTCTGTGAGCGGCGCACGTGGAACACTACGCGCGCCGCCTTCTCGGGTCCTGATGTTGGGGGGCGACGGATGTCCCCGAATCCGTCGCCCCTGGACCCATTTAGGGGGGCCGGAAGAGGGCGTTGTCCGCCCTCCTCCGACGCCCGGTGCGTCTGCTGCGGGCCGGGTCGAGAGTCGAGATCTCTCTCTCCCTTTCCGCAGCCTCCTTCTGCGAGATGACCGTTTCGCAAAAAGAGACCACTGCGTCCCAGGTCTCTGCGCCGCCGACCATCGCGTTCACGACGGCCGGCAGCGACAGGTCATTGCCTACTTCAGTTATGAGGGCACGGCGCGGCTCCTCCCAAGCGGCACACTCTGCCAGCGTGTGCCACGCCGTGTCCTCCCGGCAGTCGACGCAGTGGTGACACCGGGCGTCCGGCTCCCTGTTTATGCGACACAGGTACTTCCCGAAGCAACCATGCCCCGAGAGCACCTGCGTCGCCCGAAACGACAGGGAGCCGTGCCTTCTCCCGAGCCAGCGGTCGAGCACTGGCCGGATCGCCTCGATGGTGCTGAGGCCGGCGGTAGGGCGTGAAAGCCTCACCCGCCATTCCGCCACCAGGACCTCGCGGAGCTGCAACCGATGCTGCTCGATATGTTGCTGCATCGGTCGCTCGCCCCGCTCCCGCGCTGCCTCGCGCCACCGGTACAGTGACGCGAGCACCTTCGCCTCCAGGTCCCAGGGCGGTGATCCGGCCAGTGCACAACCCGCCTCGAAGGAGATCGTGCGATACCCCCGAATGACTCTGACGGCCATCGCCCGCTGCGGCTTGCGCAGGACAGCTATGCTGCCGGCCGTCAGGTCAGACGCCCAGATCGGCGCTCCGTAGAGCGCCATGGATCGCACGATCCCCATATAGAGCCGCCTACAGGCGGCGCTCGGGCCCCTCAGATTGGGAAGCAGCGTTGCCAGCGCCCCGGCCGCGCCCAACAACTTGGGCGCCAGCCGCCGGAAGTGGGGTCCGAAGTCCCACCGGCTGTCGAGCACCAATCCCAGATATTTCATGGTGGGCTCGACAGCGATCCGGACCCCCCCGACCACAATGTGTGATCCGGCCGGCGGCGCCCGCCGGGGGCCATGAAACACCATGGCCTCCGACTTGTTGAGGGCCACCTCCAGGCCGAGGCGCCGTATGCGGCTCACCGTGAGTGAGACCGCCGCCGTCGCGAGCAACGCTGCCTCCCTGTGCGAACTCCCCCGGGCCGTGACCAGCGTGTCGTCCGCGTAACACGTCAGGTCCGCGCCCGGCGGGAGCTCGCCCCTCAGCACCCAGTCGTACCCGATGTTCCACAGGAGCGGTCCCACGACCGATCCCTGTGGAACACCGCACGACACTTGGCGCTGGTTTCCGCCATCTCGTCCCATGTAGGTGACACACCTCCCCGCCAGATAAGCCCCAACGATGCGGCGGAGGTAGAGAGGCACCCGATGATAACGTAGTGCCTCCCGTATGCAGCTCCAGGGCAGGGTGTTGAAGGCGTTGGAGATGTCCAAGGACACCGCCACCACCACCCCGCCCCGGGACACTGTTTCCTCCGCCAGGACTCTCACCCTCGACACAGCGTGGATGGTAGAGCGCCCATGCCGAAAGCCGAACTGGCTCTCGTCCAGGTCCGGCCCCTCTCTGCACAAGTGGCCGACGAGGCGGGCTGCGAGTATGCGCTCGAACAGCTTGCCCACCTCGTCGAGCAGCACTATGGGCCGGTACGCAGACGGCGAGTCGGCAGGGCGCCCCGCCTTCCTGAGCAGGACCAGACGTCCAATCTTCCACAGACTGGGAAACTGGCCCCGCTCAAGGCACGCTGTGTAGAGTCCTCTCAGTTGGGGCTCCAACTCCTTCAGAGAGAGGGCCAAAGCTAGGCCGTGAATTCCGTCGGGCCCCGGAGCCACGTTCTTGGCCCGGAGCCGCATCACGGCCGCCCTCATCTCTGCCTGTGTCACCTCTGGGACGCTGATGGCGTTCTCCTCGTCCTCCTCTTCAGACTCTGCGGCTGCGGGCAAAGCCATCGGCGGCGGAACATGCTCCGCTCTCACCGGGAAGAGGGCTGCTACAACTTCCTCCAGCAGCTCGGGTTGGAGACTCTCCGTAAGTGGGGGCGCCGCGGCTCGAAGTTGCCCTCGAACCGCTTTATACGGGCGCCCCCACGGATCCCCGTCCAGAGAATCCAACATCCTCTCCCGGGATCGCGTCCTCGCCTCGTCGATGGCCAGCCACAGAGTCTGCTTTGCCGCGCGGTACACCTCGTACAGCGCGGCCTCCTCCTCGGGTACCCGACGACGTCTCCTCCGGTAGCGGGTGTACCGGCGTCTCACCGCCACGCATGCGACGCGCAGCTGCGCGATCTCGGCGGACCACCAGTACACCTGGCGCCTTGCACACTGTGCGTGGGCGCGGGGCATGGACGCGTCGCATATCTGCGTCATTGCCCCGCGGAACCACAGCGCCTCCAGCTCGACGTCATCGGGTCCGGTCGTTGCCGACCCCCGGAACCAGGCCTGAGCAATGGCTGCCTCCTCGAGAAGCTCCCTGTCGATGCGCTTACGCGCCCAGCGCGGGCCGTCCGAACGCGGGACTGATGTCCTGCGGCCGCCAGCGGTCTGGGCGGAGACGTCGAATCGGATATATCGGTGATCCGACAACGTCTCCACCTCCGCGGCGACACGCCAGTCGCGGACACGGCTCGCGACAGCAGGGCTTGCGAACGACACGTCCACTATGGGTGGTCCACAGTACCTGACTTGTCCTTATCGTTAGTCCCCTCAGTCTGTTGCGGTGTGACGTGGTCGTAAGTACAGTCGTTGAAATAAAAGTCATCATTGTAGTAGTCGCCATAGATATAGTTTCAATGTAAGAGTAGTCAGCTAAGTCGGGGTAACAATAGTCCTGCCCATAATTTGAACACTCGTTTATATTAACATCGCGGGTTTTAATATAGTTGGAAGGTGGTGGATTGCCCTGTTGTTCCCAATTCCACCTGTTAGTGGCGGGCAAAGGCCTAGATACAAAGTGGCTAACGCCGCTCATCGGCC
This sequence comes from Dasypolia templi, assembly GCA_963555695.1. NCBI lineage: Eukaryota > Metazoa > Arthropoda > Insecta > Lepidoptera > Noctuidae > Dasypolia > Dasypolia templi. The sequence goes on from OY743164.1 coordinate 10,783,596, forward strand.
TGGGGCCGTTATTCGGCGGATTAGGATTCCTTGGGGGAATTCTGAATCCAGAATCACCCTGATTGTTATTATGCAGTTGTGTGCCAAATATTTGTTGCGTACGGGTCGGGCCACGTTTTTGCATGTTAGATGGATTAAACGGCATTCTAAATTGGTTCTGAGACGGCAAAGGCCGTAACATAAATTGTGATCCCTGCGGTCGGAACGGACCGGGCATGTTAAAAGGATTAAAGGTCTAAATGGAACAAGCATATTATTGGGATGGACTGGCATTTTATGATTAGTTTCGTTGGTGGCATTCGGGCCGAAGATTTTTATCTGGCAAGTTGTCGTTTCTGCTCTGCAAATACATGGTGTTAGTCTCCTCGTGCACAAACTCTAGAGCCTTCTCAATAGTATCTGGTCTCATACAACTAATACGCGCACCTAAAGGATCTTTCAAACCGCGGAGATAGGCCTGCAAAGTCAGTTTACGATATAGGTCGCGTTTGGCCGAAATGGTTCATTCCAAGGTATCATGCAAAGAAACATATGTCATGACGGTGCTGAAAAGATTCTGGCAGCGCTCGTAAAATTCCTGCGGCGAGCCGTATCCTTGTGTAAGTAAAGCCAAATCGTTATAGAGAGCGGTCTCATCTCGCTGGTCGTCAAAGTTATTAATAAGAGCACTACGTATGCCTACCCAATCGTTGGGTATACCGTTAGCGTTAATCAGACGGGCGGTAGGCCCTGTAACTTTATTTAATATGCCGTTTTAACAGCGCCAATTGATTAATATTCGGCTGCCCCTCTTGAATGAACTGAAGTACTAACTGGTCACACAATTTGACGAACCTGGTAAGTACATTTGGGTTCCCATCAAAATCGGGAACTAAGCGTAAATATGAAGTAAATCGGCTTTTCTTTTGATAAAAAATATATAAAAGGTTTATTATTGCGACATGCCTCGAAGTCGGAGGTCATCAAAAATAGCTAGCGAAATTCATGAAAAAAAACATCGAGTGATAGATAGTGATAAGTTAAATACTCGTACCTACACGGCCTAGGATTTTTCATTTGTTTATCCTACTGCAGTGCGGAACAAACAAGGTAAGTTAAAGTGCTTTAATATGTACCTACTACGAGTAGTATACATAGGTATTTATTTAGGTCTTACTTGTACCTAACCTTTGAACAACGAACTAATTTATTATTTTATTTATTTATTCCGTTTGATTGCCTAATCTAAGTACCGCGACGTTGATTGATGTGTCATATCCATACTTATATTATAAATGCGAAAGTAACTCTGTCTGTCTTTATGTATGTCTGTCTGTCTGTCTGTGTGTGTGTTACGCTTTCACGGCTCAACCGCTGAACCAATTTGGATGAATTTTGGTATGGAGATAATAGGATAGCTTGAGTCCTGGGGAAGGACATAGGCTACTTTTTATCCCGGAAAAGTGCACAGATCCCGGGGGAATCGCGATATACGAACTCCTCGCGGACGAAGTCGCGGGCAGAAGCTAGTAATAAATAATACTTAGTCCAAGTTGCAACTATTTCTCTGGGCCTATATTAATTTACATTGTTAGTTCTTTTAGGTGCCTATACTTAGTTTATTATTTATTTTAGATGTCTGATGGCGATGGAAAAAAGAAACTTTCTGGTGCACAGAGTCGAAAAAGAAAGCTGTAGAAGGAAGTGTCTCTGAAAAAGAATACAAGTTCTATTTTTAAAAAAATGTTCGACCCGGTCCATCCTCGGACGAACACCTGGAGACAGAGACATATGAAAACCAAGATAATTCTACAGCAGAACTCGTCACTTCTACGTCACCGCCGCCGCCGCTGCTGTCTTTGTTGTCCGTAGTTGAAGAAGACGAAGAACCTCCTAGTGCCGAAGCGTCCCCGGAGAATATACTTCGAGAAGATATAATGAATGATCTCGTGTTATGGCCACAGGTGTTATCCGATAAACAGAGAATATTTTTGATGAAGCGTGGGCCAGTACAGGTAAAAGTGGGTTCATATCCTTCGAATAGTTCGAAAAGATCTTTTTTCAAATTTTTATAATACTAAAAAGATGTTAAAATAATGAAACCGTTTTAAGAAACTGGCTGGTTTACCCTAAGTCAACTGATTTTGTTTATTGTTTTATTGTAAACTTTTTCATGCTCATGCGACTCCGACTCCTCGAATGGGTTACAAAGATTGGCAGCATTTGTCTACTGCTATAGAACGTCATGAAAAGAGCTTAGGGCACCTATCATGTCTTAAGAAACATTACATTGAAAACTGTTATTTTAAAAGAAAAGTCGTTAGATTTCTTGCACCAAAATGAAATTGACCAGGAAAAAAACGTTGGGTTGCAGTACTCGAACGAATAATCAACATAATTCATTTTGTTAGCGAGGCAATATCTGGCTTTTCGGGGAAGATCTAAAAAAATTAACGATTATGATAATGGTAATTTTTTAAAGCTGGTTGAATATACCTCTAACATTGATTATGTGCTTGCGGAACATTATCTTGGCCATAATATACAGAATGAAATAATACAATTATTGGGAGAAAGAATAAAAAAAGCTATTGTTTTGGAATTGATACAATCTAAACATATTCCCATTATTTTAGATTGTACTCCAGACATTGTTGCACACGAATAACAAATATCGGTTGTCGTACGGTACGTTCTTTTAAATGCAAGCAACAACAAGGCTGAAGTAAAAGAACACTTTCTGGTTTTTTTTCCTATTACAGACACTACTGGCCTGGGCTTAACTCAATTTTTGTTAGATTGTTTAATGTCAAACGAAATTGACATACCTACAAGATATGCGTGGTCAAGGTTATGATAATGGTGCAAACATGAAAGCGAAAAATATAGGTCTACAAAAACGAATTTCAGATTTAAACCCGCGCGCATTTTATGTACCTTGTGTGGCACAAAGCCTAAATTTGGTAGTGAAAGACGCTGCTAAAAGTTCATTAGAAATTGTCAATTTCTTTTCAATTGTGCAGGAAGTGTTTTGTTTTTTTTTTGCGTCAACAGCACGTTGGCAAATACTTGCTAAAGAAGTGTAAATCTAAAACCACTCTCTCAAAAAACAAATACTCGATGGGAGAACAGGGTTGAAGCAGTAAAAGCTTTACATTTTGAACTGGGAAAAGTGTATGATGTCTTGTTTACTATATGTAGGATCAGGAGTACCGAGAGGTATTTCGTCAGGGTTTGGAGTTCCCATTTTATTGGGATAAACAATACTGTATAAACAATTACAGGGTTTTTATTCAATTACACTATTACAATTGAAACAATACAATTAACCGAACAGACTTTTTCAGGTCTCAGTTCGTATAGTGGCCAAGCCACCCAACGACAAAGTGTATCGCTCGCTATCAGCAAGCCAATACAGCTATGTCAATATACAGCAGCGCTGTACCAGGTAAACCGACAGTTTTGTCGGGAGCAGGGGAGCTCTGTATTGAGTCGAATCCGAAGATCGACTGCCTCGCACACAGAGGGCACGCTATTTTATAAGACGATGCCCCCACCTTGCAATCCCTCCACAACAACTCTGTCCGATGACGCACGGAAGTACGTCACGTGTTTACTTGATACAAAACACTAAAATGTGCTAAATCTTATAAGACTTACATTATAAAGTAATCAAATAATACAAGAATAATTGTCGTAAACAAACAATGATAAATTAACAAAGTAAATATGACTATAAAATTAAAGTAACATTGTTATCAATCGTTTTGAACAAAACCATCGGTTACAATTATTGAAATAAGTTGCCAAGAATCAATTAGTGCGTACACAGAGCACTTCATAAATTATGTGTCGATTTATTAGACAATAGTTAATAATAAAAATCACTTGTAATTGTTATCCATCTCCGACATAAATATTCCGATAGGAGCAAAGATGCAGAGTCAAGAAATATGGCAAATTCATTACTGGCAAAAATTAAGTCGTTTAAATTCATCTGTTAAAATGCATCTTGCTTAAAATTTCAAACCAAACAGTACCCTAATTGCATAATACAAAACCAATCGGAATCTGAATCGTTTTGAAACAGATTGTTAACCCATTGCTTCATAAGTTCGATAAAAATTCTGCTCAACAATGTACAAAACGCAATGAATGTTGTTGAACTGTCAAAATCAAACGGATTAATTGTAATCGTTTACGAAAATGTGTTACGCAATTAGGGTGCTGGTTTGAAATTTTAAGCAAGATAAATATAGTTAGCAAGGCCCTTCAAAAGTCAGACGTTGTATTGTGAGAAGCGGTGAAAAGGATTGATAATGCAAAAATAAGTTTGTCTGAATTCCGTAATGATTCCGCTTTTGAGGAGCTCCATAACAGGGCGAAAACTGTAGCGGAAGAAGTCGAGGCAATAGTAGAATTTCCCACACCTGCACGCCCTCGCGCTCGTAAAGTTTAGAAAAGGTCAATGTATTAAGTACTTTTTAGTTAGCAACATTATTACATATATTATAATGATGAAAAGTAAATAGTTGTCATTGTTCAATTGTTAATGGAGCCTTGGAATGGTCGTGTTAATAAAAGTATTTTAGTCTGTAAAACCTGTTGTTTTGCTTCAACTTTATCAGGTTATGGGCCCAGACACATAATCCTGTATCTCTGAGCAAAACAAAGGGCCGGATACTGCTTTCGTCGAAAAATACTGTTGGCATCTTCGCGGAATACGCGTGAGGTTTGGCTAGCAGGAAGGAAAATTACTTGATTCGTCAAGGACAGGACGAGCAGGAAGTAAGCACGACGATGGAGGACAACTTAAGAACTCCTGGTTTGCATATAAAGCTGGAGGGAGTATCAAATTGGAATGTGTGGAAATTTCAATCTGTCATTCTATTACGGAGTCAAGATTTACTAGATGTGGTAGAAGGGAAAAGTGTAAAGCCGGAGGCGGCGGCTGTTAAGGAAACATGGGAGAAAAAAGACGCAAGAGCCCAGACATGGCTTGTGACAAGAATGTCAGAAAACGCGATGATGCATATTATAACTTGTACTACGTCCGCGGAGATGTGGAGGAAACTGGCTAGTGTCTATGAACAAAAGTCTGAAACTAGCATACATATCGTACAACAACGTTTCTTCCAATATAAGTACGAGGAAGGCGCAGAAATGTCTGTATTTTTGTCTAAAATTGAAGAATTGAAAAACCAGTTAAAACAGATGGGAGAAGATATTTCAGAAAAATTCGTCATCACAAAGGTTTTGATGTCGCTTCCAGAATGTTACAAACATTTTGTGTCCGCGTGGGAGTCAGCGCCGGATGATAAACAAACATACGATAATCTCGTCGCTAGACTACTGATAGAACAGGAACGATTAAAAGAAAGAGGGGAGGTGTCCCGGCAATCATCAGCTTTTGTTGCTAACAAAATAGATAAGAGTAACGTAAAATGTTTCAAGTGCAACAAAATGGGACATTATCAAAGCGAGTGTCGGAGTAATATAAACAACCGTAATGCCAGCTCGACAGGTTCAGCTAGTGACAACAAATCTGGTAAAAAGTGTTTTTACTGCAACAAATCGGGACATGTTAAAAGCGAGTGTTGGTTTAGAAAAAATAAGGACAGAAACAGTAACGCGTTCGTGATAGCAAGTTCAAGTGGACATTTTCAACAATCACAGTGGTTAGTGGATACCGGCGCAAGCCAACATATGTGCTGTGAACGAAATTTATTCACCACATATTCTGCACTGTCAAATAAATCAGTGATTGTCGGTAATGGGAACGCAATTAGTGCACATGGTTGTGGACAGGTGGCGGTACAGGTTTATAATAGCCGCGAATGGATAAACACGACCATAGACAATGTTTTGTACGTCCGGCACGTACAAAACATTGTCTATGGTCGTGTTTAAAAACAAATTTATTCTCTGTGAATTGTGCGACAGATAGAGGATATGTCATGGTGACAAACGAAAGTATGTGTAAGTTTTACAAACAAAACAAACTTTCTGCGGTGGCTAACCGTAACGGAGAAATGTACTATTTGGACGTACGTTATAAATGCGAGGTAGCAAACGTATCCCAAGTAAAATCTGTGTTAAAAGAGTGGCATGAAAAACTTGCACATCAAAATTTTGATCATGTGAAGAAAGTGTTGGAGAAAAATAACATTGAATTAAAGCAAACTCATGTGCCTCAGTGTGAAAGCTGCTTGGAAGGAAAGATACACCGGTTGCCTTTTAAGAAAAGTGAAACTGTAAGCACCAGAACGTGTGAAATAATACATGGGGATACCTGCGGACCCATGGAGGAAGAATCGATTGATGGGTCGAGATATTTTGTGATTCTCAAAGATGATCACTCAAACTTTAGAACTGTGTATTTCGTTAAAGCCAAACATGAAATCAAACACTGTCTGGAGGAGTTTCTAAATAAAGCAGAAAATATAACTGGAAACAAAGTCAAGACATTTAGAACTGACAATGGACTGGAATTCGTGAACCAAGAAGTGACAGAAATGTGTTCTAAACGAGGGATAATTCATCAAACAACTGTAACCTATACACCTGAACAGAATGGCAAAGCCGAAAGGGAAAATAGAACACTTGTTGAAGCAGCAAGGACAATGTTACATGCCAAAAACCTGCCCAAGAAACTATGGGCTGAAGCAGTAAACACTGCTGCTTTTGTTTTAAACAGGACAGGAAAAGGCAAAGAAGGAAAATCACCCTATGAAATGTGGACTAATAAAAGCTTTGACATTCATCAACTACAGGCTTTTGGTTCTCCAGTATATGTCCACATCCCAAAGGAAAAAAGAAGAAAGTGGGACAGGAAAGGTGAGAAAGGGTTGATGGTAGGATATGGTGAAAATGTTAAAGGGTATAGAATATTTTTCCCAGAAAATAATAGTGTTGAAGTAAAGAGGGATGTTGTTTTTATGAAGGCAAGTGAGCAAGAGGAAGAAAAGGAGCAGTTTGTTATGCTTGAGTATGACACTAAAGTTCCACAGGAAGGAAGTGAGAAGTCTAGTGTGGAATTTAAAGAGCAGCCCGGAGATAGTGAAGGTGAAGAACAGACCAGAGACTGTGAAGAAAGTAATTTATCCGCTGAGAGTGGAAAAACTTTATACCTGCCAAGTGATGAGGGATCTAGTGATGAAAAAGATGGTGATTTATCACCACGCCAGAAGAGCACACGTGTCAGGAAGCAGACCTCATTCTACACCTGTCATCACGTCTGTACAGAGGATGAACCTAAAACTTACTGTGAGGCAATGCAAAGGAAAGATGCAAGTAAGTGGCAAGAAGCTGTGGAAAGAGAACTAGAAACTCTAAAACAAAATAATACCTGGGATTTTTGTAAAGAAGGTGCTTCTGGAAAGACCGTAAGTAGTAAATGGGTATTTAAAATTAAAAATGCTGAAAGCAACATTCAATATAAAGCTAGATTAGTGGCCAGGGGCTTTGAACAGCATGATATGTTTGATTTGTGTGAGATTTATGCGCCAGTAGCTAAGTTATCTACTTTTAGGTTATTTGTGTCAGTAGCTACAAAGTTAAATTTACCTATTTATCAGATGGATGTGACGGGGGCTTTTTTATATGGGGATATAGATGAAGAGGTATATTTAGAATTGCCAGAAGGTGCCTATAGTGGGAAGAACAATATTGTTAAGTTAAATAAGTCTTTATATGGGTTAAAAAAGTCACCAAAATACTGGAATGATAAATTTAACTCTGTTATAATAAAACAAGGTTTTGAAAGGTCTCAAAGTGATTGTTGTTTGTATACTAAGCGTAACAGTGGTTCTAAAACATATGTTTTACTGTATGTTGATGATTTATTAATATTCGGAAATAACAAAACAGAAATATGTGACCTTAAGTCAATGTTGAATAATGAATTTAAAATGAAAGACTTGGGCTTAGTTTCAAATTACTTAGGTATAAGGGTGAAACAGGATTTAGAAAATGGAATTACTGAGTTGAGTCAAAAAGAATATCTTGAAAATGTTTTACAAAAATTTAAAATGCAGAATTGTAAAGAAATGTGTACCCCTATGGATCTGAATTTTAATGCTAAAATATTAGAAGAAAATCAAGATTTTGTAGTTGATAGGGACATTGAAAATAAATGTAGGAAGATAATAGGTTGTTTGTCTTATGCAGCATTAGGAACAAGACCAGACTTATGTGTTGCTTTGTCAATTTTAAGCAGACATCAGAATAAAGCAAACAATGTTTTGTTAGCAGCTTTAAAAAGAGTACTTAGATATGTTAAACACACTATTAATTATAAGTTAGTATTTAAATGTAATAGTGACATGTTAGTGGGATATTGTGATGCAAATTGGGGAGGAGATCTGATGGATAGAAAGTCCACCACAGGCTATTGTTTTATGTTTGCCAATTGTTTAATTTCCTGGTGCTCAAAGAAACAAGCTAGTGTAAGTCTGTCTTCGACAGAATCGGAGTACATAGCAATTAGTATGGCCTCGAGTGAAGCCTGTTGGCTTATAAATTTACTGAAAGATTTTAATATTGAAAATGTTTGTCCTGTTAAGATTAATTGTGACAACCAAAGTGCCATAGTGGTTGCTAACACTGATAATATTAAGCGCCTGAAACATGTTGATATAAGATTCCATTTCATTAAAGATTTGATTAAAAAAGGAATGTTGATTTTAAAATACTTAAAAACAGAAGATCAGGTTGCAGATATGTTTACAAAGGCGTTGAATAATAATTTGTTGTTGAGGTTTATAAATAAGTGTGGCCTATTTAAAAAGTAAGCCTTTTGGTTTGTGTTGTAGTATGTACCTATTACATTGAGGGGGGGTGTTAGAAAAGGTCAATGTATTAAGTACTTTTTAGTTAGCAACATTATTACATATATTATAATGATGAAAAGTAAATAGTTGTCATTGTTCAATTGTTAATGGAGCCTTAGAATGGTCGTGATAATAAAAGTATTTTAGTCTGTAAAACCTGTTGTTTTGCTTCAACTTTATCATAAATCGTTTTTTAATTATGAAGCGGAGGATGAATCGATAACAGACGCGAAAACACATTTTAAAGAAAATTTTTACTACTATTTGTTAGACACCGCAATTACTAAGTTCGACGAACGGTTCGAACTTTTTAATGAAAATAAAGTAATTTTTTCATTTCTTCAAAAATTTAAACACTGGAATGATTTGGACTCTGATACAAAAAAAAACACATTGCTCTAATTTAGAAAATAAACTTTGCCATGCTGGCTCTTCAGATGTGGAACAGTTCGAGCTCTATAATGAAATCGAATTATTACCGATGTTTATTGATGATTCCACTACGCCGTTGGATATTTTAAATTACTTGTTTACGAATAAATTAATTTCAGTGTTCCCAAATCTGTCCACAGCACTGAGGATATACCTGACACTTCCAGTGACGGGCGCACATAGCGAAAGGTAATTTTATAAACTAAAAATAATTAAAAACTACCTTAGATCAACATTGTCGCAAAGTAGATTGACAAATTTATCGTTAATAAGTATTGAACACGAAATCAAAATTGAAGTTAGTGACATTGTTAAAGATTTCGCTAATGTTTTGCATTGCTCGAAATGCTCGAAAAGTAACTTTTTTGTAAATAAATGTTTGTGTTTATATACATATTTGTGTGTACGAGCGTCCTGTTTGATAAGTAACTATAATAGTTTTTAAATTAAATATTTTTGAAAGAACTACAAAGTTGTGATTTTTTTATTCCTAAAACCCCTTCCTTCCAAAAAAAAACTTTTTGCTTCCCGACAGCGACATCATTTAAAATTGCACCATTTGCATCCGAATTTCCGTTTGAAAATATAACTGTTAGTATTTCCATTTTGACCCCGCTCCTACTACACTAGAGGTTGCACACGGGCGCCACAAGGGCTAGAGACGCCTCTGGCCCCCGGTTCGGATGGTATTACCAATAAGGTATACAAACTCCTTCCTGCCCCGCTAATAATGCTTATGACCGCCATCTTCCCACAAGCATAGAAAGAAGCCACCGTCATCGGTATCCCAAAGCCAGGCAAGCCAAAGTCTGAGCCCTCCAGCTACCGCCCTATTAGCTTACTCAATGTTCTCGGCAAAATCTACGAGAGGCTTATTTATAAGCGACTCAAAAACTACGCCGAAGCAAAGAGCCTCATATCCGACGAGCAGTTTGGTTTCCGAAGCCAACACTCGGGCACCCAACAAGTTCACCATTTCGTAGAGCACTTATGCGCTGGTCTGCAGCGTAACGCGACGACGCGTGTGCTATTCTTCGACATAGCGACAGCCTTCGACAAAGTCTGGCACAACGGCTTGATATACAAGCTATACCAACTAGGAGTGCCAGATCGTCTCGTGCTCATCTTACGAGACTTTTTGTCGAATCGCACCTTTCGTTATCGCATAGAGGGAGCACTCTCGTCCCCTCATCCTATTCGCGCCGGTGTCCGTCAGGGTTCCGTACTATCTCCTCTCGTCTTCACGCTGTTCACCAGCGATATCCCAAAAAGTAAAAAGGCTCAGTTGGCTCTCTTCGCCAACGACACTGCCGTTTACTATACCGGTCACTGTCCCAATGCTATAGCTCGTACTCTCCAAACCTCCGCAAACGTCTTAGGCGCTTGGTTCCGGAAATGGAGAATCGAGGTCAACCCCGATAAGAGTCAGGCGGTTCTCTTCTAGAGACGTCGTTGAGTCTCACCCCCCCTTCCCAGCCCGATCACTATGTACGGCAAGCCAATTCCTTGGGAGAAGCAAGCCAAATACCTAGGCGTGATCCTTGATCAAAACCTTACCTTTAAGGCTCATATTAAGGCGGTTCGCGCGCGCCTCCTTCGCTCTTAGCAGGCTCCACTTTGTACTGACAAAACTGTCACTTTAATGCAAGCTGCGCATCTATACCGCAGTCATCCGTCCCATCATGACCTATGCCTGCGCACGCTCACCCACGTCATCTCCATAAGATGCAGACTCTCCAGAACCGTTTCCTCAGAAAGGTCACGGGTGCCCCCTTCTATGTCCGTAATATAAATCCACTGCACTGGTTTATGGTAGGCATTTTAAGGTCGACCTTAAAATGCCTACCATAAACCAGTTCATGAAACGCTTATCGAAGCGTTTCTTTGACTGTGGCATCAAACACCCAAACCCCTTGATCTCAGCGGCCGCCGGCTACACTCCCTCCCGCGTTAGCAGTATTCGCCGACCAAGGCTTTAATCGCCCCCGACGACGCCACTACCATCCTCCAGGAGAGTAGTTAGGCCACCAGCACTTTACACAAGCGCAAAACCCGATCGCCGTCCTCGCCGCCGAGGACCGCCGCGACGCCTAGACCCACGCCCCGCCCGACCCTTGCTCCAGCCAGCCCGCGCCGCTGAACCTGTAGCTATAAATTCGTCCCTAAATCACTCAAATCCTGATCCAGCTAGTCCCTTGCTGCCCTCTTCCAGCGACGCCCTAAGCCGAGGTTCGTACCCCACAGGGGGTGCCCTTAGCGTGTAGTCGCTTAGTTTTTAGTTAGTATTAAGTTTAAGTCCTGGCTGGAGGCCTTAATTTATTAGGGCAACCACAGGCAAGTCCGTTTAAGCAGACGACAACCTCATAGGTTGACCTGCAAGATGCCATTCAATAAAAATGCTGAGAAATTACAAAATGCTGAGCTCCCTACGCGAGTTAATAGCGTAACCATACAATATCAGCATTTTATGCTGATATTGTATGGTTACGCTATTAACTCGTCTTGGGGACGCTGTACGCTGTCTGCATTGACCCACTGTGTTATAGTGATCAGTTGAGCTATCTGTAGATTGTTTGCAACAGTTTGCATTTGCCTCAGTTGTTTCAATTGTAAATAAGAATAATTAACAGGTTAAGTACCAAACAGTTTTTATCCGGCACAGCGCATCAGCATTGCCCCACTGTGTGATAGTGATCAATTGAGCTATCTGTAGATTGTTTGCAACATTTTGCAGTTGCCTCAGTTTTCAATTGTAAAACTTTACCAGTTTAGTATTGTTTTTTATTTAGGTTTCTTATTTTTTTATTTGCAGGATTACTGAGAGTTTTATGATGGCGGACACGAAAAAAAAATGCAGACAATACAGTTTGAACGACTTGAAGTTCGGATTTATAGCATCTCCATCAAATCAATACTTGCCGATGTGTCTCTTAAGTGAAAAAGTATTCAATAACGATGCCATGAAGCCTTCAAAAATGGATGACCATTTATCAAGAGTACATGCTGATAAAAAAGTAAGCACTTGTCATTTTTTCAAGCACTTAAAGAAAAACTAGACAAAAGGCCATCCATAAGATCGATGTTTGCGTCATCATCTATTAAAGACGATGATGGTTTACGAGCGTCCTATAATATATCTTTACTAATAGCGAAGTCGGGGAAACCCAACACAATTGGAGAGCAGCTCATCTTACCACCCATTGCGGAGGTATGGTACAAACCTTGTGGTATTTTGTTACACCAAAAACACATCTTATCTATTTATGTATTTAACACCTGAGGAGCTGTTGTGCACAGCAATTCTTTCTATGATTCAGTAGGTACTCAAAACTCAAAAACTCAAAACTCAAATCATTTATTTCAATTAAACCATTTACAGGCACTTTTGAATTGTCAAGGAGTCGGTCAGTCAGAAATATGAAGCTAGTTGCCCATTCCAAAGCGTAGTAGGTACCTATGGAGAAGAACGGGCAAGAAACTCCATGGACACTCTTTTAAATAATAATGTTTTTACATATATCTTAGTTACATCGATTAATGTTGTTCACTATAAGTGAGAACGATGTACAAAAAACCGTACACGTTAAAAGCGTCCAGAGTGCATCAAAACATAATTAAAAACAATCCAGCTAATAATTTATTAAAATAAGCCCTGGCAGCTAAGAGATGACCAGTCCCAACTGACGGCGCCCGTTCACGAACATGACGCATGGATCAGCACCATTCAGCTCAACCATTTTGAAGGGAGCTAAATGATCCGACACACGCGCCACCGTCAGCGAGACATTTGAGTGAGCATGACATACTATCAGCCGCCAAGGCACATTCAAGTCAATCTATGACATTACCCGGTAAATGGTAGCTCTATAGTACAAAGTACTCACATCTGTGCAATGCATCTATATAATAAAAAGGAGATTGAGTTTATATAATGCAAATAAATTCTTACTATCTTCAGCAGCTTCAACAGTGATTCGAATGTCAATTAATTAGTTGTGGTGTGGCGCAGGACCGGCATTAAGCCAGGCATTTTTATCAGTTATGTAGTCCTCCAACCTATAATATGCCTGCCTGAATAGTGTGCGTTTAACAAAGGATTTGAATTTTGTCTCATTCAGTTGAAGTATGTGGGGAGGTATTTTATTATAACATTTTAGACAGTACCCCATGAAAGATGAGTCTACTTTAGCCAGTCTGAAACCTGGTTGAACTAATAGGTCCCGATTTCTAGTACTATAATTATGTCTTTCACCTCTTTTACTGTAAAGATGTAAATTTTTTCTTACGTACATGATGTTTTCATAGATGTATTGACAAGGTACAGTCATGATGTTAATATCCTTAAACAATTCCCTTAGAGAATCGCGCCTGCGGAGATTATATATGGCTCTGATGGCTCTTTTCTGCAGAATAAAAATAGACTCGATGTCTGCAGCCCGTCCCCAAAGCAAAATACCGTAAGACATGATACTATGAAAGTAACTAAAATAGACCAGCCTCGCGGTATCTACATCAGTAAATTGACGGATTTTTCTGACAGCGTAAGCTGCTGAACTTAGCCGTCCTGCTAGAGATGTTAAATGAGGACCCCATTGTAGCCTTGAGTCGAGCGTGATCCCCAAGAAAACCGTTTTATCGACGAATTCTAGCTTCTCTTGATTCAATACTATCTCACAATCACTACTCTTGACGTTTGGTAAAGAAAATCTTATACACTTAGTTTTATTTCCATTTAGTACTAAATTATTAGCCGTGAACCAATTTTGGACCAGCAGTAGGGCGTTATTTACGTCGTCAAAATTTGAAGCACGTCTATCTACCTTAAAAATTAAGGAAGTATCGTCAGCAAATAACACCATTTGTGGTTGATTTATTAATAAATGGAGTAGGTCATTAATATATACTAAAAAGAGGAAAGGACCCAATATCGAGCCTTGTGGAACACCCATTTTTACCTTTAAACCAAGTGAATTGACACCATTTATTTGAACTTGCTGTTGTCTATCATTTAAATAAGATTTTATTAAACTAAGCGCAAGTTTTCCAAGTCCGTAATGCTCAAGTTTCAAAAGCAGGGTTTCGTGATCGACGCAATCAAATGCCTTGGAGAGGTCACAAAAGATTCCTATGGCGTCTTGAGCATCTTCCCACGCGTTAAAAATATGTTTTAATAAGGTAACACCAGCGTCGGTCGTACAACGCCCTTTGGTGAAACCATACTGTTGCTCGTGAAGGATTTTATTAGTATTAAAATGATTGAGCATCTGACTAAGCATTATCTTTTCAAAAACCTTGCTGAAAACCGGCAACACGGACACAGGTCTATAATTATTAGTGTCTTTACTGTCCCCGGATTTGAAAAGTGGTATTACCTTACTGTATTTCATTAGATCCGGGAAGACTCCTTGATCCACACACAAATTAAATATTAAGGCTAAGTAAGGTGCTATAGTTTCAATTATGGAGGTACAGACTTTAATAGACATTCCCCAAAGATCTTCGGTCAATTTGATCTTGATTTGCTTAAAAGATTTTATTACTGTTAAGGGGTTAATATGCTTAAAGTTAAATTCAATCGGGCAGGCAGAAATATTCGCCCTCATTAAATCAAAAGCACGCGAGGGCGAAGAATTTAAGATTTCAGTGGTTTTTAGTGGGACACTGGTAAAGAAATTCACAAATTCCTGAGCAACTTTTTTGTTATCGCAAATGAGACCACGTGACGTCTCCAGTGTGTAATCAGAATTTTGCTTTTTGATCCTGTTCGTTTCATTATTGATAATTTTCCAAACCGTCTTTATTTTATTGTCTGCTGATTTTACCTTGTTGCTAATGTATAAGGCTTTAGCAGCCTTACAAGTGTTCTTAAAAATTTTTGAGTAAGAAGCAACTAAAGAGTACTAAAGTCTTTATGAAAATTGTATGACACTCATTTAACTTACATTTGTTTATCCGATATTGTTGTATTGATGAAAAGCAAACCTTTAGCTACCTCTGTCTATTTTCCACATCCATTTATCTCATTTCATGTGATCTCATATTATTTTCCTTTTATTGAATGTTGTGACATTTTGTATCTAACATTGTCATCTGTCAGTTTTTATTTTTCTATGTTAAAGAGCTAAGAGGTCGTCTATTTTATTGTAAAGGTATCGTAAAACTAGTGTTAAGCCGGGTTCTCACTGTAAGCCATCTTTATAGTTCCTGGCCGATAACCAATTAAGAAGTATTTGGATTGAAAACTAAAAAAGTCACTTCTAGAACGATCGGCCAGAGGCTATATAAACCATCCGATACTTTTCACCAGGTTCTGTTCTTTTGATTCCGTCTTTTGACTCGGTCTTTTGGCTTCTTTAATTTTGCAATTTTTCTTACTCATCAGTTTATGTTTTTCTAAAAAGCTATTTAAATATAAACCTTTTCTAGAAGTTATTCTCAGTAAATTTATTATAAACATCTAGTGTGTGTAAATGTGTTGGACTCACTTGATCACCTCCGACCCTCCCACTTGCGTCCACGAGAGGAGTTCGAGACGGTTTGCATAGAAATAATAAACGTGGCGTGAGACACCGCCGCCGGAACAAACACCAACCGACGCGAGCTCCCTCGCAACGGGCTGCGGACTGATGGAGAGGCTGCTGCGAGCTCCCACTCGACGGACTGCGGGACGGAGGAGCGGCCGACGCGAGCTTATTTTATTCGTGAGCTGCTTCGCGACTGTGAGCACGGAGAGGCTGCTGCGAGCTTCAACCACAGACTGCGGGCCAGAGGAGCGGCCGACGCCTCGAGCTACTACCGACTAATCATTTCTAATCCTTAATATCTTTTTATACGTATTTTTATATTTTATATTCTAATAACTTAATTATAATAACTTGTAACCACGTTTAGCCAGTCGGCTAAACGTTACGTTACAACCTGCACATGATATTTTAAAGAGAATACCTTTGAGCAGTAACACCGTTCAGAGACCGAGATGGGACGCGATGTGGAAAACATTTTATGCAAGTTCTTACAGACCAACAGATTCTCTCTCCAGTTGGACGAGTCTACATTACCCGGCAATGAAGCTCGGTTGTTAGGATATGTTCGATATATCAAAGATGAAAATATGTGCCAAGAACTGCTTTTTGCTACATATATAGAGACTGATACCAGAGGAGAATCGATTTTTCAGGCCGTGGAACATTTTTTTACTGACAAAACTATTCCATGGAAGAAAATTGTTTCTGTTGCGACTGATGGTGCACCGTCTATGGTTGGTCGTCACTGTGGTTTTATAGCTCACTTAAAGCGACAACTGCCTGTGGTCATTCACTGCGTGATTCACAGGCAGCATTTAGTAGCAAAAAAGCTGAGTCCTAGATTGCATAAGTCTTTACAATATGTAATAAATACTATCAACAAGATTCGAAGTAATTCTTTGAACTCTCGGTTATTTGCTCAGCTACGTGAGGAAAACGACGAAGTCTTTACTCGACTACTTCTGCACACAGAAGTTCGCTGGCTATCAAGAGGCTCTTGCTTAGAATGATTTTCAGTCATTTTTGAATCTGTGTTGGAGTTTTTACAAGAAAAAGATCCGAATTTGAAAGAAAATCTGAACAATTGTAAAACAGATATTTATTACTTGACTGATATCTTTGGAATGTTCAACAAAGTTAATTTGCAGCTGCAGGTTGGCGATTAAAACAAAATCAATAATATCGGCCTTCGTGGGTAAACTAATCCTTTATAAAAATGGACATGGATTTTCTTTGGCCCAGCACGGACCAACACTTAATAATATTACAAAAAAAAACGTATAATATTTGAATTTCCATCATGGCTTTCGTTTCTCCGCATAACTCGGTGGGAAAATATAAATTTTAAAGAGTATATATTTTTTTGTTTTATTTTGATGTCCATCCGTGAGTTACTAATGTTGCAATTGTTTGAAATAAAATGGCAAGTAGTACATAATTGTTGTTCGAAACGGAAGTGATAACGGAACTAAAATTAAAAAAGACACAATTGATTTATCTCTGACATTAAAAATAAATAGATTAATTGGTTCTTCAAAGTAATGGAAAAACTAGCTTCTTCTTGAAGAGAAGAAGCTAGTTTTTCGTTTTTCATCGATAGGTATACACGAAGTAATAAATAAATGTTTTCAAAATAACGCACATTTCGATATAGTGATTGGTCCAATATACACATCCATCCGATACATACATCACACCTGTAATGCCTGAAGGGTTAGGCAGAGGTATACCTTCAGTACACCCACCGCATTTCGCCAGTTAGTTATGTGCAAATCCAGACTCCGGGATGCTACTGAGAAATTCAATAAAACATAACATAATTAATTAGCAAGTAATTATCTTTACAAGCAGATATTCAGTGCAGGACACATTATTGTATTATTTCAGTATGGTAATTTAAAACATATTTTGACATATTGTGACATTTACGGTATACTTTGTGATAAAATAAACACACGCACAGCTATACCTAATAACGACGCGCCTGTACGACTAGATGTATGATAGCAGACAAAGCAAAAAGAGTAGGTAAGTATCCTTCGTGGGCGTTTTGTAGTTTCTCCTACCCCCTATAGCTAGGTACGCGTGTTACGGGTTTTATGTCGATTGTCTTGACAAAGTCAATGGACATAAAACCCGTAACACGCGTGACATGACATGTACGAGTATTGACATGACAGTTTATGTCGTAACCAATTTTTTGGTGTGTATGTTTTTGTGGATCGCATCTTGAATGATTTATTTTGGTTTCTTGTGGTGTTATGACGCCTTTGGCTTTGTATCTGGATATCTGTTAGCTTAGTTGCTGCTCTCCCGACCAACCTCGGCGCTCACGGACTTCATCTTTTTATTTCAATTTACCTTGGGTACTCGATTATATACAACAGATTTTTACCCTATTTCTAATGCAGAACTGACGCTGCACTAACTGTGTGTAAATAGCAACGCTTCGCTTAACGAGCCATTTGTTAGATTCTAAAAAAAACAATCTGATAGAAGACAGTGGATGACTCCACGATTGGAGACTTTTAACATTTTCAGTAACGTCAACTTATCTTAGAAGGGTGTAGGGTGTATTTGTTTATACTTATTAACGTTTTTATTTTAGGTCACTGCGTCTTATCATGATTGTGTGCATGAAGTTTTTCTATTTGCCACCCATGTTAGCCACAAGCTTACAGAGCGAAATCTCCAATACACAGGTGGCCAAAACAAGTCAACGACGACAGTCAACAACAATAAGAAAATATCATTGTTCCAAGATAATATTTAACTAAATAGTAATATCCGCCTTAGCTTGACCCACTGCAGGGCAAAGGCCTATTCTCAAACAGAGAAGGCACGAGCATTGATCACCACCCTCATTCATATATTACGTTCTAACAAACGAATTAAAATATTAGTCATCATCATCATTCTGCCAAAAAAGTCAACTGCTAGACATAGGTAGGCCCCTCGCGGGAATTTGCTGTATGCGAGAAACACAGGGCCGGTCTATGTGATACCTATAGATTATTGTACACACGTAGTTAAAAATGATAAAAAGTTAATAATAAATAATAATAGTACCAGGCTATTATTGTCCCACCCACTGCAGGGCTACTCATACAAAGAAGGCACGAGTATTGCACGCTTGCTTAAGACAGTTTTGCGATTCAGATATATGTATATTAACTATACGTTCAGGTTTCCTCGGAATGGTTTTCATTCACCGATGTCAGTAAACCTAGAAAGTACATGAATTGGGAAAAGTCACACTGGTACTGAGCCACGAATTGAAACCATAACCTCGGGCTTGATTAATGAGGCCTTAACCTCTAAGACTATCACGAAAATGTCAAAGCTTACTGTATTAATGTCAAAATGTCATAACGAAGTATAAACCTAAAATGTCTTAAATCTCGACACCACCGAGTTCTGGAGAAATAAAATATTAACAGGACTATTAAATACAAATATGCCTTCATATCATATATTGTTTTATTTGTGTCCGTGCCGGGCCAAACTTGTATGGGAGCAATATCGATCTCCTTTAGGCAGAAAAGAATATTCGCAGTTTCTGCATTTGTGAAAATTACCAGAAATGCTTCAAGATGATGACATTTTATTATATGTCACTCACTTGGACGCATTCCACAAGGATTTTACGGAGAGGTTTGAGGATCTTTTAAATTTACAAATTCCTCAATGGATAATAAATCCGTACAATACCACAGCCATAGAAGAAGCCAATGTGATAATGCAAGAAGAGTTGATTACCATCAGCACAGACGAAGAGCTTAAGCAGAAGTTCAACCAAGGCTATCAGAAGTTCTGGTTGCAACGCAATATTGAAACACAGTATCTTACATTGCGGAACATTGCTGAAAAATACCTTAGCGCTTTTCCATCATCATACCTAGTTGAAAAAAGCTTCAGTGTGGGAACAAACATTTTGACGAAACAAAGAAACCGTTTGAAAATCAACGAACGTGGAGATTTAAGGCTGCAACTCAACAATATTGAACCGGATGTAGCTAGATTGGTAGATAGTCACCAATGACACTGACACATGACACAAATAGCGTTTTTTTTTTACGTTCCGTTTCATCAATTTTGCACGACATTTTATATCACAGACATATTTTTTTTTTTTTGTGTATGGCATCTCGTAGTTGACCTTGAGAGGTCGTGACTACTTAACCGGACTATCCTGTGGCTGCCTTAAGCGGACTCAAAGCCTCCAGCCAGGGGCGTAAAACTACTTATATTATTAAGCGAACGCTCGCTAAGGGCACCCCCTGTGGGGTACGGACCTCGGCTTAGGGCGTCGCTGACGGGAGGACAGCAAGATGGGACAGGCTGGATCAAGTTCATGGCCCCCGGCGGGCGCCGCCGGCCGGATCACACATTGTGGTCGGGGGGGTCCGGATCGCTGTCGAGCCCACCATGAAATATCTGGGATTGGTGCTCGACAGCCGGTGGGACTTCGGACCCCACTTCCGGCGGCTGGCGCCCAAGTTGTTGGGCGCGGCCGGGGCGCTGGCAACGCTGCTTCCCAATCTGGGGGGCCCGAGCGCCGCCTGTAGGCGGCTCTATATGGGGATCGTGCGATCCATGGCGCTCTACGGAGCACCGATCTGGGCGTCTGACCTGACGGCCGGCAGCATAGCTGTCCTGCGCAAGCCGCAGCGGGCTATGGCCGTCAGAGTCATTCGGGGGTATCGCACGATCTCCTGCGAGGCGGGTTGTGCACTGGCCGGATCACCGCCCTGGGACCTGGAGGCGAAGGTGCTCGCGTCACTGTACCGGTGGCGCGAGGCAGCGCGGGAGCGGGGCGAGCGACCGATGCAGCAACATATCGAGCAGCATCGGTTGCAGCTCCGCGAGGTCCTGGTGGCGGAATGGCGGGTGAGGCTTTCACGCCCTACCGCCGGCCTCAGCACCATCGAGGCGATCCGGCCAGTGCTCGACCGCTGGCTCGGGAGAAGGCACGGCTCCCTGTCGTTTCGGGCGACGCAGGTGCTCTCGGGGCATGGTTGCTTCGGGAAGTACCTGTGTCGCATAAACAGGGAGCCGGACGCCCGGTGTCACCACTGCGTCGACTGCCGGGAGGACACGGCGTGGCACACGCTGGCAGAGTGTGCCGCTTGGGAGGAGCCGCGCCGTGCCCTCATAACTGAAGTAGGCAATGACCTGTCGCTGCCGGCCGTCGTGAACGCGATGGTCGGCGGCGCAGAGTCCTGGGACGCAGTGGTCTCCTTTTGCGAAACGGTCATCTCGCAGGAGGAGGCTGCGGAAAGGGAGAGAGAGATCTCGACTCTCGACCCGGCCCGCAGCAGACGCACCGGGCGTCGGAGGAGGGCGGACAACGCCCTCTTCCGGCCCCCCTAAATGGGTCCAGGGGCGACGGATCCGGGGACATCCGTCGCCCCCCAACATCAAGACCCGAGAAGGCGGCGCGCGTAGTGTTCCTCGCGCGCCGACCACAGACGTTGCGGGGGGAGTACACCTCACTCCCCCCGCCCGAGACGGGGCCCGCGCAAGCGGGCCGGCACCAGCCGGGGTTGTGGAAGAATAATGTGTTCCCGCGACCCCGGCGTAGGTGTGAGAAGGAACACCGGGGTGGTTTTTAGTCAGTAAGAGTCTGACAGACCCCTCCGCCCGCCCCAGGGCGGAGGACATCCATGAGGATTTTCCACCCCGGGAACAAAAAAAAAAAAAAAAAAAAAAAAAAAAGGCTGGATCAAGTTTAGTTGATTATTATTAATCGGGGAATTTAAAGCTACAGGCTCAGCTACGGCGCGGGCTGGCACTTCGTCGAGCAAGGGTCGGGGGGGACAATTACGTCGGGATCTTCGCGAGGAACCTCGGCGGCGAGGTCGGAATGTCGGTCTGTGTTTGTGCACTGTACTGGTGGCCCTACTGCTCTCCTGAATGAGAGTTATGTGGTCATCGGGATCGGTGAGGACATGCTTGGGACGGCGGACATGACTAATGGAGGAGGGAATATAACTAGCGGCTTTCACAACCAGAGGGTTGCGGTGATTCGCGGCGGTCTCGAAGAAACGCTTTGAAATGCGTTTCATGAACTGACGGATAGTGGGAATCCTGAGGTCTACGTGGAGGATTTCGTTGCGAACGTACCAGGGGGAGCCTGTTATCCTACGGAGGAACTTGTTCTGGAGGGTCTGCATTCTATGGAAGCGAACGGGCTTGGCGTGTGCGAAGACTGCACTGGCATAGGTCATGATCGGACGGATGCACGCTGTGTAGATGCGCAATTTGCACTTAAGTGACAATTTGCTACGTGCGTTGAGGACGAAGTGGAGTCTACCTAGAGCGAAGGCGGCGCGCGAACGAGCCGCCTTAATGTGCTCTGAAAACGAAAGGTGTTCGTCGAGAACTACACCAAGGTATTTGGCTCGCTTCTCCCAAGGGATCGGCTTGCCGAACATGGTGATCGGTCGAGGGGGGCAGGGGGTATGACGCGGCTTCGAGAATAGAACCGCTTGACTTTTGTCGGGATTTACTTCGATTCTCCATTTCCTAAACCAGGCGCCAAGCTTGTTGACTTGGGTTTGGAGAATGCGAGATATCGAGTCTGGATCGCGGCCGGTGTAGTAAATGGCCGTGTCGTCTGCGAACAGAGCCAGCTGTGCCTTGCTGCACTTGGGCATATCGCTGGTGAAAAGCGTGAATGCTAGGGGAGAGATCACGGAGCCCTGAGGGACTCCTGCGCGAATAGGGTGGGGGGAGGATAGCGCTCCTTCGATGCGATAACGGAAGGTGCGGTTCGACAAAAAGTCCCGTAAGCTGAGCACGAGACGATCTGGCACACCGAGTTGGTACAGCTTATATAATAAGCCGTTGTGCCAGACTTTGTCGAACGCTTTCGCTATGTCGAAGAAAACAGCACCGGTCATCAAACCTCGTTGGAAACCGAAGTTGATGTGTTCGACTATACGGTGGACCTGTTGTACGCACGAGTGTTGGGTTCTAAAACCAAACTGTTCGTTGGGGATGAGGCCCTTTGTCTCGGCGTAGTCTCTGAGGCGCTTATAAATAAGCCTCTCATAGATTTTGCCGAGGACATTGAGCAGACTGATGGGGCGGTAACTACTAGGCTCTGACTTTGGCTTGCCGAGCTTCGGGATACCGATGACGGTGGCTTCTTTGAATGCCTGTGGGAAGATGTTGTTGCTCAGAGCACCATTGAAGATGGTGGTCAGTAGCATTATCAGGTGGGCAGGGAAAAGTTGGAATACCCTATTGGTGATTCCATCTGAGCCGGGGGCTTTACGAGCCTTAAGACCTTTGATGAGGTCGTGCACTTCGTCGGGCGTGACTGGGGGCAGTGGATACTCTGGGTCTTCGACGGGAGGGAGGGAGGCTCTATGTTCGACTTCAGCGTCGACCTCAGTGAGGTGAGCTTGGTCTACTGGTTGAGAGCTAGGCGAGCATTGGACTTCTAGAGTGTCGGCTAGAAGCTCAGCCTTGTCGACATCATCGAAGGCGATGGTCTTGTCGGGACGGATCAGGGGGGGCATGGAGACTATTTCTCCGGATCTGAGCTTCCTCTGGAGTTGCCAGAAGGCTAGGTGGGTGGGCTCTAGTTCGCTCAACATCTTGTCCCAGCCGGCGGTACGCAGCTCCTCTATGCGTGTTCTTACAGTACGCTGTAAGTAACGCATATGGGCTTTGTTCGCGTCGCAGGGGAAGTTGCTGTAGGCACGGACAGCCGCGTTCTTCTCATTCAACAGTTCGCGTACATCGTCCGGCAACTTCCAGCGACGGTCATCCGTCGCTGGAATTTCCCTTGAACAATCGTTCAGGACTGATTGTACGTGAGCCGTGAATGAGTCGATCGCGGCCGTCGTGTCAGCGATAGAGTCAAAATGATCGGGGATTGGGTCCAAGTGGGGGGACGTGGTGGATTTTAAGCGATCGCTTACTCTCCTCCAGTCCGTTACCACTTTGTTGGGAAGGGGTTGGGTGGAATCGGGCAGACCTATGCGGGGGACCAGTTTCATGACTACTGGACGGTGATCGGAAGCGACCTCTTGTACCACTTCTATAGAGTCCAACCGTAGGTTGACGTTCTGTAGGAGCGCCACGTCGAGTACATCGGCGGTGTGATTGGGATCGGGGGGAAAATGAGTGGGAGTCATCGGCGCGATGACATCGAAATTCTGAGAGGAGGAGAGGTTGAACAAGTGTCTCCCTCTGGAAGAGGTCCTGGTGCTATTCCAGGAGGGATGTTTGGCGTTGAGATCACCCGCTATGATAACGGAGTCACTCAGGCTAAAAAGGACAGAAAGATCTTCAGTAAGGAGTTGGAAGTTCTCCGAAGTATTAAGGGGGGGGAGGTAGGCCGAAACTATGGTGATCGGTTGATGACCTGTCATGCCAAGCCGACAGCAAGACACTTCTAATCGTGAGAGTGTGGGAGGGTCTATGGGAATGCAGTATAGCTCCTTTTTGTAATAGATAAGGGTACCGCCCTTATGGCAACGCGTCCTGTCATTGCGAACTGTACGATAGTTTGCAATTGACGGATTTCGGTAACTCGGTTTTAGGAACGTTTCCTGAACAAGGAGGATGTCGATGTGATGGTCGCGGAGGAACTCGCTGATTTCAGCGCGTTGTCGCAGGATGCCATTGGCATTGAAATAACCTAACTTTAGGGATCGGGGTTTGGTTCGCGCGAGGATTCCTTTATCCATGATTAGGGTTGGGTTGGTTGTTGAAGGACATCAGGGCTTGCGTAATGTCCGGGTACGCATTGTATATATTTTGGATCATATAAATGTTGCCGGCATTTCTGGCGGCAACAATTTCGCTGGCCATTTTCCTGGCGCGAGGGGTAAGGAAGGCCGTGAACGTGCTCGAGATCACGTTGAAGGCGTCCATTGGATTCTGGCCGACCATACGGGTGGCTGCGGGTGGAGCTGAAGCGGCAGGAGCGGCTTTGTTTAGAGGCACAGGAATGCCTGGGGGCGCGTTGACGCGGATGCGGGGGTCCATAAGTGGAGGGATGGCCGCAGGAACGGGTCTAGGTGCTAAGGCTGGAAAAGCCTGCTGATGGTGGAAGTAATTCCAGGGCGAGGGCCTCTGAGGACTGAGTCGCTCCTGGTGTTGTGAGGTAGGCCACGCGTGGGCGTAGCGGGGGCTTTCCCTTTGCTGGCGGGCGTCTGCACGCTTCGTCAGTTTGGGAGATGATGATTTGGGGGCCTTGGGGCACCCACGATAATTGGCCGGGTGGCCTGAGTCTCCGCATAGCACACAGCTAGGCGGCTCTGTGCACAAGGTGCGGTCCTTAGGTCGGCTGCAGTCAGCAGTGCCGTGATCGCCCAGGCACTTGACGCACCTGGGTTTCGCGTGGCAGTGCATCTGCGAATGCCCGTAGAGTTGGCAGCGGTGACACTGCCCTATGACACCGGTCTTAAAAGGCTTCTCGATCTGCAAGCCGGTGAGGTTGCAGACGGAACGGACGTTAAAGATAGGGTGGTGACCCTCAGTAGGAGGGCAGACGACGAGGACCATATCGAATGGTACCCTGCCTCGGGCGCGGTGCATGCGGTGGACTTCCGCAACGGGGACGTTTTGCGACAGAAGGTCGGCTTTTATCTCTTCCGCGGGTATCTCCTTCGGGAGTCTTCGGATCACGACGCGGACTTGACGGTCTTCGGGGAGGGCGTAGGTGTGGAAGGACACACCTCTAAGACGGAGAGTCTTTGTGAGCTCTCTGTAATCGTTTGACGTCGGAACGGTTACCTTGATACCCTGTTGGGTAGATTTCGCGCTGGTGTAGCCTATACGCAGGTCGGTGCACCATTTGGACACGTCTGTCCACTTCTCCTTGTCCTGGATGTACACAGGGGGAGGGGGGGCGATTTTCTTTGCCGCAGAAGGCTGGGCAGCGGGCTTGGCAGCACTGTGGCTGAGGGAAGAGGTTGAGGCCGAGGCGGCCTGAGAGGGGGCGGTGGCGGTGGCGGATGGAGCCACGGGAGCGGAGGTGGCTTCTATAGCCGGCTTCTTCGTCCTTGTGCCAGGACTCGGTTTTAGGCTCCTTTTTTTGGAGCCGACCGTCTTAAAGACGCCTTCGTCGGAAGAGGGGGAGGAGCTCTGGTCGTCGCTCGAGATTACGTACGGCGAGGTCGGGCGAGGGGAAGGCTCGCTGGTGTCCATGTGGACAGCCGGCGGCGAGCAACCTGAAAGTTGCGACGGAGAGGTTTCGAGGGCATCGCTAAACGTGGCGATGTCCGAGCTGTCGGTGCCTACTAGGTCAGAGGGACCGGGGACGGACTGCTGCAGTGCAGCGAATTTAGCGCCATACTTGGCGAGGAAGTCGGGGTCCTTAAATAGGACCTCCTTGAAGAACGCCACTATAAGGGCGTCCTCCATGGTCGGAGTGGGGGGAAGGCCTAAGGGAGGGAATGGTGGAAATTAAGTTTCCACTTAGAGCCTATTAACCCTATACCTAACTCCCCGGGTGGATTGGCCCGGGGATGAGTTCCCTCCCTGTCGGGTGCAGACAGGGAGGTGTGTACCTAATGGTGAGCCCTAAGCTTGTATACCCGTCGCCAGTCTTATTGTGCGAACGGGGCCCTGACCAGTCTAGCGCGAAGGGTGTAGACACACCCTAGAGACACTAGGTGAGTAGCTGAAAAGCAAAACTGTCACCAGAGCCGACTAGGAGATCCCCCAAGGCCGGTTATCTGGGACCCGTCCAACTAACTGCCTCGCCCTGAAGGGGTTCGGCGGGTGCGAATTGGGTCAACACCCCACTCGGCTTCGTTGACACCGTAAGGTTTCAACCGAGGACCACGAAACTGTGGTTTTACCCAGAAGGGGCCTAGTGAAGCTACACACGAAAATCTGATGAAGAAATAAGATTTGCCTTGAAAAAGGCACTTTTTAATTGATTAAAAATAAAATCAATTGCTTGATTTTATTTTAATCGGAGTAGTCGGGGCGACTACGATGACGTCACGTGGTCGCGACGAGTAGGAACAGGAAACACAACACTGGAGCGGGAGAGCGCACAAACACGTCCGTCCGCGGCGAGAGTCGAGCGTCGAGTGTATATCACAGACAAAACACTAGTACAGATTTGGTTGTCAATCGCCGATTTTAACGTTTCGTTACGCTGTTTATCTAATTTGAGGTTGGAAACATTTTTTTACTAATTTCTCGAAAAATATGCATTACCTTGTAATAAAAGTGGTAGCGTTATAGTCAGGGAACCCACCCCTACCATCTTCCTCTCAACCCTTTTTACCCCCAAACTCTGCCTAACGATACTTGACCCAAACCCCCAAACTATTAAAAATTATGAAATATCAAAACTGTTGGTTGACACTTCCCGTGACCCAAGGGCTGGCTTTTACGTTGGCCAGAGGATAAGCATTGTCATACAACCTGGTAATGCCGCCAATCTCTTGGGTACATTACCAGTCGACAGTGAAGCGGATTTTTTTTAACGATATTTTTAATTGTGAATAGTGAAATAGTGTTCTAGTGTTGGTTAGTAAGGATATCATTTTGTTATTCTACTATTAGTTAGGTATTTACTGGTAATTATAATAGAAACCATAAATAAAAAACAGAGTTTATTTATTGCAGGCATGTGAAAACTGGTTCAACCCATCGGAAAGCAGTTTCTTCAACAATAAAGATCCATTTTTCTCCTATTGTTGCTATTGGTATGGGACCGAATAAATAAATAGGTAGTACTGTGATTATTTGCAGTTGATTGATATAAACCCGAAAACTTGAACTTAGCAGATAATTAAACCTCAGAATATCCGTCACTGTCAGTCAGTTCCTTGATGTCAATTGTTGAATTGTCATTTAGCAAGCTGTCCTGTCACCAGTGTTCCCAACTTAGGGGTTTTCCCCCCAGATTTAGGGGGTAAATAAGTGAGATGGGATTTTTTTAGGGGTCTGAAATTTTTTGGGGTATTTTCAGGGATTTTTGACTCTTTAATATTTTAAATTGATATTCATATTTATTTCTTGACCTAGCGACTTATAACGACATCTCATACGTAATTTTACAACCACTCTGTGGTGACTGGCGGCAACACTGGCGCCACTGGCGGTCATTTTATTGTCTGTGAATATGGCGGTTATTGTTGTCTATGAGTCTATATTTTTTTTTAACTTGAACGTATGTTTGACATTAGCTTTTGTCAAATAGGATACCGCCAAAAATTAAGAATATTCTTACGACGATTTTTATTTCGGTTTTGGTTGTTGTGTTAAAGATGCCTAAGGATAATAAATGTAAAAAAACGTACAGTCAGAAGTACACGAAGATTTGGGAAACAGACCCAGATCTAAAAGGTAAATAGATTTAATTAAATTTTTGTAATTTATAAAATTGATCATTTATAAATTACAAAAATTTAATTAAATCTGTAAACAAACAATTCAGTTCAATGTTTATGATTTTTACAATAGTATCATCGGCGTCATGTAACTACGGCTGTACGGCAGTACTCGTTCTTCAATAAAATTTAAAAAGGTATCTTTATTTAATTAGGTTTATGGGTAGTTGTTGGAGTGGATGAGCCGGTCAGTGGTGTTGGCGATGTTTGATATATTATGGCTTTTTCAAAGTTTATTTCGGGTTTGGACATAATGCATACTTAAAACAATATTAATAAAATTGTTTTTCTTTACCATTTATGTTCTGGCTGCTTTGGCCTTTTCAGGAATTGACTGAGTGGTGTTTATTTATTTATTTATTTATATATACTTTATTGTACACCAAAAAATTACATAACAAAAAAAAATATCATACTAAAAACATACAATGGGCGGCTTCCCTACTTTTTCACCAAAATCAAAGCATGTTGTGATTATACTTCCCAACTATACATACATCATCATGTGTCATTCAATTCATAATTCAATGAAGTTATTTACAATTTATGTTTTATTGTAGGTTGGCTTGCACCAGATGTTACGAGTGAGACATTGGCGACCTGTAAATATTGCCGTGTTGTGAAAGCCCACAAAAAAGACTTGGTTAGTCACGCTAAAACTGAAAAACATAAAAAAGCCACAGCCTGGGAAAAATCTGCAAAAGCATATAAATCTATTTCTGAAGTATATAAACCAGTCTTGCCAGAAAGCATGAAAATTGCCGAGTTGAAAATCGCTGCCTTTATCGCCGAGCACTGTTCCTTTTTAACTGTAGATCATTTGATTAGTATACTCCCTCAATTAGATCCTTCATCAGATGCTCTAAAAAACCTAAAAATACATCGAACTAAGTGTTCAATGCTAATAAAAAATGTACTAGGTCTATCGATGCTCGAAGCTTTGGTTGAAGAAATAGTATTTTCCGTACTCCATTATAATAGATGAAAGTACCGATCTATCGACACAAAGTATTATGCATAATGATTCGCTTTCTTTCAAACAAGGCAAAGCAAGTTGTTACAACTTTTTACCGAATAATACAGATTATAGAATGTGATGCAAAAAGTGTGCATGAAGCAATTGTCAATCAACTTAAAGAGGATGGCATAAAAATTGAAAGTATGATCGGAATCGGCGTTGATGGAGCAAACGTTATGGTTGGTAAACATAATTCGGTGACTGCTATTTTCTAAAGAAAACTGCCTGATTTAATTGTTGTCAAATGTGTTTGCCACTCTTTGCATTTATGCGCAGAAAAGGAGGCTGAATCATTACCACGCCAATTAGAATTTCTTGTAAGAGAAACCCATAACTGGTTTTCATACAGCCCTAAACGTTTGAACTATTACAGAACATTATATGAAACCATGAATACTAACACTGATCCGAAAAAAAATCCAAGGACTTAGCGGAACTCGCTGGCTCGCTCGTTATCGAAAAATTGGTGGACTCTGAACTGATAGAATTTAATTTCCGGGAACATCTGATGCATACAGCATCAATGTATTTTGGTTTTGACTTTCATACCATATCACAAGAACTTGAAGAAAAGGATCTGTTGGATGTCAGGGAACGATGCAAGAACTTTTTATGTTCTCTGGCCGAGCAGATTCAGAAAAGGCTTCCGGATAATTTATCACTGTTGAAAACGGTTGCTGATTTGCACCCAAGAGTTGCTACCATCTCAAGTCAAACCCGATATAAAACCAATATTGAATCACATTCAGCGAACTCATATATATGGCAAGAAAAATGACATCGAGTCTGAGTGGCACCAATTATGTAATAAAATATGGACGAATACCTCTTCTTCAGCTGATTTTTATATTGAAGTATATAATGATTGTGACGCAGCAAGCTGTAAACGTTTTGAAAATATTGCAAAATTCGGATTAGCATTTGCCACTGTTCCAATTTCAAACGCGAGTGTCGAACGTGCATTCTCTGTATATAATGTCGTTAAAAATAAGTTGCGGAATAGACTATCTATTAAAATGTTGCAAAGTATCATGATGGTCCGATTTACATTAAATCGAAATGGTGGATCGTGTACAACATTTAATCCATCCAATAAAATGTTAAATTTATTCAACTTAAACATGTACGATTTCAAAAAATCTGAATCTTCAGATGAAGATGAAATATTTGATGTATTAAATAACTTACAATAGAAAGACTTGAAACATATTACAGCATATTATTTCTAAATCATGATGATTTTTTAAAAATATATTTTAGGGGGACAACTCAATAATTATGGCGATTTTAGGGGTTTTTGACACAAATTTAGGGATAAATATTTTTGAGAGTTGGTAACACTGCCTGTCACTCAGTGCACAGAGTACTTTTATTATCCTCTCACGCGCTCGCAAAAAAAAAAATTCGCAATGTGAACCGACCTTGAACATTTTTTGCCGCGCGGCGGGGTGTCGAGTTACAAAAACTCTGCTTGTAAACAAAAAGTTTCTATGAACTGATAGTAAACGAACGACTGTTCATTCAAGTGGATAGACCAGGCCACACTACACAACTTGATTTGTAACTTTAAAGTACTTAGTTTTTTTTAAATACGTAAATAAAGAACAAAACCCGTATTATTTCACTATCTAAAGCGGTAACCCCTTGTTTTTTTTAACCTAAACTATAGCCCAATTCAGTGTGCATCAAATGACACCATGATAGTTACCATTGTTCAAACAAAGTTTTTAAATATAAATAATATAACATCATGCGGAATAAATTTCGCACATGCAAATTGCACTGACCAGTCACGTGCAAAATAAAGCCGGCCATTCACGAATAATAATTATTTATGCTTCAAAGTTTATGTTGGATGTACTTATAGTTCTAGAAAGTGTGTATGTTTTACTTGCAAGTAACTTTACTTATGTGCTGCCACGAAATACTCTAAAGACTTCAAAGTAATAAACTATATTCACCCGTCTCGTCGACGCAATTCTGCTCCTTATTTATATAAGGTTACGGATTAATGTTCTTTGCAAGTATTTTTACTTTAAAGTTTTTTCCGTAATCGCGATTCTGCTTCTTATGTATATATGTATAGCTATATACTATATAGCTTCTTATCGATACGGATCAATGAAAGACAAAAATATATGCAGGTAATATTACATTAAATATATTTTCTGTACACGATTGTGATCCTTATTTCTATGACGTTACGGACCAATGTTCTATGAAAGTATTTTTACCTTAAATTTTGTTTTCGTAAACGCGATTCTGCTTCTAATTTCTATTAAGTTACAGATCGATGCTCTGTAAAATATTTTTTTACGTAAAGTTTTATTTTTATTTTCGTAAACGCGATTCTGCTTCTTATTTATTTAAGGTTAAGGATCAATGTTCTATGCAAATATTTTTATCCTAACAAGGCTTGGAATTTCGAAATATCCTTTTTTTGCATACGCGATTGTACTCCTTATTAGTATATAAATACGGAGCAATTTTCGATGCATAAAAAAAACTAGGTACTTTAAATCTCGAGCCAGGTACTAGATTTTGCAAGTACGACCCATGTCTACTTACGGTGTATAAAATTAATGTACTTGTGTTGTGCCGAATGTTAATCTTATTTACTATCTTAGTAATTATAAATGTGAAAATGTGTGTATGTGTATTTTTGTTACTTTATAGCGACCAAACGGAAGTAGAGTTACATTAGGTCCGAAAAGCAAATAGTTCCTATAAATCTAATTCTACGTGGACGGAGTTGCGAGCTTCGGCTAGTATTAACCACATGGGAAAATAAGCCGTTGAGTGCGCAGTGCGCACTGGTTACGTCACCCTGTGAGCGCCGGGTCGAGTTAGCAAAAAATATTGTTTACGTCTCGGTCGTCCATTGATACAGCTCAACTCTAAAGTAGCTTTTTTGTTTATGTTAGCGAATGAAGGTCTCAAATCGATAAGGATTACAATAAAGGCCACATACCAACTTTGAAAATGATTATTTTGAAAAGTAAATCGATGACATTGATTTATTATTTAAACGAAGGGTCTACATAGGACAAAAAATAACAACCTTAATTCACGCGGCATAAACGGTTTAGTATATTGGTGTATAATTATGGATAACAAATAAAAAATTATAATGTAATTAGAACTTTTATTACATGCTACCACGCGTTCTGTGCATGGCCTGCCATAAATCGGTACAAGCAACCACCCGCGCCGGTAATTCAAAAAAAGATATGCTCGCGACGTAAACAAATACTTTTCCAACAACTAAATCTTAACTAAATGGTATGATATTGGTACCAAATTGTTCGTAAATAATCATGCTATGTGTTTAATTTGAAATGATTTAAGTACAAACTAGCAAAGTATTAGTTTCAATCATGTAAAAAAATTTTTTTTTTATTTTCCTACAGAAAAAAAACAAATTTTTGCTTTCATCATCCAATTTACGACTCGGGATTCACAATCATTATATATCATTCGAAAGGCCGTAAAATGAGGAATAAAACGGTATATAATCTTACTTGTAAAACCAATAAGAATCTTACTTACCAATATTTTTCAAAAAGTTCACTTTCACAAACCACGCACAGTTCAACAAGTGATTTCAACCTCAGAAAAATAAAAAAACTATGCAGAATTCAACGCAACGCCATCTAGCAAAAATATCAGGAATTTCAATGGCTTTCTGTCAGTACAAGAACGAAGGATGTAGCTGCATTAAAAAAAATCTAAAAAATATTAACAGAGTGCGCTGTTTTCAAGTCCACTCGAGTGGATTGGACAGTTTAGAGTTTTTTTTTCAAATCCATTTTTTGTTCATCGTCCCCGGGGGTCGGATTTTTAAAAAATATATTTTAGGGGGACAACTCAATTATTATGGCGATTTTAGGGGTTTTTGACACAAATTTAGGGATAAATATTTTTGAGAGTTGGTAACACTGCCTGTCACTCAGTGCACAGAGTACTTTTAATATATAGGCAAAGAATATAACTACTCTCTACCGTCCATAGGTCTCAGTGTAGTGTAGGGATGTTCGTGTATAAAAAATATCGATTTTTTTTTCGATATAATATATCGTAGTGTTATATCGATACTTTGCGATATATCGAACAAATATATCGATATTTTAAAAATATCTTAAGTACTTGTATTTAACTAGTCTAGGGGTTAAATAGGGATCAGGTTAATTATGAGTAAAAACACTTATGAGAGAAGAAACAAATCGACTTTTTTTATAAATCATACGAAAAAGAATCTAAGGCCATACGACCCAAAAGCCATGTTTAGCATCTGCGCGTAAAGAATAGCAGCTTTTTCTTTTCTACCATACCAATATGAAAGATTTATAAATCCCAGTACTTTTTCTCTAAACCTTGTAAAAATAAAATTTTATTTACCCTTTTGGCTTGCAATCTGCTTCTCTGCTGTGTAAGAACCTGTGCGGCCTTTGAGAATAGTCGTTCAGAACTGAGCTAGCCACCATAGTTAAATATTTAAATGCCACATTGTATAACGTTGGGAACTGTATTTTATAGTCTGCCCACACTTCTAATGGGTTTTCGTTAAATCTACTGACTGGAGCCCTCAAATAAAACGATAACTCATTTGAAAGACTTTCATTACATTTATTTGTTTTCCAATTCCGCTGGACCACGATATTTGGTACATCGGATGAAATATATCGATATTACATTCGATACTAGTTGATTCGATAATATCGGATTGAAGCGATATATCGCGTACATGTATCGATATTTTTTGAAATATCGATTTATATCGCCCAATACTAGTGTAGTGATCTAGTAACTTACAACACAAGCAGCTTTTTTACAATATTTTAGGATTTGTACGTGCCGTTTTGTGAAGCATTATTTATTAGCCAAATATAAGTGACTTACCGGTATTTATGTAGTAGGTAAATAGTGTATAAGGCACTATTAAACTAATTCCTATGAATTACCTGGACTGTTTGGACTACAGTAGGAGATATTTATAAAGTTAGCGTGTTTACAAACTTGGTGTTGCTAGTCGCAATCGCAAGTGTTCGTAGACTAAAGAAGTTGTAATATTAATACACGAGTCTCCCTCGTTATTTGTACGCAACGCAACAGTGCTTTTCTATTGTTAAAAAAAGTAAAATTGAATTATAAAACTTCTTTCTTCTTTCTTGAGTTAAAAGATGGAAAAACTGCCAATGTGTAGAATATGTTTAGCGCAGAATGTCCGCATGATTTTAGTGGTCGACAAAAACTTGCATGATATGTATGAGAAGTTGACTGATGTTGCAGTAAGTATATATTTTCAATAATTAAATTACTTTGTGTCATTCAAAGATGCGCACAGAAAGCATTTAGTACCACCAACTGTTGGCTTGTACCACATTACTTTATATGTGTAAGATTAGAAGTATTTTCACAAAATAGTGTAAGACAAATTTTGTTGCAGTTTGTAACTGAAGACAGTAGACCGATTCTTGCTTGTTTCTTCTGCTGCACTAAACTAAAGCAATGCTACCGATTACTGAGACAATGTCTAGTAGCCGAAGAGCTGTTCGCTCAGAAGATGATTGAGGATTATCAGGTATTCTTCAACACATTTAATCTCATAATTTCTAATTATTTTATAATGTGCAAGTTATTCCTCTCACGCTCATGCCTACTGTGCCTGTATTTATGCCAATTGAATCATAGAGTTTTTCATGTTTATAAACAGGGTGTCCCATAACTTGACGTAAGCCGAAGTCGGGTGATAGGTCGGGTCATAATAGATATAAGAAAAAAAAAGAAGTCAACAAGTACATAGCAATGACGACTTATGGTACACTCTGTGTATGCTATTATCCAATGTAGGTGTTTATAATTGTTACGTATGTTAAATACTTCACATAATACTGTAACAACTTCTGTATTGAAAATTGTAGTTGCAGTTTGATAATGGTCCTCTCTCATGTAGGAGTAAACTAGGCAACATTAGCCTGTGCAGTGGTCAGTGAGATGGGTAGCATGGCCAACTCTCCTGGAAACAGTGGTGGTATGCTCAATTTTGGAGGCTCGTTTGAGTGACTTTAAAATAATGAAAAAACTTTTGTGCATGTTGGATTGCGATCATCGGATCATAATTTTTCTAAAACTATAATCATCTTTTCACAGCCCAATCCTTTATTACTCCAGGACCACTTAAAGTTTTACAGTGGGTTTGTTAAATCTCCAACAGAGTACATAAGCATTGCCAGCAAAGAAGTATTACCAGCTGATTGTGAGGGACTAGATATTATTGAGCCAAAGGAGGAACATCTAACTGGTGGTATGTTTTTAAGAACAAAAATAATTTTATCAATAAGTAATACGGACTGGTGTCCGCCACCCCACGTCAATACGCGTATTTTGCGTATGGTGGGACAAGAGATCATTCGATCCACCCCAGCTCCTCAAGGAAGGCCGGCGACGCCTTGGTGTTACTGACAGTGTCGCGTAGGGTACCTGGGTTACCGAAGTACTCTGCCCTGTATGTGTCGACCACCGGGCAGTTTAGAACCACATGATCTGCTGTCTCGTCCTCCTCCTTATTCAAATACCAGTAGATTATTGAATTTGTTTGAATCATTCAATTTGTCAAATGTGTTTTTAGAACCAACCAAAACAACTACAACCACTGTTTCATGTATTTTGTTGTTGCGACTATTTAGATAAAGCTGTCGTTAATTATCTCCCTTCAGATCACAGCGGTCAAAGCGTAACTTTTGAGTCCAACAACAATTAACAGATGTTATTGGTCTGGATTGTATCTGCACTTTTTTGTATCGCTACACAAAAAGTGCAGATAAAATCCAGACCAATAACATCTGTTAATTTAAATAAATTTAATAGCACTTTAATTTTTAAGTTAAGTAATCAGGACCTTACAATGAATAATGTTAATATTTTGTAAAAAAGAATTATTTTCAGTAGTTTAAACCGAGTTTAATAATACTTTTAAGAAGAACACTAAAAGTATCAGCCCTAAGTTTTTAATTAGTGACTGGACAACTAAAGGACTTAGGAAAAGTAGGAAAAGACTTTTCGAGCTGTATGGCCTTAAGCCTTATGTTAACACGGAAACTTTTAATAAGTATGTTGCTTCTTACTCAAATTTTTTTAAGAACACTTGTAAGTCAGCTAAAGCCTTATACATTAGCAACAAGGTAAAATCAGCAGACAATAAAATAAAGACGGTTTGGAAAATTATCAATAATGAAACGAAACAGGATCAAAAAGCAAAATTCTGATTACACACTGGAAACGTCATGTGGTCTCATTTGCGATAACAAAAAAATTGCTCAGGAAATCTTAAATTCTTCGCCCTCGTTTGCTTTTGATTTAACGAGGGCGAATGTTTCAGCCTGCCCGATTGAATTTAACTTTAAGCATATTAACCCCTTAACAGTAATAAAATCTTTTAAGCAAATCAAGATCAAATTGACCGAAGATCTTTGGGGAATGTCTATTAAAGTCTGTACCTCCATAATTGAGACTATAGCACCTTACTTAGCCTAAATATTTAATTTGTGTGTGGATCAAGGAGTCTTCCCGGATCTAATGAAATACAGTAAAGTAATACTACTTTTCAAATCCGGGCACAGTAAAGACACTAATAATTATAGACCTGTGTCCGTGTTGCCGGTTTTCAGCAAGGTTTTTGAAAAGATAATCAGATGCTCAATCATATCAACGGTACGGTTTCACCAAAGGGCGTTGTACAACCGACGCTGGTGTTAGACGCCATAGGAATCTTTTGTGACCTCTCCAAGGCATTTGATTGCGTCGATCACGAACCCCTGCTTTTGAAACTTGCGCTCAGTTTAGTAAAATCTTATTTAAATGATAGACGACAGCAAGTTCAAATAAATGGTGTCATTTCACTTGGTTTAAAAGTAAAAATGGGTGTTACACAAGGCTCGATATTGGCCTACTCCATTTATTAATAAATTAACCATAAATGGTGTTTTATTTGCAGACGACACTTCCTTAATTTTTAAGGTACATAGACGTGCTTCAAATTTTGACGACGTAAATAACGCCCTACTGCTGGTCCAAAATTGGTTCACTGCTAATAATTTAGTTCTAAATGGAAATAAAACTAAGTGTATAAGATTTTCTTTACCAAACGTCAAGAGTAGTGATTGTGAGATAGTATTGAATCAAGAGAAACTAGAATTTGTCGATAAAACGGTTTTCTTGGGGATCACGCTCGACTCAATTTATTTATTTATTTATTTATTTATTTATAATAGGTTAGCCTACAATTGCTTCCACATTACATTCCATTAAAAAGTACACTATATACATTTTTAAGTGTAGCAATTATTTACAGGCTCACACCACATGCACTATAATTATATTTTACATTATTAGTACTGCAATATAGCATTTTATTTTAGAATTAAAGATAACAAATCATAAAACCACATACATAAATTAAATTAAATTAAATAACAATCGAATTAAATTGTGAAATAGAGTGATGAATTATAAATAAATTACATTAGATAAGAAATTAAAATTAAAAACCAGTAAATAATGTTTAATAATTATGTAGCCTAACTTAATTCCAATTCAGGTTTTGCCTTGTTTATGCGAGTAGTATTTAATAATTAATTTACAAAATTTCCCTATGCTATCATGGTGTAAATCGATTAGGTCACTACAACTGTTTAATATATTGCACATTCTCGGAATAGGTGAGTTAGCACCTAGGACAGTTTTACGCAAAGGCGGGTGGAGCGGAGTAATGGGTTTACGAGGACAGCGGTTTGGGGCTCGAAACTTAACGAGACTTAGCAACTGCGGACAGTCTATTTGCTTCCTGAGGAGTTTGAACAGAAACAGGGCATCAATAACTTCTCTTCGAGTCGATAAAGAAAGCATCTTGAAAGTTTGCAGACGAGACACATAGGAGGGCAGCTGCTTGCTTTTTCCTTTGGAAAAAGCAAGGTGCCATAGAAATCGTTTCTGGACCCTTTCTAAGAGAAGTTTATGAGTGGCGTAATGTGGTCTCCATACAACGCTACAGTACTCTAGTATGCTTTGTACAAGGCTGTTATACAGCAATATTTTAGTGTTGATCTTTTTAAAACCCCTGGCATTGCGAAGCACAAATCCCAACATTTTGGAAGCTTTTTTAATAGTGTTTTCGATGTGGGGGATAAAAGTAACTTTTTTGTCAAATAGAACTCCTAGATCCCTTATAGTTTCTACTTCATGAATTACTTCATGAATTTTATGTTCGTCTATAAAGTAGCTCGAATGAATGGGGTGAAGCTTTCTAGAAAATGACAGGTGGTAGCATTTATTGAAGTTCAATTCCATTTTATTATTCTTGCACCATTCATTTACTCTGTTCAGATCATCCTGCAAAAGCGCAATATCATTTGATGATTGGATTTTCCTTGCAATCTTTAAGTCATCGGCATACAAAAAACACTCTGAAAATTGAAGGCAGTGGGGAAGATCATTTATAAAAATGATAAATAAAATGGGGGCTAAGTGGGAACCCTGTGGGGCACCGGAGGTCATGCGATAATTGATGTTAGAACGAAAACCATTTACCACAACATAAAATTCACGGTCAGCGAGGTATGATTCAAGCCATTTCAGCAAGGGTCCCGTGATACCATATGTTGCCAGTTTTTTTATTAGTATGGAATGGGAGATTTTATCAAACGCCTTACTGAAATCGGTGTATATCACATCAAACTGCTTATTAGAGTCAATAGTTTCTATCAGGGACTCTGTAAAAGACACTAAGTTTGTGGCGGTAGACCTTGATGCTACAAAGCCATGCTGGTGATCGCTAAGGTAAAGCCTGAGATGGTGTTGGATATGGGGACAGATCAATGACTCAAATACCTTAGCGAAAGTGGAGAGGATCGCAATGGGCCGGTAGTTTGAGATAGTCTCTTTTTGGCCTGACTTATGTACCGGAACGATTTTGGCTTTTTTCCATTCAGATGGAAAAGATCCGGTGGCTAATGACATTTTATATATTTTTAGTAGCGGAGAGACCAATGCCGGCGCACATACAGAAATAAATAGCGGTGGGATTCCGTCAGGTCCTGCTCCTTTGGCAGTGTTCAATGATTGTAGTTTTCTGAGTAAAGAATCCATTTCCAAGTCTGGGGTTGTTAGGCACTGGCTATAAGATTCCAGTGAGTTTAAATAGCTTGAGCTATTCTTAAATTCTGTGTTATTTTCAGGGGAATAAACCGATGAGAAATAATTACCAAAAATGTCGCAAACAGTAGAGCCATTAGACGTGGTAGTCTGTCCGTCAGTCATTATCAGTGGATAGGAACTAGATCCTCCGCGCTTAGCCTTAACATGAGTCCAAAATAGTTTTGGATTATCTTTGATTTCCGATTCTAGGTTATTCATATAATGGCTGTACAAACTTTTAGCTAAATTTTGACAACGTTTCGCAATTAATTTGAGTTCTATTTCATCTCGCGGATTCTTGTATATCTTGAAGCGCAGTCTTAGCTTATTTTTTTCTTTGAGGGATTTTATTATAGATTTATCAAACCATGGCGGGTAGCGACTGGATATTGGCTTACAGTTTGGAACAAATTTATTTATGGCAGTGTTCAAGATGTCATAGAATGCATTTACCGTGCCGTCTACATCATCTTGACTTGCAAATAGTTGATCCCAAGGCTACAATGGGGTCCTCATTTAACATCTCTTGCAGGACGGCTAAGTTCAGCAGCTTACGCTGTCAGAAAAATCCGTCAATTTACTGATGTAGTAGTTACTTTCATAGTATCATGTCTTACGGTATTTTACTTTGGGGACGGGCTGCAGACATCGAGTCTATTTTTATTCTGCAGCAAAGAACCATCAGAGCCATATATAATCTCCGCAGGCGCGATTCTCTAAGGGAATTGTTTAAGGATATTACCATCATGAGGGTACCTTGTCAATACATCTATGAAAACATCATGTACGTAAGATTTTTTTTACATCTTTACAGTAAAAGAGGTGAAAGACATAATTATAGTACTATAAATCGGGACCTATTAGTTCGACCAGGTATCAGACTGGTTAAAGAAGACTCATCTTTCATTGGGTACTGTCTAAAATGTTATAATAAAATACCTCCCCACATATTTCAACTGAATGAGACGAAATTCAAATCCTTTGTCAAACGCACACTATGCAGGCAGGCAAGCTGCTGAAGATTGTAAGAATACATTTGCATTAAATAAACTCAATCTCCTTTTTATTATATAGATGCATTACACAGATGTGAGTACTTTGTACTATAGAGCTAAAATTTACCGGGTAATGTCATAGATTGACTTGAATTTGCCCTGGCGGCTGATAGTATGTCATGCTAACTCAAATGTCTCGCTGACGGTAGCGCGTGTGTCGGATCATTTAGCTCCCATCAAAATAGATGAGCTGAATGGTGCTGATCCATGCGTCATGTTGGTGAACGGGCGCCGCCAGTTGGGACTGGTCATCTCTTAGCTGCCACGGCTTATTTTAATAATATATTTTTTGGATTGTTTTTAATTACGTTTTGCTGCACTCTGGACGCTTTTAACGTGTACGGTTTTTGTACATCGTTCTCACTTATAGTGTCAACATTAATCGATGTAACTAATATATTTGTAACAACAATATTATTTCAAAGAGTGTCGATGGAGTTTCTTGACCGTTCTTCTCCATAGGTACCTACTACGCTTTGGAATGGGCAACTAGCTTCATATTTCTAACTGACCGACTCCTTGACAATTCAAAAGTGCCTGTAAATGGTTTAATTGAAATAAATAATTTGATTTGAGTTTCCTATGACAAAGAGGTGTTTTATAAATTACCCGTGGCCAGGTAAAGCTACCGTAACTGTACGCAGCTGTTGTTTGGTTAGTTGGTGAACCTCTTTCGTGAAGCGGCCATAAATTGTAGTGAGTGCTTCCCTAACCTGCCTGCACTCACCTTGGTCCACACATAGTCTGTGATATTGTTCCCTGGTGCGTTTCCTTACAAGAGCGCGTAAGTACCCGAAGGGGAGTGGCACAATGGGTTCAAGTCCCACTGGTGCCACGCTCCCCCCCCCCCCCTTCTGGCAAGTTCGTCGGCTGCATCATTACCTAGCGAGCTGCTGTGTCGTTTGACCCATTGAATGTTTGATAGTATACAGATCGATTGCTCCTTACTTCCCTGGCCGTGATTTCTGAAGCAGCCAGAGAAATACTCTTTCATTCAGCCTGGAACACTGTGTTATGGATCTCCAATGGTGTGGCTATGCATATATTAAAGTCCTCCAAGAAAATTCCAGCACCTGTGCCACTACCTGTGTTGGATCCGTCCTTGAAGATGCGCACCTCTGCATGGCACAAACCCTCGTTAATTTGGATCTTGTTTTTTTTTATCGAAGATAAATTGTTTGGGTACCCGATCATTAATGGCTTTCGTAATGGGGAACTTCTTGTTGAGTCCCTCAAGCAGCGCGGTGTGTGGTGTGTTGACTGCTGCAGTCGGAGTGGTCCTTATGCAGCCCGTAGCCGGCGAGCAGGCTTGTCGTTGCATGCGTTGTAGTTTGTTTGAGGCTGTAGCCAGCTTGGTTCGGGGCCACCAGACCGCGGCTCATAGGTGATCATGGGGCCGATCACTGTGGTGTACAGCCATAATATAATTTTAGGGGATAGTCCCCATTTCTTACCTATCATTTTCCTGCACTGCCAGAAGGTTATGCAGGCCAAACAATAAATATTAATGTTAAACAAGTAGTACTCTTGACTGTTTTTGTTTACTTACAGAGCTAGAACTGGAAAATTTTGACAATAGCTGTCTAGATGTAGCAGATATAGCACCACACGATTCTGAATCAGACTTAGAAGATGATGTACCTCTGATGGAGTTTAAAACTGAAGTGGAAGAAGAACAAGAAGTATCAAAGAAGAAACGAAGAACCAGGGTGACGATAAGTATGTATTAGTTATTTAATCTATAGGTAAGCAAACAGCCCAATAGTTCACCTGATACGAAGTGATTTGCGTCACTTAAACGGCATACCACCTTTCATGAGCATGAAAGAATTCTATCTATAGGACTGTATCCATGGTATCGGGTGGTGCGTCGGTGTCCCTTTCACCCTGTATAACTTCGGTGAGAAACCTAATAAGTTTGATATACTTATGTAAGCACAGTTTCAGTGATAAGTTTCGTATTCGAAACTTGACATTGAGCATGCTTCGCTACTTACTGTGTTGACAGATCTCTATTTTGTGCATATTTTTTTTCGTTAGACTCATGTCGGGCAAAATACATAATCATCGCGGAATGCAACTCGGCAACTTTACGTACTACCCGTTTGCAATAAGTTTGCCGCTGCCGATGTGACGTCACTCAAGGAGTAGATCTTGGTAACGGTAAATAAGTTGCTAGGCCCTCGCAAGTTTGATTATTAATATTAAGTTCAGGGACTTCCAAGTGGACCACGGAAGATTGCACCCTGCAGGGAGATGCTCGTTTGGAGGTGATTTAGTGAAAATGAGTGGGTGGAGGAAAGGCATCCTGCCATGACATCTTAAACGGGCGATGACCGGGTTACCTGGTAGGGACGCTGTCGATTTCAGGAAACTGCCTGCTTTTAAACCGTTAAGTTGGTAGTTGAGCGCCAAATAAAGGGAGGTGTAAGTCGAACCTCGTATAGTGGGTCTACTCCGACGATACGCCAGCAGGGTGTGGATGTAGAGCTAACTCACAAACTATGCTCTACCGCCTATCCTGCCCTCTGTGCCCAGAAACATGCAGCCAAAGTGACCTGTGTGCTGTCACCGATAACG
This sequence comes from Dasypolia templi, assembly GCA_963555695.1. Lineage (NCBI taxonomy): Eukaryota > Metazoa > Arthropoda > Insecta > Lepidoptera > Noctuidae > Dasypolia > Dasypolia templi. Next base: position 10,826,580 of record OY743164.1, read on the forward strand.
CCGTGCAAGTGGAAAAGTTTTGGGCCAACAGTATTAAAACTAGTATCGTGCCATTGACACGAAAAAGAAGAATATTAAGTTTTAATTATTTTCCTTCTATTTTGTTTTAGCCACAGTTCATTCAGACGCAGAAAGCGGAGGAATTATTGGCAGTGACATGGACGCAGAAGACCAACTAGCTGACTACGTTGATTACCCGGCTGTAGTTAGACGGCCAAGTTTGGCAACAGACAACCCAGCAGTGCTTCCCGACAATTTTGACCCGAGACTGAGGAATGCGATTGACCAGATGGACAGACAAAATGACCGTGCAATACGCTCAACACTTCCCATCGATCGTGTCGTTTTCGATTGGCAACCTGATCTGAATGGTTTTACGGGTGTTCGAGAAGAATTTACAGGAACTCCGGGTCCTACATTTCCAATGTCGGAGATGGAGAGTCCTGTACACGTCTTCTTAAAGTTCTGGGACCTGGAAATCATGTCGCTGATCGAAAAAGAAACTAACAATTACGCAGCCCACTGCCTCGACAAACCTGGCGTAAATTCGAGTTCCCACATGAGACGGTGGCGTCCAACCAGAGTGCATGAGTTATATATATTCTTCGCTCTAATCATCCAACAGAGCCTTTTCCCCGCCACCGTAGAAACTGAGTATTTCTATCCTTCGCACATGGCCGCCAAGCCTTTTAAAGAGTACATGACCTATAACAGAATGATCCTTTTGAAAAAATTCCTGCACTTCGCTAATAATGGCAATATGTCTGACTCACTTTCCTTGGAGGAGCGAAGAATATATAAAATAAAGCCAGTAATCAACCATCTCAACCGCAAATTTCAGGATTTATACCTGCCTCGCCAAAACGTCGCTATTGACGAATCACTGCTTAAGTTGCATGGCCACTTAACTTTTATTCAGAAAATAGCGACGAAACCTGCCAAAACAAGAATTAAATCTTACGAACTTTGCGAGTCGGATACAGGTTATCTGTGGAAATTTACAATCTACGCCGCAAAGAAAGCCGCCACTGACAGACAAGGACAGGACCTGACCAAAAGAGCTGTCGAGACCCACCAAATGAACGAGAGCGAACAAGCAGACGAGACTGACCAACGAGACGAGACCAACCGACCTGACAAAACTGACCTTCATCCTGCGGGTGCCACAGCTAAAATGGTTTACGACCTCGTCAATCCTTTATTTCAAAAAGGCTACACGCTTATACTGGACCACTTTAATAACAGTCCATTATTAGCTCGTAGCCTTAAACTGAGAGGGACTGATTGCTACGGAACGCTACGTTTAAATAGGGAGTCCGTTCCGGATAGCATGAAGTCTCTCACAGAGCAACAACTGAGGACTGGCGACGTCGTATCGTCTACAAGCGGTGACTTGAACGTCATCGTTTGGAAGGACGCAAATGTGGTATGTATGCTTTCCACATACCACAAAGTGGAAGTCGGTGCATCAGAAAAGTTCGGGCGTTGGGGGTTCAAGCCACAAGTGGAACTCGACTACAATAAAGCAATGACGGGCGTTGATAAAAAGGACCAGATGCTGTCAAATTTTCCATTAGAACGGTCGAGGAACAGCATTTGGTACAAAAAACTTTTTAGGAGGCTGCTCAATATTTCGGTGCAGAATGCTTTTGTCATTTACAAATGTAAAGATATAAGGATTACGCACCGAAATTTTCGACTCCAAGTCGCTGAAGGCCTCCTAAAAATGTTTTATCAACATTGCGTCGCCCCTCAAATTCGAACAAGTGTGCAAACCATCCGCCAACTGCCCAGCACAAAGCGGGGTCAAAAACCGAAGCCCGTGTTGGAGAATAACCACTTCTCGGTAAAAATAACCGAGAAACCACTGAAGAAAACATGTGTGTGGTGCTCGGAGAATAACAAAAGATGTCGAGTCACGTGGAAGTGCGACGTTTGTGAGGTGGCATTGTGTGTCGAGTGCATGAAGCCATATCACACAGGAGTACGTGCAGATTAGAAGTGGTTATTCTCCACCACCATCCACCTTTAACAGTCCGCGAGGCCTAAGCTGAGCTTGGCATTATGTATGTGTGATTACCAATCGCACCAATGTGATCGCGCTAGGGACGTATTTCGCCTCATGCCGATTGTCCGATTACCCGATTGCCAGGCAAAAGACGCGTTGCTATGTGCATTCACACACATGCAAAGCTCAGCTTAGGCCTTGCGGACTGTACCTATACTTATTTTATTTATTTAGAAAAAACGATTTAATTTTATAATGTTTCATTTGTTCGATTTGTCTCCGCTCCGAATAGCAGAATGACTATTAAAATAAGGGAAAGTTTAAACATAAAACTGACCTACATCCGTAAGACGTTCTTGTAACATATTATGGCCAACTTCTTTGTAAGTTTTCCTAAAGTTTGTTCTGTACTACGAGATTGAATACTTCTGAACAATTCCATGATTGAGAATGAGAAGAAAATCCTCAGATATCTCAGTTTACTTAATTATATTGCTCTTAGTGCATGAGTTTATAGTAGGGATGATTACTAATATTAAAAACGTTCGTAAAAATAATGTAAGTTCAAAGAAGGCATATTAAAAATGAGATAATCGAAAAAATCTGTTAATCGATGTAAATATGAAAAAGATACACGATTGAAAAGTTTTTGGAGGGGATTATTCCCGTCCTTGTCGCGCGGTACGGACAATGTATAAGGCTAGTTTGAAGTTACATAGTCGTGACGTCACTTCTACGATAGTGCTGTCCTTGTCTGACACTTATTTTAAAACGTTTATAACTTGGCAATATTTTAAGCTTTTACACTGTTTATTATTGTTTGCAACATTTGAAAACGAATATTTTTTCAGTTAAAAATTAAAAAAAATGATATTATCCCTAAAATAAGCTCTATATATAGATGTAAAATTTTACGTATTTAGTCTTAAGGTTGACAGACTTCTCGAGTCATTGAAAAGTTATTGTAAAAAATATCGAGTTTAATGTAGAAGTTCTGATATCTAGTGATCTGGCTAACAGATACCATGGCTGTGAGGTCCATAGTAGATAAATATAGGTAGTTAAGTATATTAAGATGCATATGTTAGTGAGATTTAAGTTATTTTAGAATTGATTTTGAAAAAGTCAATTTTTTTATGTAATTTCAGCGAGTACTGAACCTTTATGTGTAGTTATTAAAGTTATTTTTATAAATACGCGGTTGTTAACATTTTGGAAACTAAGTTGCGAGCACAAAATACACTGGACAGTAAAAAAACCAGGCCACCCGCTATCTTGGAACTCTGATTCGATTTTCTCAAAAATGAAAAAACTTTCAAATTTATACCTACAGAAAGTGCGTTACATGATGATTAAAATGAATGGAAACTCATTGGAATTAATCAATTTATTAAGTGTTTATTAAAAAATCACAAAGAAGAGTCGTTTTCCAGTCGTGTTAATCGTTAGTTATCATAAAATAAAAAAGCTAGAAACAGAGAAAAAAAAAATTGGTCAGTATTCAGTATTCCCTCCCCTTGCTCGGATTGCTGCCAGGATCCTCGTATTCATCGAACTCACGAGCCTGACGATGAAATCTTCAGGTATTTGCATTCCACTCCTCTTCAATTGCGATTCGCAGCTCTGGAAGCCTTGTTGGGGCCAGGTACCGGGGTTCAAAGTCGACGTTTCAGCTCATCCCATAAGTGTTCTATCGGATTCAAGTCCGGCCTTCGAGCTGGCCAGTTCATCGTACGAATGCCGACGTCGCGTAGATATATGACCAATATGAGGCCGTGCATTATCATGCATCAACTGCTTATCCTGCGTAATCATGGTCTGCGAGGATTTCAGTAATGTCGCGATGAGAAGACAATCCACCTGTACGGCGCAACCCTTCAGGAAATACAGGCGTGAAGTTATTCTGGTAAATGAATAAGATCACTAAAACGTATATTTTTGTTTGTACGACAACAGGTGTTTCATGGTACATGTTTAGAGTAAAATAATTTAATAATCAAACCTCACATTGAATGTTTTAGAACTGGCCACTTGTAAACGGTATATTTTTTTTTTTTTTTGAAAATGGAACTCTTTACCAATATTATTGTGTAGGTATTGTATTCATTTGTCATTTATTTTCGATTTGGCGGCAAATTAGAAATTGAGTGTGTCACCGCAGCATGAATTTAACGCGAGAAAATTTTCGTACAATGATTTTTTAAGACTTTCGATGTAATTTAAGTCAACAAGAAAGTTATGATAGACTTCAATTGGACCTTTCACGATGAAGCCCCACCTCGTGCCACTGTTGACAACTGGTTTAATGAGTTTAAACGTGGTCGTACTAATCTCACCGATGATCTGTGTGAGACAACATAAAATCAGCGTTGTGCGACGTATGATAGAGACTGACAAAAGAGTGACTTATCAGCAGATTCGGACAAGCTTAGGCATCGGTATGAGTCAAGTGCACAAAATCCTCCATGAACATTTAGCGGTGAGGAAGTCTTGTGCTCGGTGGATACCTCAATAATTTGACAGAGACCCAAAAACTCCGTCGTGTTGATTGGTGTCGTGAAATGGTTCAAAGATTTGACGGAGGTGACTCAAATGCAGTGTTCGACATACTTACGTGTGACGAAATCTGTATTTATTGTTATGATCCTGAAACTAAGAGACATTCTGCTGTCTGGGCGTGGGAAAAAGATGGTGGCGTCGTTCTTCGTAAGGACAGGTCATTACGCAACAATTGTTTTAGAGGATCGAAAAACAGTTAGTGCGGAGTGGAAATTGCGGAAGTGGAGAAACAGTTGTTAGTGTACTAAAAATTGTTTGCCACATGACTTGGAAAAAGTTCGGGAGAAACGACCTCGCAGTTGGATCCTCCTTCACCACGACAACGCCTAGTCGCACACCGCCAAGCAAACAATCGACTACTTGGCGACGTCAGACGTGTAATAACTGGGTCACCCGCCCTATAGCCCCGACCTCGCATCTTGCGATTTTATTTATTTTCGAAAATAACAGAAAAACTTCGAGGAAAACGTTTTATGGACGCCGAGGAAGCAGTGGCTGCGTTTCAAAATGCAGTCGAAGAGACCCCTAGGGACGAGTGGGCAAAGTGCATTTCTCAGTGGTTGCATCGGATGCAGCGATGTATTGATGTAAATGGACAATATTTTGAAAAGATAATAAAACTAATAGCTTGCTAGTGTTCAGTTTTTGATTTTCTAAGACTTTTAGTGTCACCCTCGTATTATGTAGGCAAGTAGGATAACCGTCGTATTTCACTCTGCTACGGCGTAACTCGCACTGCCTGCGGGCGGCGGCGCGCGGCGTAGTTTTCATGTTGCCACGTCATTATCTCTTTACTACGGCGTAGTTTTCACTGTGACGCACGTCGCACAGTATTTCGCCTAGAACATGCTAGGTGGACAAAATTCAAGTTTTCATTTCCAGGAAATCTTAATTGCATAACACAAACAACACCCCCAAACTCCAAATTCCGAGAAAAAAGTTGTTTTTCAAATGCTTAACTGATGAGTCATAGAGTTCAGAAGTCAGGTAATGAGTTTAATGCAAGCGTTCCGGTCAATCAGTTGCAATTTAGCGACACTTTTGTGCACTTCTAATAGTGGTTAATAGTGATATTGTGAAAGTTTTTTGTGATGGATATTAATACTGAGGGTATGTACTATTATTTAATATATTATTTTTTATCAGAATCTATTAAAATCAATTTTTAGCATTTTTTTAACATAATGCATAAATTTTTGTGTATTTTTTTTCATAAACAAAACTTTGAACGTTCAGGAAATACATTGATTCGCCTCTATTCGGGCTAGTTTTTAGTATATATTGTAGGTATAACTGTGTAGTTTGTAAAAATACACATATTGTTCAGCACACTTCAGTACAACATATTTTTTTATATTTTTTTTTCCGAACTCGTTTACTCTATTTCAAGGGTAGCATTTTTTGAAGAGTGGTTGAAACACACGAAGAATGATAAAAGATCGCGTATTTATGACTATCTTTCTTCAAAATTTCACTTTGGTGACATTACTGAAAGCAGCCAAAGATAAATAAAGTTGAAAATATCCAACTTTTCTACTAAGATTGAAGCCAAATGGTTGGCTTTGGGAAAATCAAAGGAGCGTTTTTTTATTAGAAATAAGACTTGGCTGGATGAAGGAGACATACAGTTTACTGTGAGTTCTTTAGCCCCACAACCTTCAACATCGAGTGAGGTTGTGACATCTGCAGGAAGACCTCGCAAAGATTTCGAGGAATCGTCGTTTAAGACGAAGAAACGTCGAGTCGTGTATCTCGTAGAATCTCGAAGTGCCAGTGAATTAGTGACTGCTGCCGAAATTGCTATGCGTTCAGCAGGACAAAGAAAAGTTGCCCATGTGATTAGAGACATTAGTGAAAGGCCAGATAATATTATTAAGTCAAAAGAAAATACCAGTTCCGTTAATCCTAGGCAGTTAAGTAGTGACGAGCATACTATATAGATTCTAAGTCAACAACACATGCTTACAAACAAACTAGGAAGTGGTCCATAATGGCAGGACATAATGAGTTTCCGTCATATTTTAGTGTAGTAAAATCTAAAAAGGCCTGTTACCCTGCAGAGGAGGTCTTGAAACTAGAAGACATTACCTCAGTCTCTATTCGTGGTACTATATGCCTGCTACTGTAGATAAAATATTAGTACACAGTACTGAGGTCATCAAAGCGGCATTGCTTCCAATTAGGCAACTTTCCGAAGAGGCTCAAGAAGCACGTAACAAAGATTGCCGCAGATTTAGGGAGTACAACATCCGCAAGTGCTCACGTGTTGCCACGAATAGAGACTTGCTGTCCATGTTAATAATAACATCTGACCCTTTGATCAATGGCCTTCGTGAGATTCCCCGAAAAAAGCCGGAAAAAATATGTGCAGAAGTATTAAAGTTAATCGTAAGCCCGACCATAGTAGCATCAGGACCGGAAACGTCATCATATTGTCGCACATTACCACAAAATGATGACGATTCACCAGAAGATTTTGATGATGATTCTGATGATTAGGTTTAGGTTAAGTTAGTTTGTACAGTAGGTATTTATTTATTTATTGCATTTTTGTTGTTTGTTTATTATTTTAAAATATTTTTTTCTGTTTTTACATATTTTTTTTGTTTTTTATTACAAAATCATACCAAAAACTATGAATAATGCCTCAACATGACTACTTATATATAAAAGCATCGTTAAATATCATAAAATAATATTGTCCACCTAGCATGTTCTACGCGGTACACTGTGCGTCGGCTTCGTACCTTTCATGTTGCTGCGTCATTATCTCATTGCTACGGCGTAGTTTGAACTGCGACGTCGGCGTCTTAGCCTTCATGTTGCTACGACTTTGTCGCTTTGTTAGAGGCGTATATATCGACGAACTTATCTGTGCAACGGCCGTTTTTCGAACTAACATTTTGAATGGGACTAAGGATCGGTTTTGGAACCAGCACCACCAACAATTCCACAAATAATAGGTTGGGGAAAAAGTTTCTTCGTATTTTTTAAGAAAATTCAAAACAATTTTTGACATTTATTTACATCTAAAGTATGTAGGTACCATTTTGTTCCATAAATTTTTGCCATCTTGTAGCGACATGATCCTATTGCTATAGAAATGTTGGGGCTTCTGATCAAAATATCGCGACAAGTGGTTTTGGCAGTCCTCTCGTGATGTTAAGCTGACACTGCCTAAAGAGTTCTGAAGAGACCGAAACAGGTGGAAATCTGAAGGTGCAAGGTCAGGACTATACGGCGGATGCATTGACACCTCCCAGCCAAACTCTCTTAATTTTTACTGAGTGGCTAAAGATGTGTGAGGTCTAGCGTTATCATAATGAAAAACCACACCCATTCTGTTGATTAATTCCGGCCGCTTTTTCTCAACTTCTTACTTTAATCTCATCAGTTGTTCGCAGTAGAGTTCAGAATCGATGGTCCTGCCTGGTGGTAACAGCTCATAATGAATAATGCCCTTCCAATCCCACCACACACACAGCATCACCTTGTTGCGAGTTAACCCGGGTTTCGCCACAGTCTGTGAAGCCTGATCGGCCTTTGACCACGACCTTTTTCGCACGTTCTTGTCGTACGTGATCCACTTTTCGTCACCAGTTATCAGCTTCTTCAAAAATGATTCGGTTTCATTACGTCGTAATAAAGAATCACAAATTAATACACGGTTCATTCGGTTTCTTTCAGTGAACTCGTGAGGTACCCAAATATCGAGCTTTTTTGTGTACCCAGTTTTTTTCAAATGCGCCAAAACTGTTTTGTGGTCAATTCCCAGTTCTCCAGTTACATCGTAACTACCGTTATGCCGATCTTGCTCCACTTTTTAAAAATGGCATCCATTTTATCCGTAATTCGCACGTCGCTCTGGTTGCCCTGACCCAGAGCGACGTGCATCTTTGACATCAAAATTTCCGGATTGAAAACGCTTAAACCAAATTTGTGCTACTCTCACAGACACTGCACTAGGTCCATAAACGTCGCAATTTTTTTCGTGGCTTGCGTTGCATTTTTACCTTTTTGTAGTAAAATTTTAAAATGTATCGAATTTCTTCATTAGATTCACTCATCTTGACAGTACGAAAAACAAATAAAAATCACACATTTTCCTAATTTGAATTTGGAATTATGTTCTTTAAAATTTAAACTTTCAATGATACCAAAACCAGCCAGATACAAAAAGTATAGCCAAAGAGGTTTTATTACAAGTTCATACATACTATAAAGCGAAAAGACTTCTCCCCCAACCTAATAAGTCGGTCGTACTATACCTCGAACTACTACAATGTTAGGTGTAGCCACAATGCTCCGGCGTGATCTCATGGCGACATGAAGGGGGCGATTGTCGCAACCCAGTGCTGGGCACGCCACAATAGCGGCGGTAAGTCCCCTCTTTTAGGAGTGGTTGGAGAGGCGCCACGGCGTCCTCACCTTCCGCCTGACACAGGTCCTCACCGGACACGGTTGTTTCGGGAGGTTCTTGTTTCGCATAAGGCGGGAGGAAACGCCCGGGTGTCACCATTGTGTGGATCGCCCGGAAGACACGGTGGAGCATACGGTGGAGGTCTGCCCAGCTTGGGCGGAGCACCGCAGTGTCCTCGCAGAGGCGATCGGCGGCGAAGATCTCTCGCGTCTGGCCCTGGTCCAGTCCATGGTACGGAGCGAGAGAGAATGGAAAGCCGTCACCTCCTTCTGCGAAGCAGTAATGCTTGCGAAGGAGGAGGCGGGGCGCTTGAGGGAGAGAGCTTGGCGCCCTCACGCCCCCACTAGTCGCCGCAGGAGACGCCCTGGGCGTTGGGAGTCGCCTGCAGATTCCCGGCCACCGTAGGCGCGGGCTTGCGGACGGCGAGCAATGGGTAGCTCGCCGTCCGGTAAGGACCAGGCCCAGGTCGATGGCGCGTCGTGTTCCACGCGCGCCTCAAAGAGATGTCAGCACAAATTGACGGGGTCCGATTGGGCCGACGCCTCAGGGTCGCGGGTGATTCGAAAAGAGATAACCGTGGCCCTAGCACAGGCAACTGAAGGAACACGGGTGGGTTTTAGTCAGTAAAAGTCTGACACGCCCTCCCGCTCCGCCCGGAGCGGGAGAAGTCATTTGATGATTTCCCCCCCAAAAAAAAAAAAGGTGTAGCCACTATATTTATACAGGATACTAGCTGACCCGACAGACGTTGTCCTGTCTTTTAACTATGAATATTGAGTTTGAATTGGTATAGTTAATAAAATTATATATTTGTCCTTGGATCTGCAATGGTGTGGGTAGGTACATAAAAAAAAAACAATGTTAAATATAAGATAATGATTTTGTTGTAACAATTATCTTGAAAAATTTCTCATTTAAAAATTTTGAAATTAATTTATGCTGGACAGTGTTCTGAATTACTATTACTGTTTTCAAGTGCGAACTCGCAGCCACAGTGGCCAGTGTGGATAAGTATTTTTTTTCCTGTTTGTCCCACTGGTAATTTTTCTACACCTTGTCATTTTCAAATAGTGCGGGAATAAATGTCTGTTTCAATAAAAAAAATATAGAATTTTGTAAATATTGAAAATTCATTCATTTATTTATTCGATCAGACCACCTGCACCGACGGGCAAAACACACGACGCAATGGGCAATCTTAATAGCAAGCGACATCTTGGCTGGACTAGATAGAGATGGTGGGTTAATTCAGCTGGTATTTTTTTCAACAAGAACTATTACTATACTTTGAATAGAGAGAAGTGCAATAAAATTAGAGAGTCCGTCGCCATGCAGTGGGAAACCACACCTTTTATTTTTATTAACCCCGCAAGGCATTTTGTGGGGACCTGTTGGGCAGTAGTGACCCCATAAGGCCAATTCCCGTACATAAAGAGGTCTAAAAACTCTAGTCGCAATCTCATCTCTGCGACAAACAGTGGTGCCGATTCTCTTGTACACCGAACTAAACTAACTAAACTATCACTAAAATTCCTTACTTTTTACTATGACAATCTTGAAGCTATTCTGCGAAAATTTTGCTTTCTTTCTTTTGATTTCGCAACGTCTTTGTTAGAGCCGGAGCAAAGAGTACTATAATTAGACGGGTAGCCTGGGGCAGCCTCGACGTGTTTTCTATGGAAGTTTTGACTTTTTGTGTGAAAAAAAAAAAAAAAAAAAAATCTACATGTAGAGATTCGGTGGTTTCGTGGTTACAAAGGGGGTCGAAATTTTCATTATTTTTGTGATAGGACACACCGTTTTCGAGATATGAGCAAAAAAAGAAAAAGAAAGTTTAAGTGCCGTTTTTGCACGTCTGAAGTCGAGGTGTTGGTGTAAATTTTAGTTCACGCCACCTAATTTTATTCCACACCTTTTTAATCGCGATTAAAAATAGTCAGATTCATGTTCAGATTTAGTTAGACAATCAAATTTTTTGGTGAAATACGTAAAATTCAGAATAGCAAAATAGCCATTTTCACTAAACTAATAACCCAGTGCAATCTTAGTGCTGTCAAACTAAAATATAGTTAAGTTGTGTCACTTTAGTCAATTTCAGAATGGAAAATCGTCATTTGACAGAATTAAACCAAATTTTAGTGATTTTTAGTCTAGTTTAGAGGCGTTTGTGACAAGAGAATCGGCACCAGTGTCAAAATATATGGAAATTAGAGGTATTTTTGTCAGATTGACATTGAGAGAAAGAAAGTGTAAATTTGAAAACCCTAAATCACGGAAAACCATAGGTTTTGAGTCCATAGTAATAAATTATAGTATATTTTTATGGCCATGTGAAAGAATCGGTTGCTGTTATAAGGGTTCCAGTGCTCTGGCAGTGATAATTTGTAGGCTAAGACATAGTTGGAACACACTTATGTGAATACACGGGCATTTCAGTTTCGCTGTCATACAAAAAAAACGATAAGATGGCTATGGTCCTTTGATTAACATAGGTTTTAAAGTGCGACAACGGTCCCCACCCTTGTGTGGTGTCCACATTGTTCATACATTTTTGAGCATTGTTGAAAGCAAAAGACTTTTATCACAATTTTCTTAGTTTTTCTAACATGATGAAAATCTTAATAAAATACGTAGGTATTTATGCATGTATAAGTATGTATAAATACATGCTCTGTAGCTATATATAAAGGATATGCAATCATATAAAAAAATAGCTATTTTCAGGTCAAGATCCTCAGTCCACCATGACAACAACAGCAGAGGTCGTCGAAATCGTCGACAACTTGTCCGACAGTGTTCGTGGATATCCTGGAGGTGGTTAAAAAGGGGAAAAAAGCTGTATAGTGCAATTCGGTTCATGCAAAGCTTGGAAGCTCTGCAATAAAACAAAAGAAAATGATGTTTATAGACCGCAATAGCAAAGTTGCTGCACAAAGTGGTTACATTCTAGTTATGCGCCTGGAAGGTTGGATTACAAACCTCGAAAGTTTTATAATGATATCAAAACAGTAGTTTGAGAAAAATCATGTGGACTTTTATTATCCTTGATTCCATAAAATGAAGACGCATTAAAAAAATTGTTTGGGTGGTTGAGAGCTGTAAATGAAAGAAAATTACAATTTTGTAATATTAACAAAAATATTGATAATCTTGTCTGAAGTAAATAAAACGAATCAATTAAACAACCTGTTTTTTAAGTATTATTTTTACCTACAGATTAACCCTAAAGTTATAGAATATAAAAAATAGGTTGTTTAGGGCTGTATTAAAAATATATAAAATGAATAAACTTGTATTTTCATATTTTTCATACTTATTTTAGTCGTTCGTTATATAGTTTAAGGGTAGGTCCCTATCGAATTTCACTTTTCGGGGCGTCCATAGAACTCGATATCGATAGCTAAATATTCACCAGCTCTCTCTCTATCGATGGTAGCGACAAAACGCGGAACGGCAATAAGATGAAACTAAGATAGAGGTCACGGTTTTATCTGTAGCTTGCTACTTATTTATTAATCTGTGGCCTGTGGTTCTGTGATTGATTTAAAAACAAAAACAATAATCTCATCAATGCAACGCAAGTGTTTACAAACTTTAATTCGCAAAATGCTCGTAGAATAATAGAAAAAGTCGTAATATTTGATTCGGAGCTTTTCCACATTCGAGTATTACATCTGTGAGTGAGGAGAACTGTGGTAATGGTATTAGAGTAATGCTCAGAATCGAATCGTCAACCGGCGAGTGACCGCCGGGGAAAATGGAAATTATTTATATCAGTGGAGCAAAAAGCGTGAGTAAACCTGGACTTATAAATAAATATGTTCAGTAATCCGTCAGTCTGTCTCGAGTAAGAGTGGTGATCAAGCTTTCTTATAGGGACCGCCAACCATCGGCTTGGACAGCATTACTTGATAGCTTATAAAAAAAATGCACAGACGTTTGTGAATTTAAAAATGTGCCTCTATTTTACTCCCTTGGGGGATGATAAAAACGCTTTAATACTTGCCAAAAGCATACATTTTAATTTACATATTCATAACTTAAGAAATGCCATGTTTTCCATACAAACTTTTAACCCCTTTATCACCCTCTAGGATTATTATTGATACAAAAAGTAGCCTATGCACTCTGTCTCCGTACCAAATTTTATCCAAATCCATTAAGTGGCTTAGTCATGGAAAGGTTACATAAAGATCCACAGAGTTACTTTCGAGTTTATGATGTTATTATGGGTGTAGATAGAAGTATTTTCTTCAAGAAAACAAAATAGTGTAAGTCAAATTTTGTTGCAGTTAACTGAAGACAGTAGGCCGATTCATGCTTGTTTCTTCTGCGGCGCTTAACTAAAGCTATGCTACAGTTTAATGAGAAAATGTCTGGAAATTGAAGAGCTGTTTGCTCAGATGATGAATGAGGATTATGAGGTGAGTTATTGTGAGGGACTAGGGTGATATTATTGGGCCAAAGGCGGAACATCAAAGTGATGTTATGATTTTAAAAACAAAATTAAGTTACATTATCAGCCCGAAGTCTGGATTTGTGCCCGGTAGATGGCAATAGGCTGCCCCTATTACATGGGACTTAAACATAACTGGCGAAATGTGGGTGTACTATAGGTACACCTCTGCCCAACCCTTCGGGGAAACAAGGCGTGATGTTATGTTATGTAAATTAAAGATAAACATAATGCATAATCAGCTTATTATCTTCCCATTGCTGGAACACAGGCCTCCTCTCTGTGAGAGGGAGAAGCCGTAATCCACCATGCGGGCCCATTGCAGGTTGGTAGATGTCACACGTCTTTGAATTTTTGGTTCCAAGACATGCCAGTTTCCTCACTATGTTTTCCTTCACCTTTCTGAGAGCAGTGGTGATGAAGTTTACAAAAAGTAAAGAGCCTGTCCGGGTTCGAACCTACGACCTACTACTCGTAAGTCGTGGCCGTTACCACTGGGCCAACACTGCTCTTAAACAAAAGATAAACACTTTGATAATAATATTTGGCAGGGTTAAGATTAATTTAACATAGTGGTGACCATATTATGTTGTGAAACAAAACAAATACCTATACTTACATATTATATAAATTAAAGTCACTTTTCGTGTATGTCTGCGTGACTGCTTGTTCCTGACCAGCTGTTCTTCTAAAATATGCAAAAAAAAATGATGTGGATTGCACATAATTTTGATAATTTATTCTGGAAGGTTTATATCTTTATGTTAAATGATTTTATTTCTGTAAGTACGAAAACTTTTACATGTCAATCATATTTTAAAAACTAGGTGAGATCCGTTTTATCTATTGGACTACTCTGAGAAGAAAAGCCAAAACAAACTCAGAGGTCACAGAGTCTTTTAAAGTCCAGTCATAATCTTGGTCAGATCTTGTGCGAGGACCCATATAAGCTAGACACTAACCTACATGTGTCAGGAATGGTCTTTTGAGGAAAGAATTACAAATTGAGTGGATTTGTCCAGTCAGTGCATGCATTTGTACAGTAATCATGCAGCTCAATTCTGTACTTAAGGAGCTCAATTATTCAAAAAACAATACCAAAGATAGGACATTTGAGTACTGTTACCCAAATTACTCAAAACTGCCAAACCATGGATAAAACTAACCAAAAAAAAAAAAAAAACACATTCACAATAATTAAATTAATATAAAATACTTAGCAAAGTAGATATTCATGTCATTGTATATTTAACATCCATCAATGTCAGTGCCTCGGTCAGATCATTTGAGGACCATGTAGATTGGTGTCTGGAATGGTCTTTTGAGGAAAGAACCACACAGAACATTCTAAAGTTAGGAAGTTGAAAGGTTAAAATATTCATGTTTTTTCAAGTCGTTTACAATCGCGCGAAGAAGGGGCAGGACGCTTATTATCAACAAGTAATACTCTTGAATGTTTTGTTTACTTACAGAGCTAGAACTAGACATTTTTGACAAAAGCTGTCTGGATGTAGCAGATATACCACCACAGGATTCTGAATCAGATAAAGAAGATGATTTACCTATAGCAGACTTTGAAACTGAAGTGGTACAAGTAGTATCCAAGAGCAAACAAAGAGCCATGAAGGTGACAAGTAAGTATTAGTTAGTTCATCTATAAGTAAGCAAACAGGCCAATGGTTCACCTGATAGGATGTGGTTAGTGTTAACTAAAGTGTGTACCCACTTGCATGTGCAATGTTGATATAGGACTGTCATGACATTGTGAAGGAAATAAACTGTTAATTTCTGATAAACATTGCATAACCACGGCCACCAAGACGACCTTAAGCAGTACTCATTCACAAGCATACCGCTAAGATGAGCCATTAACCCTCGATGTTTTTGGGCCTCGACGCTACCTCACGCAGTGCTTATACAAGGATAGTGAAGAAAATCACGCACGCGGGACGCATGCGGGTCTATTCCGCGTGCGGGATCAAATCAGTATGTCACTTAGAAACACCCAAACGTACTAGGACGGAGTAACACACAACACGCCATTATGACTCGCAGGGGCAGAGGTGTATAGTGTGTAATAATGCAGGACTGTCCAGCCAACTTTTATGCTGAATGTGAAGCTTATAGTTAAATTGTCTTAAATATAACCTACACCTACGTAGCCGAATGTAAGTAAATGTTCCGGCTGCTTCCGCTGTGTAGTGTTTCTTTATGGGCTTCGAAATAATGGACGTTGACTGGTACAAGGTCTGAAAATGTCTGAATCTGAATATAAATCTGATTACAAAATGAGCGACGGCCGCGATGCGATGGTGGGATGACGACTGGCGCCCCTGATGGCACGAAGTGAAGGCGTCGGCGTTAGTAAGCCCTGTCGTGCGCCATTTGGCGGCGATGGGGACGTGACAGGCTCCCGTGCTGTAAAGTTGATTCAAGATGATGGTGCGATGATAGAGAAAGGGCATGTGTTGTTGTATGCCCTCTGGATGATCTGTGCCAGGCAAGTCGACATCTCCTCGTATGTGAGGTGTGTCAGCGAGAGTGTGCTGCTGAGATGATGCTTGACTGATAACCACAACCCACCAAAGGGTGGACTGAATTTAAAATCTATGCCCTGACTGGCCGGTCCTGTTTGTTTGAATATCATCTGAATAAGTTCTAAAAAATGACTAAATATCGTTACTAGCCCCGATAAAAGTTGTCCTGGACCACTGGTTCAACCATCTTAATATCATAAAATAATTTTCCTGTTGTTGTCACGGCCGAGGCGTCGAACATGACTCGTAGCTAAGTGGTTGTACTCGCCTCACGGATTACTCCCATGATGAGGTAGGTAATTAATAAGTTATATGGGTAAAATATTGGAAATTAACACACTGTACAAACAGATACAACATTCTTTTTCATGTGGACAAAGACAGAAACATTAGTTTCTGTCGCTTTGTCAGTGGCATTTCAACTGACAGACCTTGCATCCTACTCTCCACAGCGCTCGTGAAGGTGGCAGATTCCACAGGAAGACTTCGCACAGCTCGAGTCCCTCTTGACAACGACAGCATTTCTCGCTTCATCAAGCAGCGCTTCTATGAAGAACTAGGTCTTAGTGGATACAACGCAGGCTCCATTGTATCAGGTATCAACAATCAATGTTCCTAAAGTGCAGAGTCTTGTGACATAACCATACAATCATTCGCAGGCGACTATGTAGCAAAACTAAGTTGTTATTTATTTTCTAACCAATTAACGACGACCGCTGTTCTGGCTGCTGTCGCTGTGTAATGCTTATATACTCGTAAGCGCATTAAAATAATGGCCTTTTACTGGTACAAATATGTTGTTTCGCAAGTTCTGATAATGTCTGAGTTTGAATATAAATCTGATGAGAAAATGAGCGACGTCCGCGGTGCGATGGTGTGACGACGACTGCCGGCCTCGCTGCGTGGCTACGCAAACGCGGGGTAGTAAGTCCTGTCGCTCGCCATCTGGCGGCGACGAGGCCTGTAACAGTCTTATCATTAAATAATACATCTACATTCCACGATATTACATTATTTCTACACTAGCTTCTGTCCGCGACTTCGTCCGCGTGAAAGGAGAATGGCGAGCTTGCGTGTAATTTGGGACCCATTGATAGGGGTTTCGTATATTATGGAAACTTATGAATAGTTAAGGAACTTCATAAGACTAACAAAAAAGCAAATGGTAAGCAGGTTAAAGAAGTTGGGAGAGAAAAGATATGAAAGGTACAAGATTATAACCTAAAATAATCTAAAAGTAGTTTGGGTATGGACTAATTGTTAAATATTTAGTAGCAGAATGGCTTATTTATACATGTTTACTTAAACTCACACATATATCCCTTGGGGGAAGGTAGCACCTGCTACGATTCCTACATACTTACTCCTTTTGCTTCGGTCACGTGTAGACTTTTACTGACTAAAACCCACCTGTGTTCCTTCAGTTGCCTGTGCCAGGACCAAGGTTTCTCTTTCGAATTTCCCGCGACCCTGAGGCGTCGGCCCTATCGGGGGTCTAGGAGATTAAGGGTCTGTGAAATAAAAAGAATTAAAAAAAAAAAAATTACTTTATAATATTACTAAAAATTCAAGACATACAATCACTGTACATCATTATTTTCCTTTGATTGTCTTATTCAATCGTGGATAATCTTTTATTAAAATATAATTTATTTATCTTATTAAAAGAAATAAGCTGGTGCAAAGACAAAGCACTGGATTCTCGCCCATGTACCACAATATGCTCATAAAATGAGAGCAATATCCCACTATCCGCCATAGTCCGGTTAAGTAGTCACGACCTCTCAAGGTCAACTACGAGATGCCATACCAAAAAAAAAAAAAAATTACTATCCGTGTTCCCATGGGGGAATTAAAATAATATTCTAATATTGCATTTCGATCCTCCAGCCTCTTATCTACTGCGATGTACTATCGAGGAGAGCCACGCATGACCCTTTTCAAAAATAATTCGGCTGCATGTTGAAATCGTATGTTATCCAGCCGTGTTTCTGTTTGACCAATGAATGAAGGGTGACCGATTTTTTAAACGTTAATTGTTTTAGTTTGACGAATGACGAAGAATGTCTCTTAGGAAGGACCCTTTTTTATGCGCTATTGGTGGACAAAAACAATGCAGTCGGGGGTTAGCCACTGGCCCGTGCACACCAAAATCCCTAATGGGGGGTCATGCGAAAATGTCGTCGATAGTACGTCTAATAAGACTTGCTACCTATTTGCGTATATTTAATTCAGGCACATAGAATAGATGGGTGGTTGCCAACAAATATCCCTTCTAGAGGAGTCTCATCCCGGCCAACTTCTATTGCATACATTCCGTAGGCTCTTGAGTGCTCCCTTAAATATGTTAATGCCGTAGTATAGATTGGTGTGCAGAATAGTCCGTACAAAGGTATGTCAAGTCGTCAAGAATCCACGAAATTGCTAAAATAGCTTAAATCCCACGTTAACCGTTGAACACAAACAATGGAATGACAAACGACAAATATGATATTTGACATGACAATTTGACACTGAGACGTTCCATTTTCCGTTTCATGTTTTCAATACCGTTATAACACAAAATAATTTATAAATTTTATAGTACGATATGTTTATATATTTTTAGTTTATTTATCAAAAAATAAGTATAAATAAAGGAAAACCACCAAGCAAAAACATTCTTAGGTGTAAGAAGAAGAAGAACGTTCCGTTCGGAAACTGCACGATAACTTATTTATAAATAAATTCATTAATAACTTTTAATTTCCATCACCTAATATCTCAATATTTTTAAATAGAACTCCTATAAACTTTTTATTATCTACACTAACATTATAAAGAGGAAAGATTTGATTGTTTGTTTGCATTGAATAAGCTCCGAAACTACTGGACCGATTTGAAACACTATTTTACCATTAGAAGACGACATTATCCCTGGTAAACATAGGCTTTTTTTTATTTATAAGCGAGTATTACGAAATCCACGCGGACGAAGACGCGGGCGAAGTGCTAGTGATTAATATAAACTTGCCCGTGAACGGTGCTCCGTTAGTTTTTTATTACGCGGGTCCAACTTCGCCATCCTTCTTGTTCCCCCAGACCCACCCTGTCGGATCTCATCACCTGCCCGCGCTATCTCATCGTGTTCGCTTGTCGTTCTTTTTGACTTTTTTCTTTTTGCTCGTCTTAAGGTCACAGCGTGATGTCAAATTGCCAAAGCATTCCTCAAAAAATAGGGTATCAAATGCAAAAAGCATTTTTCGAATTCGACCCGTAGCTTCAGAGATTACCCCCTACATACAAACTTAAAAACAAAACAAAGAAGTAATTTAAAAATTAACGGAGCACCGTTCACAGGCAAGTGTAAATGTGTTTAGGTGTACGACTTTGAATAAAGACGAAAATCAGCATTAAGTATACTTAGTTATCGCCGAAAATACCAGCGATGCAACTCTTCTACTACATTATGCAAAAGGAACCCCAGTACTTCATATACACCAGGTTTATCTGGCTAAACAGATGTAGAAGGAACCTATAGATACCTACCTACTGATAGAGATTTTTATTCAGATTCAGCATAATTTTTACTGGCCAGGAGAACACCCTGATGTTCTTAGAAAGTCAGTGAAGTAGTAATGCAACGCGCGTTTATGGCTCGGATGTATAAACGTGGACGAAGCAAAAGGAGTAGGTATGTATGAATCGTAGCAGGTGCTACTCCCCCACGGAATATATGTGTGACTTTAAGTAAATATGTATAAATAAGCCATTGTGCTGCTAAATAATAAACAATAAGTCCATGCCCAAACTACTTTTAGATTATTTTAGGTTATAATCTTCTACCTTTCATATCTTTTCTTTCCCAACTTCTCTAACCTACTACCATTTGCTGTTTTGTTAGTCTTATCTCGTTCTTTAACTATTCATAGGTTTCCATAATGTACGCAACCCCTATCAATGGGTCCCAAATTACATACAAGCTCGTCGTTCTCCTTATACCTCTTTATAATATAAGTATAGATATAATAAAATCATAGCGAAGTCAAGATTGTACAAAGAATATTAAAAAAAGTAACTGCTACGAGTTCTGCGAACGATTCTAATGTCGAGAATATAGTTTTTAGATATTTTTATTGTATGTATGAATGTATGTTCCGTTTGTTGCTCGTGGCACACGGGATGTCTCATTAACCGTCACCAAACCTTAGTTTTATTTTAATATTTAAAGATGACCTAAGAGGCATAAACTTCGTTTGATGCTCGTGGTATTACCAGCATTTCTGCCAGTAGTTCCACGGGTAATAAAATACCCGTAGAACTACCAAGCGATCCAGTAGTACAACAGTACGTCGGGCAGTTGCCCACCAGATGCGAAATCCATCTGGTCGGAGGATCATCCTTTTTCTAAAGAGTATGAGTGAACTTTACACCCTGTTCCTCATATCTCTATAGATATGATTTTAGATGGTGTGTCTTAAATTAAAGAAGAAAGTGAACACCTTAATTTAGTAAAAGAATCATGGCGAGATCCTTACATTAATTTGTACGAAAAGAAAAATGCATAGAGTTCAAATATTTTCCAATGTTGAGAACACATTACCAGCACTCTAATTGCGTAACACATTTTCGTAAACGATTACGACTAATCTGTTTGATTTTGACAGTTCAACAACATTCATTGCGTTATATAAATTGTTGAGCAGAGTTTTTATCGAACTTATAAAGCAATGGATTAGCAATCTGTTTCAAAACGATTCAGATTCCGATTTATTGTGTGTTACGCAATTAGGGTGCAGGAGTAGATTCACATACTTATCATATTTTTAAAACCCCTCATAATTAAAAAAAAATCGAAATGAAAAAATCTATATAAGTATCTATAAAACTGGCAGACAAAAGAGTGATGACTGATGTGAATCATTGTAAACAAAGCGTTGCGCTAAAAGTTGGAAAAGTATATGAAAAGTATAATCATTATTTGTGACATTTACAATAAAACGATGTGTGGATTGCGTGAAAGACAATAGGGAAATAAATACCCCTTTTTTTTTTGGGTGGGAAATCATCAAATGACTTCTCACGCTCTGGGTGGAGCGGGAGGGTGTGTCAGACTTTTACTGACTAAAACCCACCCGTGTTCCTTCAGTTGCCTGTGCCAGGGCCACGGTTATCTCTTTTCGAATCACCCGCGACCCTGAGGCGTTGGCCCTATCGCTCCCCGTCAATTTTTTGCTGATATCTCTTTGAGGCACGCGTGGAACACGACGCGCCATCGACCCGGGCCTAGTCCTTACCGGACGGCGAGCTACCCATTGCTCGCCGTCCGCAAGCCCGCGCCTACGGTGGCCGGGAATCTGCAGGCGACTCCCGATGCCCAGGGCGTCTCCTGCTGCGACAAGTGGGGGCGTGAGGGCGCAAGGCTCTCTCCCTCACGTGCTGCGCCTCCTCCTTCGCAAGCATTACTGTTTCGCAGAAGGAGGTGACGGCTTTCCATTCTCTCTCGCTCCGTACCATGGCCTGGACCAGGGCCGGACGCGAGAGATCGCCGCCGCCGATCGCCTCCGCGAGGAAACTGCGGTGCTCCGCCCAAGCTGGGCAGACCTCCACCGTATGCTCCACCGTGTCCTCCGGGCGATCCACACAATGGTGACACCCGGGCGTTTCCTCCCGCCTTATGCGAAACAGGAACCTCCCGAAACAACCGCGTCCGGTGAGGACCTGTGTCAGGCGGAAGGTGAGGACGCCGTGGCGCCTCTCGAACCACTCCTCAAAGAGGGGACTTACCACCGCTATTGTGGCATGCCCAAAATAAATACCCCTAAGGGAGGCTCTTAGACTGACAGCCGCCGTTTCGTTCTAAAATAATAAGCTCCTCGTTAAACTATTTGTTTGTAACATTATGTTTTTTAAATATTGTAAACGCCTGAGGACACTTTTTAGGCACCTAAGTGTATAAGAATTAGAATTCCAACTTCTCAAAAAATCTCATGGCAGGATTTTTTGCGCTCTTTCAAAATGACAATGCTTGTTGTATATTTCGGCAGGAACAAAACAGTTTGACAATGTATTCAGCGATTTATTAATAAAAGAAGTACAACCAGTATGTTCAATCCATGAACCAAAAGGCGGAAGACATAGGTAATGTCAAGTTCAAATGACAGCTATCATGTCACAATCATAGGTTGCGTTTAGAAATGAGAATACATTCCAATACTGGCCGTTAACCGCAAATTCACTCACAATGTTTTTCTTTGCTGAGTGATTTTGTCAATACATCAGCCAAAATAACATTAGTTTACCTCCATAAACCATTTTTAACAACTTGTTTACTAAAATGATGATGAATATCTATGTTTTGTCCTAGAATGGAACATAAAGTTTTCACAAAGTTTTATTGCAGATTGATCATAAATT
Source organism: Dasypolia templi (assembly GCA_963555695.1). NCBI lineage: Eukaryota > Metazoa > Arthropoda > Insecta > Lepidoptera > Noctuidae > Dasypolia > Dasypolia templi. The sequence continues at coordinate 10,848,956 of OY743164.1, forward strand.
AATATGATAACTTTAAACATCACATGACTCTCTTTGCTGATGACAGTGCAGTTACCATTGACTGCACAAACAAACAAAATTATAATAATGATGTAACTAATACTATTAATTCAATAATAAAATGGCTCAACAATAACAATCTCAAAATAAATATTGACAAAACCAAACTAATGGCCTTCAGTCAACGCAAAAGTGTAACTATGAATATTCACCATGATAATAAAATAAATCAAGTAAGCACCTCGAAATTCTTAGGCTTAACCATAGACCAACAGTTAGATTGGAAAGCACACACAGTAGAATTGGCAAAGCGACTAAGTTTTTTTTTTTTTTTTTTTTGGGTATGGCATCTCGTAGTTGACCTTGAGAGGTCGTGACTACTTAACCGGACTATCCTGTGGCTGCCTTAAGCGGACTCAAAGCCTCCAGCCAGGGGCGTAAAACTACTTATATTATTAAGCGAACGCTCGCTAAGGGCACCCCCTGTGGGGTACGGACCTCGGCTTAGGGCGTCGCTGACGGGAGGACAGCAAGATGGGACAGGCTGGATCAAGTTTTGTTGATTATTATTAATCGGGGAATTTAAAGCTACAGGCTCAGCTACGGCGCGGGCTGGCACTTCGTCGAGCAAGGGTCGGGGGGGACAATTACGTCGGGATTTTCGCGAGGAACCTCGGCGGCGAGGTCGGAATGTCGGTCTGTGTTTGTGCACTGTACTGGTGGCCCTACTGCTCTCCTGAATGAGAGTTATGTGGTCATCGGGATCGGTGAGGACATGCTTGGGACGGCGGACATGACTAATGGAGGAGGGAATATAACTAGCGGCTTTCACAACCAAAGGGTTGCGGTGATTCGCGGCGGTCTCGAAGAAACGCTTTGAAATGCGTTTCATGAACTGACGGATAGTGGGAATCCTGAGGTCTACGTGGAGGATTTCGTTGCGAACGTACCAGGGGGAGCCTGTTATCCTACGGAGGAACTTGTTCTGGAGGGTCTGCATTCTATGGAAGCGAACGGGCTTGGCGTGAGCGAAGACTGCACTGGCATAGGTCATGATCGGGCGGATGCACGCTGTGTAGATACGCAATTTGCACTTAAGTGACAATTTGCTACGTGCATTGAGGACGAAGTGGAGTCTACCTAGAGCGAAGGCGGCGCGCGAACGAGCCGCCTTAATGTGCTCTGAAAACGAAAGGTGTTCGTCGAGAACTACACCAAGATATTTGGCTCGCTTCTCCCAAGGGATCGGCTTGCCGAACATGGTGATCGGTCGAGGGGGGCAGGGGGTATGACGCGGCTTCGAGAATAGAACCGCTTGACTTTTGTCGGGATTTACTTCAATTCTCCATTTCCTAAACCAGGCGCCAAGCTTGTTGACTTGGGTTTGGAGAATGCGAGATATCGAGTCTGGATCGCGGCCGGTGTAGTAAATGGCCGTGTCGTCTGCGAACAGAGCCAGCTGTGCCTTGCTGCACTTGGGCATATCGCTGGTGAATAGCGTGAATGCTAGGGGAGAGATCACAGAGCCCTGAGGGACTCCTGCGCGAATAGGGTGGGGGGAGGATAGCGCTCCTTCGATGCGATAACGGAAGGTGCGATTCGACAAAAAGTCCCGTAAGATGAGCACGAGACGATCTGGCACACCGAGTTGGTACAGCTTATATAATAAGCCGTTGTGCCAGACTTTATCGAACGCTTTCGCTATGAAGCGACTAAGCAAAACGACGTATGCTTTACATAAGCTCGCTCCAGTCATAGGAACGGACGCTATTTTTACAGCATATCATGGAATGGCGGGTTCAATATTGAGAAATGGCGTTCTGTTTTTGGAGGAACTCAGCCAATAAGGAACTAATATTTAAATACCAAAAAAAGTGTATTAGGGTAATGTTCGGTCTGAAATGCACAGACACTTGTAAACCATTTTTTAACCAGTATAAAATACTGACACTGCCCTCCCTGTACGAATTTGAGGTTGCGGTATTTGTGAAAACCAACCCAAAACTGTTTCCCAAGGTATCGGACTCAAACATCCGGAGTCGACGACACGTTGTAACGAAATAGTGAATCCTAACTACATGAAAGGATGCAAATAAACTTGGTACATATAGTTTAATAAATGGAATATAAAATACAGGTGGGAATATTAAAATATTTTTTTAAAGATATAAAAGAAATCGTTTTAGAACAATTCGTAAAATGCTAGCAAATAAAAATATATGATACGGGACATGAATGGATGACTGATGACTAATGGTGTAAGTATAGCATAAACGATAACCTCAATTTGTTATGTGCAAGACAGTCCAAGACAGCTCTGACGCATAAAAGTTTTGTCTGCATGGCACCAATTATAAACGATCACATACCAGAATCGATAAAATTTTTAAATGTTAGTTTGTTTAAAAGACATTTAAAAAAGTTTCTCATAAGTAAATCATATTATAATATTTCGGAGTTTCTTTCGGAAAAAAACTGTGGGACCTAGGTATAGATAATTTTTAATGACTTTATGATTGATTTCCTTGTACTCATCTTCATTCAGTTCATGACATACTGTTTGGAAATAATAATTAAAATAATGTAATTGGTAAATTTTGACATTTTGGGAAAAATCAAAAACTTTCAATTGTCATGCTTGTACTGTATGCATTGACATATTTAACAGCCAGTGACATTTCATGTAATAAGTAAGACATTTCCTATTATTGTGATTCAAATGATTTGACATTTGAAAATGGGATTTAATGATATTTTCTAATGTTTTTAATATTATATTATTGATTATGATTTGCATGCCCATGTGACGGCAGAACATGGAGAACTAATTTTATGACAACACCTATGTACAAATTTACCCATGTCTGCAAAGAAATAAATGACTTAATGACTTTAGTCATGGTACTAAGGATCTCAAGGAACAATTTTCTTATGAACAAAGCTTCTTTACATGTGTCAGACAAAGCTATGTACTCTACCTCAGTACTGGAAAATGTACATTGCCTTTTTACTCTCCCAAGAGACAACAGACTTCCCTAGAAAGAACACATACCCTGTATACGACCGCTAATCTATATCGTTTGATGCCAATCAGCATAAGATCTTTTTTTTTTTTTTTTGGTATGGCATCTCGTAGTTGACCTTGAGAGGTCGTGACTACTTAACCGGACTATCCTGTGGCTGCCTTAAGCGGACTCAAAGCCTCCAGCCAGGGGCGTAAAACTACTTATATACGGACCTCGGCTTAGGGCGTCGCTGACGGGAGGACAGCAAGATGGGACAGGCTGGATCAAGTTTTGTTGATTATTATTATTCGGGGAATTTAAAGCTACAGGCTCAGCTACGGCGCGGGCTGGCACTTCGTCGAGCAAGGGTCGGGGGGGACAATTACGTCGGGAACTTCGCGAGGAACCTCGGCGGCGAGGTCGGAATGTCGGTCTGTGTTTGTGCACTGTACTGGTGCCGTGTTTGCTGACGGGCGTCTGCACGCTTCGTCAGCTTGGGAGATGATGTTTTGGGGGCCTTGGGGCACCCACGATAATTGGCCGGGTGGCCTGAGTCGCCGCATAGCACACAGCTAGGCGGCTCTGTGCATAAGGTGCGGTCCTTAGGACGAGTGCAATCAGCAGTGCCGAGATCGCCCAGGCACTTGACGCACCTGGGTTTCGCATGGCAGTGCATCTGCGAATGTCCGTAAAGCTGGCAGCGGTGACACTGCCCTATGACACCGGTCTTAAACGGCTTCTCGATCTGCAAGCCGGTGAGGTTGCAGATGGAACGGACGTTGAAAATGGGGTGGTGACCCTCGGTAGGAGGGCAGACAACGAGGACCATATCGAACGGCACCCTGCCTCGGGCGCGGTGCATGCGGTGGACTTCCGCAACGGGGACGTTTTGCGACAGAAGGTCGGCTTTTATATCCTCCGCGGGTATCTCCTTCGGGATCCTACGGATCACGACTCGGATTTGACGGTCTTCGGGGAGGGCGTAGGTGTGGAAGGACACACCTCTAAGACGGAGAGTCTTCGTGAGCTCTCTGTAGTCGTTTGACGTCGGGACAATTACCTTAATACCCTGTTAGGTAGACTTCGCGCTGGTGTAGCCGATACGCAGGTCGGTGCACCATTTGGACACATCTGTCCACTTCCCCTTGTCCTGGATGTACTCAGGGGGAGGGGGGGCGATTTTCTTTGCCGCAGAAGGCTGGGCAGCGGGCTTGGCAGCACTGTGGCTGAGGGAAGAGGTTGAGGTCGAGGCGGCCTGAGAGGGGGCGGTGGCGGATGGAGCCACGGGAGCGGAGGTGGCTTCGATAGCCGGTTTCTTTGTACTTGTGTCAGGACTCGGTTTCTCCTTCAGACTCCTCTTCTTCGAGCCGACCGTCTTGAAGACGCCTTCGTCGGAAGAGGGGGAGGAGCTCTGGTCGTCGCTCGAAATTAAGTAAGGCGAGGTCGGGCGAGGGGAAGGCTCGCTGGTGTCCATGTGGACAGCCGGCGGCGAGCAACCTGGAAGTTGCGACGGAGAGGGCTCGAGGGCATCGCTAAACGTAGCGATGTCCGAGCTGTCGGTGCCTACTAGGTCAGAGGGACCGGGGACGGACTGCTGCAGAGCAGCGAATTTGGCGCCACACTTGGCGAGGAAGTCGGGGTCCTTAAATAGGACCTCCTTGAAGAACGCCACTATCAGGGCGTCCTCCATGGTCGGAGTGGGGGGAAAGCTTAAGGGAGGGAATGGTGGAAATTAAGTTTCCACTTAGCCTACTAACCCTATACCTATCTCCCCGGGTGGATTGGCCCGGGGATGAGTTCCTATTGGTGGGCATAAGATCTAATAACCATACCACTTTTATATTCTTTTTAGATATCATAAAACTCTCTAGGCGGCCTTCCAATGAATTTCACCAAAACAATTGAATGAAAAATTTGATGATGTCCGGACAGACTGTTATGTACATAAGTGACCCTACTAAACCTCTGCTTCAGTATAAATATGGACAGTATGGAAACTTATCCTATTTGTCGAAATAATTACCTGGAGCTTTATGTTTTTATAATTGGTGTTTTTTTAGGAAAGATGTTCTATAACGCGGCTTGCGGCAGGAGTTAACTGCTTGAGATCGTCACGCGAAAAAGCATTCATACATGTACAAGATGGCGTCTGCGATATATTTTTTTGTCATGGATGTCGGTTTCATAGTTTCCGAGGGTTTTAAAGCCGACCATAACGTCAAAATATGTATCCCCTGGAGTGACAAGCCCACTCATTGAGCTCCGCCAAAAATAAATCAAAACTGTCAGTCGACTCATTGAGACAGCGTGACAGATGTCGCATTCAATGGGAAATATTGCCTGTCTAGAGTATACCTTTCCTGCTCTAACTTACACAGAGTGTAGGAAATAGAATGGCATAGGCATATGACATCACATGTCAAACATCTCAAAACATTTTTTCTCGGGAATGTTACACTTTCTGAAGTGCTCTTGTAAACAACGATTACATAATACTATAATAATTAAGAAAAAAAAACAAATAACATTATTTTTACAACACTTTACTCATCATTCACTAATTTAAACAACAATACTATATACTATAATAATTGAGAAAAAAATACAAATAACATTATTTTTATAACATTACTCATCATTCTCTAATTTAAACAAATAATCTTTAAAATTATTTGTACTTTTCAGTTCTTTTATTTAAATCTCAAACTAATACGGCATCTTCTGAGTAACAATGCCAATGATTTAGATTTATATTTAGTAAAATATGAAATATTTTACTGATAACACTCACACTTAGTCCGGTTTCATCAGGTATTTGTGTTGTATTACTTCAACTTTTACGCAGCGCAATATATTTGCCAACGCTTCAATATTTAAATTTGACTGCATTTCGAAAATTATAACCACAGCACCGCTAACGCATTTAAACATTCGTCACTAACCAACAACGCAATATATTTGCCAACGCTTCAATATTTAAATTTGATTGCATTTCGAAAATTATAACCACAGCACCGCTAACGCATTTAAACATTCGTCACTAACCAACAACGTTGAATCAGGTGAATAGTCATAACGAACTGAATCTGAGGTAGATGCAGTTAGTTATGACTATTCAGAAAATGAAATAATTTACTTTGTTTTCTGTGGTAGACCACAGAAAAATCTACTAACTTTTATAAACAAGATGAACGAGATAAACAACGAACGATTATCGAACTACTACAAGTAATTTTATTCAAATTAACAAAAACTATTCATTTTAGATATTATTAATAACATAAAAATAAATAAAACATAATCAAAAACTATAAATATTTGAAAATAACATCAAATGAACCGCAGGTGAGATTCGAACCCACGGCTTGCCATAATCGCTCCTACCCGAGCCCCGTAACGACCAAGATAGCATGCCATATGTTAAGTTAGTTGAAATTATAAACCACTATCAATTACAGTAAAAATGAGTGTGTGTGCGTGTCTAAAATATAGAAACAACTTATAGAAGAAGGTCGTAAGTGAAACCAAACCGTCAATTTATTGCTTTGTGAGATTGCTACTGTACATGATATGCATCTCTAATTCTCTTTACACCCTTTTCCAAATGTACTTTCTTTTGTCCTATTCCAGCAGTCAATAAATTTTTCTCCATTTGCAACACTCACTTGAACAGTTTTACCATATGTTTTTCACTATTGCACATATGGTTTGTGGCTCCGGAGTCTACATACCACACATTACTATACACCTTGACAGAAAACGCAGCAACAAGACTTGTACTTTGGTTTAGTCTTCAGTTTGTTCCTCTCTCGACTATGAAAGTGACTCTGTGTCTCCTTTTCTGCTGCAGGTTGTCCTGGTGTGTGTTTATCGCGACAATTCTTTAAGAAGTAGCCAATACGCTTGCACTTGAAACATTGGGTCGCTTCCGATTAATCAGCACGGTTATACTTCTTGTCCTCTCGTCGCCTTGTCTCTTCCAATTGTTTGACTGAGATATGTTCAGTACATAATTTTGTACCAGCATTTTCAATGGCCATTATTAGAGAATCAAAGTCTTCAGTAAGACCACTCAACATTACGAGGGTGACACTGAAAGTTAGTATTGTGTATGTATTGTATTCATTTATTTTCGATTTGTAGGCAAATTGAAAATTGCCTGTATCACGTCAGCATGAATTTAACGCGAGAAAATTTTCGTTCAGTGATTTTTTATGACTTTCGAAACTTTCGATGTCATTTAAGTCAACAAGAAAGTTATGATAGACTTCGATTGGCCTTTCACGATGAAGTCCCACCTCGTGCCACTGTTTACAAGTGGTTTAATGAGTTTAAACGTGGTCGTACTAATCTCACCGATGATCTGTCGGGAGGGACGGCCTTCTACGGCGACGACTAAAGATAACATCAGTGTTGTGTGACGTATGAAGACTGACAAAAGCGTGACTTATCAGCAGATTCGGACAAGCTTAGGCATCGGTATGAGTCAAGTGCACAAAATCCTCCATGAACATTTAGCGGTCAGGAAGCGTTGTGCTCGGTGGATACCTCATAATTTGACAGAAACCCAAAAACTCCGTCGTGTTGATTGGTGTCGTGAAATGGTTCAAAGATTTAACAGAGATGACTCAAATGCTGTGTCCGACATACTTACGGTTGACGAAAGCTGGATTTATTGTTTGATCCTGAAACTAAGAAACAGTCCGCAGTCTGGGTGTTTCATTCCGAGGAGTTGCCAACTAAAGTGAAGAGAGGTCGAAGCGTAGGAAAAAAGATGGTGGCGTTGTTCTTCGGAAGGACAGGTCATTACGCAACACTTGTTTTAGAGGATCGAAAAATAGTTAGGAGTCGGAGTGGTACACTAACAATTGTTTACCACTTGTCTTGGAAAAATTCAGGAGAAACGTTCTCGCAGTAGGATCTTCATTCACCACGACAATGCCTCGTCGCACACCGCCAAGCAAACAATCGACTACTTGGCGACGTCAGACGTGGAATTACTGGGTCACCTGCCCTATAGCCCCGACCTCGCACCTTGCGATTTTTATTTATTATAAACTTCGAGGAAAACGTTTTATGAACGCCGAGGAAGCAGTGGCTGCTTTTCAAAATGCCGTCGAAGAGACCCGTAGGGACGAGTGGGCAAAGTGCTTTTCTCAGTGGTTCCATCGGATACAGCGATGTATTGATGTATATGGACACTGTTTTGAAAAGAAATAATAAAACTAATAACTTGCTAATTTGTTCAGTTTTTGATTTTCTAAGAACCGTCAGTGTCACCCTCGTATAACAGCTACGAATTCATAATCCAGTGGTGACTCAATTACACTCAACTGGTGTGAGGCTTCCTTAATTTTGATGAGGTAGTCCTCCTTCGAGCTGCTATCACATATTATTGTGCCAAACATACTTCTGATAAGACCTAGTCTTCTACACAATCCGCGACATTCATACACCTTCTTCAGGTTATTACATGCTTCATAAGCACTTTTTGCGGAGCGAATTTATTCTGGAATCACTGCTGGTTGAACTGATAAGGCAATTCGTGCCAACGCCTTTTCCGTCGTCTTTCTATCGCCGTTCACTTCTTTTACAGCAAATTCCCATAGTTCTTCATGGGTTAACAGCATTCGCGTCGAGAACTTCCCAGTTGAATAATTTATTGACCCCTTGAGTTTCTCAATGGAATTCATGTATCGTGTTGACGCAGCCATTTTGTAAAGTTTGCCGGTGATTCGATACTACTTTATAGTTACCGATTTTCTTCGTCAATCTGCCCGAAATATGAACGTTTTCGAATATTAGCTACCACGCACTGCTACCATGTTGGATATTTCAGCTGAATCAAAACATTTTGATTAAATATTCAGCGATTTATTAATAAAAGAAGTAAAGTAGTATGTTCAAGCCATGAACCAAAAGGCGGAGGACATAGGTAATGTTAAGTTCAAATGACAACATGTCACGATCATGTTTAGAAATATGAATACATTCCAACACCACTCAAAGTTAAAAAGTACATCAATAAAAACATATTTACGTTAATGCGTCTGCTAAATGTGTTTAAAAACGTATCTAACAAAAGTTTAATTTATAATTTTAGCACAAAAGACCAAAAAAATATCATAAATGATGACAACATATGGCACATTTTATTGGTTCTTATATCTGGAGAAATAACGTTTGGATATGCACTTGAAAAATTGCGTTAGAATACACATACTTAGTCTCTCATTCCTAGGACTAATTTAATATTTTTTGTGTGAAAAACGGAAAGAAATAATATTTGTATTAGCGGCATTTTTGTTTCTCGATAATCAAAAAAGGCCGAAGTGTTTATTTATTAAGGTTAAAAGTCCTATTAACTAACTAATTTAATTACTTACTTTTATTATTATTGCTTTACTTCGACTTCTATAATATTAATATAAATAGAACATTTATGTACTTAATAAACCTAAATGTATTATTAAATATTTCGCGGTTGACCCACTTTCACTGAGCCTTCGAACCAGTGTTAAAGTAGGAAAATTTCTAAATAACAAAAGTCAAAGTCAAAAGGACAGGTGTCAAAGTGATACGTGTCAAACTATGAAATTTAAGAATGTAACACGGGTAGAAAAAAACTTCCCGTGGTACTACTGGATCACTTGGTAGTTCTATGTTTTTTTTTACCCGTGGTACTTATACTAACTACTGGTAGTACGAGGGCTGCACTAAAAGTATCGGGAATGGAATATTTCCACTGTTCCTGTCAATTCGTCCGACAGCACTTTGACCTGTTTAAAAAGGCTCAAGACCGTTGCCCTCGAAAAGTTAGAGATCCGGATAGAATAGTTCTGCCTAGGGCACCAAGGACTTCTCTGTATAAAAAGAACTGTTATCATATGAGTGGACTTATATATAACAAATTACCAAAGAACTTTAAAGAGTTACCCAATAATTTATTTTTTATAAAGTTAAAATTATGGCTGCTGGAAAAACGATTTTATACTATTAATGAATTTATAAATGAAAATAAATAATCTATTTTAAATTAATGTGACGATTATTAATATTGAATGTATGTATGGAAAATATAATCAATAATAAACTAGCATTTAAAGCATTCCGTTGGACATAAATATTATATTAAATGTATTGATTTTCGATAATGTTTTGCATGTCAAATCTATGACTATGTATTAGGCAACTTAATAGCTAACTTTAAGACCAACACTGTACCAATACCTATTGCAAATAAATGATTATGATTATGATTATGATATTAAAATCTTTTTAATTGCAAAATCTTGGTTTTAAAAATCGAATATCATTTATTTATTTAAAAAAAGATTCTCGGTCTAGTCACAAGGTTTTGTCAAAATTGTTTAGTCGTTGAAAAAATGGAATTGACTCGAGAAAATTCAAGAGCGATGATTTATTATGACTTTCGAAGTGGTTTAACACAAAAGCAGTGGCCATTTTGGAGACCCCAACTTCCGAATGGAATGGTTGCTTCAATGATTGGAATAATGTGTCAAATTACGCGAAGAATACTTCGAAAAGCAATCAATAAATTTTTAAATAGTAATGTTGTGTCACTTCCTTGATTCCCGAAATTTTCAGTGCCGCCCTTGTAATACTGGTAGTACCACGGGTAACAAACGAAGTTTAGGCCGCTTTGGTCGTCTTTGAATATTAAAAAAAAACTATAGTTGGGTGTGCCAATCTACTGTTATATAATTTTAGTGATAGCCATTTGTCAGAAATAATCTGTAAGAAAGCATCATTCTATGTATCAGTGTTTTGCCATAGGTAGTATAGTATAAAGGACGGTAAAAAAAAACGTGGCTTGATAATTGAGGTTGATTTTATTACGCATTAATAATAGGGATGATGACATTTTTTTATTTTTATTTTAAATAAATGTTTGTTTCCAAATGGTGCAAACAATGTTACAAAAATTTAGCTTATTTATAAAATGGCCGAGCTACAAAAGTTTTAAAATAAGGGTTAGACAAAGCCAGCACTATCGTAGAAGTGACGTCACGACTGTGTAACTTCATACTAGCGCCGTACATTGATCGTACCGCGCGACTGCAATAATCCCCTCCAAAAACTTTTAAAGCGTGTATCTTCTTCATATTTACATCGATTTAACAGATTTTTTCGATTATCTCATTTTTAATATGCCTTCTTTGAAATTACATTATTTTAACGAACATTTTTAATATCAGTCATCATCCCAATTACTGCTTGAATAACTTTATTAAGTGAGATATAAAGTTAAAACCTTCTGAATTCAGTTGAATGTGTTTCTGATTGCCTTGATCAGGGTATGTTTAGACTTTGATCAGTAATTTCTGGAACATACCATAATGTCGATGTTACTCGTAGTACAATTTTGTTCTTCATGTGATAAATGTTTTATTCAATATCACCAAAAATTCTTCCTTCTCGGTCCTACTGCGAATCATGCGCTGTTATGTTGATTCTTGTGCATGTCATTCTTCTCCCAACATTGTACTTATCAGATTTATAATAACAGGGGCAACTGTCGCGACGAAACCAAAACTAGAAGATGCAATAACAGCCGAGCAAACGAAAAACGAAAAATCTAAAGTTATCCGAACAATTCAAAAGCCTTATTTCAAAAAGCCTTTGAAATCTGATCAGTGTAATTTTAAACTCGTGAAAAAACAATATAGTACTCGTACACAAATCGGTAAAAATCCTTATAGGTGTGATGTATGTCAACGTATTTTTAAAATAAAAAGTACTTTAAACCGTCATATTCGTACACACACCGGTGAAAAGCCTTATAAGTGTGATGTATGCCAGCTTAGTTTTAATGCAAAGGGTAACTTAACTAAACATATTCGTATACACACTGGTGAAAAACGTTACAAGTGTGATGTATGTCAGCGGAGTTTTACTGAGAAGTTTTTTTTAAGAAATCATGTTCGTATACACACTGGTGAAAAACCTTATAGGTGTGATGTATGTCAACGTACTTTTATAATAAAAAGTACTTTAAACCGTCATATTCGTACACACACCGGTGAAAAGCCTTATAAGTGTGATGTATGCCAGCTTAGTTTTAGTGCAAAGGGTAACTTAACTAAACATATTCGTATACATACTGGTGATAATAAACCGTATAAGTGTGATATATGTCAGCGGAGTTATAGTGAGAAGTTCTATTTAAGAAATCATGTTCGTTTACACACTGGTGAAAAACCTTATGAGTGTGATGTATGTCAGCTTAGTTTTAGTGCAAAGGGTAACTTAATTAAACATATTCGTAAACACACTGGTGAAAAACGTTACAAGTGTGATGTATGTCAGCTTAGTTTTAATGCAAAGGGTAACTTAACTAAACATATTCGTATACACACTGGTGAAAAACGTTACAAGTGTGATGTATGTCAGCGGAGTTTTACTGAGAAGTTTTTTTTAAGAAATCATGTTCGTATACACACTGGTGAAAAACCTTATAAGTGTGATGTATGTCAGCGGAGTTTTAGTGAGAAGCGCTATTTAAGAAATCATGTTCGTTTACACACTCGTAAAAAATCGTACAAATGTAATGTTTGTCAATGGAGTTCTAGTGAGAAGGGCAATTTAACAAATCATATGCGTGTACACATTGGTGAAAAACCTTACAATTGTGATGTATGTCACCGTGGTTTTAATCATAAGTGTTTTTTAACTCGCCATATTCGTACACACACTGGTGAAAAGCCTTATAAGTGTGATGTATGTCAGCTTAGTTTTAGTGCAAAGGGTAACCTAACTAAACATATTCGTATACATACTGGTGAAAAGCCTTATAAGTGCAATATATGTCAGCGTAGTTTAAGTACAAAGGGTACTTTAATAACACATATTAGTAAACACACTGGTGTAAATCCTTACAAATGCGTTGTATGTCAGAACAGTTTTCGTGAAAAACGTAGATTAACAAAACATATTCGTATACACACAAGTGATAGTCTTTATACGTGTGATGTATGTCAGCGGAGTTTTAGTGAGAAGTACCTTTTAAGAAATCATGTTCGTATACACACTGGTGAAAAGCCTTATAAGTGTGATCTATGTCAACGGAGTTTTAGTGAGAAGAGCTATTTAAGAAGTCATGTTCGTATACACACTGGTGAAAAACCTTATAAGTGTGATGTATGTCAGCGGAGTTTTAGTGAGAAGTGCTATTTAAGAAATCATGTTCGTTTACACACTCGTAAAAAACCGTACAAATGTAATGTTTGTCAATGGAGTTCTAGTGAGAAAGGCAATTTAACAAATCATATGCGTGTACACATTGGTGAAAAACCTTACAATTGTGATGTATGTCACCGTGGTTTTAATCATAAGTGTGTTTTAACTAGCCATATTCGTACACACACTGCTGAAAAGCCTTATAAGTGTGATGTATGTCAGCTTAGTTTTAGTGCAAAAGGTAACCTAACTAGACATATTCGTATACATACTGGTGAAAAGCCTTATAAGTGCAATATATGTCAGCGTAGTTTAAGTACAAAGGGTAATTTAATAACACATATTAGTAAACACACTGGTGTAAATCCTTACAAATGCGATATATGTCAGAACAGTTTTCGTGAAAAACGAAGATTAACAAAACATATTCGTATACACACAAGTGATAGTCTTTATACGTGTGATGTATGTCAGCGGAGTTTTAGTGAGAAGTTCCTTTTAAGAAATCATGTTCGTATACACACTGGTGAAAAGCCTTATAAGTGTGATCTATGTCAGCGGAGTTTTAGTGAGAAGAGCTATTTAAGAAATCATATTCGTATACACACTTATGAAAAACCGTACAAATGTAATGTATGTCAGCGGAGTTTTAGTGAGAGGAGCAATTTAACAAATCATATTCGTATACACACTGGTGAAAAACCTTACAAGTGTGATATATGTCAGCGGAGTTTTAGTCAAAAAGGTGTTTTAACTAAACATATTCGTATACACACTGGTGAAAATAAACCGTATAAGTGTGATGTATGTCAGCTTGGTTTTAGGCAAAAGGATAACTTATCAGAACATGTGTGTCAGCGTAGTTTTACTCATAAAAGTAGTTTAACAACACATATTCGTACACAGATTGTTAAAAATCCTTATATGTGTGATGTATGTCAACGTAGTTACAGAAAAAAAAGTAGTTTATCCAGTCATATTCGTACACACACCGGTGAAAAGCCTTATAAGTGTGAGGTGTGTCATTGTAGTTTTAGTCATAAGTGTTCTTTAACAGTACATATTCGTAAACACACTGGTGAAAAACCTTACAAGTGTTTTGTATGTCAGCGTAGTTTTAGTTATAAGAGTGTTTTAACTAGACATATTCGTATACACACCGGTGATAAACCTTATAAGTGTGATGTATGTCAGCATAGTTTTAATCAAAAGAGTAGCTTAACTAAACATTTTCTTATACACACTGGTGAAAAACCTTATAAGTGTGACGTGTGTCAGCGTAGTTTTAGTCTGAAGTGTAACTTAACTAAACATATTCGTCTACACACTTGTGAAATACCTTAGAAGTGTGATGTATGTCAGCTTAGTTTTAGTGCAAAGGTTAACTTGACTAAACATTTTCGTATACACACTGGTCAAAAACCTTAGAAGTGTGATGCATGTCAGCGTTGTTTTAGTCATAAGTGTGTCTTTAACTAAACATATTCGTACACACACCGGTGATAAACCTTGTAAGTGTGATGAATGTCAGCTTAGTTTGAGTGCAAAGGGTAACTTAACAAATTCGTAATCACACTAGTGAAAACGTTATGTGTGATGTATGTAAATTTAAGTGTACAAAGTGAATATCCATTGGAAATACTCCCATATATTTTGACCGCATAGGACTTTTCTATAAAATAGCTTCTTTGTTTTTGCAAATCGCAACGCTTTGGCGTTCAGAATCATAAACGGAGTCCATGGTAACAATTTTCGTGTCGATGTCCCTGCCACACTAAGCATACAAAAATACATACATCATCATGTCTGTAATCCCCGAAATGTTCGGCGGTCGTGTACCCGTAGTGTTTTCAAATTTCGCGAGTTATAAAAGACCGCCCATTGTCACCCTATGTAAAATGTCTACATTTTTATCTGTAATTTATATGGTGTAAATACATAAAGAGTATTTTATGCCGTTCTATTCTATGTTTAGGTCCCATGAAATAGGAGGCGAGCCTATTGCCATCAAGCGGGCAAAAATCATGAATCCGGGCTGCTACTGACAAATTCGTGGTAAAACCTAATAACACTTTGCCCCACCCGGGATTCGAACCCGAGACCTCAAGCTCAACAGTAGTTCTTGCGACCAGTAGACCAACGAGGCAGTCAAGGCAATATATATGTATAAATTGAATATATAAAAAACACGATCCGCAGTCTGATGCAGTTCGTGGCATCCAGACTGCTTGTATGCTTGTTTTGAACTTTTAGTAACAGTCGAGTTTTTGATTTATACAATTTTAAATTTATTTTAAACCTTAGTGACGCTGATGAATTACAACACTGTGCGAGTTGGTGTTTGGTGTTACAGGCCGACATTTTCGTTGGTGGCGGTCCCATGGTGCTAGCGGGTGAAGGTGGACGCTGGTACAAACAAGCGGCACGCACTCGACTGCACAACATAATGCGTTTTCAAAGATCAGACTGAAGATTTATCTATGAAATATTTCTTGATTAACTTTCGCTCAACGAAATCTTAGGCATAAAGCGATTTTAAATATAAATAATACATTTACCTATTTAAATGATTTTTTTATCTATACAAAACAATCTGCGCTCACGACTCTGCCAAAATCGGGTTCCACGAGAGCACCTATCGTAATATTACCTACATTCTGCTTCGATTCGGGATTTTGTTTTTTTTTTGTAAGTACTTCTTTCATTTTCCCAATTATAATGTTTTAGGTTATGATTATATTCCACTCTAAGAACAACCTTTTTCTTAGGGTGTCGATGGCAAAGAGCTCTAATATGTTTGGCCCAAATAAGCCTAATTTCTGAGCTAGATTGTTATAAGATTGTATATATCTTTAAAATTTAGTTAATCTAGGATAAAAGACAAAAAGAATTTGATTGTGCTTGTTATTTATGTTTGCATAAACATGTTTATGATGCTATGTCAATTTGTGCGGACGAAAGAAATATCAATACTGCAAAGTGCTGATTTCATTGTTTAATGTGACAGTGTATTTAGGGCACAGTGGAAGGTTATATAACTACTTGTAAATAGTGATTACAGATTGATTTCTCATAATTGTCATTGTTTTTATACCCTTATGTTTACCTTTCTACACAAAAGAGACTACGTCATCCTTGTACCTACTAACTAATTCTATTAGGACTAAGAAGTGTCGATCTTAAGTTTATACGGTGATGTCATGACAGACCCTGGCCAGATGGCCAAAATAGATACATGGTTTTGCATCACATACTGACTAGTGTTTATAGCAAACTGATTCTCAAAGTGCTCTTCTATAGAGGTGAGTTGCGGTCGCACGTAGGTCTTGTAGATCCCTAGCTTTACTCGCGTGGAGAGGGTTGGAGAGAGCACCGGACTACGATTGATGTCGGGACGTTGTGTTGTAATCGACGAACGCCTCTTAATTTATTTACGGACTATTACTAATAGAACTCCGATAGTTGAAATTGACAAGTAAATCATTAATAGTCCAAATATACATTTTGGTGTACCACAGGGGAGTGTGCTCGGTCCCAGCTTTTTTCTAATCTATACAAATGAGTTAAGTAATTTAAATCAACAAAATGGTCAAATAATACCCTTAGCAGACGCAGCAATCCTCTTTTATGGAAATACTTGGTCAGAGGTTGCCGCCCTTTTAAACGCCGCCGGGATGAGAACAGTTTTTGGATATCTTAACCTAAACTCACTTACCTTAACACAGGACAAACAAAATACCTCATGTTCTCTATAAAGAAGGCTCCATCATATGCTAATGAATTGGTTGAATTCCGGCACAGTGTGTTACGATAGCTCGGCCAAGTTATCCAAACAAAAATAACCTCGCCAAAAAATTGTAGGAATTTGTCAAATCGTAGAAACCAAAAATTTGTCAAAGTAGAAATAAAGAAGTTAAAAGCGTTTTAAATTGGCCGCGCGATCGTAACGAAAAATATTATAAATAAGCCCGAATGTGCAATTTTTATATGCAATTGATAGCAGGACATAAAAATTATTTCACGGAGTTGTATCCTACCACCGTTAAGTATAAAACTTTGATATATTTCAATTTTTTTTTTTTTTTGACAATACCATATTTCTTACTTTGATGCGAACTAAAAACTATCTTGTGTCCATTCTTTAAAGTCTAAATCAACTTGCTTGCTGTCTTGAAGATAATCGCATAAATTCTAGAAATTTCGACGCTACTCGTTTAGGGATGGGACACATCAGTGTAAATAGTTCGGTATGGATAAAATAATAAAATGTAACTTTTTAAACTAACATTTTTTTAAATAAATTAAAGTACGACCATTTAGTATCAAATCATGCATAAAAATGATAGTTCATAAAGTATACAAATGTCAGCCGAAAGAAGTCCAAAGTCGAATTGAGTGAAACCATAACTTCATAAAATATACAAACATATGTCATGTAGTTATGGTTTCAACAAAGCTATATTCTGGCAAATAAATCAACCATACACTCATTCGCGACGACTGTAGGCCTCAAAATAAGTATATAATATAAAATAAAGTATGTAAATATTTCAGTTTTGCCAAAGATCCATTTACGAAGGAGAAATAGATATAACCTACGGGAAGATACAACTGGATGCCGACTAAATCAGGTACAATATGCTCAGAAAATTTTGATGCTGAAAAATAAAAAAATATCTAGGTGTGTTGCTCGATGAGCATCTCTCCTTCTCAGAGCACTTAAAGGCGGCACGTTCGCACACCGCCTTCGCTCTTGGTAGACTCCCCTTCGTTCTGAATGCACGTAACAATTTGTCACTTAAGTGCAAATTGCGCAGCGTGCATCCGATCATGACCTATGCCAGTGCAGTCTTTGGACATATCAAGCCCCACCTCTTCAATAGAATGAAGACTCTTCAATATAATTTCCTCCGTAGGACAACACCCCGTTTTTACTGTAAGTTTTTTGCCCCTCGCTGGAGGCTTTCAGTTCGCTTAAGGCAGCCACAGGATAGTCCAGATAAGTAGTCATGACCTCTCAATGTCAACTAAGAGAAATTTCCATATCTGATCCTTAGTACGAACAGTTTCCTGACTTCAGAGGCTGAAGGCCGATAGCCACGCAGTCCCTTTCATCCCTCCACCTAGGGTTGCCCCATGATAAATTAAATATTGTAACGTGTACCGTAATTTAATTGCCAATAAATGATCATCAAGTTCAACGGGGCTTATATTCCACAACCAGCAACCCTAAATAACTTATTTAAGCTTGCCCATATGTTTAAGTACCGCTCAATTTATTATTTTACAAGATCAAATTTATTTTGAAAACATTCTGTTACACCCCTTATTTTTTTTCTATTTTTAGGATTGTAAATTGTACAAACATCGAGATTTTAAATTATCGATATCTTGTCAACATCTCTATCAAAGTAGAAAAATATATAACAGTTGTAAGTGAATATGACATCTATTTCAAAGAGATTAGCGTGCTAAATTGTGTTATTTGGTTACAGCGCCCTCTAGCGTTGAGTAGTTGAACTCGTTGTTGATTGCTCTAATTTTATTGTGAATTGGAAAAATGTCTTTATTGATTCGGTTGTGAGCCGTAGTAGCAGCGGTTGTCTCGGCTGTGTTCCGACAAAACAACAAAAAAGCGTGCGCTACACGTGGGCCAACCCTGCGCCCAGTTTCGGACAACGAAGTGATAAGTGTTTAATAATCTGCAGGTGTGCCCTGTGTCAAGAAATAAAATTCTTTGGAACTGTACACCTACACCTTTTTACCTGCCAAAGGATCCTGAGCTTCGAATTTGGTGAGATCAATCCATTCTGGGTGGTAGTCTATGTAAGTTCTGATGTGACTCATAAGTTAGTTGAACCGGTATTCCAGGACGCTAACTGTCTTATTCTTAGGCTAGGTCTGGGCTATACAGCTATTGTTGCAATATACTGTTCACCCTCAGTCAGAAATATAGAAAATTTTCTTTAGTCTTTAAACAATATCTTAGAATCCCTGGCGTCAATGACAACCGTAATAGTGATTGGAGATTTAAACAAATTCGACCTGATAAAAATGACCTAAACTCTGATGAATATTTAAATACAATGGCTTTTCATGGGCTTCTACCTGCCCACGTTCACCCCACTCGTATTGAAAACTGCCTGGATCATGTCTTTTTAAAAACAGATAGACCCTCCACAACTTTGGTTCTAGACTCATATTTTACGGATCATGCACCTATTCTGTTTTGCACTAAACGTAACCCTCTTTATTCTACAAAACCTAAAAGTATGATTCGGCATTTGGATTTCCCAGGTATTAGGTAGCTAGCTGCTAGAAAACTCCGATTTTTCAAGTGTTTTAAATAGCACAGATCCCAATCAAAGTGCGGAACAAATGAAGATATTCATTATATCAGACGCAATAAATCAACACAGTACTCTACAAAAAGTCGGTAACAGGAAGCGGACTATTAAACCATGGATGACCACTGGCCTCCTAAGGTGCGTACGAAATCGGGATCAACTCCATAAAAAAGCAATGCAAAATCCTAAAGACCTTACTGCTAATCTAATAAATTCTAGATACCGAAATTACTTGAACAATTTACTAAAGACTATTAAATCCAATTTTGACCAAAATGAACTCCTGAAGGCCAAGGGTAACCCCAAAGCAACTTGGGACATCATAAAAACTATCAGCTATAAGAACACCTCACCCATAAGTAAGTCAAGAGAACTCCTTAACATGCGCGGCGATCCCAACTCATCTGTCAATGCTATAAATAAGTATTTTGCACCCACATTTCCCACCCTTTTTCTTCTATTTGTAAACTGCAAGATAATCGTATATGCAGACGACACTGCGCTCATCATAATAATACCCGTGTCTTAGCAGCCACCTTTATAACACTATAAACGAAAAATGTTACGTATATTCATTACCTAATGTAAAACTGTGGTTAGTAATTTTCTCCAAAATTTAACGTACGATGAGACTGAACAACTCTGCAAAAATATCTTACTAACGCATCTAAAAACAGATTTGTATTGCACCTTTATCATCAATTTTATACTGTGACATTTACAAAACACACAATTAAACACATGCACCCACACCTCACACACCCATTCCGTGCTTAAATAATTCTTAACAGGTTTTGACCATTTACGTACTATTTTTATGCTTTTTATGCTTACCAAAACTCCTACAAAGTGCACCAAATTGTAAATGAACTGTAAGAGCAAGGCGCCTGTGTCTGTAACACAGTTTATACTAGCACAGAGACGTTCACTCCGTCTCAAATAATGCATAGCGTTGTATTTAATAGAATGTAGTTTTTTTTAATTCTTGTTTTATCTTATGTTTGATTGAGATATTTTTGTAGAATGTTATTTACTCCGAACAAAAAGATCGCTGTCGATTTAGAATTCGTACAAGACCTTATTACCTTGACCTAGACACTAACCTATCATATGTTAACAATTGCAGCATTAACTCCCAGGAAATATGGCTAACAAATGATCCAAGTGGATGTAAACCTTCAACGAGCAGGTTCTGGAAAAGATCCGAAAAGCCGTAAATGTAAAGGAAAAAGGACTTGGAATCGACAAAGTGAGAAAGGCAAAGGATTGGAAAGTTATAGTAGGATGTGGGACTCAGGAGGATATTGAAAAAGTCAAAAAAGGAAAAACGGAAGCCGGGGGTGATTTAAAGGTGGAAGCTGTTCAAAATAAAGACCCACTTGTCATTCTCTACTACGTCCTCCAATACAATACGGATAAGGAGATAGTGGATGGGCTATGGATCCAAAACTCATATATCTTAGCAGGAATGACCTGCAAAGAGTCAGAGTAGCGGACCAGTCGCCCCTCGTTCAGTGCTCGCGTTGCTTGGGCTATGGACACACAAAGCGGTTTTGCAGTGAGGCACTGGACCTCTGCAGTTATTGCGGGGGTCCACACCTGAGGTATGAGTGCGCAGACATGCTGGCTGGGGGGGCACCGACTTGTTGCAACTGTCAGATGGCAAAGATGGACAGGGTGGGTCATAATGCATTCAGCACTGACTGCCCCGTGAGAAGGTGTGACACTATAGCCAGGCCTTCCATAGCATATTGCTAAAGTGGTACCAGGCAACAATGGAACATGCAGCCAGAGCATAGCACCAACGGTATCACGGAGTCCAGGCGAACCTACAGAGGAGCGAACTGGCGACTGCTGTACTGGTTATGGAAGCAGTGAAGAGGAAGGTAGCATTTGCCTTAGTACAAGAGCCCTACATAGGGCCGATTGGGGAAATGCGTAATTACTCAGGGGCGAGAATAGTGCAGTGCATAAGAAAGACTGAACGGCTCAACAAGTCTGCCATTGCAGTGTTCGATGCCGAGATCGACATCACCCAGTTTCCAAATCTTACTACAGAAAACATAGCACTCGTAAAGCTCAAAACCAAGGCGTGGGAAGTGGCAGTGGTGTCTGTCTATATGGAATGCGATCTGCCGATTGAACCTTACATGGAGCAAGTCAGGACAGTCCTAAAGCATCTAGGGACCGACAATGTGATATTGGGGGTGATGTCAATGCATGGAACACATGGTGGGGGAGTCTCAAAATAGACCGTAGGGGAGAAGTATGTGTGGGAGTGCTGGAGGAATTGGACTTCCAAATTTTGAACCGTGGGTCTGAGCCGACCTTCGACACTGTCAGAGGAGCACTTGCACCATGAGCATGCTCGGAAAGATTGACAACTGGAGAGTGACCGGTGACTAGTGGCGTAACAATAGGGTGGCAGGGCTGGCAAAATGCCACGGGCCCCCGACCCAAGGGGGCCCCGGCTCAAGAGGCCGCGAGCTCAAAAATATTTTTTTACATTGTACCTGAGTATTTTAATTTATTTGAAAAGTACCTTTTTATAAGTACTGCTTAAACTCAAACTCAAACTCAAAACTCAAATCATTTATTTCAATTAAACCATTTACAGGCACTTTTGAATTGTCAAAGAGTCGGTCAGTCAGAAATATGAAGCTAGTTGCCCATTCCAAAGCGTAGTAGGTACCTATGGAGAAGAACGGGCAAGAAACTCCATGGACACTCTTTTAAATAATAATGTTTTTACATATATCTTAGTTACATCGATTAATGTTGACACTATATAGTGAGAACGATGTACAAAAAACCGTACACGTTAAAAGCGTCCAGAGTGCATCAAAACATAATTAAAAACAATCCAGCTAATTAATTATTAAAATAAGCCGTGGCAGCTAAGAGATGACCAGTCCCAACTGACGGCGCCCGTTCACGAACATGACGCATGGATCAGCACCATTCAGCTCAACCATTTTGAAGGGAGCTAAATGATCCGACACACGCGCCACCGTCAGCGAGACATTTGAGTGAGCATGACATACTATCAGCCGCCAAGGCACATTCAAGTCAATCTATGACATTACCCGGTAAATGGTAGCTCTATAGTACAAAGTACTCACATCTGTGCAATGCATCTATATAATAAAAAGGAGATTGAGTTTATATAATGCAAATAAATTCTTACTATCTTCAGCAGCTTCAACAGTGATTCGAATGTCAATCAATTAGTTGTGGTCAGTGGAGCAGGACCGGCATTAAGCCAGGCATTTTTATCAGTTATGTAATCCTCCAACCTATAATATGCCTGCCTGAATAGTGTGCGTTTGACAAAGGATTTGAATTTTGTCTCATTCAGTTGAAGTATTAAAATCCAAAGTGAGACAACTAAAGACCACAATACAATTTCAAGTTTATCATTAAGCATTTCAAACAACCTAAACAAAAAGATTTTGATTAATTTTTTGAGATGTACACGTTACCCATGACGTGTAATTTTACGTACTTATGACCGTCAAAAAACCGTCAATCAAAATACCGGTAATTGCACATCTCTATTCATTTTAGAACGCATCCATTGGTTTCTACATATTTTGTCGCGGTACGTTGGCAGCACGGGTGAGCATTGACGATCGGGGAATTCCCCATTTTGTTTTCACTTTTTTCGTGGCGCTGCTGCTGGGGCGAGCTAGCAACACTATGTTAGGGGAATTCCGGATTTGATAATTTTTTATGAAGGCTCTACTGACTGCGTATTCTTTGTCTGATTATTTTGACAATTGGTGATTTGTATCGTATTTGTTCTTTTATTGAATATGAAAATAGTGGCAAAGTAAAGTTGATTGTGAAAGTTAGATATAAAAATGTCAAGTTCCAGAAAATATTTAAGTGGGAGCGAAAAACGAAAGAGAAAGAGGGAGACTGATGAAAAAAATAAAAAGCTACCAAAAATTTGTCAGTACTTGAAAAATGATGACTTCAATAATGAAAAGTCGAGTGAACAGTGCTCCAAAAGTGAAGCAGTGGACCTTACTAAAAGTATGCCAGAATTATCAGATGATTCACCCAACACCAGTGACTATCCAGATCCAGAACAACCACAACAAGGTACTAGCAAAAATCAAAGAGAATTATATTTTAGCATGAACAATATTGTATCTTCGCCATAAGTTACTGATACGAGTAAGGGTAATTTTAAAGAGCTAACTGATCAAGTGAAAAGGTTCGTGATTGAAAACGGACATTGTAAACCCAAGGGCCCTTTCTTAAAAGATAGTGACAATAGATCTTTTCTAGAAAAACATTACTATATTGTTTCCATGTCTGGCGTGAAACTTGAACGTTCATGGCCGTCCTATTCTTTAAAACTTCAGAAGGCGTATTGTGAACCGTGTTGGTTATTCGCAAATCGGCCATCTAAGAAAATACAAAATGTTTGGATTGAGGGCTATGACGACTGGAAACATATTGTAGATGCCATACAAAGACACGAGACATCAAACATTCATCTGGATTCCTGTTTTACGTATCAACAGTGGCGGCTACATGGAACACTCGATGAAGAGCAAGAGTCTATGATCAAAAAAGAAAAATCTTTTTTGGCGCCAAGCTCTTTCTAGGCTCCTTGATGTTACTCTGACACATTCAACGTGTAATTTAGGCTTTCGTGGCCACAGAGAAAACGCAGATAGCAGTGATCCAAGCTCCAAAGGAAACTTTTTGAGTATTGTTGAGTTATTGGGAAAATACGACCCGATTTTACAAGAATTGTTAAGTAAACCAAAGGGCCAGATAAAATACTTAAGTCCAAAAATACAAAATGAGCTAATTTCTGTCCTGGTTCTAAAAGTAGAAAATGCACTCATAAATGAAATAAATGCTGCACCATTCTACTCCATCATATTCGATACAACTCAAGATAGTTCAAAAATTGATCAAATGTGTGAACTTTACCGTTATTGTATGAACGAAAAAGATGGTAATGGGATCCCAAAGACACTTGCCATTAAAGAAACATTTTTAGGATTTCATGAAGTTAAGGATCAAACTGCCTTAGCAATGTTCAAGCAAATGATTAAATCCATAAATGACAAAAATATTCCTCTAAATAAGTGTCGAGGACAAGGATATGACGGTGCTAACACAATGAAAGGGACTTATGGTGGAGTTCAAAAACTCATAAAAGATGTCGAGCCAAATGCCGTATATGTTCACTGTGCTGCTCATAATTTAAATCTAGTACTCAATGATGCAGTGAGAGAGGTTAGTGATATGCAATTATTTTTTTAAACAGTTCAACTAATTTATATTTTTTTCGGGCATAGTATCAAAAGATGGAATATTTTATCAAGTTTTATTACTAATAAAGAAAGTGAGTCTTAAACTTCAATAACATTAAACCCTACTAGATTGGCAGGAGGTTATGATGCCGTTTTTGCTTTAAAATTTCGGTTTGTTGAAGTCCAAAAAGCGCTAACGAAAACAATTCGGTTAAATTGCAAATCAGATGAAAGAAATGAAGCTGTTTCACTCAAAAAGAAGATCGAAAACTACAATTTTATTATGTTATTGGTTTTCCATTGCAAGATTCCTACTTACTATCGATGCAGCCTCTAAAGCACTTCAGTCTAAAGACACCGATCTTTCAAATGCCTTAAAACGTTTGAAAATATGTCTAGAAGAATTGGAAAAGTATCGACATGAATTTGAAAGTTTAAAAAAGGAAGCAAATAGTGTAGCAGAAAAATGGTCCATCACCCCTGAATTTTCTAAAACTCGTCAGAGGAAGGTAAACGCCATTTTGATGAGCTTTGCGAAGATGAGCGTCTCCAAGATCCGGAAAGTTTGTTCAAAGTGAACATATTTTATCGAGTATTGGACATCATTATAAACCAACTGAAATCGCGTTTCCTTCCAATGAATGATTTTTTTTCAAATTTCAGTGTTTTGCAGCCTTCCACTTTAAAAGTTTTAAATGGCACTGATCTATTACAAAAAGCTATAGAATTTGTTGAAATATACAGCATGTAACGAAAACCCTGTCCGATCCTGAAGGGTATTATTTGGTATCGTAGTGCGTACACAAATACGTAATCATTTAATGGATACGAGATAATTATTTTTCCCCAATGAAAACAATTAATTTAAAAAATTAAAAATAATCATACCAAAGGCAACACTGATCGCTCGACAGGGTTCACCAGAGTTCACCTACAGTTTCGTGTCAAAGAAGCCGCCTGACCGCGGCGGTCCTTTGTCGCATGCCGCCAAAGAAACGTAGGACTAAAGAAATCTACGTTTTGCCTACGTGTAGGTATCAGCTGATATTTTATTGTCGGCTTACGCACAATGACCCCGATTTCTGACCTTCTGTTTATCAAGAAACAATTATTATTGAGTTAATGTGATGTGCTTTTGGCAATGTACCCACTGCAGGTATCAGTTTATTAAAACATTTACTTGTTACATACCTCTATCTATCTAGAACACTTACACATTCGACACCTTTTTATTAAATTTGCACGTACTCTTCGCAGCGCACATGTGTACGATTTGAGTGACTCGAAAGCTTCCACAATCCGAGCTGTTACTTCGATTTCCGAATCACACATTCACTAACAAATAAAAATTAACATAATCAAATATTCCTGATTGGTATACGACATTGTTCGCGATACGATATCGGCACGTGATACGTACGGACATCCGATCAAGCAAGCTATCTCCACGTGAGACTGGCGAAGTGTCCAAACAAGTAGCGACCAGTCGGCTACATCAAAGGATCGAGGACTCGTTATGAGTACCTACAGCGCGGCTAGTGCAGGGCGGTGTCCTTTGAAATAAAATAGGCAAAAAATAAAAAATTTCGCCGGCCGGTGGAGTGTTGTCAACTTATGAAAATTTACCATATTTAGTGTTACATTTCGCATGGTAACTAAAAATAAAAAAATCTGGCGTTTGGTTTATATGAGTTAGATTTTTTTTTACTATTTTTTCTAGTACGTATGTTAAACCAGGAATACGCCTTTTTTGGATCGGACAGGGTTTTTGTTACATATTGTATAAAAAAGACATATCTGAATCATTTGCCAGATAAATTCTCAGTTTTCGATCCACTTTCAGAGACGAAATAGAAAAATCTTCGTGTATTAGAGACCTTGCTGATTTATTAATAATAAAAAATCATTTTATGTCCTGCAACTTTCCTGAAGTATGCACTGCATTATTGTTATTTTTTACAATTCCTTCGACTACAGCTAGCGCTGAACGATCATTTTCAAAATTGAAATTGATAAAAACCTATTTATGAAAATCTATGAGACAAGACAGGTTATGTAACTTGGCTATTCTGTCTATTGAAAATTCTATGGCCCGATCTTTAAACTTTGATGATGTTATAGACACTTTTGCGGAACAGAAAGCTCGAAAAAGAGATTTTTCTTAATAAATCTATTATTAAAAATAAATTGTTAATTTATTTCATTGTAAATATATGCAGGTTTCCTCACGATGTTGTTCCTTCACCGAAATGCTAGCGAATAGATGATGAATGCATTGAGATACGTTGTGTGTTCTATGGATGAATGTGAAGTCTCCAATACGCATTGGGCTAGCGTGTGGACTACATACCATTCCCTCTCGCCTAAGAGAGGAGGCCTATGGCCATTAGTGGGACATATACAACGTGTAATTGAGTACGCTGAAAATATCGAAGTTTATAAAAATTAAACTGAGTCCAACGTGACGATTTTTACTGCTAGGGCCCCATCAAAAGAATTTGCCACGGGCCCCAGATGGTATAGTTACGCCACTGCCGGTGACTTAACTTGTTCTAGTATACAACTGCAATAACCGAAACCTGTAAAGAAACCATACCGGAAATAAAAAAACAAAAAACTAGCACAGTTGCCTTGGTGGAACGATGAGCATGAAAAACTCAAAAACAAATAGTCCTTCAGGATTGTGATACCCCAAATACCATATTTTTGATATAATATGTGCACGTGTGCCAATGGTACGCCGTCATCACATACATGTACACACGGACATACATTTCCAGTATAAGCTGATCGCGAATGGAATAGGTATTACGAAGAAGCGCAGAATAGCGTGCGCCGCGCCAGTTCGACGAGCGTGGGTTGTGGACCGGTACCTCCAGGCAAAAGAAAATTACCTGTTGGAGGCAAAAAAGGCTCATGCCATCAGCTTCAAACAATTCTGTGGGAAGCAGGACAGGGAGAGTATGTGGGACGGTATTTACAGGGTGATAAGCAGAACAACCGCAAGACCAGAGGATCTACCACTAATGAAGGATGGAAGAACTTTGGTGGGCATGGAATCGGCTAGTCTATTAGCGGAAACCTTTTATCCAGAAGACAACCCAGACGAGGATGAGGCAGAACACAGGGAAGTGCGCGAAACAGCAAATCTTGTGAATGATTGGACACATGGGGAATCATGTGATCCTCCATTTACAGTGGAGGAGCTGAGGTGGGCTTCCTCGAGCTTCAACCCAAATTAGGCGCCTGGACTCGATGGTTTCACATCTGATATCTGCAGAGAGGCTGTTAACTTGGATACGGAACTATTCTTGGCCATCGTAAACAAATGCCTGAGCCTTTCCCATTTTCCTAGGCTCTGAAAGGAAGCCGCAGTAGTAGTGCTGCGAAAGCCGGGGAAGGACGATTACACGCATCCCAAGTCCTATAGGCCGATTGGACTATTGCCTATAATGGAAAAAAATCTTGAAAAAATGCTAACTAGGAGAATTAGATGGCACACATTACCGAAGATGAGTAACCGCCAGTACGGGTTCACGCCACAACGCGTTACCGAGGACTCCCTGTATGCCATGATACAGATAAGGGGTAAGCTCAAGGAGAAAAATCTAATAACCCTGGTATCATTAGACCTAGAAGGAGCCTTTAATAGTGCATGGTGGCCCGCGATAAGGTGCAGGCTGGTGGAAACTAAATGTCCTGCAAATGTCAGACGTCTCGTAGACAGCTACTTGACAGATCGCAGGGTGCGGGTAAGGTACGCGGGTACGGAATGTGTCGTTAACACCACAGGGATGCGTGAAGGTGTCAATAGGGGGCCCAACATTCTGGAATGTGCTTTTGGACCCCCTGCTAAAGGAACTAGAGGACAGGGGCGACTACAGCCAAGCCTTCGCCGATGACGTGGTCTTGATTTTTTCGAGAGACACGGCACTAGAAGTGCAGAGACAGGCCAATGCCAGCCTCGAACATGTTCTGAGCTGGGGAGTCAAAAATAAACTCAGATTCGCGCCACATAAAACTAAAGCCATGGTAATAACCACAGACCAATAACCAATAGGCTATTTAAGTTAAAATGTCTTAGCCACTGATTAAGTATTAACTTTTCAAATATTTTGCTAAATGCTGGTAAGATAGAAATAGGCCTAAAATTGCTAATGATTTTTTTATTTTTTTATTACCAGATTTAAATAAGGGTATGACTTTACTACTCTTCATGAGGTCAGGAAAAGTTCCTAGATCAACACATTTATTAAAGTAATTAAAAGTAACAGTGTGGAACACCTCAAATATGCTGGCACTCACATAAATAGATTACTTTCGATGTTGTTTACGTTGTGTATAAGGCATTCCTACTTGCCACCCGATTTAATTAAAACTGTAGTACGAGTAGTACCTCTTGTTTATGAATCGCACGGGACACACAGCTGATAAGAATAATTACAGGCACTTGCAACTATTACAGCAAAAGTGCTGGATAGAGTGCTAGACGAACGCGTTGGTGGATATATACAATTACAGGACGCCCAGTTTGGTTTTCAAGCAGGTTTGTCAACAGAAATTTCAATTTTAACACTTAAGCATTCTGTTGACTATTAAGAAAAAAGAAAAACTCCAATATATGCGTGCTTCCTAGATCTATCCAAGGCGTTCGATCTGGTATCCTATGGAGTACTCCAGAACAAATTAAAAGAGGAGGGGTCTCTTCAGAAATCATATGCATCTCCTCATACTGGTATAGTAATCAGACAAAATATTGTAAAATGGGCAAATGAGTTTTCGGATGAATATAAACTGAAATCGGGTGTAAGGCAAGGAGGGTTAACGTCTCCGAGGTTTTTTAATCTGTAATCAGCTGATTGAGGAACTGAGCAGCATCCATGTCGGATGCCGCATAGATGGCGTTAGTGTTAACAACATAAGTTATACGGCGTATATAGCGGACGACATGGTGCTGCTTAGCCCATCAATCAAAAAACAAGGTTGTGAAAACTTTTGGGTGTGTGTGAAGCTTATGCTGAGGAGCACGGTTTAAAATATAACAGTAAAAAAGTGAGTTTATGGTTTTTGTTGGTAACAACAAAAGGCCAAATAAGATGCCACCCCTTTTTTTAAATGGAGAACAGTTGAACCGTGTTTCTCAGTTCAAGTACCTAGGGCACGTTGTGACTGACACATTAAAGGATGACCATGATGTAGAGAGGGAACGGAGGGCACTGTCGGTAAGGGGAAACATGCTGGCACATAGATTCGCTCGTTGTACTGTAGACGTTAAATTGCGCTATTTAAAGCGTACTGTCAAAGTTTCTACACGAGTGTTCTATGGGTCAAGTACACACAAAGTGCCTATAACGCTCTCCGAATACAGTATAATAACATTTTCAGGGCACTGTTGCGGCTCCCCCGTTCCTGTAGTGCGTCAGATATGTTTGCTGACGCCCATATAGATGATTTCTACGCAACTATGCGGAAGAAAACCGCGTCAGCCTTTCCCACAGGGCTCAATTCTTGGCCCATTTTTGTTTCTTATTTATATTAACGACTTTACTTACTTCATGCAGGATAATCATGATATAGTGTTGTTTGCAGATGACACTTCACTTTTATTTAAACTGAAACGTCAGCCGCTGGTTACTGTCAATGTAAATAGCGCCCTACTTCTTAACGAGAAAAAAACTAAATGCATTAAGTTTACTATACCTCATGTTAGACA
Organism: Dasypolia templi; assembly: GCA_963555695.1. Classification (NCBI taxonomy): domain Eukaryota; kingdom Metazoa; phylum Arthropoda; class Insecta; order Lepidoptera; family Noctuidae; genus Dasypolia; species Dasypolia templi. The sequence continues at coordinate 10,879,500 of OY743164.1, forward strand.
AGTAGAAACTAGTGTTCTTATAAAGGGTGAAGAGTTGAAACCCGAAAACACCACAGTGTTCTTAGGCATAACTTTGGATGCCAAGCTTCAATGGGGCCATAAATTGTCAAAAAAACTAAGCTCTGCAGCATAAGCCATTAGAAAAAATCGTAATTTAACTGATTTAGAGACAGCGCGTTTAGTATACTTTCGTTATTTTCATAGTGTGATGATTTAGCTAAACAGTGACATGTATACATTTACTGTTTAAAGTATAATATTGTTTTAATTTTTGTGAATGTGAGGACTATGTGGGTCATTTTATTTTTCTTTTTTTCTTTTAACGATTATCTGACTGTTTGAGTACTTTACGCGGCCTACCCAAATGTCGTTTCTTTTGTATTGTTCGTCGAATCGTTGAGCTCCTTAGTTCTGAGTTGAGCTGCACGATGATTGACAAATGCGTTCACTGACTGGACAGGTCCACTCAAATCCGTGTGGTTCTTTCCTCAAAAGACCATTTTAGACACCAGTCTACATGGTCCTCATATTACCAAAATTATTTTCGGATTTTTATTTACACTTTGACATTGATGGACTGTATGTATACAAAGACATGTTATTTTACTTTGTAAAGTATTATACAGCATGTTACGAAAACCCGGTCCGATCCTATTATTTGGTATCGTACTGCGTACACGAATACGTAATCATTTAATAATGGATACGAGATTACTATTTTTCCCCAATCAAAATAATTTATTTCAAAAATTTAAAATAATCATACTAAAGGCAACACTGATCGCACGACAAAGTTCACCTACAGTTTCGTGTCAAAGAAGCCGCCTGAGAAGGCGGTGCTTTGTAGCATGCCGCCAAACAAAATTAGGACTAAAGAAACTTACGTTATGCCTACGCGCAGGTATCAGCAGATATTTTTTTTGTAGGCATAGACGCATAGTGACCCTGATTTCTGACCAGGGGGCCTTGACAAAATCCCTTTTCTGTAAGCGTTACCGACAAAGGAAAACTCAAATTGTATGGAGATGACACTTGCTGACCACATGTCACGTGATTGCTGCTAAATTGGTAGACAAAGTCAGTATTCCTAAGACGCCAATGATATTTTGGCGTTTCCGCGACACGCTTCATTAGCGGGAGATCAAACCCTGACGCCAACGCTAAAAAAAGTAAACAGTGATACTTTTGTTATGATTAGTGTACAGTGAGGATAAGAGTCAGTAAACATACAGTTTACCATAGCTAAGAAAGAAGTATTAAGGTTTGGAATCAAGTTTATCTTTATATGAATAACAAATGTAAGAACCATAATCATTTAAGCGCACCATTGTGCGGTTGTTTACATTATGCATTCCATAATCTCAAGTAGGTCCAATACTAGTTAAAAATGATATAAGTATCGGAAAAAACCTGCCTTTCCATAAATTCCATCAGCAAACTAAATGGCTCGGGACTCGCCCGAAGTCTAGATTCCATCTAAAATTTAAAAAATATGTATTGATTGTACTCATCGCACAAGAAACTATTTTTTTCTCCTCAAAAAAACTGACTAGATCACAGTTCTTCAATTAACTTGAATTACTATTTAAAAAGCCGTTCACTCACTTTATTTGTAATAAAACACACTTCAATTACTTTCAAAGATTCACCACACACAACACTTTTGAATAATATTGTTAGCGCGCTATTGCGTTTGACAGTGACAGGAACACTGAACGCAATAGTGACACTTGCTACACACTATTCCATATACTAATTATAAAGTGTTTCGTGTAACGCTGCGGAATGGGCGTTTTGCGTTCCATGTGTAACTTGTCTACCATTTTACACACGCTTACGTCAAGTCCTTAGCGTGAACGGAAAACGCTTGGATTTTGTCTAGGCCCCGGGGCCTAGAGAAAATCCCTTTTCTGTAAGCGTTCCGCCAAAGGAAAACTCAAATTGTATGGAGCTGACATTTGCTGACCACATGTCACGTGATTGCTGCTAAATTGGTAGACAAAGTCAGTATTCCTCATGCCGAAAGGAACGTCGTAATGAGCATGACACGTAAACGACAAAAACGTTCATCAAAATGGTAGACAAGTGCCACTTTTGACAGACGCCAATGAAAATTTGGCGTATCCGCAACACGCTTCATTAGCGGGAGATCGAACACTGACGCCAACGCTAAAAAAAGTAAACAGTGATACTTTTGTTATGATTAGTGTACAGTGAGGATAAGAGTCAGTAAACATACAGTTTACTACTAGCATTCTAATACCCTATCTAAGAAAGAAGTATTAAGGTTTGGAATCGAGTTTATCTTTATAGGAATAACAAATTTAAGAACCACAATCATTTAAGCGCACCATTGTGCGGTTGTTTACATTATGCATTCCATAATCACAAGTAGGTCCAATACTAGTTAAAAATGGTAGTCAAATTTGTAATAAATGATAAAGTATCGGAAAAAACCTGCCTTTCCATAAATTCTATCAGCAAACTAAATGGTTCGGGACTCGCCCGAAGTCTACATTCCATCTAAAATTTAAAAAATATGTATTGATTGCACTCATCGCACTAGAAACTATTTTTTTTTTCAAAATTACTGACTAGATCACAGTTCCTACATTAACTTGAATTACTATTAAAAAAATACAAGGTTTCGTAATGTGCCAACCCTAAGCCTTTTTTTATGGCGGGCATTGTTGTCAATCGTAGGTCGGATCATTACTAGATAACTTTGCCCACCATCATAACTTTAGTTTTAAAAGACCCTGAGCATTGACACTAACATTAATTAATAGCCGTTCACTCACTTTATTTGTAATAAAACACTCTTCAATTACTTTCAAAGTTTCACCACACACAACACTTCTGAATAATATTGTTAGCGCGCTTTTGCGTTTGACAGTGATAGGAACACTGAACGCAATAGTGACACTTGCTACACACTATTCCATAAACTAATTATAGAGTGTTTCGTCTAACGCTGCGGAATGGGCGTTCTGCGTTCCATGTGTAACTTGTCTACCATTTTACAAAATCCAAGCGTTTTCCGTTCACGCTAAGGAATTGACGTAAGCGTGTGTAAAATGGTAGACAGTATCATTGGTATATAGTAATGGTATATAGTATCATTTATTACAAATTTGACTACCATTTTTAACTAGTATTGGACCTACTTGTGATTATGGAATGCATAATGTAAACAACCGCACAATGGTGCGCCTAAATGATTGTGGTTATTACATTTGTTATTCCTATAAAGATAAACTCGATTTCAAACCTTAATACTTCTTTCTTAGATAGGGTATTAGAATGCTAGTAGTTAACTGTATGTTTACTGACTCTTATCCTTACTGTATACTAATCATAACAAAAGAATCACTGTTTACTTTTTTAGCGTTGGCGGCAGGGTTCGATCGCCCGCTAATGAAACGTGTCGCGGAAACGCCAAAATATCATTGGCGTCTGTCAAAAGTGGCACTTGTCTACCATTTTGATGAACATTTTTGTCGTTTACGTGTCACGCTCATTGCGACGTTCCTTTCCGCATGAGGAATACTGACTTTGTCTACCAATTTAGCAGCAACCACGTGACATGTGGACAACAAATGTCAGCTCCATACAATTTGAGTTTTCCTTTGGCGGTAACGCTTACAGAAAATGGATTTTGTCTAGGCCCCCTTCTATTTATCAAGAAACAATTATTATTGAGTTAATGTGATGTGCTTTTGGCATTGTAGCGACTGCAGGTATCAGTTTTATTAAAACATTTACTTGTTGCATACCTCGGAGATGGTTTTCCACATGTCTACCTCGAACATTAGTACACATTCGACAACTTTTTATTAAAGGGGGATGCCCGTTTTCGGCCCTAAAGGCACAATAACTTACGTATAAGTAAAAAAAAACGTCGTTATTTATATTTATTTAACAAGTTATTCATTTATCCGAACAAGTTTGCAATAATTTTGCAATAATAAAAAGTACTGAAACGAAAAATGACATTCGCGGTTGTGGATAAAGCAGCAGTGTTGCCAATACTTATCAATTTCGTTCACGAAATAATCGATCATGTTTTCATAGATTAAAAAAAACCACATCCGTAACTCAAACTCAAACTCAAATCATTTATTTCAATTAAACCGTTTACAGGCACTTTGCTTGTTATACGATCTGTTATAACATATACGGTGTTATGTTTTTACTTTTGATATTAAATGCACAAACTATTTAATAGTTGATATTATAATAATGAATACATAGGATTATAACAATTCATGTTTAGCACAATAAAGATCAAATATGACAAAAACGTACTTATCTTCAGTGGGGTTTTAGTAGTGATTATAATTTTGTATTAAATTATGATTCGAATAAAAGTCGATATCGATTTTTTTGGTTTTGCTAATGTGGCAACATTGAACTACTCTGGCCGGCTGTCAAGTCCTGACACAGTCAAGTGTCAAATCACAAAAACCTACAGAATGTACTTTCATTGTTTGCGGTTGCCTTACTGAGTTTAATTCTTGCGGATTTGTTATTTTATCCATCAAATAAGCATATTCAATGGATTTCGACAATTATTTCAACCCTAACTTAAATATCCAATTATAGTAAAGCAATTACGTTAGTTAAGATTAAATACTATTTTATATTTTAAAAACCCTATTATTTTTGTAAACCAATTCCTTGTCCAGTTAATTGTTTAAATTGCATATTATCCTATCCATATACTTTAAAATGTGTGCACTCGAGGCCGAAGTGTCTATGGACGGCGGGCATTCCCCTTTGCACGTACTCTACACAGGGCACTTGTGTAGAGTACGATTTGAGTGAGTCGAAAGCTTCCACAATCCGAGCTCTTACTTCGATATCCGAATCACACTCACTCACAAATAAAAATCAACATGTTCAAATATTCCTGATTGGAATACGACATTGTTCGCGATACGATAGCGGCACGTGATACGTACGGACATCCGATCGCAAGCTATCTCCACGTGAGACTGGCGACAAACAAGTAGCGTGCCAGTAGGCGACCAGTCGGCTACATCAAAGGGTCGAGGACTCATTAAAAGAGTACCTACAGCGCGGCTAAAGCAGGGCGACGTCCTTTGAAATAAAAATAGGTAAAAATGAAAAGATTTCGCCGGCTGGTGGAGTGTTGCCAATTTATGAAAATTTACCACATTTACTGTTAAATTTCGCATGGTTCATTATAATAAAAAAATTATAACTTTTGGTTTTTATGAGTTTTTTTTAAACTATTTTTTCTAGTACGTATGTTAAACTAGGAATACGGACCCTCCTCCCGGGCGTCGAGTTCGGTCTGAGTCCATTTGAGTATGCCGAGAGAGTACATCAAAACCGGCATGACCCAACCGTTGAAGGCGGAACGTTGTTTCAGCCCGAAAGAAGACCAATTAATACCTTCTTCAGGCGGCCAAAGAAGCGCTCCTTCAACGATTGCTTACGATTGCTTGACATGTGTTGCCGGTTGAGATTTTTGTAATGTGAATTTATTGTTTTTGTATTTTATAATTTAATGTCCCATTTCATGTATCTATACTAGTTGTTGTGTCCTTAACCTAGTTCTATAAATGATTTCTTATTTAAAGATAAATATTAAATATTTATAATGTGTAAAAATATTAGCTGACACTATTTCAAGGGGTGATTCTACCCATGAAACTGAACAACTTTCCCCAAGGAACCTGATCGAAAATAGTAAAAAAATCGTCGGATGTAAAAAAAAAGTATTAAAAATGTGGCCTAATCATTGATCTTTTTCTAAAGAAGAACCTACGCCTAACCTATATTTATACATTCGCTTTTCATCTATTGTTAATTTTTATGTATTTTCTGAGCTATATTTAGAACCTAATAGACCACAGTATAAAATATTTTTCCCTTTAACTCGGGTAACAGTTGAGCACTGGTAATACAATTTTTCACGCATACTATTTCTCAATGTAAACTGACAAATGTCAAGTGGCGATGTCTTACACACACTACAATAATGAGTTGCCGCATTCACGGAGCTATCGTTTGTTTAAAGTGCGGTATCTAGTCTAGCGCAGCGAGACCTATCATTTATCTAAGATTGGAATATTTATTTGATTATCAACTAATAGGTATAGAATGCGTGTATCGCGTTTTTTACAATAAGGCCGGGACCAACACTGGATTTTTACAATGGTTCGCGAAATGACCCGAACGAAAGCAGTTTATAACAAACCTTGAAACTTGGCAGCATTTTAATACGTGCTTCATTACTTAGTGCGAGAAACTGCGCACACTCACCTAAGTAATGGACACCCTTGCATTTGGGACAGACTTTTGACCTGGCTCTAAATTAGAATTAACACCGCTTTGAACGGTAACTTGACTTCAGCTTAGCCCCTGAAATATTACTGAATTGTGGCTGATTATTACGAGACAACTATAAGTTTCAACTAGCTCGGCGCGCTCACGTATGAATTTAAGGCATGCATCGAAGGCAACCTTGCTGTCTTTGTATATGCGACCTTGGCACTACTCCCACTCACGAAATGGTCTGCTGTCTAACTTGCGAGTAAAACTGTAAATTGATAGAGAATCCCAATGCTTAACGGGCTTCCATAATGTGTCTAGTACTCGAAAGTGTTTGTTTATTTGGTCAACTAAATTCTTTAAAGTGACAGTGGATTCTTTTGTGATGGTCTCCATATTAAACATGGCTGAAACATCATTGTGGATTAGTAATCTTTAGTATCAAATCATTCGCATAGTACGTTCCATGCCACAGAGTAATTATTAGCAGAAAACCCGATCGGCTGAATCACCACGGCAGGGTGCCGCTGCAGTGGTGATTCAGTCGATCGAGTTTCAGGTTCCAGGGACGTTCGCAGGTAGTGGAATTTGTTGATTTCGTCTATAGCATCATTGCAATGATTGAGACTCGTAAATATGTCGTGAAACTCCAACCAGTATTGTAATCCACTAATTTTTGGTGCTTAATTGAATTGTGGGTAACCTAACTGGCATATAACTACTACCACTTTTATTGCTACAAACAGATGCATTATCTTTATAATTATAACTGTTTAAAAATTCCTGAGCCTTATATAGTGCATTAAAATACAGCGACTCAAATTCGGAACGCTTAGAAAAGTGTGCCTTGATATCATCCACAATACATTCCTTAAGCAACAGTACCTCATCATATTGTTGGTATAGTGGTATAACAATTCCATCTTATCGATTGCCTATGCGCAGCTTTAGTTCCGTTCTGTCGGAGCTAGACCATGTTTTTACATCCAGTAAATAATTGACAAAGGCGGTTAATCGGCCTTCGATGCTACCTCGATAATTCTTGGAGGGGGGTGTAAATCTGGAATTTATACAATTTACGTTTAAAGAAACAATAATAAATAAGTATCTACTTACTGAATATTATTTAATCTTTAGTGATGTGCAGATGATAACTATACGGTATCTATGCATATACATGGCCTAGACAATTTACTTGCTGCTGTAGTGACACAGTACCCGTCACACAGTCACCAGAAACCAGTTACCACATACCACCGAACCAGCTACCACATATCACCGAAACAGTTACCACATACCACCGAACCAATTACCTTACCACGTTTTTGACAGTCTGCAAGAAACAGTGAAGCAATCATCTTGAAAAAGACGAGCACGTATTGACAAACATGAATAAACAAGTTCGCTTCGAAAGAAGCGGTTTGCAAGCGGAAGCAAGCAAGCAGAAGCACCAGCACCCTCCGTATCTTCATTGTTCACTTCGGAACCACGCAGATGGACACCGCCTAGCTCGCGACTCCTATTTATGCTTTCGCGGCAAATCGTGCCGTGTGCAAAACAGCGCTCCGCGCCCCGCGCGCGGCTCGCCCTATGGCGCATCGTTATTGGTCGATTAATTGTAAACCATCAGGCCAGTGTTTAGAGGTAGCTAGATAATAAATGTATATAAGTAGGATGTTTTGACAAATAAAAAAGCAGTCGACAATCAAGTCAAGTTCGGTTCACTGTTCAGGCCAGTCTGAGTTTTATTTTCGACATAGTACCTTCCTACCTGTATACTCTACACAAGTAAGCCACAAGTGCTTAAAGTGGTGACCCCGTGCAGCTGAACACGACCCTGCAGCCGAAGTCTGCGTTCCTGATACATCGAAATATTGCAAGATCCTCAGAGAATCATCACCATGACGAAAGATACCGACGATTTTAGCGAAGCTCAGGGCACCGCAACGGTGAAGAGTGACGTGGCATCAATCTCATTGCCTGCACGGCTACCACCATTTTGGCGCCAAAATTCACGCCTGTGGTTCGCACAATTAGAAGCCGCCGTTGCTGCCAGCAAGATAGGTGAGGAGCAGAAATTCAACCTCGTCGTCCCGCTACTCGGCAACAGCGACCTAGAACAAATCGGAGACATCATCTTACACCCACCGATCACTGGCAAGTACAGCGCGCTCAAAGACAGACTTATATCAACGTACCAAGAGTCAGACCACCGGCAGTTACAGAAGCTACTCAGCGGCCTCGAACTCGGCGATCACAAGCCAAGCCAGCTGCTGCGTAAAATGCGAGACCTCAGTGGCAAGCTACTATCGGATGAAGCGCTGAAGGTTATTTGGCTCAACCAGCTGCCCGCACAAGTTCGCGCCGTGCTCTCCGTCAACACCGAGTCATCGCTCGAAGTACCAGCTGCAATGGCAGACAAAATGATGGAGCATTTTGAACCCGCTACAGTCGCCGCAGTCTCCACAGCAAACCCTGCGTCAACAAGTTCAGCACTCAATGAGGTACAGCTCAACGCAATAACAAAAAAAAATCGGAAAAAAAAAAAATATTGAAAAATTGTCACTCGAAGTCGCCGAACTCCGCAACCATCAATATTCGTCGTACCGCCGTTCCCGCCAAAACACCGCACATCGTAGCCGCTCACGCTCACATTCTAGACAACGTACGGATAACAAGAAGAATAGTGTCTACCAAGTTTTTTTGGCCAAGTATGAACAGAAAAGTTGGTTTGTGGGCGAAATCAGTAGGATGAAAATAAGTAGGATGTTTTGACATATAAAAAAGTTAACGCTAATGGCGTTTCAGGTCAACGCGATGAGATCGCCGCTTTCCTCCGCGACATCCTCCTCATACAGGAAACCTTCTTAAAGCCTCATCACCGCAACCCGAACATTGCCAACTATCCAACTATAAACTAGTTCGCAAGGACAGGTCTCGATGCCACAAGGGTTGCCACCCTTGTGGCATCGAGACCTGTCCTTGTCCCTGATCTACTTTAGGAAAACTTTGTACTGCATCCCCATAGACCCTCCTCTCTTCTCTCATCTGGAGAGCTCTATCTGTCGGCTCGGCATGACTGGCCATCAACCGATCACCATCATCTCTGCTTACATTCCACCAGATAATGGTCCGGAGGATCCCATCTCTCTCCAAAAGGACTTCACTGTCCTATTCGGTATGAGTGACTCCGTCATCTTGGCGGGGGATCTTAATGCCAAACACCCGGCGTGGAACAGTAGCACGACTTCTACCAGAGGTCGGATCATTTTCAAGTTAGGTGATCCCTCAACTTCGACGTCATCACTCCAATGAGTCCGACTCATTTCCCCGGAAATCCCAACAATCTTCCCGATATACTCGATGTAGCGCTGCTCAAGAATGTGAACCTCCGTTTGCACTCGATAGAGACGTTCCACGAGCTTAACTCTGACCACCGCCCAGTAGTCATGCATCTTGCACCCTTTTTTTTTTTTTTTTGTTCCCGGGGTGGAAAATCCTCATGGATGTCCTCCGCTCTGGGGCGGGCGAAGGGGTCTGTCAGACTCTTGCTGACTAAAAACCACCCCGGTGTTCCATCTCACACCTACGCCGGGGTCGCGGGAACACATTATTCTTCCACAACCCTGGCTGGTGCCGGCCCGCTTGCGCGGGTCCCGTCTCGGGCGGGGGGAGTGAGGTGTACTCCCCCCGCAACGTCTGTGAGCGGCGCACGCGGAACACTACGCGCGCCGCCTTCTCGGGTCCTGATGTTGGGGAGCGACGGATGTCCCCGAATCCGTCGCCCCTGGACCCATTTAGGGGGGCCGGAAGAGGGCGTTGTCCGCCCTCCTCCGACGCCCGGTGCGTCTGCTGCGGGCCGGGTCGAGAGTCGAGATCTCTCTCTCCCTTTCCGCAGCCTCCTTCCGCGAGATGACCGTCTCGCAGAAGGAAACCACCGCGTCCCAGGACTCGACGCTGCCGACCATCGAACTCACTACGGTCGGCAGCGACAGGTCACTGCCTACTTCTGAGATGAGGGCACGGCGCGGCTCCTCCCAAGCGGCACACTCTGCCAGCGTGTGCCACGCCGTGTCCTCCCGGCAGTCGACGCAGTGGTGACACCGGGCGTCCGGCTCCCTGTTTATGCGACACAGGTACTTCCCGAAGCAACCATGCCCCGAGAGCACCTGCGTCGCCCGAAACGTCAGGGAGCCGTGCCTTCTCCCGAGCCAGCGGTCGAGCACTGGCCGGATCGCCTCGATGGTGCTGAGGCCGGCGGTAGGGCGTGAAAGCCTCACCCGCCATTCCGCCACCAGGACCTCGCGGAGCTGCAACCGATGCTGCTCGATATGTTGCTACATCGGTCGCTCGCTCCGCTCCCGCGCTGCCTCGCGCCACCGGTACAGTGACGCGAGCACCTTCGCCTCCAGGTCCCAGGACGGTGATCCGGCCAGTGCACAACCCGCCTCGAAGGAGATCGATACCCCTGAATGACTCTGACGGCCATCGCCCGCTGCGGCTTGCGCAGGACAGCTATGCTGCCGGCCGTCAGGTCAGACGCCCAGATCGGCGCTCCGTAGAGCGCCATGGATCGCATGATCCCCATATAGAGCCGCCTACAGGCGGCGCTCGGGCCCCCCAGATTGGGAAGCAGCGTTGCCAGCGCCCCGGCCGCGCCCAACAACTTGGGCGCCAGCCGCCGGAAGTGGGGTCCGAAGTCCCACCGGCTGTCGAGCACCAATCCAAGATATTTCATGGTGGGCTCGATAGCGATCCGGACCCCCCCGACCACAATGTGTGATCCGGCCGGCGGCGCCCGCCGGGGGCCATGAAACACCATGGCCTCCGACTTGTTGAGGGACCTCTTTCGCTTACTTTCCTCCAAGTAAGCGAAAGACTGAAATCCACCACGTCGCCTCACTTGGACACCATCCCCGATCTATCTATCTATCAAACAGGCAACAGAAAGTGAACGTTAACGGGGCGACGTCCTCGGGGTCCTTAGTTAAGATGGGAGTGCCTCAAGGTTCAATTCTCGGCCCTTTCTTGTTTCTAGTTTATATTAATGACCTTCCTTACATGATGGCTAACTTATCAGAAATAATTTAATTCGCTGATGATACTTCTTTTTAAAATAGATAGAAAAGATACTGATGTCTTACATGTGAATGATAGTCTGGCTATTCTTTCGAAATGGTTTGCAGCTAATAATTCTTTTACTCAATGCGAACAAAACTAAATGTCTTAAGTTCTCATTACCAAATGTACCCCAAGTGGGTTTAAATTTAAAACTTGATGGCAAGAAAGTAGATGCTATTACGGAAACTGTATTTCTAGGAATTACTTTAGATTCTAAATTGCAATGGCGCGCTCACATTAGAGCTCTTTCAGGTAAATTAAGTTCAGCTGCGTATGCAGTAAGAAAAATAAGGCAGTTGACCGATATAGCCACAGCTAGGTTGGTATACTTTGCTTATTTCCACAGTATTATGTCTTATGGCGTTCTGCTGTGGGGATCAGCAGCTGACGTAGATTCAATTTTAATTTTACAAAAGAGGGCAATCCGCGCGATCTGTGGGTGGGTCTAATGAGTCCTCGCGAGTCTCTTAGAAACAAATTCAAAGAAATTGATATACTCACTCTGCCTTCCCTTTATATCTTAGAAAGTATTTTGTATGTTCGCAAAAACTTAGAACTTTTTAAAATAAGAAGCGATTTCCATAATATAAATACACGTAGTAAAAATGAAATTGTTATACCCAAATTTAGATTAACTAAAACAAGCAAATCATTTCTGATAAACAGTATCCGCTTTTATAATAATTTGCCAAAGTCGGTTACAGAACTTAGCGATGGAAAGTTCAAAGCCCACATTAAACGTGTCCTTATCAAAAAAGCGTACTATAAGATTAAAGACTACGTCGAAGACAAGAAAGTTTGGCAATAATTCCTTCTGCACATGTGGCTTCCCTGGTACCTCATAAACGGCATCACTATGTAAATTTCTAATAACTGCTCCCAAATAATGGTGTTTAATTTTTATTTTTTATTATTAGATATGGACTTTTACATATCTCTGACATAATTCTTTCATTATTTGACATTATATACCTACAATTTTTAATTAGTTTTTGATTTTACTTTATTAGATTATTTTATATTTTGTAAATGTGAGAACGTCGTAGGCCCTGTGGATTGTAAATGTATAGACAATTGTCTATTTGTTTAACATATGGTACTTGTTGACAGGCCTACACTGTCCTCCCATACCTGTTATCACTGTAATTGGAAAACATTGTGTTAAGTACGCGGGTGCGGGGAAATGGGTAAACAACTGAAACGACCGCTGGCTAGCAACGCACTGCTTTATTCGAGAGTGAGACTCGTCGTTACACTAGATGGCGCGCGGGAGGCGCGCGCCTTGCACACATACATAACAATTCCTCCCTCTAGTCCAAATACAACCGAACATAAGTTAACATCCATAATTATAGTTATCCATACACATAGTATACTCTAGTACTACATTACATCCTACGCTAGAAGTATTTTTTAAAACAAATAACGGGGCGATTACGTAATGATCTCTTTGGAGTAACAATCATTGACTCATCGTGTTGTGTTGTCTGGGTATCGAGTTCACTCCCTGCTTTGTGACCAACATCCTCGGAGTTCGAATGTCTCTCTGTTCCTTCAACATCTACGTCGTTCGTACCAGCTTGTTGTTCATCATCATGGGCCTGTTGTGTGTCCTTCTCAGACTCGTCCTCGCTCGACGGCGAAGAAGCACTTCGTGCGCACATTTCTGCTCTCCTCCCTCTGGCCGAACTATCTGGCAAGGAATCTGGTAAGTAAAGCTCCGGCTGGAGTATGTGCGTTTCAGGAGCAGCTGGCGACGGTGATGAGCGAGGCGACGACGTTGGGGAGCGTGGCGGTGATGGATGTGGTGCCGGAGGACAAGATGACCCAGGTAAGTTCACATTCGAATTTTGTACATTATCCTCATTTTTGTTACTTGTTCCTTTAAAAAGCATCAGCTGATTTATATGCCTTTTGTACCTTTCTGAACTATGACTGTCTTTTACTAAATATAATACTTTTCCTATTCTTTTAAGTATGATGCCCTTACACCATGTATAACATGCTTTATTAACAAACTTTTTGTATAATACAACATCGTTTTTCTCTAAATGTTTCCTTTTATTTTTCCCTTGTTGTTTAGTTTGCATGCACTGTTGATTTTTCACAACGTTAGATACAGACGGTGACAAGCGTGCCGATGACTTTGGATCCATCAGGTCTAATCGCGACCTTAACTTGTGTCAAAACACCAATTGCGCAGGGGACAAACCAGTAGCAGCGTGAACTGAATTACGATAATCCATTAGATATTTTAGTAATTTCACAGATGTTTGTTTCGCACTATGAGTCGACATAATACTTGATTTTATTCCCTTTTTAATAACCTTAACTAAACTTTCGGCCTGGCCGTTACTAGGTGGGTGATAGACCGGTGAAGTCATATGCGAAATCCCGTTAGCCGCGCAAAATTGTTCAAATTCCCGCGAACAAAAAGCTGTGCCATTATCACTTACTATCGTTTTCGGAACTCCGAACCTTGACATAAAATCACATAGCTTTTCAATTACCGAGGTTGAAGAAGTAGCCGTGTTCATGTTATAAACTTCTACCCATTTGGTATGTGCATCTACCGCTACCAAATAAACGCATCCTTTGATGGGACCTAGGAAGTCTATGTGTATTCTGTAGAAGGGACAAGATGGGAATTCCCAGTGAGCCGGCGGCGCGCGCGGCGGCGAGGGGCGCAACTGAATACACACATCGCATGAACCTATCATTGTTTCTATAGCCTGGTCAATTCCCGGGAACCAAAATCTTGATCGCGCTTCGGCCTTAGTTTTTACTACACCTAAATGGGAAGTATGTAATTCTTTTAGAATGAATTTGTATCAGCTCGAAGGAACAACCACCTTGTGGCCTCTCATGACACAACCATTCTCATAGGATAATTGTGATCGACATAAGTAGTACGGTTTTACCCTTATATCGTTAATCTTCGGTGGCCAACCATTCAAAATGAAGTCTTTTACTATTCTTAAAACTACGTCGCTACTTGTCTCTTCGCGTAGTTTATCTAATGTCACGGGCATGCTTCCGTCTACAACAAAACAAACGTAAGTCGCTCGATCGTATGATACTTCGCAATCACAACACTTACACTGTTCAGTGCACGCGCACTCGTGAACAGCGCGCGGCAAGCTCGCGCGGGAGAAATAATCCGCGCTGTTATCAGCGCTGCGAACATACTCTATTTTATAGTTATAGCTACTTAAGAACAAGGCGTACCGCTGTAGTCTATTTGCTGACATTTCTGGTATGCCCTTATGGGGCCCAAAAATTGCTAATAGTGGCTTGTGATCCGTTCGAAGAATAAACGGTTTCGATCTGCCATACAAATATTGATGAAACCGACGCACACCGTATATAATGGCGGTGGCTTCCTTTTGGATTTGAGCATATCGCTTTTCAGCAGAGTTTAAGGTACGCGAAACAAATGAAATAGGTTTTTCCATACCGTCTGAACCTACTTGTGAGAGGACTGCTCCCAACCCATTTGGGGAAGCGTCTACCGTTAATATTATCGTCGCGTTTGGGTCAAAATGTGCAAGAACCTGTTCGGATGTCATAAACTCTTTTATTGACCTAAAAGCCGTGTCATGAATACCAGTCCATGTCCACTCACAACCCTTTTTTAAGAGATCGTACAACGGACTGAGGATAGAGGATGCGTTAGGTACGAAATTCCTGTAATAGTTAATTAGCCCCAAAAACGATTGAAGCTGATGAACATTTGTGGGAACCGGTGATTCCAACATTGCTTTAATTTTTTCCGGCGCCTTTTTTAGGCCCTCCTTAGTGATAATATAACCTAGATAACTGATTTCGTCTTGAAAAAAACTACATTTTCCTTTTTGCAATGTTAAACCTGCTTCCTCTAAGCGCATCAAAACGAGATTCAGTTTTTGTAAATGCTCTTGTCTATCCTTTCCCGTTATTAGAATATCGTCTAGTAGGCACAACACTCCGTCTATACCGGATAACAAACCCTCGAGAGCGCGCTGGAAAATAGACGGCGCACTGGCTAACCCAAACACTAAACGTGTAAATCTATATAGCCCGCGACTTGTATTTATGCAAGTTAGGTTTCTTGAGTCATTGTCCAAAATTAATTGGTTATAGGCCATAGATAGATCCAGTTTGCTAAATTGTTGACCCCCATGGATCTTTGAAAATAGTTCGTTAGTCGTGGGTAGCGGATACTGTTCTACTAATAATTGTTTATTTATACTAACTGAATAGTCGGCACACAATCTGACTGTCCCGTTTCGCTTTAGAACTGGAACAATCGGTGAAGCGTATTCCGAATATTCTACGGATTCAAGAATACCTAAACCGACTAATCTGTCGATTTCTTTATCCACCATTGCACGCAACGCAAACGCTACGGGGCGCGCTTTACAAAAAACCGGTTTTGCTCCTTCCTTCAACGATAGTTTTATTTTGTACTTATTAAATTTTCCCAATTCATCAGAAAATAACTTCGGGTATTGTAGTTGCAAATCAGTAGTTTCACAAAAATTTACCGGTATTAACTGTAAGCGAAACAATGATAAGAAATCTCGACCAAGAATGGGCGGCCCGCCGTCGCGGACCACATACAAGTAAATAATATTCGTTTGATCCGCGTAGCGTATCGGTAGACGCAACGTACCTAGGCACACTATTTTTCCGCCGTTATACGTTATTAGCTGTTTATTTGTACTTGATAATGGCACCTGTTTGAAATTATTTTTGTAAAACCCTTCGGGTCCGCGGTTACCGTAGTTTCGGTAACCGCGGACCCGCTATCAATTTCGAATTTGAATGGCACGTTATCAATCCAAACAGTTTCTACCATGGGTTCTCCCCTGAATGAACGGATATAATAAAGCTTACCGTCATTGTCATCCTCACCCTTGTCACCGCCATCCACCTGTACGTAATTCACTTTTGGACACTTTTTACGCAAGTGGCCTTTTACGTGACACTTTTTACAAACATAATTTGCGAATCTACAGTCCGCCGATTTATGATTCGTATAACCACATACACTACATTTCACCTTCACTACACTACTACCACTTTTTCCTTTATCCGCTATCTTGAAAAGCTGCTGGTCTGCCACCGACGCCTGTGCCAGCGCAACCGCACTGGCCGCGGCGGCAGCTCGCGAACATTGGAGGTTTTCTGCCATCTCCACGACCTTGGCCAGCGTGAGGTCGGCCAGGTCTTTCGAGTACAGCTTCTCCTTCTCACGTCCTGGCTGCATCCCCATAATGAACTTGTCGCGGAGTGCCTCCTCAACGTTGAGAAAGGCGCATTTTTCTGTCAGCCCTCGCAATCTCGCTGCCCATTGAGAATGAGATTCCCCTGCTTGTTGAGATGCCGCGTAGAAGTTGTGACGCTCACCAAATCCGACACATTTGGGGGTAAAATGGTTGTCCAGTAGTGATAGAAGGTCTTCGTAGGGCACATCTTCAACAGCTTTAGGTAAAACTAAATCTGCTGTTAGATTGTAGGTACCCTCAGTGAGTGCGCTGAGTAAAATGGCCTTTCGTTTTTCACCCGCGGCATCAGTCTTCTCGTTGATGCCATTTGCCACGAAATATTGCGCTATACGCCCTTTGTACGTTTTCCATGTCTGTGTGTTATGGTCGAACGTATGTAGAATGCCAAATTGCACCGAACTAGACATTTTCAACACGTGGTTGGTATAATTCTCGTCGCCAATGTTAAGTACGCGGGTGCGGGGAAATGGGTAAACAACTGAAACGACCGCTGGCTAGCAACGCACTGCTTTATTCGAGAGTTGGACTCGTCGTTACACTAGATGGCGCGCGGGAGGCGCGCGCCTTGCACACATACATAACACATTGTAAAAAGACATATTTTTAAAAGAGTAACCATGGAGTTTCTTGCCGGCTCTTCTCCATGGGAAACGACCAATTGGAACCGTGCACCTAGAATCTGACGTTTCATAAGTGCCCATGTAGGTCTATGTGAAATAAAATATTTTGATTTGATTTGATTTGATCACTTAGTGTCAGTCGCCGACACGTCGGCCGCAATCGACTCGTTTACAGAGCACGTACAATCCGTATTGACGGATTGTTCACGGGAAGTTCCGGTGATGGAAGACCATCGCTGGAAACTACCTACTGACGTACGTGACCTGATAACCGAGAAGAACGCGGCCATTCGTGCCTACGACTCCTTCCCTTGTGACGCGAACAAAGCCCACATGCGCCATTTACAGCGTGCTGTAAAGAAACGCATAGGGGAGGTTCGCTCTGAGGGCTGGAACAAGATGCTCAGTGAACTCGAGCCCACTCATCAAGCCTTCTGGCAATTACAGAGGAAATTGCGTTCCTCAGAAGAGGTCTCTATGCCTCCTCTCATCCTCCCCGACAATAGTGTCGCTTTCGACAGTCCCGATAAGGCTGAATGTCTTGCTGACAGCCTAGAGTCCCAATGTTCTCCCAGCTCTCAACCAGTAGACCAAGCTCACCTGAACAAGGTCGACGCTGAAGTCGAACGGAGAGCCTCCCTCCCTCCCGTCGAAAACCCTGATGATCCTCTGCCTCCCGTCACTCCAGACGAAGTGCACGACATCATTAAAGGGCTCCACGCTCGTAAGGCCCCCGGTTCGGATGGTATTACCAATAAGGTATACAAACTCCTTCCTGCCCCGCTAATAATGCTTATTACCGCCATCTTCAATGGCGCCTTGAGCAACAACATCTTCCCACAAGCATGGAAAGAAGCCACCGTCATCGGTATCCCAAAGCCAGGCAAGCCAAAGTCTGAGCCCTCCAGCTACCGCCCTATTAGCTTACTCAATGTTCTCGGCAAAATCTACGAGAGGCTTATTTATAAGCGTCTCAAAGACTGTGCCGAAGCAAAGAGCCTCATACCCAACGAGCAGTTCGGTTTCCGAAACCAACACTCGGGCACATCGTAGAGCACTTATGCGCTGGTCTGCAGCGTAACGCGACGACGGGTGGGCTATTCTTCGACATAGCGACAGCCTTCGACAAAGTCTGGCACAACGGCTTGATATACAAGCTTTATCAACTAGGAGTGCCAGATCGTCTCGTGCCCATCTTACGAGACTTTTTATCGAATCGCACCTTTCGCTATCGCATCGAGGGAGCACTCTCGTCCCCTCAACCTATTCGCGCCGGTGTCCCTCAGGGTTCCGTACTATCTCCTCTCGTCTTCACGCTGTTCACCAGCGATATCCCAAAAAGTAAAAAGGCTCAGTTGGCTCTCTTCGCCGACGACACTGCCGTTTACTATACCGGTCACTGTCCCAATGCTATAGCTCGTACTCTCCAAACCTCCGCAAACGTCTTAGGCGCTTGGTTCCGGAAATGGAGAATCGAGGTCAACCCCGATAAGAGTCAGGCGGTTCTCTTCTCGAGACGTCGTCGAGTCCCACCCTCCCTTCCCAGCCCGATCACGATGTCCGGTAAGCCGATCCCTTGGGAGAAGCAAGCCAAATACCTAGGCGTGATCCTCGATCTAAACCTTAACTTTAAGGCTCATATTAAGGCGGTTCGCGCGCGCGCCTCCTTCGCTCTTAGCAGGCTTCACGTTGTACTGACAGCCCGTAGTAAACTGTCACTTAAATGCAAGCTGCGCATCTATACCGCAGTCATCACCAGCACGCTACGTAAGCCAAAAACCCGATCGCCGTCCAACCGCCGTCGCCGCCGAGGCCCGCCGCGACGCCCAAATCCACACCCCTCCCGACCCTTGCTCGAGCCAGCCCGCGCCGCTGAGCCTGTAGCTTTAAATTCGTCCCAAAATCACTCAAATCCTGATCCAGCTAGTCCCTTGCTGCCCTCTTCCAGCGACGCCCTAAGCCGAGGTCCGTACCCCACAGGGGTTGCCCTTAGCATGTAGTCGCTTAGTTTTTAGTTAGTATTTAAGTTTAAGTCCTGGCTGGAGGCCTTAATTTATTAGGGTAACCACAGGCAAGTCCGTTTAAACAGACGACAACCTCATATTGACCTGCGAGATGCCATAAACAACAAAAAAAAAAAAGCAGTCGACAATCAAGTCAAGTTCGGTTCACTGTTCAGCCCAGTCTGAGTTTTATTTTCGACATAGTACCTACCTACCTGTATACTCTACACAAGTAAGCCACAAGTGCTTAAACTGCCAACTTAACAATAAAATATTGTTTCTACTTGAGTGTTGGATGGACGATATTATAAAATGATTGGAATTTTGAAAATTAGACTGTCATAATTTGTTATTCACATTTGTTTGTTTTTACAAATAATTTCATATTTATCTCACGGTAAAAATGGCTTATCAAAGACAATTTGATTTAATGGAAGCTTATTTTTTAAATAACAAAAACGTTATTTCTGTTAAAAAATAAAGGAATGTTTTTTTTGAGTAATATTTTCTATAAGTAGTATTAAGAGTACTTTCCCTTCAGGTGGCATTACAAAATTCCACCCTGTATACAGCATGTAACGAAAACCCTGTCCGATCCTGAAGGGTATTATTTGGTATCGTAGTGCGTACACAAATACGTAATCATTTAATGGATACGAGATAATTATTTAAAAATAATCATACCAAAGGCAACACTGATCGCTCGACAGGGTTCACCAGAGTTCACCTACAGTTTCGTGTCAAAGAAGCCGCCTGAGCGTGGCGGTCCTTTGTCGCCTGCCGCCAAAGAAACGTAGGACTAAAGAAATCTACGATTTTCCTACGCGTAGGTATCAGCTGATATTTTATTGTAGGCTTACGCACAATGACCCCGATTTCTGACCTTCTGTTTATCAAGAAACAATTATTATTGAGTTAATGTGATGTGCTTTTGGCAATGCACCCACTGTAGGTATCAGTTTATTAAAACATTCGACACCTTTTTATTAAATTTGCACGTACTCTTCGCAGCGCACATGTGTACGATTTGAGTGACTCGAAAGCTTCCACAATCCGAGCTGTTACTTCGATTTCCGAATCACACATTCACTCACAAATAAAAATTAACATATTCAAATATTCCTGATTGGTATACGACATTCTTCGCGATACGATAGCGGCACGTGATACGTACGGACATCCGATCGCAAGCTATCTCCACGTGAGACTGGCGAAGTGTCCAAACAAGTAGCGACCAGTCGGCTACATCAAAGGATCGAGGACTCGTTATGAGTACCTACAGCGCGGCTAGTGCAGGGCGGTGTCCTTTGAAATAAAATAGGCAAAAAATAAAAGATTTCGCCGGCCGGTGGAGTGTTGTCACCTTATGAAAATTTACCATATTTAGTGTTACATTTCGCATGGTAACTAAAAATAAAAAAACAATAGCTTTTGGTTTTTATGAGTTAGATTTTTTTTACTATTTTTTCTAGTACGTATGTTAAACCAGGAATACGCCTTTTTTGGATCGGACAGGGTTTTTGTTACATATTGTATAGTTTATTTATTCTTCCATATCAATTTCGACAACGGCGACTTCCTAGCGTGTGCCCTAATATTCCTGTTGTTACAAATGGGTCACACTATCATGTCAAATCACAAGCCGCCATTGTTTTTTTTTTTTGTATACTTTTAGGTCGAAATGAAACGAAAACTTGATATATAAGGTGTATCTATTCATACACGAAATATTTAAAGAGGGGCCCCTATAGGTCGTTTAGAAGCTATAGAAACGAAAAAGATTTTTTTATCTAAATGTTTTTTTTATTTTACGTAATTATCATAATTTGAAACTGCTTGAGATGTTTTACATAAAACCTTTTTTGCCAGCTCTATGAATCAAAGACGCGGCGGGGAGAGGCGCGGGCGCGATGCCCGCCCAACCGTAGCAGCGGGGCGCGTGCCGTCTCTCTCTTCGTAACTCGATCTCGTCTTATTTTGATATCAGAGTTATCGCTTACAATAAAAATAAATGTGAATTTAAAATACAAAACGACCTAAATCTAAGTAGCTACAATATTGAATTCCCTCCTCGAAGTTTTACAAAAACAGTACCTTCTGTAAACTAGGTACTTACATCTGAATAAGCAGCTGACCTCTGTGGGGTCACGACTTTTACGAGCGAGCATCGAGACGTTTCAATCATTTTCTTATTTATTTTACGAAAAGGATCCTAGATTCGATTAAAACATTCATATTCTACAGTGTTACACATCTTTTAGATAATAATAATAGAAACATAAACAGCTGACGCAACGCGATTTCGCATAAGGTAATGACTTCTGTTGGTTACGAACTGTGCGTCGAGTCGTATCTGTCAGCTGATTGATAGGTTGTGTACCTACCTATTTGTACAGATGTAAACTATAAGAAGTGCAAAGCGCGAACAATTTAAAATGTGCATACCTCATAACGACGTAGTTTTTATTTATATTATTTACACCAGAATTGCTGTACATATTCACCCTGCAGTTGCACGTTAAATAATGTGTCGTTGCACTTTTAACAATGTCTCTATCTCTAGCCATCACTGCGTAAACGCCACAATTCACGTTTTTTTGTTCCGCACTAGAAATGGTCTGGCCGCCTTTACCATAAATCAGGTCTATCCCTACCCCACACATGGAAGTTCAACGGCGTAAGATCAGACCTGCCTCCGTCTGCAGCTGGGGGCATGTAGACCCCGTAGTCCCGTTGCCGCTGTCGAGCTTCTAGGATCTCTAGGAAGCGGGCTTGTGCTGTGAGCAAAATAAGTCCACCCTCATTGTAGCAGTCCACCATGTTCTGGTACTCCTAGTTGGAATATTTCGGCATTGTTGCGTTTGTTGCGCGAAGCGCGATGCGTTCCACGTTGGTTAAGCCGCGTGCAGTGCAACATGGAGTTCGCGCGAGACTGAGCATGGCGGCGGAGCGGACGCCTCTTTTGATAATTCATAAAAGCCACGCGACATCTAAGGGCACCGCCATGACCTTGCCCGCTTCAATGAAAGTAGTTTCTATGTAGTATTTATGTAGCGTAATGGATGTTACAAAATATGAAAGAGCCAGTATTTTATGTGTGTTAAGTAATATTACATTATTAAATTTTTTAAATTAGATGCTTATATAAAAAAATAAAAATCATTTCTATAGTTTATGTTCGACCTATAGACGCACCTGTTCAAATATTTCGTGTATGAATAGATACACCTTATATATGTATGCGACTTGGAGTGTAGCAGTGTTACAAGACGGGCTAAGGAAAAGGGACGCGTCTACCAGTGGTAACAAAGCAGCTGTAGTGGAAAAGTAAATTAAATGTGAACATTTTATCATAAGTAAGATAATATAGGTTTGTTGCCTTTAATCTTTTTTTTGTTGAAAACTGGAGGCAAACGACAGGAATATCTTGATCGGAGTTGAAAACCAACTCGAGTATGAACCTTCTGACTGAAAAGCTTCAGAGAAGTTAACTCTAGCATTGAAATAATATATGTAATAATTTAAACACACACGCACGTGTACTATAATTTAAACAATACCAACAAGTACTACAAGTGCCTGTAGGATATGCAAACAGACTTAGTTCTCTTGAAAGCATCACCTGTATGAATGAATGAATGTATGAATGAAATGCACCGACCCCAGCGTGGTTTGACCAGACTCGATTAATCGAATGAACCCCAAGATTTGCACTAGCCCCTGAAGCCTCATGTTTCATGGTGCTACAAAGACCATTGCATATCAAGGAATAGACCGGGGGGCACTGTAATGGTAGGGAAGACGTGCCCTTAGGATAGGATTAGGAGTATGAGAGCCAATCGAGTAATGCACCCTAAATTAGGATAGGACTAGTGGAGGGGGGGGGGGTAATATTTGTCTATGGGAGGGACGAGGGACGAATCTTTTAACGACGTCGCAGCCGGTCGCTGCTATGCTGTGTTGTTCCAATATCTTCATCTGAGGTCTCGCTACTATCCGTTTCCGGTTTCCTGTATATCTCGCTAGCAGCCTTTTTGACCTTATCTCGTTCTTCAGCCGTGTCCAACCAGAAGTTGATTTCCTTGTCGAAGTAAGACATGTCTTGTTTCAAGTTGTCATTCCAAGTGTAAATAGGTCGGCCGACTTTTTTGGATTTTGCCTTGTACTGCATTGCTGCATGTAGTAGGTGTGGTTTTCGTCGTCTGTGGACATGTGCGAGATAACACATCCTATGATTCTTGATGCGTTTGGTTACGGTTTTTCCGTTTAAAATTTCATGCATTTTCTTTTGTCTTGGTTTATTTTTAGCGTGGTTAATCAGGTCTCTCATGATAACTCTTTCGTATTTTCTCAGTCTTGACCTGTTGGCTTTGGTGAGCGCCGATACTTTCAGTCCGTGTATCATACAAGGTACGATCACCATTTGATACATAAGTCTAGCTAACTTCCAGTCCATCTTTGAGTTTATTATAAATGGTATTAGTGACTTCGCGTTTCTGATGGCTTGTTCGTAGCTTTTTTTTAATTGTGCTCTTTCTGCTTAATGCAGATGACTGTAAATGATGATGTAAATTGACTCCATTAATGGTAACATTAAGGTCGTTTTCTGTGAACCTGTGGGGTCCCTTATTAGTATTTTTGTTTTTGTTTCGTTTATTTGGAGGCCGACACTAGACAATAAGGGTTTAATATGGTAAATGATACCTTCAAGCCTTTTTAGGACTTCTGTAATGAAGATAAGATCGTCCGCAAATGATAATACCAGGAGGAGACCGATTTCCTGATCTTGGTCCAATTTAATTAATTGCGTTTCATCCTCAAGGGTTCTAAGGACATCATCCATAACCAGTGTAAACAGGCGGGGATAGAGGGCAACCTTGTTTGAATCCCTTTCCCTTGATAATTCAGTTGCTTTGTTGGCCCCACCATTTGATGTATGTTCGTTCATTCATGCAAACTTTGATTATCCTGTTGGCTAACGATTTGTTAGTTCGTTGTACTAATATATCACTCAGTGCGTTTAGGTCAATGTTATCAAATGCCTTTTCTATGTCGAGGGCGAGTACAAAGATTCTTCTACCGGCACGCCATTCTTCAGTCAGTACCCTCTTAAGTGTAAAGATGTGATCATCTGTTGACCGATTGTTTAGAAAGGCAGCTTGGTAATTGCCCAATTCTTTTATCGTTTCGTCTAATTTTTGTAGTAGATAGGAGGCGTAGATTCTGTAGCCTGTATTGCAAATTGATATGCGTCGATAGTCGCTTGTATCTTTAGGGTTATTATTTTTCGGAATTGGTACCTGCTCTGTTTCTAACCACGTGTTGGGTACTTCATTCTGATTCCAGGCTTTGTTCATATGATTGGTGACGGCTTCCTGTAATATAAGGGGCATCGCTTTGTTAAGCTCAATTACCACTTGGTCTGTTCCCGGAGCTGTCCCGTTTCTCATGTTGTTAATAATTTTCATTACGTCATCCACAGTGGGTCCTACATTTTGAGCGTCAGTTATCGGCTTCGTTACGTTAACCGTTGGTATAGAGGGCCCACCCTCTGAGCTTTTTAGGATTTGTTCCCATTTGGACATTGGTATATATGCGTTTCTTTTACGACGTTTGGTGTGTTGTTTGCTGCTCCTGTAAAATAGGTACAGTACCTGTTAGAGATGGTGGCGAAATAAAACAGACTTGGTTCCAGGCTCAACTTGGAAGGTGCGAGTGGGTGCAGGGCTTCGTAATAAAACAGCTTGCAGACGAATTTCTTTATAAGAATGTTCTAAGCGACGTGGTATTTTTCGACAGAGAAAAAGAAAAGTATTGCCAACAACAAATAAAAACTTTAGGCCGGACGCACTCGTACCTTGCAACATTGTTATTTATTTTAAAGAAACGTTTTACACATTGCCGACAGATGGCACTAGATACCTTAACTTAACTTATAATTAACTTATCTACGTACCTATACTTATCTACACTATGTTACACATAACATAACATCACGCCTTGTTTCCCCGAAGGGTTGGGCAGAGGTGCACTTATAGTACACACTATGTTCTGTGATTTATACCGATATTGAGGCGTGCGTCGTCCACAATCCGCCCCCATAGTGCTGAGCTAAGTTGACTAAAGCAAAACTAACAAATTATTTAGTAGATAATCAGCCCTTTGCGTTGGAAACTTAGCGTATCTTTTCGACCAATGTGTGCGTTAAAGTCGCCTAGGATTACTAGCGTACATTTCTTTGGTTTTTGTCTAATTAGGTTTAAAACCCCTATGAAAGGTCTAGTTGCTTTATGGGTACAACTGTTGATGTGTGAGTTCATTATACATATAAAGGGGAGCATGCTTGTCACTTTCCGTAGGAGATCGAGAGAGTCGCTCTCGTACGTTCGAAGTGTGTGACTCGACGCTCGACTCTCGCCGCGGACGGACGTGTTTGTGCGCTCTCCCGCTCCAGTGTTGTGTTTCGTGAATCTACTCGTCGCTACCACGTGACGTCATCGTAGTCGCCCCGACTACTCCGATTCAAAATCAAGTCAAGAAATTGATTTGATTTTAATCAATCAAAAAGTGCCTTTTTCAAGGCAAATCTTATTTCTTATTCGCGAGTTTTGTGAGTAGCTTCACTAGGCCCCTTCTGGGTAAAACCACAGTTTCGTGGTCCTCGGTTGAAACCTTACGGTGTCAACGAAGCCGAGTGGGGTGTTGACCCAATTCACACCCGCCGAACCCCTTCAGGGCGAGGCAGTTAGTTGGACGGGTCCCAGATAACCGGCCTTGGGGGATCTCCTAGTCGGCTCTGGTGACAGTTTTGCTTTCCAGCTACTCACCTAGTGTCTTTAGGGTGTGTCTACACCCTTCGCGCTAGACTGGTCAGGGCCCCGTTCGCGCAATAAGACTGGCGACGGGTATACAAGCTTAGGGCTCACCAATAGGTACACACCTCCCTGTATGCACCCGACAGGGAGGGAACTCATCCCCGGGCCAATCCACCCGGGGAGTTAGGAATAGGGTTAGTAGGCTAAGTGGAAACTTAATTTCCACCATTCCCTCCCTTAAGTTTTCCCCCCACTCCGAACATGGAGGACGCCCTGATAGTGGCGTTCTTCAAGGAGGTCCTATTTAAGGACCCCGACTTCCTCGCCAAGTACGGCGCCAAATTCGCTGCTCTGCAGCAGTCCGTCCCCGGTCCCTCTGACCTAGTAGGCACCGACAGCTCTCCGACATCGCTACGTTTAGCGATGGCCTCGAGCCCTCTCCGTCGCAACTTCCAGGTTGCTCGCCGCCGGCTGTCCACATGGACACCAGCGAGCCTTCCCCTCGCCCGACCTCGCCTTACTTAATTTTGAGCGACGACCAGAGCTCCTCCCCTTCTTCCGACGAAGGCGTCTTCAAGACGGTCGGCTCGAAGAAGAGGAGTCTGAAGGAGAAACCGAGTCCTGACACAAGGACAAAGAAACCGGCTATCGAAGCCACCTCCGCCCCCGTGGCTCCATCCGCCACCGCCCCCTCTCAGGCCGCCTCGGCCTCAACCTCTTCCCTCAGCCACAGTGCTGCCAAGCCCGCTGCCCAGCCTTCTGCGGCAAAGAAAATCGCCCCCCCTCCCCCTGTGTACATCCAGGACAAGGGGAATTGGACAGATGTGTCCAAATGGTGCACCGACTTGCGAATCGGCTACACCAGCGCGAAATCTACCCAACAGGGTATTAAGGTACTTGTCCCGACAACAAACGATTACAGAGAGCTCACGAAGACTCTCCGTCTTAGAGGTGTGTCCTTCCACACCTACGCCCTCCCCGAAGACCGTCAAATCCGAGTCGTGATCCGTAGGATCCCGAAGGAGATACCCGCGGAGGACATAAAAGCCGACCTTCTGTCACAAAACCGATCCCTTGGGAGAAGCGAGCCAAATATCTTGGTGTAGTTCTCGACGAACACCTCTCGTTTTCAGAGCACATTAAGGCGGCTCGTTCGCGCGCCGCCTTCGCTCTAGGTAGACTCTACTTCGTCCTCAATGCACGTAGCAAATTGTCACTTAAGTGCAAATTGCGTATCTACACAGCGTGCATTCGCCCGATCATGACCTATGCCAGTGCAGTCTTCGCACACGCCAAGCCCGTTCGCTTCAATAGAATGCAGACCCTCCAGAACAAGTTCCTCCGTAGGATAACAGGCTCCCCCTGGTACGTTCGCAACGAAATCCTCCACGTAGACCTCAGGATTCCCACTATCCGTCAGTTCATGAAACGCATTTCAAAGCGTTTCTTCGAGACCGCCGCGAATCACCGCAACCCTCTGGTTGTGAAAGCCGCTAGCTATATTCCCTCCTCCATTAGTCAAGTCCGCCGTCCCAAGCATGTCCTCACCGATCCCGATGACCACATAACTCTCATTCAGGAGAGCAGTAGGGCCACCAGTACAGTGCACAAACACAGACCGACATTCCGACCTCGCCGCAGAGGTTCCTCGCGAAGATCCCGACGTAATTGTCCCCCCCGACCCTTGCTCGACGAAGTGCCAGCCCGCGCCGTAGCTGAGCCTGTAGCTTTAAATTCCCCGAATAATAATAATCAACAAAACTTGATCCAGCCTGTCCCATCTTGCTGTCCTCCCGTCAGCGACGCCCTAAGCCGAGGTCCGTACCCCACAGGGGGTGCCCTTAGCGAGCGTTCGCTTAGTAATGTAAGTAGTTTTACGCCCCTGGCTGGAGGCTTTGAGTCCGCTTAAGGCAGCCACAGGATAGTCCGGTTAAGTAGTCACGACCTCTCAAGGTCAAATACGAGATGCCATACCAAAAAAAAAAAAAAACACTTTCCGTACCAATTCTCAGGGTGATTGACATTGCGTCGGTGTCCTTTTTCGTGTTATTTATTTCAATTCGGGCATCTTTTCTGATTAGAATCGCAAGTCCTCGGTGTGCTTTGCCTGTGATTCCAGATAGGTGCCATTCGTAGTGCGCGGAGTTGTACCTTCCTGAATTCATCCCTGTTTCTTGTAGGCAGGCTACGTGTATGCCCCTATGTGAAAGTTCAGCGTCTATTTTAAATTTTTTGCTCGTTTTCGAGGCGCCACGGACATTCCAAGTTGCAATACACAAGTCAGGGCAGGTGTACTTCGTTGTGACAGAGGGCGGGCTTCTGAGGATTGTGTATCCAGTGGCATCCGCTACTTCGTTTGACATCGGTGTACCTAACGAGGACGCTAATTGTTTACGCGTTCTTAATGGATTAAGTAATTGGGAGTCATTCTTTTGGAACCGAGGTGTTGTGGGCTGTTTTTGATCTTCTCTTATGTTGTACTGGTTACTTGAATTTTCGACATGTTGTAATGCTCTGGTGTTTGTTGATTCCTGCGTTAGAGTTTGCTGGTTACTGTTATACTGGTCGTCGTCAATTATCACCCAGCTGTCATAGTGCTGTTCATTGTAGAAAATATGTAAGTTACCTGGTACTGCCTCGCCGGTAGGTGAATATACCAGTGTGTTCCCGCTATTCGTGTGAACAAACACGTTTACAAGGTAGTATTATGTCGCGGCAATTAGGTTACGTTTTTTGATATAATTTGTTCCTGAGATAGATTATTGTTAGGAAGAAAGTCCTGAATATTATTTAAAAGTGCTACGCTTATTCTTTCATCGTCTCGATTCACTGACACAAATTTTGCCAGATCGCGGCGTACCGAGACATTGTTCATTTGGTGAGCTAAGACTCTAAATAAACAATTCCCGTCCCTTTTCATAGGTACTTTTACAATAGCCATTGTGGAATTTTTGCTTTGTTTAAACTTTAAAAAGACAAAGGCACTGAAATTTGACTAAGACAGGGGTAAGATTAATGTGCCGTCCCTTTTGGATTCTGAGGAAGTGTATCTTTTTGTGGAGCTTTACATTTCAGCGTAGAAAGTTTTTAGTGTTTTTTTTTTATGCATCCGAACCCTTGCTTGACATGTGTCACACAAAAGGTGGTAAAAAAGATAGGGATTGCATCTACTCAGATTATTTGTTAGCCGTATTTCCTGGGAATTAATGCTACAGTTGTTAACATACGATAGGCAAGTATTAGGGGGAGCTATTCTTGTACGATTTCTAAATCGGCATCGTACTTTTTGTTTGAGTAAATAGCATCCAACAGAAATTTGTCAAGATAAACGTCACCCTTCACCAGAATGTCTCTTGAACTAGGGACCGCCAAACCTCAAGTTCACGACCCCGCTGACCCGCTCGGCCCCACCACAATTAGATTAGAGCTGAGAGTCAAAACTCATCCGATGGACTTGTTTAGCCTTTTTTTTTGGCCTTAACAAAAACATTTTCAAGAAAATGCAAATTGCAAGTTGGAGCCTTAAATGATTTGCTTTAAATTAACACAATAGCTAAGCTAAGTGAGATCTTTGTACTTTCATAATGAGAATTAAATTTCCTTAACCATAGAATGGATTGATCTCACTAAATTCGAAGCTCAGGATCCTTTGGCAGGCAAGCAGTTCCTCGCCTGCGTCGAGGTTTGTTGCAGAGAAGTTTGTTTCGCGACATAGGGCACACCAGCAGTTTGTTAAATACAATCACTCTGTTGTCCAAAACTGGGCGTAGGGTTGGCCCACTCTCCTCTTGAAAGCATCACCTGTATACGAATTTCTCCTATAATCCCCACGAAATATCAGGTTTGCAATTGTTTTCAGAGATTTTTATTTCACCACTTTTCATCGCCTGACAGCTGTCAGAAGAACCCGTGGAGGCAATACAAAGTATTCATTTTGATATAAAGTTCATTTTTGTGTTGTGGCTGAGGTACCAACGATTATTTTTTCAACGTAACATTATTGACACTTTTTTAAATGTTATTTAAATAATTACTTAAACGAATATTTTTTCTAATATTCGGTGTGTTTTTATCTACAACATACAGTTTCATTCACGCCTCTATTATTTTATGAGTAATTTTAGTTTTTTCGCACTGGACCATATTCTTTGTCGGCAAGTGTACATTGGCCCCCGTAACTTAGCTGTCAGCAGCTGCGCAACGTGACGGACTCAACTAAAAAACTTTTCTAAAGAAAAAAACCGTTGCATGTACCATAAGCACAATGTTTTACGAGCGTTACGTTGCGCGCTGAAGTCGCTTGTTTACAAAAAAATTTATGCTTATGAGACAGTTAGCTGTCAAATTCTAAGATACTGGACCTCGGGCCAATGGGGATGGCAAGTTAAAGCTAACCTCAGATGGCGCTGCGTACGGTTGTTCTGAATGGCGTCAGTATGACATTTCTTGAATCGTGTAAACAAACCAAAAAAACGAACATTGTGGGCAGTTAGTGTAGTTTATTTGATAACATGGACGCGAAAATGTATTCTACTTGGAGCTTGCTTGAACTTAAAGCCGAGTTAAAGCGAAGAGGGGCGTCTGTTAAACGTTGAAAAGCTGATTAAGTGGTAAGGTAGGACTCATGAAAAAAACTTTTTAGGAGCTGATTGCCTAGACCTAGTTCAACGTAGACCTTTGAAATCAATACGCTTACAATGTTTGAACGAATAATTTTATAATTAAATAACTTGTTAGTCGTTAGTATGCATATTTATTCTATTTTTTTTAATTTTATATTGTCGGTGAATACTGTCATGTATTAGTTTAAGTTAAAATTATTGAATCAAAATTCAGGATTATATTTACAACAACTTAACTATGCATAACTTACTTAAGTAATAGTTCTTTTTACTTTTGGAGTTAAAGAGAGATGAATA
This sequence comes from Dasypolia templi, assembly GCA_963555695.1. Taxonomy (NCBI): domain Eukaryota; kingdom Metazoa; phylum Arthropoda; class Insecta; order Lepidoptera; family Noctuidae; genus Dasypolia; species Dasypolia templi. The sequence continues at coordinate 10,910,551 of OY743164.1, forward strand.
ATTGGTTATATTTTTCCAGGTAAGAGCTGTATGACAAAAACTTTAACTTTAGTACACCACAACTCTCTCCAAATCCAACAGAACCCTCTATCATACTTCTACCATTGGAGATGTACCATGACATAAACATTAACTCTATTTTACCTCCGCTTGAAAGACAATGCATTAGATTATTTTGAACGGTCAATATTTCTTATCGGTTTTATTTTATGTGATGGTAGGTAGTTCCTATTTTACTTATACGAAATATTTCTTTCAATTTGAAGATTCAACAAAAAACAGATGCATCAGAAAATTCCTCATATTGATGAGATCCGCATTTATCAATGATCACTTATATAAAAGGATTTGTCAAGAAGACAATGAAAAAACTCAACTATCATGTTGACATCAAGATAGATGACCAGGGTGGCATGGCATGGCATGGCATGTAAGCAGAAACAGACTTATTAGCCCTGAATCTGTACCTTATATACAGAGTCAAAATGGGGAATTACCTACTATTTAAAAAAACCTGCCTATATGATTTTCAAGTACCTACAAGGACAAAAGTACTGCAGTGGCAGAAAATTCTGTAATTTATTTAAATTGAAAAAGATGAGTTGTTCATATAAAACATATTATAAAGTTAGATTATTTTTACAATAACAATATAAAGGCTGAAAGATTATTATAATATAATAAAAACACCTAAAAGTTATTTATGTGTTTTATTTGTGATACACTCTCTGAACCTTTCTCGGCCCCGGAAACGGCTAACGTCATGTGACAAAACGGTCGCAAAATTTCGCGATATCGCGGAAATTCGCCGTTTACGCGGTTTTGATAAAAAAAAAACTTTTTCATAAATTTTTGGTAGATTCCACCCACTATAAGTAAATTATTTTGGGTTCTTGAATAAACATACCATAATACAAAATAAAAACACTATTCGTAATACGAGAGTTGAATATTGTAAATAAATGACGAAATAATACTTACAATTTTCAAAAACGGTTTGTTTACGTAACACATTTTTGCACACAAAAACTTTTTTTTATGATTTTTCGCTCAAATAACTATCCACAACAATGAAATAACTATTCACAAGTAAATATCAATCCACTCACAGTCAATTTAAACACAAAAACACTTAAATTCACTAAAAAACGAACATGCGCCATTGACAGACCACCCACGGCGACAAACTACGCGACTTTAACATTTTTTTTTAAAAATATTCCGACAAAATTTATGGTTTCGAACGACTGATATGCATAGAGTAACTATCTGGCTCGACCCTGACACAAACCACAGACTAATATAACCTTTATTTATTTTACTGTTAGAGATAAAATCGAGCGAAACGGTTGGAACCCAAATGGGACCAGCGGGGCTTGAGAGAATTTTCGATTACCGAACCCAAATGGGACCAGCGGGCCTTGAACGGTGAAATTGCATAACATTATACATATATAAATATTTAGTATCTATAGGTCTTAGTAAAGCTCTTCAGTAGAATCTCCGCTTATCCCACTCACACCTGTATTTCAAATGATCTGCCATATGCAGTAATGTTGACAAAACAAATTTATATTTATCAAAATTTTCTAATCCAGTGTAAAACTTGGCGGACTCAACATGGCTTAATAAAAGGTCTGCTGAAAAAAGAGACAGCATCTGATGTCTGAGTAGAAACTGATGTTTTGTTATTTTGATTGTTATCATTGTCACCACAATCAACAGGTGTAACAAGAGAAGAAATTTCTAACTCTCTTTCGTATTCCATTATAATGTAGATTCTGAGAAATAGAAGGATGTGGGTTTTGATTGCTGGAAAGATGTTGGAAAAGATTCTTTTGAATGTTTTTCTTAGCATGTCTTTCGTCTCTCACACTAGCACTGGCTGATATCCTTTTCTGGTTCCATGAAAAGAGACTTTGTAGGGGAGGCAATGAAGAACCAAAAGTAAAGATAGATTTGAAATGTCGCAGACGAGGAGGTTGTACGTGCGCGCTGCTTTGATCGACTCGACGACTACTTGCGGATCGGCCCGCGTTGCGCGCCCGCGTTCCCTTTCCCCGCGCCTACCTTCTTCCGCCCCCGCATCCTAACAAGCTCCTCGAATGTACAATGTCGTTAGTTTATTAGGAATAACAGTGTACAACTACATTTTATTAAAATTAAATTAAAATAGGTAGGTATGTAGGTTCGCACGGTTAACATTCCCCACCCCAGTGCGTCAGCACTCATCTTCCGTGGCGATTCTAGCGATGCGTGCGGCTGATCGACGCAACATACCATTCTTGGTTTTTATATCAAGGTCCATCTCTGCCTGGCATTACTGCCTGCACTCGACCGCGCGGCCAGACGTTGCGCGGAGGATCAGGATCGACGATTAACACGAGGTCACCCACTTTCAAGGGCGTTTGTTCCTGATGCCATTTGGTTCTAGGTCGCATATCTGGTAGTACCTCCCTCACCCAACGCTTCCAAAACAAATTTGCGAGTCTTTGGGAGATGCGCCATTGTTTTCGTAGGTATGTATCTGACTCATCGTATATACCAATCGTAGGTAGGTTAGATGAAGAACCAAGAAGAAAATGGTTAGGCGTCAATGGCTCATCGGAATGCGGTTCGACCGACGCTCACGTGGGTTAGCGGACGGCTGTTCACCATGTGTTCCACCTCTGCCAGCAAGGTATTTAGAACCTCATCGCGGGGTGCTCGTTCCTTCAGAACGACCTTCAGTGAATTTTTCACACAACGTATTAGGCGTTCCCACGCCCCACCCCAATGTGGGCTGGAAGGCGGAGAGAAAGTCCATGAAGTGCCGTAGTTGGCAGCTTCTCCTTTAAGCGTCTCTTCATCAAGTTCGCTTACCGACTTTCTTATTTCATTTAGACCCCCTCTCAGGTTAGTCCCGTTATCCGAGTACATATGTTGTGGCCACCCTCTCCTCGCGGCCATGCGACGTAAAGCCATAATAAATGCGTCAGAGGTAAGTTTCGATACTACTTCAATGTGTATGGCTCTTACAGTTAGGCAAGTGAATAGAACGCCATATCTTTTCTCTCGTCGCCTGTACTGTACTGTCACCTCCATGGGCCCAAAAAGATCCACTCCACAGAACGTGAACGGGCGTTGATTATGAGCCATTCTGGCCTCAGGTAAGTTACCCATTCTGGGTGGTTGCGGCTGTGCTTTTCTTATTCTACAAAACATGCATTTTGAGGTCACATGTTTAATCGTAGGTCTCAAACGTAAAATCCAATAATGTTGTTTCAGATTATTTACGAGAACTTCCTGGTTTCCGTGGGCGGCCTTAACGTGGTGGTGCTTTACTATCAATTGAGCGACGTAGTTACGGCCGTCAAGTATTACTGGATATTTGGTTTCAGATGGTATTCCAGGTGCCTGGTCGATGCGGCTTCCAACGCGTAAAACTCCGTAGTCGTCAATCACAGGAGTTAAGGTGAGTAGCTTACTTTTTCGATTTAATGTTTTCTTTTGTTTCAGGTGTTCCAGGTCTTCGGCGAATGTCTGCCTCTGGGAGTGCATAATCAACAGACGTTCTGCTCTCCTCATCATATCACCATCGATTGCACTGATAAGTTTTTTGCATTTGTCAATAAATAATAATACCATACAAGTACTTTTCAAGAGGCGTAGCCAAGATGAAAATCTCTCGGGTTCCGGCACAGCAGGTGAGTACTTCTCAGTGACGACGAGAGAAACTCGTTCCAGGACATCGGTGCTGACTTCCGGTTGTATATCCACTGGCCATGTCTCTTTTTCTTTGTACAGAATAGCGTAACAAATTCACAAGTATCTCTCGTGGCGATATTCATTTTAGTAGGTATAAAATGCCATTCCTTATTTGTGTTAACTCGTCAATTTCACCAAGCCGGTGCGCCACAAACGCTTTATAATCTCGCGCATTGTTTCTTATCCAGTATAAAACCGTTGACGAGTCGCACCAGAAATACCTTTCTTGTGGTAACATTTTTCTGTGTTCTTTTGTTATAGTATCTGCAAGCCGAGCTGCAAGGAGCGCTGCCTGCAGTTCTAATCGTGGTACAGACGTATGTTTTAGTGGTGCTACTCTGCACTTACTCGAAGTGAACGCTAATTTAGTTTGACCGCCATTTTCTTGCCAGCGCCAGAATGCCACAGCGGCCATAGCGTAAGTTGAGCTATCGCTAAAGATATGTAGTTGGTTGGTTTGTATAACTTAATCTCGTAGCGGAGGCAAGCGCGCGTGATTCATTTGTCATAACAGGCTGCCGCTGCGCGTGTGCCGACGGCCCGCTATCCAGTGCGTTCGGTGCAACTATCACCGTCTCGCTTTTACGTACGCTCGCATGATAACAACGAGGTAATCGATTACGGCCAACGTTTCTTAGTGCTTCAATGTGTATGGCTCTTACAGTTAGGCAAGTGAATAGAACGCCATATCTTTTCTCTCGTCGCCTGTACTGTACTGTCACCTCCATGGGCCCAAAAAGATCCACTCCACAGAACGTGAACGGGCGTTGATTATGAGCCATTCTGGCCTCAGGTAAGTTACCCATTCTGGGTGGTTGCGGCTGTGCTTTTCTTATTCTACAAAACATGCATTTTGAGGTCACATGTTTAATCGTAGGTCTCAAACGTAAAATCCAATAATGTTGTTTCAGATTATTTACGAGAACTTCCTGGTTTCCGTGGGCGGCCTTAACGTGGTGGTGCTTTACTATCAATTGAGCGACGTAGTTACGGCCGTCAAGTATTACTGGATATTTGGTTTCAGATGGTATTCCAGGTGCCTGGTCGATGCGGCTTCCAACGCGTAAAACTCCGTAGTCGTCAATCACAGGAGTTAAGGTGAGTAGCTTACTTTTTCGATTTAATGTTTTCTTTTGTTTCAGGTGTTCCAGGTCTTCGGCGAATGTCTGCCTCTGGGAGTGCATAATCAACAGACGTTCTGCTCTCCTCATCATACCACCATCGATTGCACTGATAAGTTTTTTGCATTTGTCAATAAATAATAATACCATACAAGTACTTTTCAAGAGGCGTAGCCAAGATGAAAATCTCTCGGGTTCCGGCACAGCAGGTGAGTACTTCTCAGTGACGACGAGAGAAACTCGTTCCAGGACATCGGTGCTGACTTCCGGTTGTATATCCACTGGCCATGTCTCTTTTTCTTTGTACAGAATAGCGTAACAAATTCACAAGTATCTCTCGTGGCGATATTCATTTTAGTAGGTATAAAATGCCATTCCTTTATTTGTGTTAACTCGTCAATTTCACCAAGCCGGTGCGCCACAAACGCTTTATAATCTCGCGCATTGTTTCTTATCCAGTATAAAACCGTTGACGAGTCGCACCAGAAATACCTTTCTTGTGGTAACATTTTTCTGTGTTCTTTTGTTATAGTATCTGCAAGCCGAGCTGCAAGGAGCGCTGCCTGCAGTTCTAATCGTGGTACAGACGTATGTTTTAGTGGTGCTACTCTGCACTTACTCGAAGTGAACGCTAATTTAGTTTGACCGCCATTTTCTTGCCAGCGCCAGAATGCCACAGCGGCCATAGCGTAAGTTGAGCTATCGCTAAAGATATGTAGTTGGTTGGTTTGTATAACTTAATCTCGTAGCGGAGGCAAGCGCGCGTGATTCATTTGTCATAACAGGCTGCCGCTGCGCGTGTGCCGACGGCCCGCTATCCAGTGCGTTCGGTGCAACTATCACCGTCTCGCTTTTACGTACGCTCGCATGATAACAACGAGGTAATCGATTACGGCCAACGTTTCTTAGGAGTTTTAGCCAATTTAACCACTTATCATTTATGCTGTCTGGTATTTCGTCATCCCAGCCTAAATTTATTTTCCACATTTGTTGTAACAGTATTTTAGCTTTAATCGTGAATGGTGACAGGAATCCGTAGACGTCAAAAATAGACATAATCAATCGTAACATTTCTCTTTTCGTAGGACGTTTCAGGCCATTTATTATGTTTTCAGGAATTCGTTTAAATGAGGTATCGAATCCCAACGTATCTTCTTTCGGGTACCAGATTAATCCAAGAGTTCGTTCTCCAGCTTCCTGCTGGCCGACTTTAAAACGTACTGCAGTAGAGCATAAGGTTTCTTTTGGTAGGTTTTCTAATACGGCCGTGCTGTTGCTATTCCAGTTTCTTATTTCAAATCCTCCGCATTTATGGATGTATGCAATCTCTTTTGTTAATTGAACAGCTGTTGACTCGTCTTCTAAACTGTCTATATAATCATCCATATAGTGCTGATTACAGATTGCATTTACTGCTGCGGGGTGAGTTGTTTCGAATCTCTTAGCATTTTTGTTCTTTATGTATTGTGAAATAAACGGCGACGAATTCGAACCAAAGATTAATGACGTCATCGCATATGTCCTTACAGGATCGTCTGGTGAGTCTCTCCACAAGAAGCGTAGTGCGTTTTGGTCCTCAGTTTGTATTTTAATTCTCAGGAACATATCGCGGATGTCACCGGTCACAGCCACTCTGCTTTCGCGGAATCTCAACATGATTCCGTACAATGATGCAAGTAAGTCAGGACCAGTTAGAATATAATCGTTCAACGAGAAGTTCAAATTCAAATTCAAATGTTTATTGCTCAACACAGTACATAATTAATCATACATTTCTAGATGTCATGTGAATGCGTAGTCCACTGTGTTGCACCAATTTAGGCATGCAAAACGATTATCAAATTATACTATGTCATAAATTCCATTAAATACCTTATACTATGTCATTAATTCCAAATAATACCTTATCAAATGTCATAAATTACAATTCGTTCTCTATACAATGTCATAAATTACAATTAGTACTCTATACAATGTCATAAAATCATTATTAATACTATAATTAATTATTTTATCTATTATATAATGTCTTAAAACAGTCAACACATAATTAACAATACAAATAAAATAATTGTAATAAAATAAAATAAAATAAAATAAGTCGGACTCAAGTATTCCCATAACTGTATGTATTTATTATACGCACAAACTTCTATCTAACAGGTATTCGTTAATTGTGTAATAAGTCTTAGATAACAGTAGATTATTGAGTTGCTTTTTAAATACATTTATATCTATACTACAAAGCAAAGCATTAGGTAATTTATTATAAATATGTGGTGCCATTCCTAGGAAGTTTTTACGGAATACTGCTTTTTTGTGTTGCCTACCGCTTATTTTATTTTTATGTCGCGAACTGTGCAGTTGTTCAAATAGGTGGAAGTTTGTTTTAACAAATACGGCTACCTCATATATGTATAGGCATGGTACCGTTAATATACGGAAATTCACAAAGAACGGTTTGCAGCTTTCCGTGCTTTGAATACCGCATATCGCCCTAACACACCTCTTTTGCGCTCTAAATACTGTCTCCATGTTGGTGGAGTTACCCCAGTATATGATCCCGTATCGTAATGCAGACGTAACATATGCATGATACGCCGTAACCAAAACTTTTTTATTTATCTCCTTTGCGAGATTACGTAAAGCATATGAGTGTTGACTCAGGCGTTTACATACACTGTCAGTATGAGTTTTCCATGACATGTCTCTATCCAGATCAAGCCCTAAAAATTTTGTAGTTGTCGTTTCTGAAATTGTCTTATCTCTATATTTTATGTCAGGTTTTTTATGATTTGTCCTTTGCTCAAATGTCATTATTTTAGTTTTGTCAATATTAATTTTTAAATTATTCGCGCCCATCCATTTTACCAATACTCTGAGACAGTGGTTTATCTCTCCCTCAAGTGTCGTTACGTCATTGGTACCACTAAAAACGACCGTGCTATCATCAGCAAACAAAACCATCGGATGATGTGTTTCTCTGGGCATGTCATTAATGTAAATAATAAATAATAAAGATCCTATAATACTTCCTTGGGGTACACCGTAGTTATCAGCTCTTTGGCTCGAAACATACGTACGCTCGGTTTTTGACGTAAGGCAAACCTTATCCATTTTGGTAACTTGTTTTCTGTCGGACAAGTATGATTTCAGAAGGTTCAAAGCATTGCCCCTAACTCCATACCTTTCCAACTTCTTCAATAGCACTGTTCTATCCACAAAGTCAAATGCCTTGCTCATGTCCATGAATAAAGCAGCAACCGGACTTCTGTTGTCAATGCCCGATATAATTTTTTCAAAGAGATTGAAAATTGCCATATTTATATTCTTTTTTCTTCTAAAACCGTATTGTTCATCAGCAAAAAGATTGTTACATTCAAAAAATGAGTATAATGTATTGTACATAACTTTTTCTACTATTTTAGAGAATATGGGTAGTAAGGCAATAGGCCGGTAGTTGGCTGGATCGTGTTTGCTACCTTTCTTATAAAGTGGTTTTATAACAGCTAATTTTAACCTATCCGGTTATGGCTCTTCGCCGCGGCGTCAAAAACTAACCGCAGTTTATTTTTATTGGGGTTGTCCACACCGAAGTGAGGAAGATACCAAGTCTTTGGCGTGTTTTGGACATCGGTCAATTCTCGTGCGTAGTAATAAGGTTTATACACTCACTATTAGCAGAGCGTGGATGTCCGAGTTGTTAGTTCGTCTCAACACAGTTACACGATTGATTTATAAAATAATGTTCTAATATATTATTTTATCTATTTCACAGTGACGTTAGTTTCACTTCATTTATTTTCACACTAAACAGTGACATATTCTTTTTCTTATTAGTCTTTGAGTACAATTCAGTGATATACAAACTCTAACACTTTCCCTTATTCAATAGATCTAACTATAAGACCCTCACCAGCCGCTAAAACACCGACACCGATACCAACGAAGGCCACAGGGGTAAGTGCCCAAAATGTACCCCCCGCCCCCTCGACATCTACCGCCACCCCCGGCGCCGCGAAGAAGACGCAGCCGGGGGCTAAACAACAAAGGAAGCTGCGCAACCCGCCGCTGGTAGTTGAGAGGCTACCTGACTGGGCCGCACACTTCCGGGCCATCGCTGCCAAACTGGGCCGGCCTCTCAACGCTCGTCCATACGGGGGTAGAGTCCACTCACCCCAGACAGCGAAGAGGAGTACAGGCTAGTCCAGCGGTACCTGACTAGCCTGGAAAAAGACAGCGGAGTGTCATGGTTCGCCTACTCACTGCCAGCCGAGAAATCTTTGAAGATCGCCATACGGGGCCTACCGGCGGACACGGACCCCAAGGAGATCGAGGAGGAACTTCGGACGCTGGGTTACCAGCCGGAGTATGTGCACCACATAAAGGGCGCGCAAGGACGACCCGGCTGTGTATTCCACGCCATCCTAAAGAAAACCCCAGACGTCCGGGCTATCTACGACACCACCGTGTTTATGTACATGCGGGGTGTCAAGATAGAGGCTTGGCGAGGCAAGCGTGGGCCCGCCCAGTGCCACCGGTGCCAAAAGTTCAGGCACAGCTCGCACCAGTGCCATCGCCCGCTCGCTTGCGGGGAAAAACACGCGGCTCGCGACTGTCCGCGCCCGCGGGAGGAGCTGGCCACCTTTTTTTTTTTTTGTTCCCGGGGTGGAAAATCCTCATGGATGTGGTGTTCCATCTCACACCTACGCCGGGGTCGCGGGAACACATTATTCTTCCACAACCCCGGCTGGTGCCGGCCCGCTTGCTCGGCTCCCTGTTTATGCGACACAGGTACTTCCCGAAGCAGCCATGCCCCGAGAGCACCTGCGTCGCCCGAAACGACAGGGAGCCGTGCCTTCTCCCGAGCCAGCGGTCGAGCACTGGCCGGATCGCCTCGATGGTGCTGAGGCCGGCGGTAGGGCGTGAAAGCCTCACCCGCCATTCCGCCACCAGGACCTCGCGGAGCAGCAACCGATGCTGCTCGATATGTTGCTGCATCGGTCGCTCGCCCCGCTACCGCCCTGCCTCGCGCCACCGGTACAGTGACGCGAGCACCCTCGCCTCCAGGTCCCAGGGCGGTGATCCGGCCAGTGCACAACCCGCCTCGAAGGAGATCGTGCGATACCCCCGAATGACTCTGACGGCCATCGCCCGCTGCGGCTTGCGCAGGACAGCTATGCTGCCGGCCGTCAGGTCAGACGCCCAGATCGGCGCTCCGTAGAGCGCCATGGATCGCACAGGAGCTGGCCACCTGCATCAACTGTGGTGGACCGCACCCCTTGTGCAACATAAAGTGCCCCGTATTCCAGGCAGAGATCCGGAATAAGCGAGCGGGGACCACCGCCATCACGGCCAACACACGCCGGACACAACCGGCCACTGAAAGACCACAGGTGCAAAACACAGAGGCTCAAGGCACGACGCTGATGGCGGCGGCCAACGGGCCCACAAACAGAGAAGCCACCTCCTCGAGGCGGAGGAAGAAGAGACGCCCCCCCCCCCCCCCCCACCAGAGACCCAGGAGAACGCCAAGGCCGCCCCTGCCACGAGCGGGGCGCAGGTTGTGAAAACGTAACCTACCGCTAGCGCCGGCATAGCGCCGCGGACGGCCAGGGAACTACCAAGAAGAGAGTTCCCAAAGAAACTAGTGGCGGCGCTACACTCAACACCTCGACGCACGCCACCATCCTCGCCGGTGATTTCAACAGTTAACACCCAGCGTGGAACTCGTGCACAACGAATACCGAGGGGAGGCGGCTCTTTGCGGACGCGGAAGCCTTCGGCTATACGGTGTCCGGCCCAAAAACGCCGAATCACTACCCAGACGCTGCACAGCACATGCCGGACGTACTGGACATCTTAGTCCTCCGAGGGCTAAAATGCCAGATCACGGAGCAAGTCATAGACGACGAGTTAAGGTCGGACCATCAACCTGTACTCGTCGTCCTATCGGGTATGCCGACCCGACTGAAGCCCATAGCGCCACGTAAAAACGGACTGGACAACCTTCGCAGAGAAAGTGGAGACCGCCGCGCCGACTCGGCCTATCGTTACCTCCGCGGACGTGGACCAGACAAGGTGATTGGGCTCGGGAAGTCGAGCGAGCCTGCAATCCAATACCAGAAATGGGGGCTACTACAATCTGCCCCCAAGATGTAGCTCGTGCAGTCCGTCTGTTGCCTAACTGGAAGTCTCCAGGGCCGGAAGGGCTGCAGAACTTTAGGATTAAATGGTTTACAAGATCGCACGCTCGCTTGGCGGCCCAGTACCAGACGGCTTTGGAGTTTGGTTCGCTACCCCAGTTCCTAACAACAGGATTTACCCACCTGCTCCATAAATCAGGTAGAACCGCGGAACCCAAAAATTTTAGGCCGATCACGTGTTTACCGACGGTCTATAAAGTGCTTACATCCATTTTGAGAGCTAAAATTAACAAACATATAGACACCAACTCCATCATGTCTGCCTCTTAAAACGGATGTAGGAATGGGTACCGCGGTTCTAAGGAGCTACTCCTCATAGATATGGCCATTAGCCAACAGGTTCGTTGTTTCCGAAAGGATCTGTCGACATGTTGGATAGATTACAAGAAGGCCTATGACTCGGTGCCACATAGGTGGCTCATGAGGGTGCTGCAGTTGTATAAAGTAGATCGCCTTCTTGATTTCATGTATGGGGCGATGGAGGACGGTCCTTCGCTATCCAGGATGTCGCAATATCCTGAGGAATAGCGAGCCGATAAGGATTGAGCCAAGCATATTTCAGGGCGATAGTTTGAGCCCGCTTTGGTTCTGCTTAGCCTTGAATCCTCTAAGCACACTGCTGGAGGATTCAGGTCTAGGCTATCGGCTGAGGAGAGGTGGTCAGGTTATATCTCACCTTCTGTACATGGATGATCTAAAACTCTTTGCCCCCAACAATTGGAACTAATGGAGCTACTTAAAGTAATTGAAACTTTCAATAGCGCCATCAGGATGGAATTTGGTGTGGACAAATGTGCGGTCATGCTTGTAAAGTGAGGGGAGATTGTGGAATCCGTGGGAACCAAACTCTCGGATTCCGTAAACCTTAGAGCCCTCTCCGCATCCGAAACCTAAGTAATTGGGTATGTCGGAAGCGTTGGGCATCAATGAATCGTTGAAGGAGCGCTTCTTTGGCCGCCTGAAAGTGTTAAATAGTCTTCTGTCAGGCGGAAACAAGGTACGCGCCTTTAACGGTTGGGTCATGCCAGTTTTGATGTACACGTTCCGCATACTCAAATGGACTCAGACCGAACTCGACGCCCTGGATAGGAGGGTCCGTACACTGCTGACTGCAAACCGAATGCGGCGGACAAGGGCCTCACCCCGCTCTCTTTGGCTAAAGAGAACTGGCACAAACCTGTAGTGCTTGACACTAGTGATCGCATGGAAGTATGGCAGAGTAAGGAGCTTCACGGACGCTTTTTTCGGGCCCTACATGGACCCGATGTAGATCTTCTAGCGTCCGTAGACTGGCTGCGTTCCGGTGACCTCTTTGGAGAAAGCGAAGGTTTTGTCTGTGCAATTATGGACGAAGTTATGATGACGAGCAATTACCGGAGATTTATTGTGTAAGACGGCACGGTTGACATCTGTCGGGCATGTCACAGTCCGGGGGAATCAATAAGACAAATTATCTCCGGGTGTTCTCGTCTAGCTAACGAAGAGTACTTGCATAGACACAACCTTGTAGCCAGGATTATCCATCAGCAACTTGCTCTGAAATACAACCTTGTGGAATCGGATGTGCCGTACTACAGGTACGTGCCCGACCCAGTTCTCGAAAATGGAAATATCACATTGTACTGGGATCGATTCATCATCACTGACAGGACTATTGTTGCCTGATATAGTGGTGGTGGATCGAGTAGAGCGGCGCACAATGATTGTTGACATAACGGTCCCGCATGACGGTAACCTCATGAAAGCCGAGAAAGATAAAGAAATCAAGTATCTTGATTTGGCTCGCGAGGTTGTCTACATGTGGGATGTGGACTCAGCAATCATTGTACCGGTAGTCGTGACTGCCAATGGCTTAATAGTCAAGAGCCTCGACAAACACCTGAGGCTCTCGTTGGACAGCTGGATCAAGGGCTTGATTCAGAAAGCGGTACTTCTGGACACGGCTCGCATTGACAGGAGGTTCCTCTCTCTGGAGCCCTGACCGCCGGTAGCTTGGACCCTGTTCCCGATACCGGTTGGATACTATTTTTTATATTTTTAAATGTTTTTTTAAGTTGTTTTATAAAAATATTTAATAATGTAGCAAAATAAGCATAAAAATAAATAAACGACATAAAGATAACGTTAATAATAATTTAACTTCTTTCTTAATCTTTAAGCGAAGAACTTTTAAGCTACTGGCTATAATATTTGCGTATTTGGCCCAATATAATATTATACATACAAAAAAATATTACACAATAAATAAATAAATTAAAATATTTAATTTCGGTTATCATGATCCAATTTGTGTGATATTGTATTGTAATATAAAAAATTTAAAAAATAGGTGTGTGTGTGTTTCTGAGTGTGTGATCTCCTAAAAAAAAGTATGATAATGTAAGAAATTAAATTTCGGGCGCCGTGGAGCGACACACTATTAATAGATAGCCAGATAAAGTTGGAGAGATTGAACCATTAATCTTAGGATGGGGGCCTGTGGATGTCGATGGTGATTAAAAGTCTCACTACCTTGAACGTTCCCAGTTTATTGTATACCTTTAGCCTAATGAATACAATTATATTAATATAAATTTTAGTTGCTCTACCATCATTGCATCTTTGTAAGTTTTAATTCGCAGTTATGTTATAAAGGAAAAAAATATAAAAAATGAAACTTGAAGGTGACCCCGAGAGCCGGAAGGTGGCACCTCTCAGGTAATCAGCCCCCGTGGAAGGCCAGTAGAAATTTCTCGGTTGAATTGAAGTAAAGGTGGAATAAGCACCCACAATTGTAGGCTGTGGACAAAAAGGAACTCTGAGATGTGATTTCACTCCGAACTCGGACATGCGGGGACGCATCGACCAACGAAAATAAACTTACCGCTTATTCCAGGTATTTAAACTCGCGTCTCCCTCGGTGTACCGTGAAGATATCTGGTATCAAAAGACGTAGGGAGGCGACGAGGAAACCAAAATCCGATAGAAATATCCACCGGGACCATTCCACGGGTTCTTTGGTTTAGGATTAGGGCATTAAAGCGCCACTATAAACCAGATTAGTTACGATTCCATTCAGGAAAAATCAAGAGACTTTTCACCTTCACCAACAAAGATCGCAAAAGTGACTTGTCCAATTTTGACGTCCAAAATGTCATACGAAATGTATCACAGATAAAAAATACAATTAAGAAATCGTTCCGAAATCGACTAGAATTATCAATACATGTAACGGTGTAAAAAAACTCGTTACAGTATGATGATGAGTACAATTGCAACAAAACATTATTACAGAAACTAAAAACAAAATAAAGATTAAAGCGGAAATTTAAACACAAAATTAAAATGACTATATAATCGATTTAATTATGGACCTCCAAAGCGGGGATGAGATCATATAAGCCAGTCTTCAAGATTTCGTTGCGGCTGCCACGCATTCTGCAGATCAGGGAGACTGTTCTTTTGCGAATGATGGCATGAAAACCATCAGTGCGAAAAAACGCGTACATGCCCGATGCACTACAGAAACGTGGCAGCCCCAACATCTACCTGAAGATATAATTATTCTGGATGCACAGGGCATCCAGCGATCTTTTGGTGTGACAGACCCACAGACTTCCAGTGTAAAAGCTGTGACGATATGCCTTAAAAAGTGTAATCTTCACTTGTTCAGAGCAACGTGAGAATATGCGGGCCAGCATATTACCTCTGACCGCAAGAGCCCTACTCTCCCTTTCAATATCTACATCGTCCACGACTCACGGTTTAACTTAGTGCGTCATACCGTAAAGGGACAGTATTTTGCGTACAGTGGCCTGTTTTTTTAAACAATTGCAATCGCTTTATTTTAATAGGTTCATCTAAATCAAAATAACCTGCGTTAAAACAATTTTCCACTAAGTTTTACTTGGTTATTCTTTTTTTTTTTACAGTTTTTCTATCTGCATTTTTTTCGCCAATTTTTTTTTTATCTTTTTCACCTTTTTACATTTTCGTGGTATATTTAATTTTATTTCAAAATTATACTTATTATGTGACGAAGCCTCTTCTTCTTTATATTGTATAATATACCAGGTGTAAGAAACTGAAATAACTTTAGTTGAACCGTAAGAAATTAAAATTACACAAAACTATGAAATAACGATGTTTTTATTTAAATGAACAATTCAAATAATAATCAAACTAAAACACAATTTAAACAATGCACAGTAGGTATACACACATGGAACTTTCCATAAAGTCAATTAACACAGAACCTGTTTTCGCTATTGATAAATAAAGTTGACGGTAACGCGAACCCAAATACGATTCTCCCCCATTAAAAATCGTCTAAGCTTCTAGAAGTTTTTACTTCACACAAGTGTATTTTGTATTTCATACGTACCGTTATATCTATGTGTGTATCCGAAGATAAGCGTTTATTTTAAACTTTATTTGAAAAGTTGTCTAGTGCATGTTTCTCACCAGCGTGTATACGGAAATGTTTTTTTAAATTACCCTTAATATTAAAACCACGCTGACATATATCACATTTGTAAGGTTTTTCACCAGTGTGTATTCGAACGTGTTTTTTTAAGTCACAGGAATAACTAAAACTACGTTGACATAAATCACATTTGACAGGTTTTTCACCGGTGTGTTTACGAATATGTTTTATTATAACTCTCTTATCATTAAAACTAAGCTGGCATATGTCACATTTAAAAGGTTTTTCGCCATTGTGTATACGAATATGTTTTGATAAATCCCTCTTGTCATTAAAACATCGGTGACATAAATCACACTTGTAAGGTTTCTCATCAGTGTGGATACGACTATGTCTTTTTAAATTACTGAATTGACTAAAACTACGCTGACACACTTCACATTTGTAAGGTTTTTCACCAGTGTGCATACGAAGATGTCTTGTTAAATGACCTTTATGACTAAAACAACAGTGACATATACCACACTTGAAAGATTTTGCACCAGTGAGGATGTGAAAATGTTCAATATAACTGTTATTTACTTCATGTTTTGTATCAGAGGGTTCTTTGAATTTAGTAACAGGTGTGGACGTACGGGACTTCTGGTTTATTTCATATTCTGACATTTCATGTTTCTTTTGCACAGCAGTAATTGCTTCTTCTATTTTAATTCTTCGTGTGACTAGGTTTGTTTTCTCCACGGCGGCGGGCGCACCCGTTATAGTAGGTAAATCTGTTAAGAACAATAACATTTTCGAAAAGGATTTTGAGATGCACATAAATCAAAATAATAGCGGCTCAAATAAATTGGATACTACATTATATTACTAGTGACCTAAAGTACAGAACTATACAAGCGTCGACGTAGACATCGCGCGGCCACTTCTCGAGCACGTTCTTAACAGAAGTGACTGAAAATATACGCCAGCATGCGCGAACACGCCTCAGAGAATCACATTTAGCACGCAATTCTGTCTGAGATAAATTCTGTAAATATCACAACGTGTAATCATCACACATAGAAGGTTTTTAACCTGTGTGTATACGAATATGTTTTCTTAAATCAAACTTTTTACTAAAATCTACGTTGATATACACCTCAGTGATATTGTTTATCACCCGTGTGTATTCGAATATGTTTTTTCATTTTTTTACTCGATTAAAACTACGCTGATCAAATTTGTAAGGATCTTTGAAATAAGTGTCTGGTTTGGACGTACGTTTTTGAGTAATCCGGATAACTTTAAATGATTTTTCTGTTTTCGTTTGCTCGCATCTTGTATCTTCTAGTTTTGTTTCTCGTCTCTCTAGTTTCGGTTTCTTCGCAACGGACGCCCCTGTGAATATAAATCTAGTAAGTACAAGTTTTAAAGAAGATTGATATGCACACGAATCAAAATTATAGCGGATTGTATGATTCACACTAGGACCGAAAAGGAAGAATTTCTGGTGACATTGAATATACTGACACTTTATTTATTTAATTCGGGAAAACAAACAGTTACACAAACTTATTAATAAACAGGTAGTGATAAAAAGAGACTACATATGTGTGTGTACGACATCATCCACATCTTAAATACTACATAATTGTAAAGGAACTGAGTGAAACATTTCAAGTAAAATCTAAAGAAAATTCTTAAATGAAAAGAAAAGAAACCTTATTTTTTAAACAATATTATAGAAAGAACAAATACAACAAAAAATCTGTAACTCATTAATTTCATCGACGAGCTTTTAAACTTATTAGACAGTGTAAACAAATCCAATTTTGCGAACAGTGTTGAAAATTTTGTTACGACGAAGAGGCGCGCGAACTCCAGCGTTAGTGCGGCAGGAGGAAACGGCAAAGGGCGGACTTGCGCGCACCTGTCGTCCAATAACAGTTCTCGGAACGACGCAGCTTAACTTATTAGTGAGATCTATGCAATAATGGTACCGATTCCCTTACTCGTACAAACCGAACTAAACTATCACAAAAATTCCTCATTTTCTCAATCTTAAAGCTATTCTGCAAAAAAAACTCTAAATTTAAAAATAGTTTCACACATATAAAAACAAATTTGACAAACGCGAGTCCACACGGTTTTTTTCTTCTGGTTTCGCAACGTGTTTGCCCTACCCCGTGAATTTTTGTTAGAACCGGAGGCAGCCTTTTTTTATGGGTGGGAAATCTTCAAATGACTTCTCCCGCTCTGGGCGGAGCGGGAGGGCGTGTCAGACTTTTACTGACTAAAACCCACCCGTGTTCCTTCAGTTGCCTGTGCCAGGGCCATCTCATCAGGGGTTTTCTCTTTCGAATTTCCCGCGACCCTGAAGCGTCGGCCCCGTCATTTTGTGCATCTCTTTGAGGCGCTCATGGAACACGACGCGCCGTCGACCCGGGCCTGGTCCTTACTTGCTGCAAGCCCGCGCCTACGGTGGCCGAGAATCTGCAGGCGACTGCCGACGCCCAGGAGATCTTCGCAGAAGGAGGTGACGGCTTTCCATTCTCTCTCGCTCCGTATCATGGCCTGGACCAGGGCCGGACGCGAGAGATCGCCGCCGCCGATAGCCTCCGCGAGGACACTGCGGTGCTCCGCCCAAGCTGGGCATACCTCCACTGTATGCTCCACCGTGTCCTCCGGGCGATCCACACAATGGTGACACCCGGGCGTTTCCTCCCGCCTTATGCGAAACAGGAACCTCCCGACGACCAACCGTGTCCGGTGAGGACCTGTGTCAGGCGGAAGGCGAGGACGCCGTGGTACCTCTCCAACCACTCCTCAAAGAGGGGACTTACCGCCGCTATTGTGGCGTGCCCAGCACTGGGTTGCAACAATCGCACCTTCCATGTCGCCATGAGATCCCGCCGGAGCTCTGTCCGTTGTGTGATTTCTCGCGGCAGCAGTTTCACACCGGCGTTTAGCCTCCTCGCGGCACTCCCATACGTGCGCGAGGGCCTTTTCCTCCAGATCCCATGGCGAAGCCGGAGGCAGCCTGGGGCAGCCTCGACGTGTTTTATATGGAAGTTCTTAATTTTTGTATGGAAAATATATTTAAAAATATTACCTACCTACATGTTGAGTTTTAGGGGTTTCGCGGTTTCAAAGGGGGTCGAAATTTTCATTATTTTTGCGAAGGACACACCGTTTTCGAGCAAAGGAAAAAAGATACAGTAGGTACTGTTTTTGCACGTCTGAAGTCGATGTGTTGGTGTCACATTCATGTTCAGATTTGTACAGTTTTAGTCAGACAATCAAAATTTTAGCTGAAAATCGTCAAATTCAGAACAGCAAAATTGCCATTCTCACTAAACTAATAACTGAGTGCCATCTTAGTGCTGTCAAAGTAAAACATAGTTAAGTTGTGTCACTTTAGTCGATTTAGGAATGGGAAATTGTCGTTTGACAGGATTAAAGCAAATTTTAGTTGATAGCATGCAACCATATTTGTACGCCTCTTGGCATAACATAGCGACCTATGAACTTCAATTTAAGAACTGTATTCACTATCTATGTTACACAAATAAAATATGATAATTGATTATTATTGATTAAAAACAATTTTATTTTCCTTATTTAAGAATTAATCTAGCCAATGTCATACCATTTTGGAATTCAGAATAAACGCGCCACCTTTTAAACTCACTTGCTGATATAGCGTAGTACATTTTTTTTACAGTATAGGTAGTCGGTTAAACTTGGTTGATGGGGAAAAATCTAATTTTATTTAAAACTGAGTTAACATAATCTTAAACTGTAATTTAATTTACAGAAGCGTTATTCATAATATCATTACAGAAAAACAAGGACACAGGACTTGAAACATCATCACAGGGTGTCAGTTTTTCCGATTTCTTTTTGATACTTTTTGAAAAGTACATGACCAGGTTTATTTATATATTTTTCTGATAACTGTCATGACTTGGCCTATCCCTCGTTTCCGCCTTGACGTTTATTCCTACGACCCCCTGTATACAATGCACGTCCCGATATCAATCGTGGTGTAGTAGCCCTCCAGACACAACCGTCTGGTCAGTGGAAACTCTCTTTTCTATAGATAATGAGTGAAACTCAAAACCGGTGAACTGACACCGTGTTCCTCACATCAATTTTTTTTTTATCACGGGTCCCTAGAGTCCCGGAACTTTGGAAGGTATACGAGAGCCCGAAGCAAACTCGCAGAGGCCCTTTAAAAAGTTTTTAAGAGATGACCGACGATTATCCTTATAAGCACAATGCAAGTGCACCCAAGGACAACCCCGGGTTGTTGCAGAACATGGAAAAAAATGGGCTATGGGGTTAGGCGTCGGTTGAGGTCACCGAAACGCAGCCAGGATACAAATTATTCCCATGGCGGGCCCGCAAAAGCGTCCGTGAAGCTCACTGAATGTTATTATTATAAAGTATCTTTGACGTATCTCGGGACCCTTGGGTCCCCGAAACTTTGGAATGCGTACGAGGGGCTGAAGCCAACTCGCCGAGGCCCGTTATACTCTTATATTATTATAGTATCTTAGATGTGATATCGCGGAATTTCAGTAGGTGTATTATTTATTGATCATACCTTAATTTTGCGATGTTGGTGTACATACTATACACCTCTGGCCAGGTGACAAGTGATGTTGTGTGTATTATAACTGAAGTGGTTTGGGTTACTCAGTCTAAGTACGAGTTTCCATATTTCACTTTTCACTCCCGATTAAGTTGCTTGGTTGACGATAACTCAAAGACTAATAGTCTATTTTTTTTTGGGTATGGCATCTCGTAGTTGACCTTGAGAGGTCGTGACTACTTAACCGGACTAAATAGTCTAATATCTCTTGGAAATCGCGACGCCCCCGCAAGGGGGCGTGGCGAGCGGTCCCGGGGCTTCGCCCCCCGGCCGCGGATGCATATTTTGGGGTTGTAACTACAACCCCTTCATAATGTCCGCAACAATGGCTTGAGGAGCCTGTTGGAACGCAAGCAATATTACTCGCGTCCCTGTGTGTGATTGCTATGAGTTTTTCTGTAGGAGCGTCACGACGCTTATAATGAAGCGCCGCTTTCTTCACGACATCTCGGCGGTCTGTCACCGCCAGGTGAGACCTCTAGTTACCTAGAGGAGGCCCGACGGCGACGACCAACGGCAGAGATGCCGACTCGACGCGCCTACAGAGTAGGTGAATGGTCCCCGCCCGTCCAGGTCACAGAGCTAGCCGTTACTGTCCGGGCTAAGGGGCCAAATAGTCTAATTACAATGAAACCTCGTATTTATACTAATTATGAGTCACTGAACACGTTACGACCCTAATGAGCCTAATCCCCCCCCCTACAACCCTCTCATTCCGCGAACTTAAAAACGCACCCTCGTACTTACGTTTGGGCGTTTTTAAGTGTCATGTAGCTATGCTCCCGCGCGAGGAATAGACCCGCATGCGTGATTGTATTCATTATTTCTGTCTGAGCAACTAGCAGTAAGCTTATCATGCTCACTAGTTGTCACTACTAGCGGTAGCGTCGGCTGCGTCGGGGCACAAAAACAGCGGGGTGTTGTATATTCTATGTTAGAGGATTTGGTTACCGCTCTTAGTCATTCAAGTGGACCATTGTGTGTGTAGCGAGGGGGGTATGGCTCTTCTTAGCGTTATGTTCCTAAATGAGTGCTGCTTGTGGTGACTGTTGTCGGGCTGGCCATGGTTTTGTTATTGTTATCAGAAATGTACAGTTTATTTATTTACCTATGATGGTCCTAGTTAATGACTTCGAGATACATAGATACACAAGTCCTTTGGATATAATGTAACATTGCTTATTTTAATATGTAATTACCCTAAGCACTGCTATCAGGTGAGTTATAGGCGTGATTGCTTACCAATAGTTTGAATCTACTAATACTTACGTTTTGTCTCCCTGGCTCTTAGTTTCTTCTTCGATACTTCTTGATCTTCTTCCACTTCATTTTTAATATAGATTAAAAGTTCATCATCTAGTAAATCTGATTCAGAATTTTGTGGTGATATATCTGCTTCATGTAGAAAGTTCTTGTCAAAATGTTCCGGTTCTAGCTCTGTGAGTAAACAAATAGAAGAGTGGTATGCACTTATTATTAACTAGCACCCCGTGTGGTTAACTCTTGACAAAACATTGATTAAAGTTTGATTTGACTGTACTATAGATATTAACATTCTGGAATAAATTATCTAAATTGTGAAAATTAAATCCAAATTGCATAGTTTAGTTTTTTTTTATCTTGACACTGCCAAATCTTTGAAGAATTTCAATACATTTTTGATTTATATATCACTCTGTCAAGAAAAAACATAACATAACATCACGCCTGTAATCCCAGGAGGGTTAGGCAGAGGTGTACCTATAGTACACCCACATTTCGCCAGTTATGTTTAGGTCCCATGTAATAGGGGGCGAGCCTGTCAAGAAAGTACCGGAAAAAGGTCATACACAAAATGTTATTCAAATTTATTTTATCGTCTTTAAAGTATGCTCCTTCAGAAACGATACACTTACGCCAACGAATAATCCAATCATCAAAACATTTTTTAAACGCTTTTTCCGGAATTGAGTTCAGTTCTCGCCGCGAATTCTTTTTTATTGCGGTTTCGGTTCAGATAGGAGGCGCCACTCCGAAGCTTGTTGACCAGTTTGCATGTAAAAGCCGTAAACCCACGTCTCGTCACCAGTAACAATGCGTTTCATGCATGTTAGGTCGGAATTTACTCGTTCAAACATGTCCTCAGCGACTCTTATGCGATTGAGTTTCGGGAGAAAACTCAGGTCTTTTGGGACTAGCCGAGCGGCAACATGTTTCATATCCAAGTGATTATTTAAAATGGTACGGATCGACTCGTGAGACACAGAAAGTTCAGCGGCTATCTCTCTCAAACTTGAATGAGGATTTTCAGTCACTATTCACTTTACTTTTGCGATGTTAACTTCAGTTGAAGATGATTAACATCTTCAACTGAAGTTACCAGGCCTACCAGAGCGAAGCAAATCTTCAACGTAAGCCTTCTGTAACATTTTCAGTGACTACGAACACGAATATTCCATTGGCGACGCAAAATTTAAAACAAACTGTTTGTTCGATGTTTTTGGCCATTATGAAATTCGCAATACACACTGGATATGATCTAAACACTGCACTGTATTAAATCTAAATAAAACATGCACTCAAACTCCGCGCCAAAATAGAAAACAGTTGTAAACAAATAGAAAGAAATTGCAACCATAAAAAAATCCATTCCCGATACTTATTTGACAGAATGTAAATCTTTTTTTTATTTTATTTTTTAAAGAGCAGTCGGAGGCCCAGTGGTAACGTCCGCGACTTACGAGTTGCAAGTAGGTCATAGGTTCAAACCCAGACAGGCGCTTACCGGAGGAAGTGTGAAGTTAGGTAACCGGCATGTGTTAGAACCAAAAATTCGAAGACATGTGACATCTACCAACCCGCACTGGGCCCGCGTGGTGGATTATGGCCCACTCCCTCTCACAGAGAGGAGGCCTGTGTCCCAGCAGTGGGAACATAATAGGCTGATTATGCAAGATTATATAATTCTTTTTTTAAGATATTAGTTACTGATAATATTATTTTTATTCTTAAAAACATACCATCACTTAAATGTTCCTCGAATCCTTCACAATCAGCTGGTAATTCTTCTTTAATAGCAATGCTTTCCGTTTGACATTCATCAACTATACTTATGTGCCATATTGGAGATTTAATAAACCCACTGAAAACCTTTTTGTGGTTTTGGTTTATTAAAGAATTGGGCTGTAAAAAGATTTTTATTTATATATATTTTATGCCGGCAATACCACCATAGCCAACACCACCTGGTGATGCTGGAATTTCTCAGAAGCAGCCCGGAGTCTGGATTTGTGCCCGGTTGATGGCAATAGGCCCCCTATTACATGGGACTTTGCATAACTGGCGAAATGTGGGTGTACTATAGGTACACCTCTGCCTAACCCTTCTGGGAATACAGGCGTGGTGTTATGTTATGCTGGTAATCACAGCCCCATGAGCACAGACATTTTTTCAATACAACTGCAGCATACAACTTTCATACAGAAGTTTTTGCAGTATTTGCGGAGTATTTAACATGTAATAACTTGAAAAACTCTATTTAACAAAACAAACATATCAATATTTAACACTCAATGGTAAAGAATCAGTTCTATTTTTAATGTAAATTTTGACATTCAAAAGTGCCTTTTTATGGGCCTATTTGAAATAAATGCTTTGACTTTGACTTTGACACAATAGGCGTGAGCTTGATAGAAATCACTTTCACACTAATACTGAAATCAGAAAAAAAAAAAATATTGCTGTTGAAGAATACCTCACCTCATAATCCTCCTTCATCTGAGCAAACAGCTCTTCAGCTTCCTGACATTGTTTCAGTAATTGGTAGCATTGCTTTAGTTTAGCGCAGCAGAAGAAACAAGCAAGAATCGGTCTACTGTCTTCAGTTACAAACTGAAACAAAACTTGTCTTACGCTAATCTGTTGTTGGATTCCCCCTAAACAACCCTCTGACTGAAACCACATGTAGGTAGTATGAATCTTTGTGTAGGAGAGACATTTAAAACCTAAAAGGTGATTTATGTGCACTAGTTCAGTTTGGTTGGTCACTACAACACTATCACGATAAAAATATCAACTTACTGGAATATCAGTCAGCTTCTCATACAGTTTATGCAAGTTCCTGTTGACCACTATAAACATGCGAACATTCTCCACTAAACATATCCTACATATTGGCAGTTTTTCCATCTTGCAACTTGAAAAGTGTCAAATAAGTTATTTTATTCAGTTCATCTTCACATTATTAAGGAAAAAGACTGTTGGGTTACGTAGAAATAACGACCCTACCATCTACTCTACATCAAAATAGTCGGTTCACGTTTATTTTATTAATACTTCACAAAAAAGCACATACAGAGCTTTGAACATGGAATCTTATATTATATAGTGTATTATCTATGCATGGAATAACTCACAGAACCTATATACCCTAGAGGGTGACTAATTGTCTTGAATAGATTGAATTTAGATACGGTATGACATGAGTACATGACAGCGTGCTGCCATAAAGTATAATAATAAGAAGGTGCTGTGCTGCTGCTGCTATGATGAGTGCCTGAGTGCTGGTCTGTTCACAGATATCACCCAGAACATACCACTACCAAGCAATGATTAAAACACAGACTTATTAATACTGATACTGAAACTGAATGCTTGCTGCAATGCAATGCTGCATGACAGCAGCAACAATCATAATCAATCATTGACATTTGACAATGAAATGACTGTCATTTCATTGTCAAATGTCAATTGTTTTTTTTTCCTTTGGCTTCGCACGGTCTGTTTAGTTTCTCTAGTTAATTAAAGGTAGGGAAACGAAAATATTATTATTGGGGATAAAAACTCGCCACTTCTCACTTCAGATGATGCAACTGTCCAGCACTCGGACCAATTATCCTCATAGAGTATAGTAACTAAAAAGAAAAATTATCCTACCTATGGACGGAGTCATAGCTTGTTACCGCTCTTGTTTCCATGTATCAAAAAAGGTATTGTTTTCTCTGTCAATTTCACTGAGTTACGAGCAAAAGAGTTAGATGGTGAACGGCTGGCAACGTCGCACTGTGTGTGTGTATCGTGACAATCGTATCACCAGCTGACATCCTAGCGTGTCAAAACATTGCGTTTCGGTGTAGTATTTTTGCGAAATTTTAAAATACCTGAGTTACTTGGCTAAACATTATCTAATAAAGTGAAACTATGTCTTGTGCAGCTGTGTTTTGTACATCGAGAACAACAAAAGGAGGTGTAGAAGTCCAAGAATTATCATTTCACGCGTAAGTCTTTGAAATCAGTTTTATAGTTTAAAAAATCAGATTCTTATCCAGAAAATTGATTAATCAGATTTACATATTATGAGTAAGATATTCTTAATCAATATTGATAAAAAGACATATTTCATTGCAATAATTAGTATGCATCTATGCATTGTTTTTGGCGGTATTTATAGTAATGTAAAAACAAAATACTACAAACTTTATCGATACACTTAGATTAATAAAACATTTATCAGAGAAATTGTTCTCATATTGTTATTATTTTACGTGTACCTTTATCGCTGATGAAGTAATGAGTTGAGATATTAGTTGTCTCTTGATCAGAGTTCTAAAAGTTTAATAATTTTCCAGGATTTTTGTTATTTCAGAAACACTTTGTTGTATCTTTGAAACATTTGCTTACTTTTACAGGTTCCCAAAATGCCCTGAAATAAGAAGTGAGTGGATTAAAGCTGTAAAACCTGAGAACTGGGAACTGTAAACTGAAGAGAAAAAATCAATAAAAAAAGAAAACTGACAAAAGAACTGTAACATAACCATTACCTACAATAAACAAAAATAAATTGCGTGTTTGTTTATAATTACATCCTGTACATTACCGTAATCATATCGACTTGCTTTGAAGTGTCGACGTGTGACTAGGGAAGGCTAGTCACGCGCTCTAGTACGAACCTAGATCTGCACACTGACAGAAAATGACACCAAGATTTTATCGAATGCTCCGTCATAAGTAGGATAATGGGGAAGGCAACTGTCAAAGTGGCGCTGTATAGGTACGATTGTTCCAAATTTATTTGTCAAATTGTATAGCATCTTATAAAATATGTTCACAAATAACATAGAAATTACAAAGTGTTGTGTAATTGGGTGTTAAAACGTAGGCCAACACAAATTTCCAATATATCGTATTAAAAGAAGAAAGTGGATAGCTGCCGTAAGGATTAAAAACTGAGCCTACTAGGACTACGAGGTTATGTCGAGATCATTTTCATGAAAATTATTACCAAACATTCATGAAAATTAGTACAGGTGGGTGTTTTAAACGATAGTTCTTCTATTTAACCTAGTATCTATATACCTAAATTGTTAACATTACATAATATCTTTAAATACTTATCATTGTTCATCTTGTTTTAAGGTTTGCCCTGTGTACACAAACTTTTAAAGAAAGAAGCAGTACCAAGTCTGTTAACCGTGTGAACCTACATACCTACCTATTTTAATTTAATTTTAATAAAATGTAGTTGTACCCTGTTATTCCTAATAAACTAACGACATTGTACATTCGAGGAGCTTGTTAGGATGCGGGGGCGGAAGAAGGTGGGCGCGGGGAAGGGGAACGCGGGCGCGCAACGCGGGCCGATCCGCAAGTACTCGTCGAGTCGATCAAAGCAGCGCGCACGTACAACCTCCTCGTCTGCGACATTTCAAATCTATCTTTACGTTTGGTTCTTCATTGCCTCCCCTACAATCTGGTCTTCGAGCCGAATTTGCTGGATGTTTCATACTCCACCGAAATCGCGAGCTATGGTGAATACACGGAGCACAGCGAAGAAAAATAAAGAACTTTATGGTGAAATGTCTAAGGGCGCTGAAGGCTTGGAAACTGCTGTTCAAGATGATTCCAGGCAACCAAACACTAAAAGTGACCGTGATGAGAAAAAAAAGGACCCAAAACAAGTCGTAAAACCTATATTTCTAGCCGAACAAAGTGAAAAAGTCAAAACGAGTTCAAAAATAGATCTACCTTCAAAGTCAGAAAAAAGATCGAAGTCGAAATCTCTGTCAAAGTCCGCATCGTCATCAGTGTTAGCTAGAAAGAAAAGACTGGAATTAGTAGCAGCAGAAGCTAAGGCAAAATTAAAAATGGAAATAATCGATAAAAGGTTGGCGGCCGAGTTGGCCGAACTAGAAAACGAAGAATACAGTTCACAATCGGAAGAAGGAGAAGAAGGAGTTCATACTAAAATTGAAGTGGAGAAGTGGCTAGAACGAAGTCATCGCGAACTGGAGGCAGAGGCTACCCAGCCGAAGGATACAAAACTGGGCGACCTTGACCTGCCGCCGCCGCCGCTGGCGCAGCAAACAGCTGCCCGAGGTGACACTGATGGCAAGCGCGAACAGTTCACATGTTGGTAAGCGCTCTCAAAGATTTGGCCGCTGCTACCACAGCTAATGGATCGCATGCTCAAATGCTGAGCCGATTGAGTACACCTAAAGACTTACCTGGTTTTGGAGGTGACCCATTGGATTGGCTGCAGTTCAAGCAAGCATACGAAGACTCAACGAAAGTGTGTAACTTAAGCAATCAGGAAAACTTATGGAGACTACGGAAATGTTTACATGGAGCAGCCAGAAATGCTGTAACAGCACTGTTAATTAGTGCTTCGTCACCGGATGTTGTGATGTCTACGCTGGAGCTACAATTTGGAAATCCAGGCATTATTATAGCTCAAATTGTGTACGAGATCAACAAACTTCAACCGATGGCCCAGGAATATCACAAAGAGATAGTAACGTTCTCTGTGAAAGTAAAGAATTATGTCGCTGCTGTGCTCGCTATTGGTCAAGATGAGTACCTGAAAGGAACACACGTTATTTCAATTATCCTGTCTAAATTACCTACAATACTTATCTCGAAATGGGCAGACTACAGTTATCCAATCATCAGCAGCGGGGATAAGCCTAGACTTGTTATATTATCCGAGTTTTTGAACCAAGAAGCTATTAAAATATCGAAAACATCAGTGAATATGATATACAATCCCAATGACTACAAACGTAAACAAAGTGATAACGCAAACAGAACTCATACGGTGCTAGTGCAAGACACTTCGGACAGTAACATTGGCGACGATAAGTGTCGTTTTTGTAAAATAAATAAACACAAAATAATAGACTGTAAAAAGTTTAAAAAAGCGTTGCGTAAGGAAAGATGGCAGTTTATAAAACGTAACGGTTTATGCTTTAAGTGTCTCGTGTCGCGTCATAACCGTGACGCTTGCTCAGCACCCGTGTGTGCTATGAATAATTGTGGACAATCGCACCATCAACTTCTGCATTTCCCTGATGGCCGCGGTTATGAGCAGTGCCAACCGTCCGTTGCGGAAACTCCTGCGGCGTCGGCCTCGGCATCGGTGCTGCCTAGCGAAGCTGTAGCCCACATTAACGATGACAGTTGTTATAGTCAAGTGTTGCTAAAGACAGTGCCTATAAATATACATGGACCTTACGGAACAGTGAGTACGGTGGCCTTACTAGATGATGGTTCCACTGTGACGATAGCTAGTGACGAACTGGTAGTGAAGTTAGGTATACGCAGCGGTAAACAAACATTAAAAGTACGTAGCGCATGGGACGGTATCGAACTTGTGTGTGATAGTGAAATAGTGGACTTAAGCGTATCGAACAGTGATGGTACGATGTTTAAATTGCAAACACGTACTACCAAAGGACTTAACTTGCCTACGCAATTTATATCGCTCGACAAACTTAAGTGTAGTGATACAATCAATAACATAAAAAACAAATTATGTTTTGGACAATGCAAACCGGAAATACTAATAGGACAAGACAACTACTGTTTGTTATTGCCTCTGGAAGTTATTCGATGCAATCCTTACGAACCGTACCTAACTCGTACTCCGCTGGGATGGTGTTTACATGGCCGCACGACCTTGAACGTGAACTGTCAAAGCAAGCATTCAACTTTATTTGTAACTGAAGCCGATGAATCTCAAATAGAAGCTAAATGCATAACGGATGACTTACATGAGGAAGTCCGCCGCTCGTTTTCAATAGAAGCTATGGGCATATCAGGCAAACCTCGTCTAAATGCAGATGATGAACAAGCAATAGCACACCTCGAAAGAACTTCTACCCTGAAGGACGGCAACTGGTACATCGGCCTACCGTGGAAAGATGTCAATTGCAAGATGCCAGAGTCATATACCACTGCGTTGAACAGACTAAAAGGAGTTGAGAGGAAACTCAAGAAATGTGAGAGTTATGCGGAGAGATACAAAGAGAGAATATACCATCTACTACACAATGACTACGTAATAAGGTTTATACACTCACTATTAGCAGAGCGTGGATGTCCGAGTTGTTTTAGCCTGAGCGAGCATTAATACGAGTTTATCCTTGACCTCAGACTTGCGTCGTAAAAAGTGTACCATACGGTAACCTGTGTAGTCATCTTTGAACAAAACGTAGTACTGATACTTTGCGTAACTCGGTTGAAATGGTCCACACACATCTGTATGTACGAGTTCTCCTGGTGCGGTAGCTCGAGTCCTCGTACCGAATTTAAGTCTATGAGCTTTCCCGTATATGCAGCCTTCGCATGTATCCTTATCAAGAGGTAGATCTAGTCCCAATGCGTGTTTAATAGTTGCTTTTACATGCCTCTTGTTTTGATGCGCAAGCCTCTCATGATAGAGCTGCATCGCTTCAGTTGTTGCATAGACTTCGGGGTTGTTCATAGACGCAGGTGGTATATTTATAACATCAAGTCTACAATGTTATGGAAGAACCTTTAGTCTCTGTGGATACAGAACAAAGTCTCGAGGGAGAAAACCTGGTAGACGTCCAAGTGGAAGACTTTGTCCATGAACATAACCAGCAAGACGATCACGATGATCACAACTCAGAGGAATTTCATGACGCTGTAGAAGAGTCGCTGCCGCGATACAATCTCCGTGACCGAAATCAAGTTCGACGTGCAAAAAGATTTGATGACTATGTATGTGTCACAGAAACTTATCCGTCAAACTTCGCGGATGCAATAAAGCGAGACGATTGTACAGAGTGGCAACAGGCTATGGATAGTGAATTGAAATCTCTAAAGGACCTCAATGTTTGGACACCCTGTAATTTGCCTAAAGGAAAGAAAGCTCTTCCCTGCAAATGTTCTACGTATTAAACGGAACCCAGATGGCTCTGTCGACAAATATAAAGCTCGTCTTGTCGTCAAAGGTTACAAGCAGAGAAAGGGACAGGATTATGATCAGACGTTTAGTCCTGTTGCCCGCCTTGCAACAATCAGAGCTCTGTTGAGTGTCAGTGCGCAGGAAAACCTTCACTTATTACAGTTTGATGTTTGTACTGCGTTCCTCAATGGAACCTTGAAGGAGGAAATTTATGTACAACAACCTGAAGGTTATGCCGATGGTACAGCTAATGTTTGGAAGCTCAATCGAAGCCTGTATGGATTGAAGCAAGCTCCAAGGTGCTGGAACGCCTGTTTCCAAGAAATACTATTAGACATGAACTTCAAGCAGTGCGAAGCTGATTGTTGTCTATACACCAAGCATGTGGATGGCAAAAAGCTACTCATAACATTGTATGTAGATGATGGATTGGTAGCTGCCACGGATGAAGCCTTGGCTAATTCTTTTTTGAATGACCTTAAAGAAAGACTACGGATTACAACGAAACCTGCGTCTCATTACCTAGGTCTTCATTAATCAGAAAAGAGGACGGCTCTGTTTTCATCAATCAGGAAGCCTACGCAAAAAGAATTTTGGACCGTTTCGGGATGGCTAACTGTAACCCTGTTGCTACACCTATAGAGAAGGAACCTTCACAATCAGGGAAAGCTGAAGCTACAGAAATGGAAAATTTTCCATACCGTGAAGCTGTTGGTGCTCTCGCATATCTCATGGTCGGAACACGTCCGGACATTGCCTATGCTGTTGGAGTAGCATCTCGAAAACTGGAATCACCGTCCAAAGAAGACTGGCTCCGAGTAAAACGGATTATGCGCTACCTCAAAGGCACAAGCTCATATGGTATCAATTATAAAGCGCATCATTTAACTGGCGTGCTAGAAGGTTTTAGCGATGCAGATCATGGTGGAGATCGAGATACCGGACGATCTACTACAGGAGTGGTCTGTCGTTATTCTGGTGGAATAATTTCATGGCTAAGTCAGCGACAAGTCTCGGTCGCTATCTCTACGACTGAAGCCGAGCTTGTAGCAGCTAGTGAAGCAGCTAGAGAACTTGTTTGGCTATCAAGAATTCTGCAAGATCTTACAAAGCTTACGCGAACACCAACGCTCAGTGTGGACAACGAAGCAGCAGTTCGGCTTGCCCACAATCCAGAATTTCACAAGCGGACTAAGCACATCCGCATTCGTCACTTTTTTGTCAGAGAACTAGTGGCTGAAGGTGCTATTGAAGTTTCAAGAATTGGTACAGCGAATCAAGTCGCTGACATTCTCACAAAAGCACTGCCACGTCCGAACTTTACATCTCTTTGTCATGCAATCGCGTCAGCGAATGTAGGCGACGCGGGCGAGCCCGGACCCCGCGGCACGCTTTCGCGCGGCGGGTCGGGGCAAAGCCGCTTGCTCTCCTCCACATCCCCAGAGCTCCTCCTTCTCTGTTTCCGCTGGGCCCTAGGCTCGAGGTTGAACTCAAACCCAAAACCCAGCGACTGCGTCGATGTAGGCGACAGCATGTGGGCGTCGGCCCCTCCCACGGTGGGCCGTTGCCCGGATCGCGGCGTCGTGTCAGTTGACCCGCGACCGGATACGGCCGAGCCCGCTGATGCCAGCGACATGCTCGACCCAGCTCGTGACGAGCATGCCGACAGCACGGCCGGCGAGTCGTAGGCGGAGCCACGTGGGGGCGCCGGTGAGTCGGGCGCCTGTGTTCGTCGTCGTCATCGATGTTCGGCATCGACGTCGTCCGGTCCATCGCCGGGTGGGTCTCGTGGGGCTCGGCATCACGGCTCAGTGACCTGCGTTTGCCGGGCTTCGGCTTCCCGGGGGCGGGTGGGTCCGCGACCGCTGCGGAAAATTAACACCGAGCAGCACGGTGGCTCCCTCTGTGTTCGCACCGGTACCGGCTAGAACCTGTGCAAACACAAAGGAAACAGTAGGACTATAAGCGGTCCGCGCGGCACAAGACTATATACACTAAAAGATAGTCTCGTGTAGGCACCACGAAGCCAATCCCTGACGCGTAGGTGGAGCCACGCAATATTTATATTAGTGACACAACTCGCGAGCGCTGCGTCGGTACGCCACCATACGGATTGATGATGTACTAATCATAACTATAATAATGTCTAATTACTTAGCTCCTATTGGTTAGTTTATTTATATAAGATTTGTACGTAACCACTACTTGTGAAGAATTTTAGCATTAAGTCTGTACATATTTTATCGCTAGAATACATATCAAACACTATCATCTAGAGTTTCACTTGAATACCTACCGAGCGCTACAGTGGTGACCCCGACGTGATAACCGTCAAGGAACTCCAGATTCGAATTTTTCGAAACCGCTACTGCATACTTCATCCAGCTGTATCAAACCATGGCGAACAACAATGACCAAGTTCAAGAACTCTCTGGTGTTTCGACGTCGCTGCGCATCCCACCTATCTGGCGCGACAGGATACGACTGTGGTTCGCGCAATTAGAAGCCGTCATATCTCCACAAAAGAACGGGGACCAAACAATGTTCGAGCTAGTCATCGGTCAACTAGAGCGGCAAGATCTCGACGAATTAGCAGACATCATTCTCCATCCACCGGAAAAAAATCGTTACGAAGCACTGAAAAACCGTTTGCTCCAGGTTTATGAAGAATCCGAGCAACGACAAGTACAGCGATTACTATCCGAAATGGAACTCGGCGACTTAAAACCATCCCAGTTGTTACGTCGCATGAAGAATCTCGCCGCCGACAACATAAAAGACTCAGCGCTGCGTATTATGTGGACTAATCATCTACCACAATCCGTACGAGCAGTCCTCGCGCTCAGCGATACCATCGCGAAATACTCCGATATTCATAAGCTAGCGATGATGGCGGACAAGATCCCCGGACAAACACAACCACAAGGCGCGATCGCTGCAGTAGCCACAACACATACCTCTCCACAACTTCTACCTACATCTATCTAGGAGAAGATCGACATACTTACAAGAGAAATCGCAGAACTCAAGGCAAGTCAATCGAACCATCAGCGAAGCAGACAATTCAGCAGATACCGCTCGAGATCACGTTCGTCAAGCAGGCCCAATCAACATCGCACACAGCGCAGAAATACGCCACGACGAACTGAACAAACAGGAATCTGCTATTACCATCGCAAGTTCGGAAAGGAAGCACAAAGATGCACGCGTCCATGCATTTTCTAAGAGGGAAAAGCTCCTTCGGGAAACTAAAACCTACGTTAGACGAGGCGGGAACCGGCGCAAACAATACATCATACCGCCTATTCATAACAGACAGAAACTCACGTCTGTCATTTTTAATTGACACTGGTGCGAACGTCTCCGTCATACCGAGAAGACAAGGTGGGAAAGCAACGCCGACCGATTTTTGCTTGTACGCAGCGAACAATACAGTCATCCCAAGGCACGGTGAAAAAACATTACAATTGGACTTAAACCTGCGAAGACCATACACCTGGAAGTTCATCGTCGCTGCAGTCAGTAAGCCCATCATCGGTGCTGATTTCCTAAAACATCACCAACTACTTGTCGACATAGCCAGCCGTTGTCTCGTCGACAAGGTTACCAATCTCATTGTTAAGGCACCAGTCACATATTCCGCCTGAAAAATGCCGGACAGACATTCCAACGGTTCATTCATCAAGTGCTCATCGGATTGGACTACGCATTCCCATTCATTGATGACGTCATAATAGCATCAGAAAATGAAGCACGACAAATTGAAGATTTACAAGAAGTATTGCACAGATTAGACGAGTACGGGATCACCATAAACCCCTCAAAATGCGTCTGCGGCAAAGAAACCGTCAAGTTCCTAGGATACGGAGTGTCAAGCGATGGAATCAAACCACCGCTAGACAAGGTCAACGCTATCACTGCTTACCCCAAACCCGAAACGATACAAGATCTATGACGATTTATTGGCATGGTAAACTTTTACCGAGACAGTGTACCAAACGCAGCTCACATACAAGCACCACTCAACGCGTTTTTGCACAATTCCAAAAAGCGTGACAAGACGAAAATCGACTGGAACACAGAAGCACTACAAGCTTTCGTGTTATGTAAAGTCAGCATCCAAAACGCAGCTTTACTCGCTCACCCATCTCCATCACCAACGGACGCAATCTCCCTCATGTGCGAAGCGTCGAATACATGCGCCGGAGCCGTGCTACAACAACGTGTAAAACAGATATGGATACCCCTTGGCTATTTCTCTAAGAAATTCTCTGACACACAACAGAGATATAGCACATTTGACAGAGAATTATTATCAATATACATGGCTATCAAACATTTCAGAAAAATGTTTGAGGGAAGAGAACTTACAGTTTACACGGATCACAAGCCGCTAACCTACGCCATACGCAAGCCACCATCGGATAGCGATACACAGCGGCGCACTCGTCAGCTGTTATTTATCAGCGAGTTTACGACGGACATACGTCACGTGAGCGGAGTAAACAATGTCGTCGCCGACGCACTTTCACGCATCGGAACCATCGAATTGCCATCTCCAATTGATTACGACGAATTAGCACAAGCGCAAGACAAGGACAGCAACATACCCACCTTATCAAAACAAACAAACATTCAACTCAAGAAAATCATCGTACCCGGTACTAACAAACCAATCATCTGTGAAACATCGACGTCACACATTCGTCCATATCTACCAGAAGACTATCGTCGCATCGCATTTAACGCCGTGCATAATACAAGTCACCCTGGATAACGAACTACGCGCAAACAAATGCAACAGCGTTTCTTCTGGCCAGTTATGAATACCGACGTTGGCGAGTAGGCTAATACATGTACCGCGTGTCAACAATCGAAAGTACAGCGTCACAGCCACAGTGAAATCACAACGTTCCCGCCAAGTGAACGATTTCAACACATCCACGTTGATATTGTTCGACCTCTACCTACATCGTCGTGTGGACACCGGTACCTGCTCACCATCATTGATCGATGCACACGTTGGGCAGAAGCAGTACCTCTGCAGGAAATAACAGCCGAAGTCGTCGCAAGAAAGCTGTACGAAACCTGGATTGCACGTTTTGGTTGTCCTATCAGAATAACAACCGATCAAGGGCGACAATTTGAGAGTCGACTGTTTCAAGACCTCGCACTATTACTAGGAGTGGAAAAAACCCGTACTACTGCTTACCACCCGCAGAGTAACGGCATCGTGGAACGCTGGCACCGATCATTAAAAGCCGCGCTCATGACACGACTAGAGAATAGCAACAAGTGGATTACCGAACTACCTACTGTATTGATGGGACTACGAGCCGCGACGCGTACCGACACCAACTCTAGCGCTGCGCAGCTCACCTACGGACAAGCATTACGACTACCAGGCGATTTCTTATCACCATCGCTAACTGCAACGAAGATGGACCCTAACTATGTTGATAATCTCCATCACATTATCACGAAACTCACGCCGACATACCAACCGCATTCAAACAAGCACAAGGATTTACAAATATGCAGTCACGTGTTCGTACGTGATGACACTGTCCGCAAGCCGCTGCAACGTCTGTATAAAGGTCCGTACCAGATTATGGAAAGGAACGAGAAGTACTTCACGATACAGTTGCCTGGACGAGCCGCAAACATATCGATCGACCGACTAAAACCGGCATACTTGATCAACATTGAAGATCATCACGAACACAGTATCAGACATACACCACCATTAGCACCAGTTACCACAGAAGATCACTCCAGCCATCTTCCGACGAGCAAAAGCGACGCTGCACACCGCACCAGATCAGGCAGGATCGTCAAAATGCCAGTACGCTTCGCTCGGAGGGGAGTACTGTAGCTGCTAGCTGCAAAACATCAAAACATCCGTCCGCCGGCACAGCGAACGCTTCACTGACGCGTAGACTTTTTTTTTTTATGGAATCTCGCAGGTCAACCTATGAGGTTGTCGTCTGCTTAAACGGACTTGCCTGTGGTTGCCCTAATAAATTAAGGCCTCCAGCCAGGACTTAAACTTAAATACCAACAAAAAACTAGGCGACTACACGCTAAGGGCACCCCCTGTGGGGTACGGACCTTGGCTTAGGGCGTCGCTGGAAGAGGGCATCAAGGGACTAGCTGGATCAGGATTTGAGTGATTTTGGGACGAATTTAAAGCTACAGGCTCAGCGGCGCGTGCTGGCTCGAGCAAGGGTCGGGAGGGGTGTGGATTTGGGCGTCGCGGCGGGCCTCGGCGGCGAGGACGGTATGATGGCGATCGGGTTTTGCGCTTGTGTAAAGTGCTGGTGGCCTTACTACTCTCCTGGAGGAGGGTAGTGGCGTCGTCGGGGGCGATTAAGGTATGCCTTGGTCGGCTATTACTACTTATGCCGGAGGGAGTGTAGCGGGCGGCCGCTGAGATCAAGGGGTTTGGGTGTTTGATGCCACAGTCAAAGAAACGCTTCGATAAGCGTTTCATGAACTGGTTTATGGTAGGCCTTTTAAGGTCGACGTGGAGATTTATATTACGGACATAGAAGGGGGCACCCGTGACCTTTCTGAGGAAACGGTTCTGGAGGGTCTGCATCTGATGGAGATGCCGTGGGTGAGCGTGCGCAAATACAACGGCATAGGTCATGATGGGACGGATGACTGCGGTACAGATGCGCAGCTTGCATTTAAGTGGCAGTTTACTACGGGCTGTCAGTACAAAGCGGAGCCTGCTAAGAGCGAAGGAGGCGCGCGCGCGAACCGCCTTAATATGAGCCTTAAAGGTAAGGTTTTGATCGAGGATCACGCCTAGGTTTTTGGCTTGCTTCTCCCAAGCGATCGGCTTACCTTACATAGTGATCGGGCTGGGAAGAGGGGGAGGGAATCGACGACGTCTCGAGAAGAGAACCGCCTGACTCTTATCGGGGTTGACCTCGATTCTCCATTTCCGGAACCAAGCGCCTAAGACGTTTGCGGAGGTTTGGAGAGTACGAGCTGTAGCATTGGGACAATGACCGGTATAGCAAACGGTAGTGTCGTCGGCGAAGAGAGCCAACTGAGCCTTTTTACTCTGTGGGATATCGCTGGTAAACAGCGTGAAGACTAGAGGAGATATAACGGAACCCTGAGGGACACCGGCGCGAACAGGGTGAGGGGACGAGAGTGCACCCTTGATGCGATAGCGAAAGGTGCGATTCGACAAAAAGTCTCGTAAGATGAGCACGAGACGATCTGGCACTCCTAGTTGGTAAAGCTTGTATAACAAGCCGTTTTGCCAGACTTTGTCGAAGGCTTTCGCTATGTCGAAGAATAGCACACCCGTCGTCGCGTTACGCTGCAGACCAGCGCACAAGTGCTCAACGATACGGTGGACCTGGTGGATACTCGAATGTTGGGGACGGAAACCAAACTGCTCGTTGGCAATGAGGCTCTTTGCTTCGGCATAGTCTTTGAGACACTTATAAATAAGCCTCTCGTAGATTTTGCCGAGAACATTGAGTAAGCTGATGGGGCGGTAGCTGGAGGGCTCAGACTTTGGCTTGCCTGGCTTTGGGATACCGATGACGGTTGCTTCTTTCCACTCTTGTGGGAAGATGTTGTTGCTCAAAGCGCCATTGCAGATGGCGGTAATAAGCATTATTAGTGGGGCAGGTAGGAGTTTGTATACCTTATTGGTAATACCGTCCGAACCGGGGGCTTTACGTGCCTGTAGCCCTTTAATGATGTCGTGCACTTCGTCTGGAGTGACGGGAGGCAGAGGATCATCTGGGTCTTCGACGGGTGGTAGGGAGGCTCTCCGTTCGACTCCAGCGTCGACCTTGTTCAGATGAGCTTAGTCAACTGGTTGAGAGCTGGGAGAACATTGGGACTCTAGGCTGTCAGCAAGGCATTCGGCCTTGTCGGTGCTGTCGAAAGCGACGCTCTTGTCGGGGCGGATGAGGGGAGGCATAGATACCTCGTCGGAGGAACGCAATTTCCTCTGAAGGTGCCAGAAGGCTTGGTGAGTGGGCTCGAGTTCACTGAGCATCTTGTTCCAACCCTCTGAGCGAACCTCCCCTATGCGTTTCTTTACAGCACGCTGTAAATGGCGCATGTGGGCTTTGTTCGCGTCACAAGGGAAAGAGTCGTAGGCACGAATAGCCGCATTCTTCTCGGTTATCAAGTCACGTACGTCAGTAGGTAGTTTCCAGCGATGGTCTTCCATCACTGGAACTTCCCGTGAACAATGTGTCAATACGGATTGAACGTGCTCAGTAAACGAGTCGATTGCGGCCGTCGTGTCGGCGACTGACACTATGTGATCGGGGATGGTGTCCAAGTGAGGCGACGTGGTGGATTTCAGTCTTTCGCTTACTTTCCTCCAGTCGGTTATCATCTGGGTCTGAGGGGGGCGGTTGGGATCGCTTGGGCCAGAGTAGGGGGCGAGATGCACGACTACTGGGCGGTGGTCCGAGTTAAGCTCGTGGAACGTCTCTATCGATTGCAACTGACGCGTAGGTGGAGCCACGCAATTTTTATATTAGTGACACAACTCGCGAGCGCTTCGTCGGTACGCCACCATACGGATTGATGATGTACTAATCATAACTATAATAATGCGGCGAGGCGGAGCTGAGCGATGAGTCCGGAGGTGGCGGGCGTGCTCGACGTGCGGCTGAACTTGTCAACATATTTTCCTTATTTTTTAATTTCGTCAGTGTATTTCTTTCGTGTTCATGTTATTTTTGTCATGTCACCGATGTGTTATGGTCTCTTTTTTGGTTTTATAGTTAGTTTCAAGTTTCAGGTTTGGTTTCTATTGAAAAACTATTGTAAGACTTGGTCAAAATACTTTCACTGATAATATTAGGTAAAATTGGAAATTCAGACGTTTTGTTGACACGGTGTCGCCATAATTATTATTGCTATTGTTATTATTATTATTGCATCTTGTAGTTTTTAATGAGTTATTCAGCAGAAGGCAAATTAAATGTTTAAAAGTGACTTCAGGTCGCGGCGAAGCGTCGAAGGTGGTAATGCAGACACGTGGATTTTCCACGAGGAAAAAGGTTACTTCCACCGGAAAAATTAAAGGTCTCGGAATAGTAGCATGCGTTTATTCCAACAAAATCACTGTTCTTCCTTAGTGCACCACGAAATATAGTTCGGGTAACAGAGTCACTATATCCCCTCCGCTGTAACGCCATTTTTTTTTGCTTCGTCACCTGTGTACATATCGCGCGACTTCCCCGGGTTCAATAAAACTACGATATCTCAGAATATGCGCATCGTAGCTCGACAATCCCTACGTCTATGGAATGGTTATTAACTAAGCTATCTGATTATATAGGGTTTAGTAGTTTTACCTAGTAATTTATTGATAATAGTAAGTTGAAAGTAGGCTGTGACTTTTTCCCGGTTTTCCGTACAAAAGTCGTCATATTTAAAAAATAAAAGCATTGTTTCCAGCAGTTAATGTTTAATTTACTTATAGACACATCATATTCAACAATCAATAAAAAAAACAGACCTCTCCGAACACTTTATACAAAGGACTCGCATTACAATAACAAGTCTCAAGTGGGCGACCCGAGCCGACGAGCAAAAAATAGGGTATGTTTACACATTCATAACGGGAAGTCCTTGAGTCGAGCGGCCTTTGTGTTTACGTTATTGCTTATCTTGGTTCACAAATATAACACAGACAAAGCGTTAGCTCTTAGAAATGTTTAGTTTACAATGAGTGAGTCACAATGCAAGCCCATAAAAAAGGCGATAAAAAAGACCCTTTCATACTTTGAAACAAAGAGTAATAATTATTGCATTTATGTTAAATCTGACTTAGCGTTCTACACTAGTAGGATATTTACTAATGAAAAAACAATACACAAAGGCATGTTGCCTAACAAAAACATTATTAAAATAAACAAATAAAAATAAAAAAATAGCATTTTTTGTACAAAAACAAATAAAAAAACAAAGAACACAGTACAGGATACAACCAGAACTTCACATTTGAACCACAATGAAACATAAAATGAAAATCATGCGATTTTCAAACAGTTGTAGGGTTATTTATCTTCATTATGAACATTTTATGTTAATTTTTTTTATAAAACAAAAAAAATACATAAAAAAACAGAAATACAAAAAAAAATGTTCAACGCACATCAAGCTAATAGATGAACATTCTACAATTCGTCAATGAAACGAACAAAGGTGCAGTCCAAAAATATATATAAAATATATAGATACCTATAAAGAAATAAATATTTATAAATATATTTTACACAGATATAGATTAATGAGAGAATGCAGGGAAGCAGGGAAGGCACAAAGTTTTGTTGCAACCAACACAGAACGTTTGGACTTTTTTGCCACATACCTTGCATCTCCGCCGCAGGCGTTGGTGGCTGTTTATGCCAGCCTCCCGAGGATACACGGCTGCGTAGTGGAAGCGCACGGAATGGCGGTCCAAAACGTGTGTTGGTGCTGGTTGAAAGTTGGGACAGGGGTGTTTGGAAAGAAGAGATTTTATTAGAGAGATACGGAAGTTTCTATGTGTTAAAAGATTAGAAGAAGAAGAAGAAGAAGAAGCTGAAGAAGCAGAAGAAAAAGACTGGCGATAAATAATGTAAGAGTTTAGGACGGAGACATTTAAAAGTCTCCGGAATACTTTTTTGTACCAGACCTTTGTTTGTTTCCGCTCGATAGGGAACATGGCAAGCATCTGGTGTTTTTTGTCCACCCCACCCATCATGATATTATAATCGTGTATCAAGATGGGTTTGGTGGACTCATGGCCTTGGGCAACGGCGTTGCCATGGTATGTAGAGATCATGGCGACCCTATTGTTGTCTCTCCATACCATGACATCGACGTCACCCGAGGTGAGACCAGTGACCTGACCCTTGCTCATGTTCTCCTTGGTCAGACTGTGCAGGGCCTGCGGAACAAACTTACGATTGGTCCGCAGGGTTCCTACACAGTCAAAGCCCAACACCTTGAGGCGTCGAGCGAGGCATGGCGAGTTG
This sequence comes from Dasypolia templi, assembly GCA_963555695.1. Classification (NCBI taxonomy): domain Eukaryota; kingdom Metazoa; phylum Arthropoda; class Insecta; order Lepidoptera; family Noctuidae; genus Dasypolia; species Dasypolia templi. The sequence continues at coordinate 10,951,870 of OY743164.1, forward strand.
TAGAAATTATCCATCCACAACGTGTGACCCTTGCCCTCAAGACCCTGTATAAGCCTTAGGACAATTGCCGGCGTGGATGCTTTCATGGGGTCTTCCAACTGCTGCGGTGGAGATCTTTGCGACGTACCGCGAGCGTGAACCTCAAACCGCCACAGGTAGCCGGTTTGAGATTCACAAATCTCGTAAGTCTTGATCCCCATCGTAGCAGCTTTATTGGGAATCAATTGGCTGATGTCCAGCCAACCTTTCCACTGCAGAAGACTTTCGTCCAAGGCAATGTTTTGCCCCAGACGATACAAAGACTGAAATTTGTGGTTCAAATGTGACAGCACTGGCTGCAGCTTAAAAAGTTTTGCCTCGGAGGCGTCCAGCTTTAGCGCACACATGGTCTCGTTATTGACAAAGTGCAAGCACTTGTTCAATAACGAGAACCGGTGACCCGACATGTGTGCGCTAAAGCCAGGAGTATAGAATACGTCAGAGGTGGAGTTCCAGTAGTCTTCAAGCCGCGACTTGACTACAACCCCCATCGCCAGTACTAAGCCAAAATAGACGTATAACTCGTCGGCGTTGGTATCACGCCAACGAGTTATACGGCTATTGGGATGGAGGTTCTGACCGCCTGCCACCTGCTGAGCGTATCTATTTGTCTCCGAGGCAATGTACTCCATAAGATCCCGATCCCATATGCCAATGAAAATGTCATGTGGGTCAGTAGATGGAGCTGTCGGACCTACATCACTGTGCGAAAACATTTCCCGTCTCGATTTAGGTGGAATCGGAACATTCGGAAACGGTTTCCAATCAAATTCATACAAACCCCAAGGCTGGTCCGTCGCACTTGGGGGAGCATCTGCTATCTCCACCGGCGCGGATGAGGAGGGAGCGGGAGGAGCTTCTAGGTCGTCATCTTCCTCGTCCATTGGCGTTTCCCAGAAGCTCCTCACCGCCCACGGCGTTCCCATGTACGGCACCACATCGTCGTCATCGTTCGAGTCAGAGTCTGCTTCACTTCCTGTGTAATAAATAAAAAGTAGGAAAAACATCTGTGGGAACTAGTTTGCCCCTAGCCCATCCCGAGCTGAAATCAAATCAGAAGTTACTTACCATAGGCCAGGTGATGAAGAATGTCCTGGTCACGCAGACTCTGCCGAAGATGGTCGATGGGTGCCGTCACACATTCCTCAAACCTGGTTAAAAAAAACAAATTATAAAAAAAAAATATGTACAACATAATTGGCGAGGTACACCTCTGCCCAACCCGTCAGGGAAACAAGGCTTGATGTTATGTATAAATAGAAGTCTGTATAAGTTACTTACACTGCCGATGAAGGCACAAAATATGAAGGTGACGATGGTGGTTGCGGGCTGGGCTGGGAGACCTCTGCATCCTCGGCCATCGGATTTTGAGGCCGTGGTAGCGGGGCAGATCTGAGAAAAGGAATAATAAATTAATTTTTAAGTTATAAATGTTTCTAGCGAGAAATGTTTTACCCGTTATTCAACCCGATACAATATAGAACTACTTACGGTTGCCACCGGCGCTTGCGGAAGGGATGAAGAGGTCTTTTCAGACCCTGACCAGCCGGCATACTGTCAACGTCCATCATGACAAGTCTGTAATGCAAAATCCAGTTGTTAGACTCAACTATATAACTTAATTTTTATTTTATTTTTATAAAGTGTTAAAAAAGTATTTACTTGTCAATTCTACTAGGCCCTGGCCGGTCCGTCCGAGCACCGCGGGCCACCACCCTCGTGCCACGCCCGCGACCTCTCCCTCGCGGAGCCGCCGCCACCACGACTGCGGGGTCTGCTGGTGGTAAGCGTTCTACCACCGCTCGGGAGCCGCCTCGCGTACGCACATTACGCCGCGTGCTGCCACCACGCGGCACTGGCGCGGGCGCTGGCTGGCTGCCAGAGGGTGGTACTCCAGCAGAGCCCCCTCGCGTACGCACATTACGCCGCGTGCTGCCACCACGCGGCACTGGCGCGGGCGCTGGCTGGCTGCCAGAGGGTGGTACTCCAGCAGAGCCCCCTCGCGTACGCACATTACGCCGCGTGCTGCCACCACGCGGCACTGGCGCGGGCGCTGGCTGGCTGCCAGAGGGTGGTACTCCAGCAGAGCCCCCTCGCGTACGCACATTACGCCGCGTGCTGCCACCACGCGGCACTGGCGCGGGCGCTGGCTGGCTGCCAGAGTGTGGTACTCCAGCAGAGCCCCCTCGCGTACGCACATTACGCCGCGTGCTGCCACCACGCGGCACTGGCGCGGGCGCTGGCTGGCTGCCAGAGGGTGGTACTCCAGCAGAGCCCCCTCGCGTACGCACATTACGCCGCGTGCTGCCACCATTCGGCACTGGCTGGCTGCCAGAGGGTGGTACTCCAGCAGAGCCCCCTCGCGTACGCACACGTCTTTGCTGTTCGCTTGAAATAAGCAAAAAAAAACACATGTAACACATGCAGGCTACTGTTCAAACGAGTTTTGAAGTAACTTTATAACGTTGAACCAACCTAGCACGCAATGTATAAAATACAATAATTTTATCTCTTTTTTTCCAAGTCGGTAATGGGGAAGGCAACTGTCAAAATGGCGCTGTCGTAGCTAGTTCCCAACACAAGCTAAAAATACAAGGCGTGATGTGGTTTTATTTTATTTTAGCGAAAGTTGACTCGTTGTTGTCTTCCTAGATACTCCGAAATTGGAGTACGAATTTCTCGTAAGCCCCTAAAATTAGAAGATTGTGCTTTAAAGCTATTCGTACAGATTTTTTTGAGTTCGAATTTAAGTCGTGAACATTTTGAAGAAAGTGATTACGAGGAAATATTCAAGGTTTAAAATCTGACACTTTCCATGTCAAGTACTTGATTTAAAATACTGAAATCACCGTAAATAACGAAATAGTGAAATAAAATCAAACTCATGAATGAACATAAAATGAAATGAATGAACGAAATGTCAAAAAATTTGTAGGCCGTAGGGACCTAGCTATGGTCACGCCATCTACAATTAGCTTTGCCCGACCTTCCCCATTAATAACTTATTACTTTTACTGTACATTGTCGATACTGTGTAATTATGTCAAAAAAACATGGCGTCCTGGTTGTCACTTTTTACAGAATGCCTGACCGTAACCGTACTCTTTGAGTACGTTTTTAGGTTAAATTTTTTCGTAATTTTACATTTTATTAATTTAGCAAAATTACATCGTATTTCACTATTAAAATGGCTAATACATACGTAGTAACGTATTTAAATCATGTTCAGATAGTTATTTTGCAGTCACTAGTGTATTTTATACTCATAATGAGTGGAAAAGTACCGGAATGACGCACGAAATTCCTAACTGTTTTCGATAAAATAACAAATTCATTACAAAATCTATACCCAATATACTCGTACAATGCTGCTATTAAAAACTGTTGATTACTTACCCGTCCATGTGGTATTTATTCCCGAACGTTCTTAGAATCTCTGAATTAGCACTGGGAGCTCCTGATAGATGGCTGTGAAAGAAGGAAATGAACGCGTCACCATGGTCAATGAGTTTCTGCATGTTGTTGGCTGGAAGAGGGCGTTGTCCGCCCTCCGCCTACGACCAACCCCTTGCCCCTTGCGACTGGTCTGATTAATGGCCCCGTCGCCTACCATTTTTCGGCCGCAGGGGATAGGGAGAGTGGCCAACGACATAGCGACACTCCTCTTCCCCTGCGGCCCCACCGCGTCCGCCACCATACGGTGGCGACCCCGTTAAGGCCGTGGAAGGTAGGGAGAGCGGCGCACCGCAATACCGGCACTCCTCTCCCGCCGCGGCCCCAAGACAGTTGCGATGTCGCCCAACAACACCGCAACCTTGGCCGCTACGTCGTCGCCGGCTTGTCAGCAAAAGCCCTGACGAGCGGCCCCTCCTCGGGTTCCTCTTAGATTCACCGTAGGGCGCAAATCACGGTTACTGAGCCCCCCCCCGCCTCGTCAATGCGGGAACCCATTGGGGGGGGGGGGGGCTAACTTATCCTAACCTAACCGAGGTAGTAGTCTTGATGTGATATCAAAATGGAAAAACGCTGAAAATAATAATACCCGTTGCACATTCTTAGTCTGATAGAATGGAAATACTTTGTTGTTATTTTTGTTCGTAGGTTTATGTGTTATACTGTGTTATGTAATATTTCAGAAATTACAACCTCAGGTCAAAATGTCAGTGAGACAATGGCCACAACAGGCGAAGCTGAGGAATTCATTGATAGCGTCAACGGATCTCGAGGGAGCACTGTCCGGGGGAAACTGTGTGGACCCATAAAGCCGAACGCCCATCAACTCTACAATTTTTGGACGGAAGCCAACAATTTTTTAAAAATATTCAAAATTCATTGATAAAAGTAGCAAGAATGCCCTCAAAAATAATAAAATTATAAGGTTCGAGTTCCATCTCTTAATAGATGGGTTACAATAATTGAAAGTTTTGAAAGGTTGTCAAAACTGTTGTTCGAAAAATATGAGGCACAATATTTTTATCCTAGAAATGTAAATCAGGATCTTCTGCATATACAAAAAAAAAACATTGTAAGAGATGCTCTGAGACTTATACGAGTACTCAAACAAACAGAGATGTGTTTCATAAATGGATCGAACAACGAGAATACACCCTTTTAAAACATCATAATTTAACATATCTTTCAAAGAAGTTTTTAGTGTTATATAAGGATATATCGAGCCTTATACATGATTATTTGAATAAGTATGCCTACAAAAAATGTGTAAAAAAAGGTTAAAAATAGAAATAATAAAGAAATGCGATGTACATTTGTTAAGGTGTACGCATCACAAAACCGAAGTAAAGGAATGGTTGCTGAACAAGTGGCTAGTTAGTATTGAAATAAACCGTTAAGAACCAACAACTCTTTAAATTAATCTACGTCCTTACAAACAAAACTAAACCGTATCAACATGGAACATGGTCGAATTTCGAACCGGATAAATAAATCTACTTGGGTGGTCTAATGATCAGTGCGAATACAAAGCGCCGCATTCCTTTAGATAAGGAACTCGTTTGCTATGAGTGATTTGTGCAAATAATAAGAAAAAGTTATTAACGTGTTCGTTACGAAATATCACAATTGGATTATCTATTGAAATAAGTGACCTACATAGCATCTCGTGGAATAATGACTACTACAGCGGGACAATTTCTTTCGGAGTTAGAAGATGTTGCGTTATTACTGCAGAAGGCGCAAACTAACCTAAAGAAATGCCCAAAACAAAGACTTCCAAAGGATACATTGAAACACGATTGCAATCCATTGTAGAATACTGGAAGAAGTTTACTACGGCGCACCATAACCTATTAAAGTTGGTACCTAAAGAAAAGAAGAACTATATTCCGTATTTTGTAAATGAAGACTACTTTGCTATTGAAGATTTGTATATATGTATGCAGGGTGATTTGAAAGATCTTTTATCGGTTAACAATAAACCGAGATTAAGCGACATTGCTTCCAATACCAGCACAACTTACGATGGAAATCTCAAGCTGCCGCAAATACAGTTACCTGCCTTTTCGGGAATTTATGAAGATTGGACTGCATTCAAGGATCTCTTCACATCGTTAGTTCACAACAATTCCACTTTGTCAAAGGTTCAAAAGCTTCACTACTTGAAGAGTAGCATTACCGGGGAAGCTGAATCGGTATTAAAGCACCTACAAATAACAGAAAGTAATTACGATCAAGCTTGGGATTTGTTACGAGATCGGTATGGTAACCGGCGGATTATAGTGAATTATCTCCTTCAAAAACTAATGATGCAGAAGAAGATTACTTCTCAAACTGCTAATAATATAAAGACGTTGTTAGACACCACAAGTGAGTGCATCAATAGTTTAGCATTCTCTTGTTCATCGATATACAAAACCAAGTACCAATAATCAATCGGATAACAAGCCACATCAAAGTGAAGAACAAACCAAAACAAAAGAAGCTAGTGAACAAGTTGAGCTTGCATCGCATTTCACCGCCAGCACATGCACAGCATTATTGGCCACCGCACTTGTGCCAGTCTGCAACGAATCAGGACGAGTGACAGTACTGCGTGCGCTCATTGATCAGGGCTCGCAAGCCACGTTCATTAGTGAGATAGCTGCCCAGCTGTTGCGACTCAAGAGAATGCCTGCTCACGCAACAGTCAATGGGGTTAGCTCGACCACAACTGCCGTTAAAAACGCTGCTCACATCGAGCTTCGATCAAGACACGACGACAGTTTCCAGTTAAAAGTGAAGGCTTATATTATGTCAACACGAATCACAACGCAAAATTACCATCACATACCATTCCAACCAACACCTGGTCTCATTTAGAAGGTCTCGTATTAGCCGACCCAGGCTTCAATAAACGAGGAAGAGTTGATCTGCGAGAGTCGAAGTATGTGCCCAAATATTAAGAAGCGATATCATCAAAGGTCCCCCAGGGTCTCCATGCGCTCAAAATACCAGCCTAGGGTGGATCCTGTTTGGAAACATGCATGAAAAGGGTAATAACAATGATTTTATTGTGATGCACCACAGCCTTGACTTAGACAAGATGTTAAAAGCGATGTGGGAGTTGGATACTGAAGATAAAACTACACCAACACAAGAAGAAAGAAAATGTGAAGAAATTTACCAATCCACTCACTCAAGAACAGAAGACGGAATGTATATTGTCAAACTACCAAGAAAGACAGACAAGCTGTTATCAACACAAGGAGGAACAAGAGAAACAGCTATAAAAAGACTTTTTCAATTGGAAAAAAGACTAGACAAGAATCCTACCCTAAAAATAGAATATACAAAGGTCATGGATGAATACATGAATATTAATCATATGGAAGAGATATCACAAGAAGAAATACATAAAGATAGTGTTTATTTGCCACATCATGCAGTGGTAAGAGAAGACAAGGAAACTACGAAAGTCAGTACGATTATTTCACCCACTAGGTTGGTTAGCTCCAGCTATGCTACCAATGAAGCTACTAATACAAAGACTGTGGTTGCAAGGAATCAACTGGGATGAAGAAGTAGACACAGATATCAGACAAGACTGGACTGAGCTGAGAAATAATCTTCAAAACGTTAACGAAATTGAAGTACAAAGATGGCTGGGAACCACAAATCATAAAGCAACAAACATAGAAATTCACGGCTTCTGTGATGTCTCTACCAAAGCCTACGCAGCTGTTGTTTATGTTAGAGTTGAAGGGTATGAGGAAGAAATACAAACACAAATAATAGCTGCAAAGACTCGAGTAGCTCCAGTTAAACCAGTATCTCTACCGCGATTAGAGTTGTGCGGTGCCCTTCTCTTATCTCGATTGCTCAAACAAGTTAAAACAGCCATGAGAATACCAAATGATAAAATATTCGCATGGAGTGACTCCACCATAGTGCTTTCTTGGCTACTTGGAGACCCAACAAGATGGCAAGTTTTTGTAAGAAACCGGGTAATTGAAATCTTGGATAACACTGGATCCAATTGGTTTCATGTCAAAACAACCGATAATCCAGCAGATGTTGCGTCACGAGGAGAACATATTCTGGAGTTAAAGGACCTAACCACAAGTTTAGAAAGAATAGAAATAATACAAACAAATTTAAAATTAGAAGAAGACAGTCTAGAAAACCAATTTAATCAATTTGATAGTTTGGAAGAAGTTTTAAAATCAATAACCTACTGCAAAAGATTTCTCAATGGGAAAAGGACGGTAAACAAAGATGCAGTCATAACTACTCAAGAATTAGAGGAAGCACTCAAGGCCTGCATTAAAATAACACAAAGGGAAAGATTCTATGATGAAATTATGAAGTTAAGCAAAGGAAAGGAAGTAAAAAGGGATAGCAAATTAAAATTCCTGAGAGCCTACCTGGACAAAGAAAATATTCTTAGAGCGGGCGGTAGATTGAGACATGCAGATATATCTGATGACTCCAAAAACCCAATCATATTAGCAATTTATCTATACTTATAGTGAAAGATGCTCATCTCAAGTTGTTACATGGTGGAATTCAAATAATGATGGCTTATCTAAGAACTAAGTTTTGGTTAATAAAGGCGAAAACTTTAATCAAATCCAGAATCCGCAAATGTTTAATATGCTCCAAACATAGTGAAGCAACAAAAAATCAACTTATAGGTGACTTACCAAAAGTGAGATTCACTCCAGCCAAACCATTTCTAAACAGTGGTGTGGATTTTGCCGGACCATATCAAGTCTTAGCGTCCAAAGGCAGAGGAGTCAGAACCAAGAAGGCTTATGTTGCCGGGTTCGTTTGTATGTCCACGAAAGCCATTCACCTAGAAATGGTCAGCGATCTCACAACCTGATTGAACCAAATTGGTGCTTTCAAGAGGTTTGTCGCCAGACGGGGAAGATGCTCTCAGATATGAAGTGACCAAGGCAGAAATGTTGTAGGAGCCAATAAGGAACTGGCCGCCGCTTGGAAGGAGGCAAAATTTGAACTCGAAGGACGTAGATTAATTTAAAGAGGTGTCGCTTCTTAACGGTTTATTTCAATACTAACTAGCTACTTGTTCATACAGATTTTAAAAGGATTGTTTCTTACACACACACATCACCTCTTGAAGAACCGTGGAAGAGGGGTGAGGAATGTAAATAGAAACAAGACAAGTGTGGTGCACTTTAATAGCTACAATTGAAATTTCCTCACTATGAGGAGGTAAGGAAATTATAGAGAAAGGGATAGAATTCTTGATAAGTATAGCAACCCCACCATACCCATCAGATCTATCCTCTCTAATGGTTAAATAACCATTAATTTAAAAAATATGATTGGATTTGAGCCAAGTCTCTGCTAAGGCAAAGGCAAAAGGCTCATATTTGTTTAAAATATAAATAATGTCACTCTTTTTGTTCATCAGACTGCGGCAGTTCCATTGGATTATTTTGGATGTGTTGTCCATTTTGAATGGATTGAGATACATTGAAAGAAGTGGCAACGTTGGACGGTGAAATGTTGAACTGAGAGAGAAGATTGTGTAATGCAGAAAGAAAATCGTTTATGGAAAAACTTGTGTCTTTATTTGCATTAATATGATTATTAGAAAGAGCACAACCATTTGATGGCTGGGGAATGACAAAATCTTTAATAATGGCATTGTGAGCCTCTTTATTATAACCTTGTACAGATTTAGGAGGGGAGCATGGTTTGAGAAAGACAGTCTTTTTATAGCTACTCGAAGTAGGCATTCTATTCGGTAAAGAGGTTGATGGAATACCTGCAAAATGTTTGGAGGGAGAAGATAAAAGTGTATCAGCATATGATTTAGTTACTGGGGGATATAATTTAGTAGCTTCAGCATAAGATACTGAACTTTGTGCCATGTATGTTTTAATTGATTTTTGCCTTAAAAATTCTGGGCAAGACTTATTAGTAGCATAGTGAAAACCAGAGCAATGGCAGCAAGATGCACTTTCAGGTTCTCTTTCACAACTGTCTCCAGTGTGGTCTTGACCACATTTAAAACAGCGAGGTTTGGACCTGCACTGAATTTTAGTGTGACCAAAACGACAGCAACTGAAGCACTGAACGGTAGGGAAAATATATAAATCTACAGGTAATGCATTGTAAGCACATAAAAATTCTTTTAGGTAAAACCTGTCCATCAAATGTAACAACTATGGATTGGGAAGGTTTCCAAGTAGTTGTACCATCAACATTCGTTTTAAAATTGAGGCGTCTGACTTTTAAAATTGGACCGCAACCAATAGGCACAGTTATATTATCGATAACTTCCTCTGGAGACCATTTCGCAGGAACACCACGCACTAAACCCATTCTAGTAACATTAAAAGTAGGTATAAAAGCTTTATAATTATGTGTTTCGAGACTATTGTTTGTAATAAAGGAATTCGCGTCCAGGAAATTCGAAAAAGATAAAGATATTTTATTGCGCCCGATTTTTTTGACGCTACCGTTTATTATATTTTTGAAAGCGTTGCGCTTTAAAAACTTGCCAAATGTGATTGGGTGCAATGTGGTTCCATCATCAGGTGTAATTAATTAAAATATTATTTTTTTGAATATGAATAACGAATGGCGAGTTGTCAGTTTTTTCATAACTTTTTCTGCCAATCTGAGTGGAAACTACGGGCGGTGCAGGAATATCAGGAATTTTATTTGTGGGAACAACGTTGGAAACAAGTGTTTCGGAGCAGTTAGGCTCCAATGTAGAAGCTAATGAAGATTCCGTGCAACCACAACCCGAAGACTCGGAACCGTGGTTTTTACGGGTACGGCGACGCTTATTGCAGTGTTTGCAAACATGCACACGGCTTCTTTTTAAATGACGAGCTGAAGATGACCCATCGGTATCCATGCCCGACTCATTCGATACAGTAACAAAATTGCCTGCCGGGGGCACATAGGCCCCCGGGTCAGGCGGTTCGTTCATTTCCCGCTAATACAAAATAAAAAAACTTACCACTAACGAAGAAAATACACAAAACTAATATTAAAACTATAAATAAAATAGAAAAGAACACTAAAACTACGACTACTGATCCTCCTACACAAGTTTTTTCAATTTAAACAATTTTTCTAAAAAGGACGCGTCAGTGTTGCCACCTCAAAAATTAACTTGTCACCAAAGAGTACTATAATTAGACGGGCTTGTCACTAGATGAACTAGATCCAGTGTAAAATGTCGCCATATTTTGGAAATTTGGATTGAAAAAAAACCACCAGTTCTCGCTATATTTTTTTATTATAATTAAAGTACTTTAATGCCTGAATAAAAAAAAAAGGAATTTAGTAACAGTCAATAGAACAGACTTGATTAAAATTCAAGATTTTGAAACGTTAATCTTCCATTACGTTATCATCATCCACAGACGCCGACGTTTGTGCTGAAGACGTAGTTGGTGTACTCTGTGCGTAGTTGGAAATGAGATAGACTGGCAACTGACGTTCTCGGTTTTAGTTAGCGACCAGCGCCGTCTGAACGCCAAGCAATGAACTAAATGAATATATATAATTTGAATAGGTAGGTGCATAAAGGCCGTTACGCATAGGTACTTACGTATGAATTCATGAATTGTTGTCTTAATTATATTTCTATGGATGTTTTTAGACACACAAGTTTAAGTACCTATCTTGGGTTATATGGGGTACAGGGAATGAGTTAATAATACACAAATATGTTATTGAATTAATTTATTTATCATACATTAATTTCGACACCAGTTTGCCTCTGTCGTTTCGCACCCATTGTTTTCATAAAATATTCTCGAGCCCGTAGAAAGATGGGGTCGGTTTCATCACTTGCATTACACAAATAAAACGAAACAAATAAAACTCAACGAAATAAAACACAAAAACACCAAAAATTACAAGAAAAATGCGTACGAGCATGTGGATTAACTTTCCACCAGTGGAAAATTTCCTGTGACGTTCGGACTTGTATTGCTAACGTATGATACCAGAAAACTACTGATAAAATTCTATCATCGTGAAAATATCATTTATAATACAAAAAGTTATATTAAAAATTACGAATAAATTACACTTGGTTGTCATATCATAAATTTTGGTGCGACTGGACTTATTAAATAAAAATATAAAAATTCAAAATTTGTGCAATTTAAGCAAAAAAAAAGTGGCAGCACTGCCATGAAAAAGTTCCATGTGTGCGGGACAGATGGCACTTATCACAATAAAAAAAAATGTTCTAAGTTACCCAGGGCATGGTAGTTGGTTGTGATAGATCTCTAATGAGTACTTTGTGTTTTTGCCGACAGCCTCAATGACATCGCTAGGCAAAGTGAGCAAAACCCTTTCAGTTCGTCAACAGGTAGAGGTTTAAGCCAGCTTTTGAGTTCATCATGCTCCTCCTATACTTTTTCACTCTTTTCTATACTTTTGCGTATTTTATTTTTCTAGGACGGCAGTTCCATTCTTTATCGAATTTAATATGCTGAACTTCACTATTCTCACTCCGACGATGAAACGACACGATGGACACACTCTTCAACTAACTTCTTTACTGTTCTTTCACTGAGAACGTGCCATTTCCTAACAACTTTAAATCGAATTCAGAATGATAAAACAAAAACAATAAAGTCAATAACTCAGTGTTTGGGACTCCTCGACCATAGACTAAGTCCAGAAAGATACATATTTCCGTCTCAATTAGGTGTTCCCAAATTCCATATTGAAAGATGTTATTTTTTTTTTTTGGGTATGGCATCTCGTAGTTGACCTTGAGAGGTCGTGACTACTTAACCGGACTATCCTGTGGCTGCCTTAAGCGGACTCAAAGCCTCCAGCCAGGGGCATAAAACTACTTACATTACTAAGCGAACGCTCGCTAAGGGCACCCCCTGTGGGGTACGGACCTCGGCTTAGGGCGTCGCTGACGGGAGGACAGCAAGATGGATTACGATTTGGGTATTGAATAGTTGTATAGCTACCATCATTAAGTATGCATAAATTAGAGTCATCAATTATGTCATAAAGTTGCTGTCCACGTCCTTTTGTGGCTACGCAACCAAAGGCTATATGATGTGCATTAAAATCACCACTGATGAAAACAGCAGCCTAATTGCGTAACACATTTTCATCAAATGATCGAGAGTAGCGGTGGGTAATCTTTATTCCGGCAAGTGAATTGATTCACTTATTCCGACTCCGGGTCCGGTACCGTTTCACCTTATTTATTCCTTTGGCACCGTTTGGCACCGGCACTCACTCGCTCATTTTGGTTCCCCGGTTTCGCAGAATATTTTATTCATTTGGTTCACTGGATCATTTGGCACATTTTGAATTGAACAGTTGGTTAGTTAGAGCGATATGACGTGTTCCGAGTACTTCCGAGTGACTTGAGCGAGTGAACGAGAGTGAACAGTGAACGCGCGCTCCGGAATCATTTGGTACCGCGGTGCCGGTAAGGATTGTGAGGAATAAATAAGGTTTACTTACGTATCCGCGTTCGGTACCGGCTCCTTTGGATCAGTACCTCCGGAGTTACCCACCGCTAATCGAGAGTAATTGTCTTCGTTTAGACCGCACTCTGCTTGAATTTACGACTTTCGTATTGCGTAACTCCACTATCATATGAAACCAATTCTAGTCTGTTTGAGACGAATAGAGTGAACGATATGCCAGGAAAAATTGGGCAAGCGCCTTTTTTTAGAGTTGTGTAACCATTATGACAAGTGACAATTGGTTTGGATCACTGGATCACTGACATGAAACCAACTAATAATCGCATTGAAACCGAAGTCAATCTTCTGGCCGCTTTCGTTTTCCGATCCACATATTTTTGGATTTAAACCTATTATATCCTTATATAATCCGAAAACATGTAAGTGGTAGTCTTCCTGATAAATTGTAAATGTGATTTAGTGTAAAACCTAAATGATATCATTATTTGTGGTGTTTTAGTTATCGAGTCGGCGAGGTGGATTTCTTGGAATAATTGTAAAAAAAATCTTCTGATAAAAGTGCTTACAACATAAACTAAAGATACATATTATTATATTTCAGAAACGAGGTATGTTGGTCACATTTTAACGAAAGACAAATACGTACATAGGCATATGAGATATACTCATCGTAACAAATTTATCATAAGCGACTAGCTTAGTTAGTAACCCAGTCGACAACTTCATTGTAAAAGCCAGAAGCACTGAGAACATAGACACCATACCTATTCCACACCATTGAATGTTCAAGGTAATAGCAATATTATTTTCTAAATGTGTTGAACAGTGAATGTGCCCATTATTGGATTGTAAATATCCTATCTTCAAAGAAGCAAAAATGTTGTTAGACACTTTGTTTGATAAGTAGGTAGGTAGGTACTGGATAATACAAAAATAGGTAAGGCACCACCAAACCCAAACCTCTTTGTATAAACCTAACCAATTTACAAAAATCTGTAAAAATGCCTACCCATTTATTAAATATTTATTTTGTCATAACCATATAGGATGTACCTAGTGTAAATCCTCAAAATCTATTTAGAGGATTTTAACATTTAATTCTAGCACCACTATGAAAGTCATGAGGTTATCTAATTAGGGAAGTAAATTTTGAATTTATTTTATGGAGCCCCTTAAAAATACTCTTTTGCGTTGAATTGGTTTTGCTTCATACTGCATTGAACAATGTATATGTATATAAACTAAGATATATTATAATATCCTAGGCCATCCACCTTTTCAACTAAAAACAGAGGTTAGACAATAAACAATAGAATTGTAGGCACCGAATTATTGTACATAGCAGAATAATACTGTTCTGTAGATTGATTGTGCATTGAAGTGTCTAAGGGAGAGGCCTATTAAACTTGTGGATGGATGATGTAAATTAATAATTACATTATTCAGGAAAATAACTTTCTCTCAGCGATCACAGCAAGCATTAGCAAGCAGAAGGTATATAAATTATCCATGAGGACTTCTATGGGAATACATTAGCTGCCAAATTCCACCAATCCGTGCAATACATTTGTTCCAATTTCATTTAGTCTCATGTCCAAATATTCCATGTTAAATGTGAATAATTGCTATTTGAATGTTGTGAAAAGAAATAAATTTACTAAGAGATGCTACATATGACCTATTAGACAAAGAAAGGATGGAAGACAGATTACAAGGAAGGGGAGCTTTATACATAATAAGGAAGTCATATAATGGAAAGGAATTATATTTCGAGCAATTAAAAAGAATATGGACTAAATCACCAATTTCTCCGACACCACAGTCACAGAGGGGGGAATCAAAAACCCCTATTCTGTTAAGATGCACAGCTGAAGAGCAATGGCCAAATCTTAGTCGAGCAAGAATGGAAGTTATTTTCTTATTAAGTTTTAACTTGCTGAACCACGGTTTTAAATTAATGATGGGTTGAAGTAATTTATATAATTGACCCTTTGTTTTCTCACAATCCCAAACCTGAGACCAACTATTAACCATAGCCGTTACTGGAATTGATTGCAACAAATCCCCACAGTATACATCCGGGATCCATAGACCCTGCTTCGCAGCCAATTTTGCCAGCTGGTCCACTGTCATATTGCCTTCTATTCCAGAATGGCCTGGAATCCAAGCCAATGCGACAGATAAGCCTAATTCGTAGCAGTTCTTTAGTAAGGATTTTATCAAAATGATAATAGGGGACAAGTTGCCCCTGTCAAATGGATTAGAGAGAAGACATTGAAGACTACTCAGACAGTCACTAAAAATAATTGAATTTTGAATTTTTTCATTAATTATGTATTCAATACAATGTTTTATGGCTTGAATATTTAAACAATTTAAAATGTCCTGTGTGATGTCGAATAAATGCAGCCCCTATAGTTGACGCTGACTCATTTGCCTCATATTTCGAAGCATCAGTATAAAAGACCTCAGCCCCTTGTGCATTCTTTAACAGAAATGAGGCAAGTTTGTCATTAGGATCTGAACTGTTTTTCCCTATACCGGTGGTCAGAAATATTTTAGGTTTAAATATAAGGTCGTCATACTGAACCGAATAAATCGGATGTACAGGATATGTTTTAATATTGTGTTCGACATGTTTAATCTTTTTATAGCCTTCTATGATGTTCGGTATGGGACGCGACACCCAAAAGTGATTCCCATCTGATATTAGTTTGTAAAGATCTTTAATTTTAGGAATTAGAGGATGAGTACTAGATTGAAACACCTTAATTAAGTAACGGTCACACAGATATTGACGTCTAAGATGTAGGGGTGGGTCAGCACATTCAACCTGTAATGCCATAACTGGAGTGCTCTTCATTGCACCTATAATAATGCGGAGACATTTAGATTGTAATCGGTCCAATTTAAGCATCTCCGTTTTACTGACTAAAGGTAGCGAACACGTTCCAAAATCTAAAGTACATTTAACCAAAGCATTATATACTAGTCGTAACGTAGAAGGATGAGCCCCCCACCAAACACCTGCAAGAGCCCTGATCAAGTTTATACTTTTTTCACATTTACTAATAATATGTTTAATGTGCGAGGCACCATTAAATTTAGAATTGAGTTTACACCCGAGAAATGTTACTTCGTTAGAATTTGGAAGAGTAAAACCATTGACTTTTATAAAAACCGAAGGAATATTGCGAATGCAAGTAAAAGGGACAACGACACTTTTCTTCACCGACAGTTGTAGGCGATGATCATCGAGCCACTCTACCAGACTAGTCAAAGATTTTTCGACATTATTAGCCGCTGTTTCAATTGATGAATGAGAGGAGTAGACTACAATATCATCAGCGTATTGTAGGATTAAGCATGGATATATAACTGCTTCTAAATCTTTTGTATAAATATCATACAATAATGGGCTTAAAACTGAGCCCTGGGGAACACCGTTCCACAAAACTCTCGAAGGACACGGACAACCAGCAACTCGAACTGTTACAGTCCGATCCGAATATAGATTAAAAATAAAGTTGGAAAACTTTGAAGGAACTTGTAATGCTTCCAGTTTTAATTTTAAAATGCCCAAATCCACGTTATCATAAGCCGCCGCTATATCAAAAAAAGCCGCTACCATTGATTTATTCTGACTAAAGGATAACAAAACATCTGTAGTGAAAATATTTAAATTGTCTGCTACTCCCTTTCCTCTTCTAAAACCAAACTGAGACTGGGGTAAAATATTATTGTGTTCAAAGTACCATTCAAGCCTCTCCGCAAGTTTTGCAAACACGCTAGATAAAGATACCGGTCTGTATGATGAAGGATCCTTATTAGGCTTTAAAATTGGGATAAGAATATGCTTTTTCCAAGAACTGGGAATAATCCCGGAGTCTATAATAGTGTTAATAATATCTAAGATAAATGCTAAAGTATCATCTTTACAATTACTAATAAAGGAATATGGAATGCCATCCTCTCCAGGAGCAGAATCCGACACGCGTTTTAAAACTAGCTTAAATTCATTTATTGAAAAGGGACTATTCCCAGAAACGGAAGATTGACTGTATACGAAGGGGATTTGATTTAAATTAGGAACAGAAGTAGGGGCAATTTTAGAAATAAATGGCGTAACCCAGTCGAGGGAGAAGGAAGATTGTGAACTGATCGCTTTGGAACATTTGAAACGTTTTACATTTTTCCAAATTAATGAAAGCGGGGAGTCGGGAGAAAGAGAAAAACAGAAACTATGCCATCCCTCTACTTTCTTTTTCCGCAAAAGCCTTTTGGTCGCAGCTGTTGTATTTTTAAACTGCAAAAAAGAATGCATGTCAAGGTTATCTTTACATAAATTCTCTGCCTCTTTCCACTTTTTTACAGCTTCAGTACAATCCTTATCCCACCAAGGCGGCGAAGGGATTTTACCATTGGAAAGACATTTAATGGGAAAAAAATCATCTGCTAGTGTCAACATTGTTGATGTCAACAAATGATAACATTGTTCAACATTTTCTCGAGAAACCTGCGGAAACTCCATAACTCTTTCATCTAACCCGGAACTATAAGATTCCCAGTCACAATTATTAAGTTTGTATTTTAATAAGGGAGGCAGTGGTGGAATTCGGCAATTCGACGTGGCTTTTGAGAGGAGAATTGGATAGTGGTCGCTGCCATGTGAAGTATTCAAACGTTTCCACGTAAAACTGGGGAACAAAGATGAAGAACATAATGAAATATCGACATAACTCGGAGACTGACCCGGAACAAAAGATCGTGTAGGAGACCCATCATTAAGCACACATAAGGCCAAATCATCAATAAGTTCTGCTATGCAAATTCCAACACCATCGTCATTAGGAGCACCCCAAAGACTATGATGAGCATTGAAATCTCCTAATACTATAACCGGAGACGGAACTAATTGAATAATGCGCTTCAAAACCGATATAACAGATGGATCCTTACGAGCTATATATACAATGTGGGGAGGACAATATGATCATAAATGAAACTTCGTTTATGTCATGATATTTCCAACCGTCACACAAAAAAATCAAATGAATTTATTCAGTAGTTTAGCCACAGGACATTACTTTTCATTTTAAGTATTTTCTACATGATGTATTGTAAACAGGAGAGCACGCGACAGGTTAACGACACACGTTGCCAGCTCGCTACTTTAAAAACCTACGCTTTTTCTTTCAAATTTATTTTCTCAATGCAAATTATACTTTATGTCCGAGCCATAAGAGTCACAAAGCGTGTCATCACAGCTAGATAAGAAAAAATGCAGGCGAAAGTTATTACGTTCCTGTTACGCAATCATGTCAATCGCAAAATATGTATGTGCGAAAGAGATAGGTAAGTTTGCTTGTTTCTACTTTGCTTACTTGTCGACGTGTCTAGGTTACGCGGTCAGTGTGTCACCGGACGTCCTTCCTGCCTGTGATGCGTTTTGCTTTTCTCTGGAATTTCGGATGCGCCCGCGCCCGTTTGAAGTCGCCGCGAGTGTTATCGTATCTTTGTTGTTGTGTTGTGCGAAATTTGACGCTTTGTTTTAATAGTGACAGGACACATAAACGTATTATAATAATAATAATAATAATAATAATAAATCATTTTATTTCAGGCATTGTACAAACACATACATTTCACCCATAGTGACTACATGTCATAAATAAGTATTAAGTACTTAGTTATTATAAATTATAAATTAAATTAAATAAGATTAAAATGTTCATATTTATCATTAATTAATTGAAATCGTCATTATTACTACTTCATTATGTAGGTATATCATAGTCAATGTTGAGATTGAACAATACGGTTCTAGTCACGAAAATTGTGCGGAATACAGTAGTTACTATATTATTCTTACAGTTAAACAATCGAGTTCGAAATGAAGCTCTCATCCTTCTCAGAACGGAAAAGAAGTCACCCACTCGGTTTTCAAAGAACATACCAGACGCGCTACACCACCAATGCAGGTTAAACATGGCCCGAAACGCGTTATTGTACTGAACCCGAAGAGAGTTGTAAGCTCTCTTGGTGTACTGGTACCAAAGTTGGCTGGTGTAGAACGCCCGGCAGTAGGACTCAAAAAGTGTTGCTTTCACTTGCTTGGAACAATGTGCAAATCGTCTTGCAAGCATGTTGCTTCTACAAGCAATGCTCCTTCTTTGCCGCTCCAAATCATTGTCATCCGTTAACTTTTCATTCAATACATGTCCAAGATATTTAAATGTGCTAACAATTCTTAATGTAGAATTATTTAAAGTGATGGGTAATATAGTCTCAGGACCCTTTCCATATTTAAAAATCATAACTTCAGTTTTCTGAACATTGTACATCAGTTGGTGAGTAGCTGCATATCGTTCACAAATACCCACGAGTAATCTAAGACCATTGGCCGAGGGGCTGAGCAGCACCATATCGTCTGCATAGCTCAAGTTGTTTACGCTTACACCGCCAACATTGCATCCGACTCTGGAGCGGCTCAGCTCCTCGATCAACTCATTGACATATAGGTTAAACAAAATTGGAGATGTTACCCCCCCCTGCCTTACACCACAGGGAAGTCTATAGGGTCTAGAATACGAATTGCCCCATCTAACTTGGTTAACTTGATTGTCATACCAATATTCCAGTACATTTACAATATCCCGAGGGACTTTAGTATTGCGCATTTTGTCCCATAAAATATCATAATTAATAGAATCGAAGGCTCGACTTATATCCAAAAAACACGAAAACACTGAGGTTTTTCGTGATATATATTTATGAACAGTATTTTTAAGAGCAAATATAGCTAAGTCGGTTGACATGCGTTGTCGAAAACCGAATTGCGCATCACTTATTGGGATATTATTTTCGGTCAAATGTTGAGATATGAGTCGTTCAAATATTTTAGAAATCACAGTTGCTAATGAGATTGGCCGATAGTTAGACACACTAGATGAGTCTCCGGTTCTATTCTTTACAATAGGTATCACTGTAGTCTTCATAAAATTATGCGGTAAATAATTGTGATCAATACAAGTGTTAAAAAATGTTGCAACCTTATCGAATAACAATGTTCCCGCAAACAAAATGTGCTCAACGCTGAGCCCGTCGTGGCCCGGTGACTTGCCACGCTTCATGTCTTTAACGCAGGTGAAAATATCGTCTGCTGAGACATGCAGTTGACTAGTGTCGCGCGGCTGGCAGTCCGAGCGTGCCCCGCGACTCGCGCCACCACGGGCCGCGCTTGTCCCATTACATGGTGCGGGCGGGTTAAACTTATTCATAAACAAGTCGGCAATTTCATTATGGTCTTGGCTACCTTCTACAGACACTGGCATACTAGGTTTAAGTTTTAATTTATTCGTTTCTTTCCAGAATTTAACAAAATCTTTGTTATGCCGGTGTGTGGCTAAAATGTCCATCTTTATTTTGTTCTCGTTTATTTGGCACCATTTCAACTTATTTTTAAATTCTTTACGGGTCAATATCATATCGTCATGCAATTTACCCTGCATGGGGCGCCCATAAAAGTTCCATAACTGAAAACATGCCCTAGCTGTTTCATGAAAGCTCCTCACATGATAGTTCCAACCAATCACCTTTTTCTTTTTATGACAACTTTTACCTACGTAAGTTTTCAGAGCAGCTTGAGAGATACAGTCAATAATTTGCTCGTAGTAAGTATCTATGTGTGGCAGGTGGTTTGAACTATCGCATGCATGGCCCTTGCACGGGAGCTGCTGCCAGTCATACCTATCAATATACTGATCACACAGTTCTGCATATTTACTTTTTTGTTCAAAACTGCGATTGCCCCATAAAACCTTATTTATTTTACTATAACTTTCTTGAACAGACCTCGGTACGATACCATCAATATCACAATTTATTATCAAAGGAAAGTGATCTGACCAGGAAACCTCATTTAATATTTTAATATTCTCTATGATATTAATGGCAGAATGTGTGACAAGACAGTGATCCAGCCAGCCGCACGTTCCATGCGCATCACTCATATAAGTATATGTATTTGAGTACGTACCGAGTTTTTCAACATCCGCACATATCCACTTTTGATCGCGGCAATTAGCAAATAACTCATTACCAAATAAACTATTAGACCTAGAAGCATTTGCGTTAAAATCACCAACTATCAAGACATTTTCCACATCACTATTCTCAATCACAGCACTAATAACACCCAAACATTCCGTAAAAAGCGCCAGGTTATCCGGATGTTCCGTGGGCATATAGACCGACATCACAATAAAACTGCGATCTCCTTCAAGTTGGATACATACGGCCGCCACGCGCGTCGAACCCGTGTAGATTGGTATCACATTTGCAAAGATTGTTTTCCTCCACATTATAGCGACTCCGCCATACGGACGGCCTTTAAGGGTGCCAGCAGACATGTCCACCGCTGACAAGCCATGGTACGCAAATTCCGGATGGATGCTATTGAGGTAATCCAGATCTTCCGGTATTAGCCAGTGCTCCTGCAAAGCAATCACTTCGTTATCTTTACAAAGATCTCTGACATGATCACAGGAGCGCTTAACCGATCTACAATTGAATGAGGCAATGCTAACCTTCATTTTCTGGCTTCTGCAGAGGTATCTATATTGCGATATTGCGAATATCTTCGTTTGAGCGTGTAACGCCTGTATTCCACACCGAACGGCCAGAAATCTTCACTCAAGAAATGGTTTTCAAGAGCCTGCTGTATTGTAATCTTAAATGAAGAAAAAGAAGTCTCCTTGTACGGTTTAAGTTTTTCAACTTTTACGACTGTGTGTCCACTTTCTTCTATAAATTCTCTTATATTTTCTTCCGTAGTCTCGGTTTCAAACCGAGATGCATAGATGTATGAAAGTTTTGGAGCTATCTTTATTTTGTCTGATGTCAATTTTATAGGTACTTAGTTAAATAGCTAAGTAAACTTTGCGAAATAAGACGCTTAATACTTGGTGTTTCAAGGTTTTATTATTAAATAATCATGCCTCGTTACAATTATACCGCTTCGGAGTACACCGATATGATTTTAATTTATGGGGAGTGTCACGGTAATGCCGCTTTAGCTGTACGGACATACCGTGAGAGGTATGGGAACACGCGTATGTGTCCGCCCACGGGCGCACTATTGTACAAGCTGTCCAGAGGATACGGGAAAATCAATCCTTGATCCCGCACGTAGATGGTGCTCCTCCACGTGCAAATGTGATTTCAGATGAAAGAGTTATTAATTATTATGATCGCAATCCGACGTCCAGTTTGCGTAATGCAGGTCGACATTTTCGTGTAAATCACAAAACTGTTCAAAAAGTTTTGAAACGTGACAAACGCAGACCTTATAAGTACAAGAAAGTACAAGCATTGTTACCGAGAGATAAGCCAATAAGAGAAACTTTCTGTCGCTGGTTGGAAACCAAACATCTCGATAATCCTAACTTCCTGTACAATGTGTAATGACTGGCGACATAATTATGTGATCGAAAAGTGATTGTGAATAATAAATTGATTAGTGAATAACTCGCGGGTGAATGATGCCCGACTATTTGGTTAATATTCTGTGATTTGATTTGAGTAATTGAGCATTAAGAATAATGGCGCCAAACATTACGTCGCTGCATCGCGTAGCTCGGCCACAGCTTTATCATGAATGAAACCAAGCTGCGTTGCCATTCTTATCGCAGGTCAGTGTACCAATTTTATAAACGGTGTTTTATTTTGTTTGCAATTTTAAGCTATTTAGTTTGTTAGAAAAAATTGTTTTTTTAATTTCGATGTTCAGACTTATTTGATAGTTTACAAATGTTTCTATAAACCAGTATTGCCAGTGTTTTCATTTATGATCACATTGTCCTCCCCACATTGTATAGACACATAAGTTATGCCACCCATACGAATGGCAACTGCATTCAATATATCGTTGGAAAATGATGGTAGTTGGATGGATGAGAAAATACAATTTTTCCTAACTAGAAAAGCAGAGCCACCCCAACCATCAGCTCTGTCATCTCTAATTATGTTAAAACCTGAAATATGAAACCTAGAACTTGGTTTCAACCAGGTTTCGGATATCGCTAACAGAGAAATGTTAAATTTGTTTGTTAGATAAATAATTTCAGATGATTTGGAAGGTAAACTTCTACAGTTCCACTGAAGAACTTGTTCCATGTTTTAAATGATTGTAAATAGAAAGAGTAATATCGTTAATTAATTTTACTGCAACGTGGTCCGGTAAACAAGAATTTGAAATAATACTCATTAATGTGGCTAATAAATTATTGATGTCTTCATTATCTGTATTTTTAACATACTCAGCACCATTTAGAAGAGCACCACCGTTAATTGAAGATGGAACATTGTATTCCTTAATTAAATTATTGTGAGCAACTTTATCATAACCTTTTTGTAAAGGTTTGTTTGGTTTTATTTTTCTTGTTATTGTTTTTGTATATGAAAAAGTCTTTAAAGGACTAACACCAGGAGGTTTAGTTTCTGAAATGGCTTCAGTGGAAACCACCTCTGAGAATAATCTTTTGCTTGGTTGAAATAATTTTGATGCCTCTATGTATGAAACATTGTTAAGTGACATGTGTCTCTTAATCTTTGTTTGTCTCTCATATTCTGGACAGATTTTATTTGTGCACATATGAGCACCTGAATAATTTAAACAATTAAAGTCCTCAATAGTGCAGTTAACGCCATCATGGTTATCACCACATTTGAAACAACGATGTACATCAGAACGTTCGGCCAAGCGAGGTAGGGAGCTGGCTGCTACTCCAGTTTTTTGTGATGATTTGGTGACTCACAAAGATGCCAGCCAAATAATTTGTGACAGTACAGTTCGAAAGTTAGAAGCATTTATGTATGGCCGAACGTCCTGATATCAGAACGTTCGGCCAACCTGAACCTCCATAACTGAGGACCTTAGAGAAACTGTTGCTGAATAAGGATCTAGTGACGATTTGGTGACAAACAACCACTACTTTACTTTTACTCGGAATGCCACCGGTTAAAAGTAAAATGACCTTTAGCTCCCGGAATATCAGGACGTTCGGCCAACCTGATCTCCATAACTGAGTACCTGAGGGAAACCATTAATGAATAAAGATTTAGTGACGGCACTGAAACGAATTTATATTGCTTTAGTTTTTTTTGTGACGACCCCATTCAATTGTAAATTGAAAATTAAACATTTAACCTCAAAACATTGGGATTATCGATTCCTTCACAACGAAGAAGCCTAGAAGAACCGTTAATGAATAAAGATTTAGTGACTGCCCTGAAACCAATTTGTAATGCTTCAGGTTTTTTTGTGACGACCCCATTTATTAGTAAATTGAAAATACAACATTTAACCTCAAAACATTGGGATTGTCGATTCCTTCACAACGAAGAAGCATAGAGGAACCGTTATTAAATAAAGATTTAGTGACTGAACTTAAACCAATTTGTATTGCTTTAGGTTTTTTTGTGAGGACCCCATTCAATAGTAAATTGAAAATTAAACATTTAACCTCAAAACATTGGGATTGAAATAGGGTGACCATGTATTTTAACGAAACAAGTATGTATCGTGTAGTAGGTACCTAGGTACCTACTCAATACGTCGAAATAGTTGATATAAGGTGACCATGTAGATATTCCAACGAATCAGTGTCCACTTGAGTAGTTTTTGTTTTATTTTGGCCGAGTCTATTAAGGTCTAAAAAAACTATAATCCACAAAAGCGGTAGTTAGGTACGCAGGTACATCCTAATTTGTACTTTTTAAAATCATCGTTAAATTGGGTCACCATGAGAGAAGAGACCCACTCGATAAATATTTATTTCGTTGGAATATCTACATGATCACCTTATTTCAACTATTTCGACGTATTGAGTACCTAGAAACACAATAAATACTTGTTTCTTTAAAATACATGGTCACCCTATTTCAATCATCATCCGCCATTGCGCCATTTTATAGATCCATCTTAAATCAGTAAAAATACTTGCACCATTGCGCTGAAAACCTGCAGAGCAGTTCCTTATTCTCGACGACATCAGGCGCACATCAGGTGTTTTTACGAGTTTTCTAGGCTTTTTAGTTGTGGAGGAATCGATAATCTCAATGTTTTGAGGTTAAATGTTTAATTTTCGATTTACTATTGAATGGGGTCCTCACAAAAATACCTAAAGCAATAAAAATTGGTTTAAGTTCAGTCACTAAATCTTTATTTAAAAACGGTTCCTCTAGGCTTCTTCATTGTGAAGGAATCGACAATCCCAATGTTTTGAGGTTAAATGTTTAATTTTCAATTTACTAATAAATGGGGTCGTCACAAAAAAACCTGAAGCATTACAAATTGGTTTCAGGGCAGTCACTAAATCTTTATTCATTAATGGTTCTTCTAGGCTTCTTCGTTGTGAAGGAATCGATAATCCCAATGTTTTGAGGTTAAATGTTTAATTTTCAATTTACAATTGAATGGAGGCGTCACAAAAAAAACTAAAGCAATATAAATTCGTTTCAGTGCCGTCACTAAATCTTTATTCACTAATGGTTTCCCTCAGGTCCTCAGTTACGGAGATCAGGTTGGCCGAACGTCCTGATATTCCGGGAGCTAAAGGTCATTTTACTTTTAAACGGTGGCATTCCGAGTAAAAGTAAAGTAGTGGTTGTATGTCACCAAATCATCACTAGATCCTTATTCAGAAACAGTTTCTCTAAGGTCCTCAGTTATGGAGGTTCAGGTTGGCCGAACGTTCTGATATCAGGACGTTCGGCCATACATAAATGCTTCTAACTTTCGAACTGTACTGTCACAAATTATTTGGCTGGCATCTTTGTGAGTCACCAAATCGTCACAAAAAACTGGAGTAGCAGCCAGCTCCCTACCTCGATTGGCCGAACGTTCTGATGTACATAAACAACGTGGTTGGCTGCGACACTTAACACGAGTATGTCCAAATCTACAACAATGAAAACATTGAATAGTAGGAAAGAAATATTGTTCTACTGGTATAGAGGTAAAAAAAGAATAAACATGTGATGGAAGTTTCTGACCGTCAAATGTAAGAATAACCGTCTGAGTTGGTACCCAACGTTGTTATTCGCAGAGTTTATGTTCTAATTTAAATGATCATTGTGGTTCACAAGCGATGTCTTTCGTTAATAACGATATTAAAGTTTGTTATCCATAGTATTATATAAGTTGTAGTTGTATAATATTAGTTATTTCAACTGCAACTGTTGTTGCCGTTGTCGTAATAGAGTAACGATCTGTTCAGAGGCAGCAACTTGCTTTAAAATAATCTTATAACAATTATGATAATCGGGAATACTGGATAAATTTGGAAAATATGGAAATCTTCAAAACAAAAAAAATTGTAAAAATATAGTTCTCCTTAAAAGTTACTTTACCTTACTACATTAATCATGGAATTTACCGTTAATACATTTTATTTTACTCATTTAAATCAATCAATATTAGAATATTATATGTCGGATTAAGCCCAGACATCAGAAGTAAGACTCAGGTATGACAATACATTTTCAATTGAACAATCAGATAATAAGTATCATGAATCTCGAAGTATAGAAATTGAATTAAATAACTAATAATTTTAATGAGGGCGGTCACATAGGGCAGTACTGACTGTCAGGGACAGTGGTCCATGCACCCACCGCAATAAGGACAGTACTAAATGTCAGAGACATCGTTCCACGTCCAATAACCGGGCAGTACTGACTGTCGAGAGACAGTGGTCCGTGCACCAAGACGCATCCGTTCGAAATGCGTGCTGATTGTTTTTGTTTGTTTGTTTGGCATCTCGCAGGTCAACCTATGCGGTTGTCGTCTGCTTAAGCGGACTTGCGCGTGCTGATTGAACAGCGCAGCTCCTTTTAAAGGCGATCGCTTGACAGCGAAACGTCACAACATTTTATTAGATTGGATTCAAGTCTATTAAGCAGTATTCGGTGCTGCCATCGTGCGAGAAATTGAAACATCAATACGTTTGAAATTTGATCTTTAGCATTAGAAAAACCTTACTTTAGCTGGACAGCAATGATTTCTTAGATTTCTGCTATAACTAAAACTACGCTGACATACATTACACATATAGGGTTTTTCACCAGTGTGTACACGAGTATGTGTAGTTAAACGACGCTTTTCACTAAAACTACGCTGACATACATCACACATGTAGGGTTTTACACCCGTGTGTATACGATTATGTATTCTTAAATTACTCTTTGTAATAAAACTACGCTGACACACATCACACATGTAAGGTTTTACACCCGTGTGTATTCGAACATGAATTGTTAAATTACTCTTGTCACTAAAACTACGCTGACATACATCACACATGTAGGGTTTTTCACCCGTGTGTTTACGAATATGTTTTGTTAAATTACTCTTTGTACTAAAACTACGCTGACATACATCACACTTGTAAGGATTTTTGATTATAGGTATACGACTTCGTTTTATTTTATTTTTTACTCGATTAAAACTAGGCTGATTACATTCGTAAGGCTCGTTGATTTTTGATTTGGTGCCAGGTTTAGACGTACGTTGAGTTGTCTGGATAACTTTCGAGTTTGATTTGTCTTTTTTCGTTTGCCTGGCTTTTGTTGCATCTTTTGTTCTTCGTGTGTTTAGTTTTGGTTTGTTTTCAACAGCCGCTCCTGTGACAATAAATCTAGTAAGTATAAATTCAAAGAAGATTCATGCACACGAATCACAATAATAGCGGATTGCACAACTCACACTAGGACCGAAAAGCAGGAATTTCTGGTTGTTACCAAATACTGATAAAATGTATTATTCAATGTATTGAATAATACATGAAGTACAAAATTGTGTGAGAAGAATGACGTATAGTGTACGTGAATAAACGCTATGCTGCAATGAATGACAGATTATCTTTACATAATTAAACCAAAAAAACATTTTCTTAACCAAAACATAACATACTTTTTATTACTATCAGAATCGATTTAATAATGTGACATCGCGGAATGTAGTTGTACATACTATACAACACGGGTCGTACTGACGTGATTTTGTGTGTTGTTACTAAAGTGGTTCGGGTTACTCAGACCCAGTGCGCTTGGGATATTTTAGGGTTGCGTAGTTAACAAAGAACCCTAATTAGTTTCACCATGTCCGCAGCTTAGCTCAAACTCTTAGCTTAGAAAGCTACACATATTTGTCACGCCGAAAAAGTTGTTTAATAAAATATTGTATTTATTAGACTTTTAAATAAACCTTTTTTTATAGTCTATTCGACAGATTTTTACTTAAATTGCGTTGGTGGCATGACAAATGGCAGTTGCAGTTAACAGTTGCTATTGTTACCACGTTTTTGCTTTTAATGTCATCCTTTTTTCCTACGGAATAGAAGTCAAAGTCGGTTGAACAGACTGGTAAAAGTTTTATTTAAATGTCTTATCTTATTCCAAATGGTGTATTGGTTGGACCGCGATGACATTTTTTAGTTAATTGTACCAAATTAACGGCATCCGGGAGTTGCTTAATTTACCACCAGGTTGAACCACTTAGAAATAGGCTGACTTTGACACTTGACTTTTCTGAGAGATCTCGTAAATCGGCAACACGAAAAATAAAATTTTGTGTTCTTGCACACGTGCACTACTAAGCGAAACCGACTAACTTCACAAAGGGCAGATAATCTCCATGAATAAATAGACCAATGACCGGCTAGTCCTGTCAACGAATCTTTTACGTCACAAGCTTTTTTGTGTTTTTCAAACAATTGTTTTTATTCATTAATTCAAAGGACTAAAATGAAACGGAAACGGACTGAAAATGTAGCGTTGTAGTCGATTTCCTAAAAATCAACTAAAACGCACATCTCTAGTTACGGTTTACGAGAGTGACATCCCTAAATCTTTCAAATTACCACCACCGTCATGCAGTGTCGAGACGTTGATTGCCGCTATAAACACATACGTAACGTACGTAAACAGGTACGATATGACACATACGTAAATACGAGAGAAACTAAAAGGGGAGGTGGGATTTTGCTATAAGTAAATAAGAAGTAAAATTTTACTGCCAAAACAATTAAATCTAATTACTATGAGATGATACACGGGCAACTGTTCCAAGATGGACGTAAAATTATTCATATTGTGGCTATATACAGGCCGCCAAAAAGAAACAAACACGGTTTTGTTGAAGATCCTGGATAATAGTCCAGTATCTAGGATTCCCTTAGGCTGTGCCGTGATTATGATTGGTGATACAAACATAGACCTGTATTGTAAAACCAGTTCAAGCTGCATAATCAGTTACTTCTCAAATAATATGAGCGAGTTGGGCTTGGAATGTGCTATCCGTGACGTAACGCGAGAAGAAGTGTACGGTGACACAGTGACGCGGTCGTGCATTGACCATGTGTGGGTTCGAACTCAACGTGCAATATCTGCGTATCTGTTAACTGTTAGATATCAGATCTTTATGTTGTAGGGGTGTGCCTCGCTAGTAAATCGGATCGGATATCGAATTATGTTCCGAGTGTATTAAAAACTTACAGCACTATTATTTGTGATAAAAAGATATTAGAAAAACTTAAAAATGTTTTATGGGATGAGCTGTTGAATTGTGCATGCCCAATAGACCTATATAACAGATTATGTTAAAGTTTTTCTAATGTTTATAATGAAGCGAAAATCAAGTATTGGTTCGAATTAAAAGTAAACCCTGGATCACACAAAAGATTAAGGAAATGATAGGTATTAGGGACAGGTTGTTTAGAAATTGGAAAGGAGAACCAGATGATATGAATTTGCGTAGGCAATATAATAGGTTTAGAAATAGATTAAATAAATGTATAAATAAAGCGAAAAATAAATACCGTCAAGAAGAAATAAGAAAGTGTTAAGAGAATATTAGAAAGATTTGGACTAAAATTAATTCATGGATATGCAATGAAAAAATAAGTGTAGATTCTGTTATTTTAAAGTACTTAGGAAGATTAGAATGTTCGGTTGATAATATATGTAATAAATTCTCAACAACATTTACCAAAGAAATCTTAGTTATAAAACATGTTTGTAGTCATAGGTTTTTGGAAATATCAAGCTATGTTGATTTCGGAAATGTATCACTGCGGTTTCAGAAAGCTTATCCAATAGATATAGTAATAATAAACTTGCTAAGTTGTGATAAGTCTGACGGAGTAGATAAAATTAGAATTCAGGAAATTAAATTATTAAAATATAATTTGAGCCCCGTAATAGCTTTGTTTATTAACTTGTGTGTTGAAAAGAGTTTAAACACCGTGAAACTAAAAACAGCATTAATTAGACCCATTTTTAAACAAGGTGTACATAGTGATTACGCAAACTATAGGCCAATAGCCATATTGTCAGTAATAAATAAAATCGTAGAAAAGTTTATTGTAAATCAATTAAGTGTTTTCTTCGAAAAACACATTATTCTGACAAATGCGCAACATGGTTTCCGACGTGGGCGGAGCACGGCAACGGCCTTGGCGCGGTTCGCGGACGACGTCAATGAGTGTCTGGATCGGCGGAAACAGGTGGTGCTGGTCTACATTGATTTCAAAAAAGCATTTGATATCTTGGATCACCACCAGCTGCTCAAGCCATGGGGGAGTGCGGGGTCGCGGGACCACTGAATAAGTGGTTTCGTGCCTACCTCACAGACCGGACACTGCGGACGGTCATTGACGGAGTCGTTGGGGAGCCCAAACACGTCCCATGTGGTGTGCCAACCGGTTCCGTGTTTAGTCCCGTCGGATACATCATCCATGTCAACAGTATGTGCAATGTAGTTCGTAAGTGTCGCATATATATGTGTGGCGGTGTAGATCACCGCCACATGCGACCGCCGCCCACTTCAGCCTCATCAGCAACCTTGGCACAGCACACTGCACATTCGGCCTGTCCACAAGCAGAGTGCTTAATCCCTCTCCTGCTCCACACCAGCAGTCAGCCACCCCGACTCACTGGGGCATCTTCGCAGACAGTTCCGACTCACCGCGAACTATGCGACACCCGGTTCCAACCCACTGGAACCCAACTGGCATTGGCAAGCATCGCAAGATACAAGACTTCCGGTCCGGCCCACTATCGACCTCCGGTCCCCGGAGGGGAGTGATGTGGCGGAATCTACACCGCCACATGCGAACAACGCATCACACGAATCCTGCATCGCGCAATCAAAGTTTACCGCGCAGAAAGCATATATACAACTTCCCGACAACAATCATCGGGTAGTTGCCCACCAGATACGACATCCACCTGGTCGGAGGATCCTCCCTTTTCCAAGAGTATGAGTGAACTTTACACCCTGTTCCTCATATCTCTTCATATATATGCTGATGATACCTGTCTAGTTTATGCTGATAAGGATTTGAATTTAATTTAAAGGTCAATCATTCAAGAGGATTTTACTAATATCATCAAATGGGCTCACGACAATGGCACCATAATCAATATAAAGAAAACCAAATGTATGCATATACGATCTCCTGATCTTTAAAAAAACTAACGTCCGCCGCGCATAGTGGGGTATAGCTATGAGTGTTTGCACAGTGACGAACTGACGTAGTGTAAGTGTGCAAATATTGAGGTGGTGGAGGAATAAAAGTAGGTACTTGGGTTTAGTTATAGACAACAGCTCCGCATGGAAAACACACATTATACACTTATGTGAAAAACTCAGTTTCGTGCTTGTAAAATTCCACCACCTTAGTTTTGTGCTGGATAGGGCAACTTTGTACTATGCACTGGTGGACTCACTGCTTTCTTATGGACTGGTATGCTAAGGTAACACGTTTAAAACATATGGATAAAATAAAATAAAATACAAATAAGATTCATGAAGCTATTAATAGATAAAAACACAAAAACACGTTGTAAAAGTAATGATTACGAAGACTTGTTACGGAATGTAAAATGCTGCCGGTTCATGAGAGGGTAGTGTTGTCAGTAGCATTGGAACAGTGTTGTTGTGATGAATTTAAAAGCAATATTATTCGCACAACATCTCAAAGGAGCAATAATATGAGAAGATTTGTAGTGCCCACTTGCAATAACTACTACGGCCGAAGGTGTAGAAATTTTCTAGTTCCAACTATTTTTAATAACCTTCCAGCCGATATAAACAGTTGTATCACAATGACAGCATTTAAAAATAAAATACAGAATTATCTCTTTCATTTGTTTTGTCAAAATCTCACTATAGAGAACATTTAAAATAAAATAAAAATTGGCATTTCTGTTGGATAAAAAGTAAATATTAAGAAGTGCAAAAGAGTCACATAATCTAAGTAAGGTACGATAGACAGTTTAGCATAAATACTTACAGGTGAAAAAGTGTAAAATAAGTGTACATAAAAAAAAAGGAACTACATCTGCCAACAAACTGTTTTGCAGTTTGGCAGAGGTAATATGTTTTGTAAAAGAATATGTTTTGTAAAAGATTATTTTTTGTGAATAAACACTTTTTCATTTTCATTATTTTAATTACCATTTATCGTTTCACAGCAGGGATCATTTCGTACTGGAATCGGTTCGGAACAAAGTATAAATTAAATTTTATATTGTACTTTGTGGCACATTCGGCGATTTATGTGTACAAACTATACACCTCTGCCCCTGCGGGTGATTCAGACGTAATGTTGTGTGTTATTACTAAAGTGGTTTGGGTTACTCAGTCCTAGTATGTTTAGATGTTTTTAATTGTCATCATTGGATTTGCTACCACACGCGGGATAGACTTGTCTGAGCAAGTGGCAGCAAGCTCGTCATGCTCCCTAGTTGCCACTGCTTGCGGTAGCGTTGGGGCACAAAAAACAGTGCCGGGGGTACTGATCTTAGTCTAAGCCTTATGTTCGTGAACGAGTGCTGCTTGTGGTGAGTGGTTGGTCTTGCTGACCATTGTATTGTTATTGTTATCAGAAATTAAGATTATTTATTTAACTATGATTGTCCTAGTTTATGACTTGTGATTTCGAGATAAAAGTCCTTTGGATAGAATCCAACATCGCACATGTAAGTGTGTACTCCCTTAAGGTAACGCTAAACACTTCCTATCAGGTGAACCATTGACCTGTTTGCTTACTTATATATAACTATTTAAAACTTACTTTGCATCTCCCTGATACTTACTTTGTTTCTTCTTAGATACTTCTTGTTCTTGTTTGAATTCAGTTTTAAACTCCATCAGAGGTACTTCAAATTTTAAATCTGATTCAGAATCGTTTGGTTCTATATCTGCTACATCTAGATAGCAATTGCCAAAATGGTCTGGTTCTAGCTCTGTAAAGTAAAAAAAACCGTCAAGAGTATTATTTGTTCATTGTCAATGTTATCAATGTTTTATTTCATAAGAAACATAACCATACGCCTTGTTTCCCATAAGGGTTGGGCAGAGGTGTACCTATAGCGCACCCACATTTCGCCAGTTATATAATTTAGGTCCCATGTAATAAGGGGCAAGCCTATTGCCATCAAGCAGGCACAAATCCAGACTCTGGGCTGCTACTGAGAAGTTCCAGATAGTAAAACCCAATAACACATTGCCCGACCTGGGAATCAATCCCAGGACCTCATCTACAGCAGTAGCTGTTGCAACCACTAGACCAACGAGGCAGTCAAGCCTCGTCAAGTTTTATTTCAATACTATTTTAACAATTGATTTATAATGTGGTTACTGTTAAGTTGAATCAAACTTAACTTTGAAGTACCTAATTAAAATATTAAAAAAATTGATCATCATAAAATAAACAAATGATATCTTTAATTTGTTTTAAGACATTATTTATTGACAATAATATTATTGTTCTAAAAAACATACCATCACTTTGAGGTTCCTCCTTTAGCTCAATAATATCAACAAGTCCCTCACAAACAGCTGGTAATTCATCTTTGATAGCAACATATTCTGTATGAGATTCATCAACAATACTTATGTTCTCTGTTGGAGATTTAATAAACCCACTGTAAAACTTAAAGTGGTCTTGGTTTATTAAAATGTTGGGCTGTAAAAATGATGAAAGTATTATAATATGCTGGTGATCACAGTCCCATGAGTACAAACCTCTTTACCTTACACTAAAGTAACTCAGAGCCTCCACAAGGAGGATTATTAAGCAGGACCAGTTTACCCTGGAGAGTTGGCCATAACCTCACCAACCACAGAACAAGCTATTGTTGCACTGCTTGCGACATGAGAGGACTGTTATCAAACTGCTGCATTCAAGTTTCATACAGAAGTTGTGACAGTATTATGTGGAGTATTTCATCATCATTGGCCTAGCCTTCGCCCAACTAAGTATGTTGGTTGTGGTCGGCTAATATGTGGAGTATTTAGCATGTAATAATAGTAAACACCAATATTTTACAATAGCAAACATATTATCCACATTTAACACTAGATGGTATGGTAGGCGTGAAATCCCAACCAAATGGGTATAGCTTCACAATAATTACCTCCACATTATACTGAAATTATGAGAATAAATGGTTGTTGAAGAATACCTCACCTCATAACCCTTATTCATCTTCTGAGCGAACAGCTCTTCGGCTACATGACATTGTCTTTGTAATTGGTAACATTGCTTTAGTCTAGTACAGCAGATGAAACAAGCAAGAATCGGTCTACTATCTTCAGTTAAAAACTGCAACAAAATGTCTTACTTACACAATTTTTGTGGAAATACTTCTATCATAATAATATAAAGTACTTAATTAATACTGTCGATGCCAACAGTTGGTGGTCCTTAATGTTTTCTTTGCGTATCTTACAGAGAAGTCATGAGCATGTATCACCACCCTTGCACAAGGCAGATTGGCGCCAATCTCAGTAATTTACATTTTTTACTCCGACCAAAAGTTCAAGCATGTAGTATCAATCTTCGTTAATGACAGTCGTTTATGGACGTAAAATTCTTATTGAAAGTATCAACTTACTGGAATATCAGTCAACTTCTCATACAGCTCACGCAAGTTACTGTTGACCACTACAAACATGCGGACATTCTGCAGTAAACATATCCTACACATAGGAATTTTTTCCATCTTTGATCTCTTAATATTAAAAAACACTTCCGTTGTGTACAAATAACGTAGGAGTATAAAAGTACTCTGTATAAATTAATAATAATATCGTCCTGGCTGGTGGCCTTAATTTATTAGGGAATCCACAGGCAAGTCCGCTTAAGCAGACGACAACCGCATAGGTTGACCCAAAGATTGACCTGCGAGATGCCAAACAAACAAACAAACAAACTTAATAATAATGCGTACGTATTCTGTAAGTAGGAACCAATTTGAACTAAAGAGTAGTATTGGGCGATATAAATCGATATTTCAAAAAATATCGATACATGTACGCGATATATCGCTTCAATCCGATATTATCGAATCAACTAGTATCGAATGTAATATCGATATATTTCATCCGATATACCAAATATCGTGGTCCAGCGGAATTGGAAAACAAATAAATGTAATGAAAGTCTTTCAAATGAGTTATCGTTTTATTTGAGGGCTCCAGTCAGTAGATTTAACGAAAACCCATTAGAAGTGTGGGCAGACTATAAAATACAGTTCCCAACGTTATACAATGTGGCATTTAAATATTTAACTATGGTGGCTAGCTCAGTTCTGAACGACTATTCTCAAAGGCCGCACAGGTTCTTTGACGCAACCGAACTTTACTGAACGCCTGGCGACGCGGGAAGGCGAAGGAACGAGAGAGACGCACTCTTTACTCTGTTGCACTCGGTGCACTCTGAGTAGGTACTCAAACTTACAACTTCATAACTCTGATTTGCCAAGTTGTTTAGATCATTATCATGATAGGATTTTATTCTATTTTGCTATATGTCTTTTGAAACATTAATGCGAGGTTGCCGAGTTTTCAAATTAATTTCTGATTTCTCTACTAAAATATTATTTTTAATACTTTCTAGTGAGTTTTCATGTTGAATTTAGTACACTGCTATTATTCTGTTTAAAATATATATATACATATATATATATATATATATATATTATTATACCATTCGCTAACTATATTAAATTGTTACTACATATTTTTATTTATTAGCTTCTGCCACCGAATTCGTGAAGTTGTAAAAATTTGCATTTGATAACTTAAACTGCGTGATACCATACAAGCACTCGTAAAACTCTTCATTCCACAGTGTACTAAATGTACTAATAGTACTAGTAGACCGAACTAGTACGTTTCACAGATTGTACTAGATCGGAGCGGTCCGTTCATTGAACGAGCAAGAACAAGTCTAGTTCTTACACAGCAGAGAAGCAGATTGCAAGCCAAAAGGGTTTTTTTTTTACAAGTTTTAGAGAAAAAGTATTGGGATTTATAAATCTTTCATATTGGTATGGCAGAAAAGAAAAAGCTGCTATTCTTTACGCGCAGATGCTAAACATGGCTTTTGGGTCGTATGGCCTTGGATTCTTTTTCGTATGATTTATAAAAAAGTCGAACTGTTTCTTCTCTCATAAGTGTTTTTACTCATAGTTAACCTGATCCCTATTTAACCCCTAGACTAGTTAAATACAAGTACTTAAGATATTTTTAAAATATCGATATATTTGTTCGATATATCGCAAAGTATCGATATAACACCACGATATATTATATCGAAAAAAAAACGATATTTTTTATACATGAACATCCCTACTAAAGAGTAATAAAATTATAGCAAAGAATATAACTACTAGGGATGGGTAGCTCGTGAGCTAGTGATAGAAAAGAGCTAGATCTTTTCGATTGACGTCGCTCTCGATCACTCACTCGCTCGCCAACTAGCTCACTAGCTCAGTACTTCAGTAGGTTCGTTCGTTCCGAGCGAGACACCGATGACCGAAGTCACCGACTGAACGGCTCATGGGCTCGCTTCGGAATGCTTCGGATGAATTCGGATGGCATTTGTACGCTCTTTCAACAATGCTCTCCGCTTGTCCGTCATTGCAATCTACTCATACGACATACGTCACTGTAAATCTATCTTTATTTTCATTGTGTTAAAGTAGAAAATACTTTGGCACATTATTAAAAGGAACCGCTGCATTTTATTTTGCCTGTTGTTTACGTAAAATAATAAAAACAAACAGTTATAACTTATTACAGTTTAGTTAGTACTTTTTCGGTTGTTTCGACGAAATGACATGCATGCCGCTGCATGCAAAGTACCTATTACCTAGTACCTAGTGTATTTTTATAAATAAATGTTTAGAAGTTGATTAGTGGTGCTCTAAAAATGAATTACCTATTACTTTAGCTTTAATGAGGAACAAATGTGAACTTTTTAAATAGTTCTGTGAACTAAGTTGAAACTAAATGTAAAATTATTTCACAAAAATCAATCATTATAAGATACAGACACTTACGTCGACCGTTACTTTAACAGCCACAAAAAAAAAAAAACAAGATATTCTCAATATCCGTAGTAATTGGCGTAGCATGTTTTAGAGTTAAAAAACCGTAACAAAGAGTCCAAACTTCCAAAGAGCTATTGATATTGAGCGAGCCGAGCCGTCTCATTCGACGAAATTACGCGCGTGCGGCGTGAGTCAAATGAGCTAATAGTCGGTGTCTGAGCGACTGAGTTACTGAGCTATAGAAGAGCTAGTGAGCTAGAAGAGTGAAATAGCTCTTGAGAGTGAAAGAGCTAATCGCTCTTTTTCTTTTCAGTGAGCTGTTTCGCCCATGTCTAATAACTACTCTCTACCGAGAAATTATAGGAACCTTTAGGCTAGGCTTGTTGAAAAAATATCGATACATCGATGTATGAACCGATACATCGCTATATCGATACAAAATATTCAATTTCGAAAATCGTATCAAAAACGATATTTTGTTCAAATTTAATTTATTAACAGAATATTTTAGCTGAAATTCAAAGCCGTAAAATATAGCAACGAACGAACGAAAAAAAATAACTGTATTGTCTATGACATTAACAAAACATGTTAGTATGTTTTGTTTATGGAGGATAGTTAGTTTTCTTCGTGGTACCTAACCTCAGTCTGAATTGTTTTCTTTTTATTGAAAATTCGTGTTTCGATCGTGACATGAATCATGTCGTCGTCCAGCAGTAGTGCTGTTTGGAACTTTTTTAAGAAGACCAATAAAGATAACGTCACGTGCAATCTGTGTGGTAAAAACTATAAAACAAGTGGTAATACCTCAAAGAATCATGCCCACTTTCCATACTTTGATTGACCTGTCACATGATTCGTTTTACAGGTCGCGTCTACCTACAACTAGTGTTGTCTATTATCAATTTTTTTTATAATAACACAATAACATAACATCTTTTCATTTAGAGGGCAGGGAAAAATACTATTAATGTAAATAGGTTTTTGAGGTTGTCAGATTAGGTTTGACAGCTGTTTGCCCTCAAAAGTATCCGATTACGATTTTAACATAAAATTGTTTCATAGTTAGTCGCTGAGAGAGTTTCAATAACTCTGAAATAAATCCCTCTTCAATGTAATGTATCATCGAATGTATCATTATCAAATCGGCACGAGGCCGCAAACAACAGTTATATTCTCGTAATATCCCGCCGATACTGAGACATCACATGTGATGTTAGGCCATCCTTGTTTTCTACACTACATTTTGTCCAAGTTAGAGCAATCTATGATACCAGCCCATTACTATCCCACTGCTGGGCAAAGGACTCAACTCATACAGAGAAGGCACGAGCATTAATCACCACGCTTGGTCAAGATGGGGTGGCGGTTTCTGACTTTTATTGAGATTGTTACTTGCCCGGATTTGAACTCACAGCCTCGTGCATAAAAGGCGAGGTGTCAAACAAATGACAGCTTGTGATAGAGTTCGTTTTATTATAAATTGTAGTCTATGGTTTTATGCGTAACCTGTCAGTTGTACACTTATTTTTCTTTCCACACCCACACATACAAAACATAAGAAAATTATAGCTGGTCATAAAATAATAAGTAAAGTAAAAAATAAATACCAATTGGTCTTAAAAACATTCAATAACAGCATGACGAACGAACAAGTTTTTCGTATTATGTGAAACGGAACGTGTGTAAAACACGCTCCGTTTCCGAAAGTCTATTTAAGAATGATAAACATAGTAACATTGCTTTTTTTCTTGGCTTTATTTTAAAATTCTAATAAGTGATACGAAATAAGCAAAAAGAAAGCCATTTTTTTAGATATTTTACATCACTAGACGCCTTAGAACATTTTCAGGTCAAGACTGAACATGATTCTTTACCCGCACATTTGCGAAACAAGCATTACCATGCGTACTCACAGTTCAAAAATGCTGGTGACAATTCGATATCGGATTCGGAACCTAAAGCTAAAAAACCTACAATCGAACAACAAAGTAGATCGCCATTCAGAACTAGTTCACCTATCCCTTCAACTTCAACAAGTTCATCTTACATTGCTCATGACGCCGTAACTGAAAATACAGTGGATTTGTCTGCAACCAGTCTTACCAGTCCCGAAAATTATGATGTAAGAACTATAATCTAGACAAGTTAAGTGTTCAGTCAGTTTCAGTAACGAGTGATGTGAAATTGCCAAAAAGTATATATATCAATAAACTCAAAATATGGTGCGTTTCTTTTTCAGGCTCAATCATATATTTCAGTAAAAAGTAGTCAGTGGAAACAAATAACAAAACAACCTACACTAACGGACATATTTGAAAGAAGTTAAAGATATGAAGGTATTTTTTTTAATGTCGCTCTAGTCTGATATTAATT
Source organism: Dasypolia templi (assembly GCA_963555695.1). Taxonomy (NCBI): domain Eukaryota; kingdom Metazoa; phylum Arthropoda; class Insecta; order Lepidoptera; family Noctuidae; genus Dasypolia; species Dasypolia templi. The sequence continues at coordinate 10,991,592 of OY743164.1, forward strand.
ATAGCTCTTAATTTTTAAATTGTTATCCGGCATCACAGCAGGAGGTCAAAAAACAAATGAAATAAATCAAGCGTTGATTTACATGATTTGTAAAGACAACATGCCTCTTTCATGCGTAGAAAAACCTGTACCCTAATTGCGTAATACACAATCAATCGGAATTTGAATCGTTTTGAAACAGATTGCTAATACATTGCTTCATAAGTTCGATAAAAATTCTGCTCAACAGTGTAAATAACGCAATGAATGTTGTTGAACTGTCAAAATCAAACAGATTAGTCGTAATCGTTTACGAAAATGTGTTACGCAATTAGGCTGCTGGATTGAAAAAATTCACGCGCGTTATTTGTCCACGCTACAAACTTCCCGCGCGGGCTAAGGTTAGTCAAACTAAAATATTTTATTTATGTTTATTCTGTCTCTTTACATTATCATGTTTGTTCATCATTCATTGCAGATAACTAGTTTAGTCGAACAGAGATACATGACAACGAAATCCATCTTAAAAAATAAACTAAGACAAACAACAAATATATCATTGACGAGCATCGATCACTAATAAAAAATTAGATACACAATCCCATGCAAAAGTTCTCTTAAAACTGTCCCCAATTATGTTTACGAAATTCTAGTTGAAATAAATATACCTAATGGAAATCATTCTTTAATAATAAAATAAAAAAAGAAACAATAGCGTCTCCAACAATGGAACAGAGTCAACGCACGTAACCCGAACAATTTAAGTGGGCATGCGATAGTACGAGTAAATACGTTAACTAAGAGTCTTTACAATTAAGATGCTTTATAACTCGTGCTGTTTATTAGGATTTAATTTAAAAAAATGTTTTACGATGATTTCTTGACAAAATATCAATATTTACAATAAAGTGATAACAATAATATAATGATAATATTAATACTTACCGAAAATATAAAACTCCATCCTTTTTTAGCGTTCTAGATGTGTTATTTTTACAGTTTATATACGAGCAATGAGGCGTGTTTACCGTTCGAGCGTTCGAATTCCCCTAGATTAAAAGCGCACCCGAATGTTCAAATGGGTGCGCTTTTGGTGAGGACACTTTTTGTCGCTGATTGTGTATCTAGTTCTTTATTAGTGATCGATGTTGACGAGTGATATTTTAACACTGACCAACTCGACAAGGAGTTTCTTAGTCATGACAGCGCATTTCTTGAACACCACGGAGGACTCTGGTCCAGAGCTAGAGACGGTGACGTTGACAGCACAGAGAATGTATCAAGTAAGTATGAATAAATGTTTTTACAAATAATAAAAACATTAACTCCATGTCTACAAAAAAACTCGTGTTTAGCACGTATTTATTTTGTTGTGGAGAAATTAATCATTAAATTTTTTTCTACAGGCACACACAACCGATTACATACGAGAATGTTTTGAAGACATTATCAAGGAGTTTTCAATAGAAAAGACAAGTATCCATGCAATGACCACTGATGGTGGTAGTAATATAGTGCCTGCAGTTAAAAAAAAATTGGGTGACAACAAGAGAATTCCTTGTATGGCACATTTGATTAACTTAATAGTTGATGCCGCGTTGACGAAAGATAATGCACCTGTTCTGGAACTTGCTGATCGAGTTAAATCGATTGTGACATACTTTAAACAACCTGTCAACGCTATGGATGAGTTAAGAGCCGAGCAGCAGAGCCTTCAAAGAAAAGAAGGGGAAGTGCTTACACTCATTCAGTCGGTCAGCACTCGTTGGAATTCATGCCTAGATATGCTGGAACGATTTAATAAGCTTTCAGCTATAGTGGCAAATTTTTTATCAAGCAAAAGAAATGCGCCAGATATGCTAACATCATCACAGCTGACTGTCATCCGAGAGCTGATAACACTGCTTACCCCATGCAGGCTACTGAAGATATTAGCGGTGATCAATATGTGAGCGCTAGTCTAGCAATACCTATTACTAATTTGCTGGCGCATGGACTAGAACACGAAAAACCCTCAACAATATTAGGTATTGCCGTAAAAAACCAATTTGTTGTAAGGTACTACACGCCTAAGGCCCTTGGAGGAAAATATGTATTTGGCGAATGCTACGATTTTAGATCCGCGCTTCAAGCGTATGCACTTCAGTTCCGCACTGGCCGTTTCAAAAGCAATAACGAAGCTATCAGATGAAAAACGCGCGGAACACAGACGTCGAGGACTTCTTTCGCCTGAACTGAGTACTGCCACAACTTCTTAAACACAAAGCTCTTTAACATCAGAATCAGAGTCATTATGGTCTCGACACGAAAAGCTAGTAGCTGCTGCAGCCAGTAACAATGCAGTTAGTTTAGCCTCCCGAAGTAACAGAATGCCGGACGAGTTGAAACAATTCCTAGATGCTCCAAATCTATCCCGAAAGGAAAATCCGATAAAATTTTGGATAGACACAAGACATTTTACCCCCGTTCTTTCGAATCTGGCACTTAAATTCTTGTTAGCTACAGCTACCTCTGTGCCTTCAGAGAGAGTGGCTTCTGCCGTAAATCTAGCGGTTCCTAATAATAGTAGCCGGCTGACAGTGGAGCATGTGAAGAGCAGAGTGTTTCTACTCTCACTACCAGACAAATACTGGTTTGACTGAAAGAATAAATTGTTCTTAAAAATATTAGAATATTGCTAATAAGTTTTTAATCTTTTCTTATTTTGCCTAATAATAAAGAATAATGGTTTAAATACCTTCGTTTTATTAAGATTCTCATACATTAAAATGTTGTGCATTTTGTGAAAAAATATACTATCAACTATTTCTAAAAAAGACTGAACTAGATACATTATTATTTTAAAACCGAAAAGTTCTGAAAATTTTACCGATTTATCGATATTTTTTTCTCGATATATCGAGGTCGATTTTGATATTTTAACAAATATCGATACATCGATATTTCGATATTTTTATTCACGCCCGACATCCCTACTTTAGGCAAAGCAACAAACCACAGAACATATTTACCCAGCTCGACACTTCATTTTTTTTTTTTAATAACTTTTTTATGGGTTCATGGCTTCATAGATGGGTTTTAACTTCATTAGATAAATAATGATAATATTGTGATATATGTTTTTAATTAAATCAATATTTTTCATTACTTCTGTTCACGTTCTTAATGCCAAATTAGTGATATCATTGTTTTCATCTAGTTTAAAATTTACCACTCATTATGATTTTAAAAAATTTCTACCGTATTACAAATATATCTAAACAACTCACTATAATATTACCCCCTCGGACGTAAAAAGTCAAGAGCTGACCTAATAAATCCAGAACGCGGCGGGGAACACTTTTACGTTCACTTTCGATGTCATTGTCATTTATTTCAATCAATTCAGGGTGCATTCCGTGTTACAATATAAAGCCCGTCACAGACGTAGCTATAATATATATTAATATGAATCATAGCAAGGCATATTACGACATATTTTCTATACACAATTTCGATTGACCGCACACGCAGCTATAATATATATTTCTATGACGTCACCAAAATATGTCGAAATATATATCTCGGTATATTTTGGCCTTTAAAACCGTGCGCTTGCAAAGGCGAGGTAAGGGCAAAATATATATTATAGTATAGTTCTCGTGTGTGGTAGTTTGCTATACTATAATATATATCTCGGTATATTAATATATATTAAAGCTACGTCTGTGACGGGCTTAATAGCTTGCTACTTATAAGTAATCTGTGCACAGAGTACTTATCATAAATACTCCTTCGTTATTTGTATGTACGCAACAGAAGTGTTTTTCTAATAAAAAGATATCAAAGATGGAAAAATTGCCAATGTGTAGGATATGTTTAGTGCAGAATGTCCGCATGTTTGTAGTGGTCAACAGTAACTTGCGTGAACTGTATGAGAAGTTGACTGATATTCCAGTAAGTTGATATTTTTAATAAGAATTTTAGGTCATAAACGACTCTCCTACACGAAGATTGATACTACATGCCATGCATGAACTTTCGGTCGGAGTGAAAAATGAAAATTACTGAGATTGGCGCCAACGCCAATCTGCCTTGTGCAAGGGTGGTGATAAACGCTCATGACTTCTCTGTAAGATGCGCAAAGAAAACATTAAGGATCACCAGCTATTGGCATCGACAGTATTAAGTACTCTATATTATTATGTTATAAGTATTTTCACAAAAATAGTGTAAGACAAAATTTTGTTGCAGTTTTTAACTGAAGATTGTAGACCGATTCTTGCTTGTTTCGTCTGCTGTACTAGACTAAAGCAATGTTACCAGTTACAAAGACAATGTCATGAAGCCGAAGAGCTGTTCGCTCAGAAGATAAACAAGGGTTATGAGGTGAGGTATTCTTCAACAACTATTTATTCTCATAACTTCTAATTTCAGTATAATGTGGAAGTAATTCTTCTGAAGCTCATACCTATTTGGTTGGGATTTCACTCCTACCATACCATCTAGTGTTAAATGTGGATAATACATTTGAATTGTAAAATATTGGTGTTTAATATTATTACATGCTAAATACTCCACAGATTAGCCGACCCCAACCAACATACTTAGTTGGGCGAAGGCTAGGCCAATGATGATGAAATACTCCACATAATACTGTCACAACTTCTGTATGAAACTTGAATGCAGCAGTTTGATAACAGTCCTCTCATGTTGCAAGCAGTGCAACAATAGCTTGTGCTGTGGTTGGTGGGGTTATGGCCAACTCTCCAGGGTAAACTGGGGTCCTAGTCCTATTATGAACTCTTATTTCCAGACAGTTTACGGCGTAAACAGAACTGCCTTGCAATTGCGTATTATGAACTCGTCAAACAAGCCAATCAGCTGTCACGTGACACCCTGGCCGACTTCTGGCCGAATATTGCCTGGTAATACCGTATTACGAACGTTCGTTTGACATTTCGTTCCATAGAACTGTCAAAAAGTAACCTTACAATCCATTCAGATTACACTGCTTCAGAGGAGCTATTATTGAATTGTTTTGGGTTTATTTGGAAATTATTGGAGTGTTTTCTATATAAAATAATAAAATATAATCATGTGTGAAGAATATGAACTGTTTGAGTTCCTGAAAAGTGATTCTTCTTGGCAAACTTGTGAATCAAGTAATAAAAGGAGACGACTTTGTGACCAATCTAATGCGTTCGACATGGATGATATGCAGTTCACGACTTGGGACTGAATCTTTGTGAGGAGCTTAGGCCTCACATGTCATAAGACGTGTGATAGCACGCAAGGTTAATAATAGTAAAATACACTTTCCACTAAATAAATAAAAGGATAATAAAACATATTATTAAAATCCTTTTTGGTGTTCACCTTTAACCCATAAGGGCCTTACAAAATCCACAGATTTATCCGTGAAGACTAGAGTAGTTGTTTTTATTAGGTATGAACTTCATGTAAAGTTTTAACTAAACATTATTCTCATTTTAGGTTTTGGTTGCATTATCATAGTATGCTACTGGCACCTACCAACGCCCCACTGGTGATATAGGCTCTCATTCAATGTCCCAGCCAACATTTTCTATAGTAATTACCTATGCAAATCACTGAGATTTCTTCAGACTTCTTGGTAGGAATATAAAAAAAATCCATTTGAACATAAGTTAGGTAACGCGCCGATAAGGCGAGGGCGAGAACGCACATCCACTATTAAAATAAAACTTACATTGTATTAATATTATAACATGTTAAAAACATGAATATTAATTAAAATACTCAATAACACTTTCGCCATCTTTCTGTTTATACTCGTACTCCGTAAATCTTAGAATGGATCCTTCCAATACAAACAATACGATAGTGTTCTTTCTTAATGTTATTATCTAATGTTTGTCAAACAATACTTTCAAACAGAAAATATAATATAAATTAATATAATCTAGCATAGCACAATATAAATTGCGTTCATGTTTTCACCTATTATACTAGAGTAATTAGATTTATATATGGTAATTATTATTTTTATCTTAAAATACGTGATTTAAACAAAACCGTAAGTTACCAATAAATTTATAATTGGGTTTCTGAACTAGAGGTGGGTAACTCCGGAGGTACTGATCCAAAGGAGCCGGTTCCGAACGCGGATACGTAAACCTTATTTATTCCTCACTATCCTTACCGGCACCGCGGTACCAAATGATTCCGGAGCCGGAGCGCGCGTTCACTGTTCACTCGCTCAAGTCACTCGGAAGTACTCGGAACACGTCGTATCGCTGTAGTACCTTGGCACTACGACATTAGTAGGGACACAATAACAGTACGGTGCGCTCTTATTTCAATTGACTTAGAGTTAAATATGGATTGACTGGCACGCATAAAACGTGATTTTTGTGTCATTGTAGAGTCGCTCAAAAGACAGACCACGCTGATTAACAAAATTATGTATGTATTTTATTTATTTTTAGAGAATGTTTGTATTCTTCTGCAAACTTTACCAGACCATACTATCGCATTAAGTATGCACTTGTAATGATAGTTGTAAGGGAGATTTTAATAAAATACTTCGGGAAGGAAGTAAAATAAAAATAATACGCTGTACGAAATTTAAATCATAATATCAATAAAATAACCAACTGTTCGATTATTCAAAATGTGCCAAATGATCCAGTGAAGCAAATGAATAAAATGTTCTGCGAAACCGGGGAACCAAAATGAGCGAGTGAGTGCCGATGCCGGTGCCAAATGGTGCCAAAGGAATAAATAAGGTGAACCGGTACCGGACCCGGAGTCGGAATAAGTGACTCAATTCACTTGCCGGAATAAAGAATACCCACCGCTATTCTGAACGTTACGTCAGAGAATTACAAGCCAGCCATAGACAAACTATGATAATAATGGCATAATACCATCGATCACTACTAAAAGAACTAGATACACAATCCCATACAAAAGTTCTCTTAAAACTGTCGCCAAATTATGTTTACGTAATTGAAGTTGAAATAAATATACGTTAATGAAAATTCAACCTTAAACGCTACGCTTAAAGTTGTTTTCACAAAGCTATGTACAAAAAGCAATACATTTTTACGAGCGATAGTCGCTGGTCAACATAGGTACGTGAAAACAAATTCAACCTTACACGCATGTTTCAAAGTCGGAAATACAAAGTGCCAAATGAAAGCAATTTTAATTTTACGACCGAGGATCGCCGCTAGGACAAGGAATGAGTGGAGTCGAACTGTAATTTTTTTTTTTGTTTGTAATGTAATTATAAATGTTTTTTTTTTAAATTTCGTCTATGCATCAAAAAGTTGGTGTAGGTAATAAAGCATTTCATTTATTTATATATTCTATTTTTTTTAAATTATTATTTCACTTTATACGTAGCGAAGGACGTACCGGGCCGCTAGTTTATAATAAAACTATTTATACAGTCATAATTATTTATACAACGTGTAACGGAAAGGTGGTATCAACACGAAATGGAAAAATAGTGTACCTTATGTAGATCCTCTGTGCGAATTTCCAATCCAAAAAAAGCACTTTTCAAAATTAAGAAAAATCTAGTTTTTAATCACCTGTAATAATTTTAGCATGTAACAAATGTGGCACATCACTATTTGAGGTCATTGTTCTTTTATCGTCTCACTTACACACCCCTACACACTCACACTAGCACCGTCCATTTCACTATTATTTCTCCTCACTCGCGTATCCTGACTATTTCTGAGCGCCTGGTACATATTGCGCTGGCGCGGCTTCAACAAAGCCGTCGTCGGCGAGATCAAATGCTACCTGGCGGTGTCTTATGCCGTCCCTGTAACAAACAATATTGACACTAAACGAATTGGGCATGAAGAGTTATTTTGCTTTGACAGTTATTTCTTGTTAAAAATATGGTGAAATATTAACTATTTGATTCGGTTGTTTACGAATCCATAGATAATAAAATAAAATCGCGGAACTTTTAAACGAAATTAATAAGCAAAACTTACGTTTCAAAGAAAGGGTTCGAAATGTCTTCCTTGTTGTTGGATACACAAGCCAGCTCGCCTGTTGGTAGACGCTCGGACATTGCGCAGCATCTCCGGCGTCACTGACTCAAATGCGTCGTTTATGCGACCCACCATTTGCTCTCTTGATGAGCACTCTACGGCATAAACATAGTTTTTTATGTATCCCCATAAAAAAAAGTCCAACGGAGTGAGGTCTGGCGAGCGCGCAGGCCAGGCAATGCGGCCTCCTCGACCTACCCACTGGGGGAAGCGCGCATTTAGGTGGCTTCGCACATCAAGCGCGAAATTGGCTGGAGCGCCGTCTTGTTGAAATATCATGTTGTTCTCACTGACGAGGTCAACGTAGCTGGTCACTGACATCACTGTTAACTCCTCGTCCAGATCGTTTCTATGGAAATCCAAATAATTTGCACCATTCAGATTTGCCGGCAAATAATGTGGTCCTACAAGAACATCACCTATGATACCAGCCCAAACGTTTATCCGCCATTGATGCTGGAAAGATGACACGGAGGACACATGCGGATTTGTATGCGATCAATAATGTTCATTGTGAACATTACTAATTCCCGCTCTTGTGAAGGATGCTTCATCTGTCCACAGCACTTTGGAAGCAAACTCAGGTGAGGTTTCGACCTGACTTCGGTACCATTCGCAAAACGACACGCGAGGTAAATAATCAGCAGGAATCAGCTCCTGTGTGCGGCGAAAGTGGTATGGGTGCTGGTCGTCTACGTGCAAAACTCGCCACACTTGCATGTGATTCGCGGCTCCCAGCGCCAGGGCTGCGCGACGCGTGCTGCTCCGTGGGTTGTTTTCGAAGTGCTCCAGTACGGCTTCTTCAAAATCCGGATCTTGGGACGTCGTGCGGCCCGTTGGAGTTAGCGCGTGGAAAGAACCGGTTGAATGCAAACGGCTAACCATGCGTCTGAAGCAACGCAGTGAAGGCAATTGTCTAGCCTCGGCAGCTGGTCGACCTTCTATGAACCGCTGACGATACAACTCCCGAGCTGCACTCAAGTTTCCGTGGGTTGTACCGACGCAAAGCATCATTTCGTAATATTCTGGATTACATAAAGACATCACGAAATATCACTATCACAAAAAAAACGAACTTCACACCAAAGCGGCTGTTGAGCGACTACGCAACTAAATCGCAAATTGACACAACAATGCTTTCACTAGAGCGTAAACCCGAAAATAATAGCCGCTATGCTTGCTCTAATTAAAGCTTTCGGATGTGCGAGCAGGATAACTCTTTACAACGCTCCAATTCTTTATTTGCGCGGGTTCGTTTCATAATAATAGCGGTGGGTGGGTCAATAATTAGGGATCCATTTTCAAATTGATATTAACTTACCCGTCCGAACTCTTTCATACTCATGAAACCCTGGTAGCCCTTTGTAATCGATCGTGTCAAAAATGATGTATCGGAGAAATTATGATGTAGTTAGCTCAATATTGAATTTGACGAAATGGTAATTATCATGAAAATTAAAAGTGCGAGTCGGAATTTTAAAACTACAAATAAAGAAAACGATTTATTTAGTTCACAAAATGTTTTGTTTCTACTGTTCTCAGTTTTATGGATTCATTAATCTGTTTAATGAATAATTTATGATCAGCGCGCTATTTTTTATCAAGATTTCTTTTTTAAACTTTTATAATGTGATCGATTTACTTTGTGGTTTAGACAGTAAAAGAGATCACACAAAGCCTAAGACCACAGCAAGTCCGCTTAAACAGACGACAACCTCATAGGTTGACTTGCGAGATGCCAAACAAACAAACAAACCTGAGACCACAACGTAAATCAATAACTAATGAAAACTACGTCTTAACGTGCCCACCGAAAAACTACGCATAACTTGCAAAGTGGTACGAGCTAGGAATCAAACCTGAGACTTACGCCAACCCAAAAATAAACTTTAAATTTTTAAGTTATGCAGAACCCATTGTGACTATTATTACACGCACAAGAGATGCATACACGCACACTTAGAGCTAGATGACAAGAATACAAAATGCACGGTTAGAGTGAACAGACCACGCCCCTTTGAGGGGTCTGCAAGTTATTTTGTGAAAGCCATAAATGATAAAAACTTTCATACTCATGAAATCCTAGTAGGTAGTCGTAATCGATTGTGTTTATGCGTCTCGATATTGAATAGGTAATCCATTAATTATCTCCGAATTTAACTAACTACAAATAAAAAACTTTTTATTTTGTTCACTACGTTTTTTCTCTTCTCGGGTTTTATGGAATAATCTGTTTAATTAATAAATTATGATCATCGCGCGATTTTCGTTTTCAACGTTTTTTTAAAACTCCTGTATTGTGATCGATTTACTTTGTGGTTTAGACAGTAAAAGAGATCACACAAAGCCTAAGACCACAATGTAAATCAATAACTACTGAAAACTACGACTTAACGTGCCCACCGAAATACTACGCATAACTTGCAAAGTGGTACGAGCTAGGAATCAAACCTGAGACTTGCCAACCCATAAAAAACTTTAATTTTTTAAGTTAAGGAGAACCCATTGTGACTATTATTACACGCACATGAGATGCATAATCGCACACTTAGAGCTAGATTACAAGAACGGTTAGAGTGGACAGACCACGCCCCTTTCAGGGGTCTGCAAATTATTTTGAAAGCCATAAATGATAAAAACTCTTTCATACTCATGAAATCCTAGTAACTCCGAATTTAAAACTAAGTAACTACAAATAAAAAACTATTTATTTTGTTCACTACGTTTTTTTTTCTTCTCAGGTTTTATGGAATAATCTGTTTAATTAATGAAACATGTAATCGCGCAATTTTTTTCGCGGTCTTTTTTTAAGCTCTTGTAATGTAATTGTTAATTACTTTGTGGTAAATTACTTTAATTAATGGAACCCTTAGTGCACGATTTCCAATTATTTTGTGAAGTTTATTGATTTTTAAAGCCAGTGTTTTTTTTTGTGATTTTTGTGCTTTAGTTAATAAGTTAAAAGTTCAAATTATGTTTTTCTAATATAATTCATTTCATCAAAACTGTGACAACCTCGATTTTATTCAAACCCGACGCGACTTTTCAATCACTAAAAATAAATACGGAACCCATTTATCATATTTTACTAGGAGTAAAAGCTAGACAGGAGTAAAAGCGGTAAACTATTTCGATATGTAGGTGGATCAAAGGTTATGGACCCTAGACAGCTGATACTTCGCTAGTGTTGTGCAAAATATAAATTTATTAAATGCAGACCTGGATTTTAATTAATTGTTTTTAATTATAACTTAAACTTAGAAGGTTAAAAATGGTACCATGTCGTCTGTTACCATTGTCAGAGTTGGTGCATTTCGGGTTGATACCCCCTTTCCGTTACACGTTGTATATTCTTTCATTTGTGACAAAATAATAAAGATATTGCTTGACAAACAACTTATATCAAAATTCAATAGTTACTAGATATAAAAAATAAGTACAGAAAGTTCAAAAATAAATTGTTGATGTAATAATAATATACACAGAATGATGTAAAAAAATACGGACACAACTGACTAACACATTTAATTAACCTATGTTATTAATTTCCTTGAAATAAAATGATTTTATTAAATAGTCGTCGTTTCGATAGTTTTTTTTGTTTTTCCGTGTATTGTGATTCTTTTCATAGTCACACTCACCATCACTCGTCATCACTTTCAAAAAGTTCTTCGAACATACAACGATTCCTTGGGTCTGGGAAAGAATTCTTTGGTTATTTGTCGTGCTATAACTGATATCCATTCTCCACACCTGACTGGATCTCGAGGAAAGCTAAAAAACAAAAATTTAATCTACAAAATGTTCTATAATATTTATAGAAGCAGTAAAGAAGTCACATAATACAAAAAAACAAAACAATCATACAATAATAAAAATAAAAAAAGAGACAATAGCGTCTCCAACAATGGAACAGAGTCAACGCACGTAACCCGAACAATTTAAGTGGGCATGCGATAGTGCGATTAAATACGTTAAATAAGAGTCTTTACAACTGAGATGCTTTATAACTCCTGCAGGCTTAGCACGAGCGCCCTAGAGAAGCGTATTGTCGACGGAAGAGTAGACAAAAATGGCGTTTCTGTGTAGACAGTAGAAAGTTATCTACTGTCTACACAGAAACGAAACGCAATTGTACGGTAAAAATGGGTAGTTATACACGTCACTAGCAACTAACCCGTTGCTATGGAAAATCACTGTCTATAAAGCAACCTGAGTCTAAGTATGTCCTCGTGCTCGCGAAAAAGTGATTTCGAGGAGCGTAGAAAGCGATTTCTATTCTACAGTAGAGTAGAAACAGAAAACGCCATGCTAAGCCTGCTGCTGTTTATTAGGAATTAATTTAAAAAAAATGTTTTACGACGATTTCTTGACAAAATACCAATATTTACAATACAGTGATAACAATCATATAATGGTAATATTAAAACTTACCGAAAATATGAAACTCCATCCTTTTTTAGCGTCCTAGATGTGTTATTTTAACAGTTTTTAAACGAGCAACGAGGCATGTTTACCGTTCGAGCGTTCGAATGCTACTAGATTAAAAGCGCACCCGAATGTTCAAATGGGTGCGCGTTTGGTGCGGACACTTTTTAAAAATTTAACCAGCCCGTGAAATGAATTGCCTGGAATTTGCTGGTTTTTTAATTGTTCGCAATAGGTTCGATTGTCCTGCTTAATAATGCTCCTTGTGGAGGCTCTGAGTTACTTTAGTGTAAGGTAAAGAGGTTTGTACTCATGGGACTATGATCACCAGCATATTATAATACTTTCATCATTTTTACAGCCCAACATTTTAATAAACCAGGACCACTTTAAGTTTTACAGTGGGTTTATTAAATCTCCAACAGAGAACATAAGTATTGTTGATGAATATAATACAGAATATGTTGCTATCAAAGATGAATTACCAGCTGTTTGTGAGGGACTTGTTGATATTATTGAGCTAAAGGAGGAACCTCAAAGTGATGGTATGTTTTTAGAACAATAATATTATTGTCAATAAATAATGTCTTAAAACAAATGAAAGATATCATTTGTTGGGTCGGCTTTAGTATCGTTTGGCAGGAGTTCGGGGGTAAAAAGGGTTAAATATGGTAGGGGTGGGTTCCCTGATTGTAACGCTACCACTCTTATTACAAGGTAATGCATATTTTTCGAGAAATTAATAAAAAATGTTTCTAACCTCAAATTAGATAAACAGTGTAGCGAAACGTTTAATCGGCGATTGACAACCAAATCTGTATTGTCTGTGGTGTAAAATGTCGTGCAAAATCTATGAAACGGAACGTACAAAAACAACAAAAACGCTATTTGCGTCATGTGTCAGTCTCATTTGTTTAATTCATTCCGAAAAGCGCGGGAAACTTCGAACTTGGCGGACGCGTCCTTTTTTGAGAAAAAATATTTAAATTGAAAAAACTTGTAATATAGGATCAGTAGTCGTAGTTTTAGTGTTCTTTTCTATTTTAAATATAGTTTTAATATTAGTTTTGTGTATTTTCTTCGGTAGTGGTAAGTTTTTTTATTTTGTTTTAGCGGGAAATGAACGAACCGCCTGACCCGGGGGCCTTCGTGCCCCCGGCAGGCAATTTTGTTACCATACTATCTAATGAGTCGGGCATGGATACCGATGGGTCATCGTCAGCTCGTCATTTAAAAAGAAGCCGTGTGCATGTTTGCAAACACTGCAATAAGCGTCGCCGTACCCGTAATAACCACGGTTCCGAGTCTTCGGGTTGTGGTTGCACGGACTCTTCATTAGCTTCTACATTGGAGCCTAACTGCTCCGAAACACTTGTTTCCAACATTCTTCCCACTAAAAAAATGCCTGATATTCCTGCTCCGTCCTTAGTTTCCACTCAGATTGGCAGAAAAAGTTATGAAAAAACTGACAACTCGCCATTCGTCATTCATATCCAAAAAAATAATATTTTAATTAATTACACCTGATGATGGAACCACATTGCACCCAATCACATTTGGCAAGTTTTTAAAGCGCAACGCTTTCAAAAATATAATATACGGTAGCGTCAAAAAAATCGGGCGCAATAAAATATCTTTATCTTTTTCGAATTTCCTGGACGCGAATTCCTTTATTACAAACAATAGTCTCGAAACACATAATTATAAAGCTTTTATACCTACTTTTAATGTTACTAGAATGGGTTTAGTGCGTGGTGTTCCTGCGGAATGGTCTCCAGAGGAAGTTATTGATAATATAACTGTGCATATTGGTTGCGGTCCAATTTTAAAAGTCAGACGCCTCAATTTTAAAACGAATGTTGATGGTACAACTACTTGGAAACCTTCCCAATCCACAGTTGTTACATTTGATGGACAGATTTTACCTAAAAGAATTTTTATGTGCTACAATGCATTACCTGTAGATTTATATATTTTCCCTACCGTTCAGTGCTTTAGTTGCTGTCGTTTTGGTCACACTAAAATTCAGTGCAGGTCCAAACATCGCTGTTTTAATTGTGGTCAAGACCACACTGGAGACAGTTGTGAAATTGAACCTGAAACTGCATCTTGCTGCCATTGCTCTGGTTTTCACTATGCTATTAATAAGTCTTGCCCAGAATTTTTATGGCAAAAATCAATTAAAACATACATGACACAAAGTTCAGTATCTTATGCTGAAGCCACAAAATTATATCTCCCAGTAACTAAATCATATGCTGATACACTTTTATCTTCTCCCTCCAAAAATCAATCAATCATTCAATTGTAGCTATTAAAGTGCATCATACTTGTCTTGTTTCTATTTACATTCCTCACCCCTCTTCTACGGTTCTTCATAACATAACATCACGCCTTGTTTCCCCGAAGGGTTGGGCAGAGGTGCACCTGTAATAATCTCTTTTCTTCTCTTCCAAAGCCATTTTTAATATTGGGGGACTTTAATTGCCATCACCAATCTTGGGGTTGTTCAACATCTAATTGTTATGGTGATGAGTTACTAGATATAATAGACTTACATAATTTATGCATCTTGAACTCTGGAGCTGCCACACGCCGTTCAGATCCCAATCAGAACCAAAGCGCAATCGACCTTTCTATCTGTTCTCCAAACTTAGCCTCTTCATTAAATTGGCGTACTCTAACCTCTACTTATGGTAGTGACCATTTTCCAATAGTTATTTCTTATCCTCTATCCAAACCAAATGCACCATTAAGGCATACAAACTTAAAACATAAACTTCCTAATAGAAATAATAATGACTGGGACAAATGACAATGCCAGATCCTGCCCCAGCAATTTACAGGAAATGTAAATTAATGAAAATTAATGTTAGGATTTAAGGACCTTTTCATAATACATTGTTTTTCAGTAGAACTTGCCGATTACAAATCAATGATAAAAGGAATTCAACCCCTGAATTTCCTATTTGCCATTTCCTGTTTTCTAGCGACAATCTGCGTTACGTATTGCGCATGATATACAAAAAACAAGTTTAAAATACCTGTGAAATAAAACTCATATTACGATTATTAATTATGATAATGCGTAAAGTATATTTTGTTCAAATGGCTTAAGATTATTATACTCAAAATTATGAAAATCAATTATGGGGTATTGCAATCATAGTTTCGTGTTCATACATTTTGTGAAACGAAACGTCTGTCAACGAAACATATGTCAAACTCAAATTGTCAATGTCGTTCATTCTAGACTTGTTCTTGCTCGTTCAATGAACAGACCGCTCCGATCTAGTACAATCTGTGAAACGTACTAGTTCGGTCTACTAGTACTATTAGTACATTTAGTACACTGTCGAATGAAGAGTTTTACGAGTGCTTGTATGTTATCACGCAGAAATGTTTTCAAATGCAAATTTTTACAACTTCACGAATTCGCTGGCAGAAGCTAATAAATAAAAATATTAACATTTTAATTTTACATTAAGCAAATGGCATCATATATATATATATATATATATCTCTCTTTTGAACAGAATAATAGCAGTGTACTAAATTGAAAATGAAAACTCACTAGAAAGTATTAAAAAATATTTTAGTAGAGAAATCAGAAAACTCGGCAACCTCGCATAAATGTTTCAAAAGACATAAAGCAAAATAGATTAAAATGTTATCATGATGATGATCTAAAACAACTTGGCAAATCAGATACGAAGTTGTAAGTTTGAGTACCCAGAGTGCACCGAATGCAACAGAGTAAAGAGTGCGTCTCTCTCGTTCCTTCGCCTTCCCGCGTCGCCAGGCGTTCAGTAAAGTTCGGTTGCGTCAGTTAAGTGTCGCCGCAATGGCGGGCTTGCGCATCTTAGTACAAGCACATACATAGTCTGTGGATCCAAGTCCGAGCGACCGATCGGACGGAACGTGATCAAAACGAAGTACTGAAGTACTAAATGACCGAAGTACTAATAAGCTTAGAGAATAGTTCATTCTAGTACAGTGTCATGAATGAATTCCTAATAGTACTTAGTTCATGTACTACACAAGCCTAGTTCATTCGGTCTCTGTTGTTTGCGTTCGCGCCTCACGTCTATACTGCTTTTTATTGTTTTTCCTTACCGACGACTTTTGCTTTTGACTACGGATCTCGATTCCCGCTTACTCGCTGACTTTGTGCTACTTCCACGGATTCTGATCGTGGCGTGTGATTTGGTGAACGATGTTGCGGTGCCTAAATTGTTACCTGAGTGTCGACAGGATGTTAAGACATGTTGTGTCTTCATTACAATCTTCAATGCAAACACTTCTCGCTTCGTGGGTATTGTTGCAACAGGTATGTATATCAATATCTGTATTTAGCTAGCGTACTACTTTCATAGTTGCTCTCCTGCTAATAACCAATAAAAAATTCCAGTAAAGAATACTAAATAAATATCATACGTAGGGTGGTATTTAGATGTTTGGGTCAGAGGTTCACCGGTTCAGGGTAGGTAAAATACTAGGTAGGTGATTTGAAAACCTAGTAAAGGTTAGATGTATGTCTTAGGGGTAAACCATAATGCTGAATCAAATTACCTTTAAACCAATCAGTTATTTAAAGAAACAGCGAGGCAAGTCCATGCATGTTTGTTTACAAACCTGTTAGACTTGCCTTGCTGTTGAACGATAAGCACACTGCTGTTAATGCAAGTTGATTATCTGAAATATAATAATATGTATTTTTAACTTGTAGGTTCCACCAGAAGCAGTAATCTGCCACGAGTGCTTCTTGCGACTAAACCAGCATTGTACTAATGGAAATATGCATGCTGAAAGAGAACTGGGCCACACACATGTTTGTCTGGGATGTGGACGATCTGTTTTGGAAAGAAGAAGACGTGTGAGATATCATACAGTTGAAGCCAGGGATCCAATAATAGTCACTATACTTTCATGGGATATGCACTTTGAGGTCAGTAGTAATGTTAAACTAACTAGCCAACGCCTGTGACAGTATGCATGGGACATGTAATTATATATTTATATTCTCCTAATATAACTAAATACCTTTAAATAATCAAAGCCCGTTAGGCATTCAAATAATATTTTTCTTTGCAGTTGACATCAAGAGATGCATATGTATGTCATTTATGTTGGATGCGTGCTACTCGACAGTTAGCAAACAGTGTTATTAGAGGACAACCGGACACAGGTGAACATGCTGAAATAGAGATTCAACTAGTTGGACCTGAGCAATTGCTGGTAACTCAGCAAGCAATACCAGTGCCTCCACCACCTCCTCCGCCTCTAGACCAACAGGTTCTAACTACACCAGCTGATGGAATAATTCTGCCACATTATAAACGTACAGCAAATACTTCAAGGCATTGTGTTTTTCAAGGCTGTGTCAATCAATCTGGTCACTTGATTCCATTATTAATTAAGGTCATGCTTCTTAAAAAATACCATATATATGTGCCCATTCACTCCCGTGTCTGTGAAACACATTTATTTTCAAATGAATGGTCATTGTTAAATAACTACACTCACCTATCGAACAACTTTACAGCTCAACAAATAGAAGATTTAATCCGTATTATTGAAAGAAATACTGACTGAATGGATTTCGAAAACGTTCATGAGATGCCAAATCATATTTGTCACTATTGGACTGGTCTAAATGTACTAGAGTTTTTAACTTTGTGTGGTGAAATACCGGTCCTTGAAAATATTAACAAAGGTAAAACTTGTTTAGCTATATATTTAACTAAACTCAGGACTGGTGATAGTGACAATAGATTATCAACTTTGTACAACATGCCACGTTCCACATTAGAATCTCATTTAAAAAAGATGCGGGGCTATTTTAAGAATAATTTTGTGAATAATCATGTTGGGTTGCAGCATATTACTATAGAAGAAGTAGCTCAGCGGAATTTGCTCATACCAAATAATCTTTTTGGTAGCCCTAATGCTCCAATATCAGAAATGCCAGCTATTGTTATATGCGACGGTACATACATCTTTATTGAAAAGAGTAGCAACTATTTTTACCAAAAAAGAACATACAGTTTGCACAAATATAATAATTTAGTAAAGCCTTTTTTAATAGTTGCCTGTGACGGGCACATCATTGACGTTGCAGGTCCATATGCAGCAACACAAACGGACTCTGAAATAATATCTAAATTGTTTGAAAATGTAAATGGGCCTATGAGATCATATTTCAGAGCAAATGATATTTTTATTCTAGTTCGGGGATTTAGAGATAGCATACCATTTCTAGAATCTTATGGCTACAAAGTTTTTAAGCCTGAAACAGTGGATGAAGGCGAAACACAGCTGACAACATTACAAGCCAATAAGAGCCGCTGTGTAACACTGTGCAGATGGGTAGTGGAAGTAGTAAATGGCCGCTTTAAACGGGATTTTAAATTATTTAGGCAAGATTTTTTTAATAGGGCATCGTTACATCTAATGGATGATTTTCTTATTGCAGCAGCTTTGATTAATCGCTTTCATCCACTGATTCAGGACCGGCCAGATGCTCATGAAATAATTACAAGGGCATTGCATTTTTTAAATGAACCCAACCATTTGGCTCAATTTGTCCACAATTATAATTTAAATAGACGTAGAACAATGTTTTCTAGAATTGATGGAAATCTACCACAATTGCAGCAGTTCCCCATATTTAATTTAAATGAACTAATTCTCATATCTTTGGGGCCATACCAAGTAAAACAAGCACGTTCGTATTATGGAGAACATATAAGAGAAAATGGCCTCTATATAATAGAGGTGTGTCCAGAAATTGAACACTCGGAAGAGATGGTGTCTCACATTGGAGGTAACTATCCATTATTAATAAGGGGCAGAATTAAGTCTAGGCATATTAGTCAAAGACACTATTTTACATATATATTAATTGACAGGGAGCCTAGCAGTAGTCGTGTAATTGACGCCATTTTGGGATATTGTTGCAGTTGTGTTGTGGGTAATAGAACAGTTGGCTGTTGCTGCCACATTATGACCATAATATGGTATCTTGGTTGGGCACGACATCAAAATAATATTGATGCGCCGGCAGCATTTCTCGACAATGTGTTAATTACTTTTGAAGATTAATAAATAAATAATTTTTGTATGTTTGTTTTTTTTTCAACCTAGTCATACTATGTTAGTGTTAGGTTACGAAATGACGTTCCTGTAATAGCAGAATGCCCTCCTAGGGATAGTACCTACACGACAATAATTTATTTTAACAATTATAAACTGTACATAACCTATATTCAATGTCATTATTGTTATAAGATTTTATTAAAAACCGCACATTCTACAGGCATTAGGACAACTGTTTAGTTAACAGTAAAAAATAAGCTTAAAGATGCTGCATATTGCTTGCTTGTAAATGACTTTTATTGAGTGGGGCAAAGTTCTATAGAATTTCTGGCATTGTCCTTTAGAAACATTGTTGACAGAAAGTTATGTTCCTTGCCTGTTATATCTGATGGCAATGAAAATAGTTGTGCTGAAGCTTTAGCACTCATACTAATCGCAGCGGCAGATGAAGTTTTTCCTGTAAAAAATAGCAATAATAATACAATTCCCTCACCTCCGTGGTGGGACTCTGAGTGCACAGAATCAATCAAAAAACGTAAAGAGGCTGAATACAACTATAACCTTGATATGTCTGACAATAATTTTGAAATAGTTACTAATTCAATAAATGAAACCAACAAACTTTTTAAGAAGAAAAATTTGATTCTTGGCGTAGTTTTTGCTCATCAATTTCGCTGAATACTCACCCTACGATTGTCTGGCACAATATTCGCAGATTTAGGTCCATTTATAACAACCCTTCTCCTATTCCCGTTTCTTTAGCTAGTGATTTTTTAGATAAATCAGCTCCTCCTTTTGTACCTGAGAGTATTAACCATAACCTGTCTGTCGTAGCCACTGAGCAAGACACGACACAAGTCCTACAATTCACTCTCACTGAATTAAAGGCTATTCATAAAACCAAGGATTCTGCACCAGGTATCGATGGCATCCCGTATTCCTTTTTTGCTAACTTAAATGAGGACGTCCTCAGTTATTATTTAGAACTTATTAATTCTATTATGAAAACAGGGAACATCCCTGTTCAATGGAAACGTCAAATGGTATTGCCATTCCTTAAACCAAATAAAATTCCATCTGACGCTTCTTCATACCGTCCCATAGTTTTGTCTACAATTCTGATGAAATTAGCGGAACACTTAATTAAAAATCGCTTTGAATGGTACGTTGAAAGTAAGGGTCTTTTGGCAGAATCACAATATGGCTTTAGCTTTTCTAAAGCCATATTGTGATTCTGCCAAAAGACCCAAGTAAAAGTACAACTGACTGTTTAAGTATTTTCACAACTGATATTCGGTTATCCTTCTCTAATAACCAACCTACTGTTGCAGTGTTCCTTGATATTAATGCAGCATACGATAATGTTGTTTTATCAGTTTTACAAAATAAACTACAAGCCTTAAAAGTCCCATTGAATTTGTCGAATTTCATTATTAATATCCTGACTGAACGCTCTGTTAACATGTTAATAGGAGATCAAGAAGTATCTCGTCTGGTATGGAGAGGTCTCCCACAGGGTTCTTTGCTTAGTCCCATTCTTTACAATATTTACACATTTGATTTGGACACGTCCTTAGCTAATCATGTTAAGGTTCTTCAATATGCCGATGATTTGTTATTATATTCTTCAAGCCAATCTATTGAACAAGCAAGCTGTGCTATCAATTCTGCTTTATATACTTTGGAGTCATGGTTACATCTTAATGGTTTGGATTTATCCACGTCTAAAAGCGCAGCTGTTTTATTCACCCGGAAGAGAAATATTCCCTTAATAAATCTCTTTTATAAGGAAATACCTATACAAATATTTGTTCCGGATTCTTCAGATCTCAACTCATCCTCTTATTCCTAAACTGGACTCTTTAGTGTTGCAGATTGAATCTTCAAATTACTGGTCCCATAAACGTGCTCCTTGTTTAGTTGTAAGCTATAAAAAAATCCTATCACTTGTTTCTCCTATTCATCGTTCCAATAAACTTCCGCTATTTAGCAGTAGCTATGAGAGTTTACAGATCAGTCCCATCATAAAAAATAACTGTGTAAGTAAATCAGATCCCAATTGCCATTTAAGTTTTAACCGTTTTCTGGCTGAACACCTAGAGTACCACCATATATTTACGGATGCTGCGAAGCGTTCTCCGACGGGTTGTGTTGGGATTGGTACTTACCCTTCTTAATACAACATCGTACAAAAAATAAAACTGCCACCGGAGACTTCTGTTTTTACCGGGGAATGTTTTGGCATTTTAAAAGCCATAGAATATATTCGTGTTTTAAATCTTAAAAAAACTTTAATTTTTACTGATTCTCAAAGTGCTCTTCTAGCCATCAATAAATCTCCTTTCGTACTCAAATCGCAGTTCCCATCATTTATTTAATGAGAGAATTTACGTTCCGAACCATCTCTGAGGGTAATACACTGCAGTTTGTGTGGATTCCGGCCCATGCTGGAATCCATGGCAATGAAGTGGCTGATACACTCGCCGTTGATGCGGTGCAATGCGGGGACTTAGTTCCTTATACAAACTTTTACTTTGACCTCGAGTCTTTACCAAAGACTTTTCTTCGGGAAACCTGGAAGGAAGCTTGGGATATCGGAAGCAAATCGAAAGGTCATTATTTTTCATTTATTTAACCAGACGTTCCGGAAAAACCGTGGTTTGGCAGGGCAAAGTTTGGCAAGATGGAGACCTCCATTCTGATACGGATGAGATTGGGTCATGTCTGCTCTCCAGCCCATCTTGCCAAACTTCATATCATCGACGACCCCATTTGTCTGTGTGGCACAGACGTAGGTGACTTAGATCACATTTTTTTCTCCTGTCCCTTATATGATCGTTCATCCTTTCTCAGTAACCTCTTGTCCCTTCGTACTCCTTTTCCTACCTCAATACTTTCTTTACTTTGCACAAATAGCTTTCCTGTATATAAATGTGTAGTATCTTTCATTACTTTAAATAATATTAAGTTATAATTTTAGTTCATTATTCATTATAGTATCACTGTTGTAAATACTGATCCTATAGATTTTATCCCTAAATTCCGTGACAACTTATTATAGTTATATTTTCGTTTCCCTAGCTTTGTTTCCTTCTTAGTAAAATATACGTGACATTGGCTGAATGCACAAACCATGCGAAGTCAAAAGAAAAAAAAAAAAGAAAGTTCATTCCGTTTCTACCCGAGTTTTAACATGCGCAAAACAGTGCGTTTTAAAGTGATGTCATATGACTTTACATTTCGTACCGAGGAATGTTGCATTACACCATGACTCCAAACATGACGCGAAATGACGCGCCACACTTGATGGCTATTGTAATGAAATGCTCGCGTTGTTGTTGTGTGTGAAAACTCAGGCCGAGTTGTGAGAAGTTAGTGTAAGTACCCCCACTTCATGGTTATAATAGGTCGACACTGTTCCAAAAACCGAATCGGGACACCCCGACTCCACGTAGTCTTGGCTCCTACCCCTAGAGTGTTTACAAAAATCCGAAGGCGCGGAGGTGAGCATGGGTGCCTATCCTTTGTTACGTTAGGGCGAAGGGGTTGCACTTCCCGCAGCGCCGGAGACGTTGCAGAAGCGACATTAAAGTGTTTTGAGGTTAGGTTACAATAATTAGCTTTTCTCAAGAACGGTGCGTTACCTTTTCATGGGAGTGGTACCTGGGGAGAGGGAGCAGGTTGGGCAATGTGTTATTGGGTTTTTTATCTGGAACATCTCAGTAGCAGACCGGAGTCTGGATTTGTGCCCGGTTGATGGCAATAGGCTCGCCCCCCATTACATGGGACCTAAACATAACTGGTGAAAAGTGGGTGTACTATAGGTACACCTCTGACCTACCCTTCGGGGATAACAAGGCGTAATGTTATGTTTTTAATTAAATAAAACATTGATAATAAACAAATAATACTCTTGACTGTTTACTTTACAGATCTAGAACCGGACCATTTTGACAATTGCTATCTAGATGTGGCAGATATAGAACCAAACGATTCTGAATCAGATTTAAAATTTGAAGTACCTCTGATGGAGTTTAAAACTGAATTCAAACAAGAACAAGAAGTATCTAAGAAGAAACAAAGAACCAGGGAGACGCAAAGTAAGTTTTATATAGTTATCTATAAGTATGCAAACAGGTCAATGGTTCACCTGATAGGAAGTGTTTAGCGTTACCTAAAGGGAGTACCCACTTACATGTGCAGCTTCGAGATAAAATAATTAATTTTTTTATTTTATTTCCATTTTATCTTGGAATCACAAGTGATAAACTAGGACCATGATAGTTAAATAAATAAACTGTTAATTTCTGATAACAATAACAAGACAATGGTCAGCAAGACCGACCACTCACCACAAGCAGCACTCATTCACATACATAAGGCTAAGACTAAGATCATTACCCTGTGTAACGAGTTTTTTTTACCGTTACATGTCTTTGATCATTAAAGTCGATTTCGGAACGATTTCTAGTTGTCATTTTTTATCTATGATACATTTGGCTGACGTTTCGACATCATAATTTGACAAGTCTCCTAATTTTCCTTATATGGAATCATAATTAATCTGGTACATTTGGCTTAAAAAAAGCCATAATCATAAACCAAAGGACCCGTGGAATGGTCGCAGAGTAAATTTTTATCGGATTTTTGGTAAGTTGGACTCTTTTTCGAGAGAAAATTTCCTTCGCCATTGGCGGTTCGTTTGTGACCGATCTTATCGTTTTAACAGAATCCCTCGTTCGCCTCCTTATGGTTCTTTTGTTACCATCTATCTTCACGGTACACCGAGGGAGACGCGAGCTTTGTATCACTGGAAGCGGTAAGTTTTTCGTAGTCGATGCGTCCCCGCTTGTCCGAATTCGGAATAAAAACACATCTCAGAGTCCCTTTTTGTCCACAGCCTACAATTGTGGGTGCTTATTCTACCTTTACATCTACCGAGGAATTTCTACTGGCCTTCCACGGGGCTGATTACCTGAGAGGTACCACATTCCGGCTTTCGGGGTCACCTTCAAGTTTATTTTTTTTCTTATTTTTTTTTCATACCAAAACAGCCTTCAAAAGCCTGAAAAGGTGCAATGATGAAGTAACATTAACTAAAATTTATAATAGTTTAATTGTATTCAATAAGCTAAAAGTAGACAATAAACTGGGAATGTTCAAGGTAGTGAGACTTTTAATCACCGTTGACATCCACAGGCTCCCATCCTAAGATTTATTGTTCAATCTCTCCAACTTTATCTGGCTATCCATTAATAGTGTGTCGCTCCACGGCGCCCGAAATTTCATTTCTTTTATACACACTCAGAAACACACATATTTTCTATTTTTATACCACAATTGATCTCAACCAACGGATCCTTTTTAAAATATTACACCTGGCACTGTTTTTTGTGCCCCGACGCCACCGCAAGCAGTGGGAACTAGGGAGCATGACGAGCTTGCTGCCACTTGCTCAGACAAGTCTATCCCGTGTGCGGTAGCAAATCCAATGATTAAAAACATACTAGGACTGAGTAACCGAAACCACTTCAGTAATAACACACAACATTACGTCTGAATCACCCGCAGGGGCAGAGGTGTATAGTTTGTACACATAAGTCGCCGAATGTAGGTATGATGCCACAAAGTACAATTTAGTACGAAATGATCCCTGCTGTGAAACTATAAATGGTAATTAAAATAAGGATTAGGTACATATTATGAACTTATTATAGAGTAACAGTTATGGATAACATGTAAAGAAATGCCACTTCAATAATATTCGAAGAGTGAGACCACACGATCCTACCTGTCCCTTGCGATTTCGGGGCGATGGTGCTGCGTCGTCCTACATTATAAAGGTATAATTCCGAATGTGACGGCAGACCGCAAACATCAGGCGGTTGACAGACTGACCAACAGACCGCAACGATACTACTGGTTTCGCATTTGGAATGAAAACAGCAGCGGCACTTTTGCTGTTATTGTCAACCGTAACTAGTAAATACCCAAAGGGAAAATACCCGGGTAATTTCCCAAAGAAATATATTTCATAACAGTAATGTTAATTTAAGATGGGTGTATCTGTTAGCGTACTTGTATTTATCGATTTTCGACTTTATGAAATAAATTTTATATTGATGTGGAAAAAAAAAGGTTAGTTCTAAGCAATCTATTTAATAAAAATCTTAAATTCACTGACAAGTTTCATGATTCTGTGCGTTGTTCCTCCTCTAAAGCGGTTTTTTAGGGGATGAAAGATTGTATGGAAATTAGACATATTGCCGATGGGAATTCCCATCGGGCGCACGTTTGTATTTACCTGATGATTAACATTCTTGCAGGGTTTACTGATTAAGACTTACCGCGATATCTGAATAGTCTTCATTGTCAACATCGCTGTCCACTACTGGACATAGGCCTGTCCCAGACTGCTCCACAACACGCTGTCCTCCGAGACTAGAATACTTCTAAACGCTACCCGCGTGGGGTAGCGTTTAGAACTTGATCCTCCAGTCGGCTTCTTTCTCAAAGACGTGTTTACCGAGATGGATGCATTTCCCCACGGTAGACATACTCGTTCACTTCGACAAGGAACTCTTCGATGTGGATTGGACTTGACACGACGTGTGATTTGTACATGACATTGTGGCAAGCGGGTTTCGTAATAGTTAGGAAATGAAACCATAGATCACTTAACACATTTATTTAGGAGTGAACACGAGACACAGAAAAAATCAAGGAAGTAGGTTCTAAGGTCTCTAAGCACTTGTTCACTGGTCACTTTAGGTAGAAGGAAAGAAACATTACTGCCCTGGGCTTGGCTACGCTGCAGCAAGTGGTCCGGCGTGGGGTCACAGGGCAGGCAGCAGAGTAGAGGAGCGACCCCAGAGGTCATCAGGCGTGGGCAGCACCACGCAGGGATGAACGACCGCGTGTAGGCACGCGGCCCGCTCAGGCAGGGGCCTCAACACGTGGTGGGCGTGGGGTCTCTAGGGCACCCGCGAGCCACGTAGGTGGCAGGTTCAGGCGGCGGTAGCGGCCGCGTGGCTATGACGCGTGACGGGCGTCTCTCCAGCGGTAGGGCGGAGGCAGCGATGACGTCTGACAGCGGTAGGCAGGAATTGTTTCCCAAGACTGGAACCCTGGAATCAGCGCAAGGCGGGTCCTCCCGTAAGCGTTGTGCCAGACCACTGCACGTCCCCCGTCGATGTGTGCGTCTCCCAGCCGTAAGCCCAAAGCAAGGTGGATGGAGGAAGACTCATCCATCGTGGCGGCTTACAATGAGAGGTTATGCCGTGCACACGCCGCGGGCATTTTCGGAGGTCCCTCGCCGCGTGGCCAGGTGATTTAAGCGAACAGCTAGGCGCAGCGCGGCGGCGGGGAGACAAGCATAGCAAAGGATGCGAGAAGCACGCGCACGCATTCACAGAGAGGTGCAGTAATGGTGACAGGTGATGTGGCAGAAGCCACTATAGGTACATAGCTTTCTCGACAGTCATAGTGAGGCTGCCGAGAACAATTACAATAGCTGCAAGACCGCGCAGGCAGAGATACATAAAGAATGCGATCTGACAGGACAGAAATAAGAATATTGGCAATCACACTGAGCACTTATCCGTTTATCTCGGGGTTATGTGTGCTTGCCTCCTTGATGCTAAAGAAAGAGGACGTTAGGCGTCCATCGGAGGATATTTATAGCAGCAACCCACGCCTCAACACTGCATGACGTGTTGGAAATTTGAAAGATTTAGGGATGTCACTCTCGTAAAACCGTAACTCGAGATGTGCGTTTCAGTTGATTTTTAGGAAATCGACTACAACGCTACAACATTCGTCTTATGTCTAGGCCAACCCGCCGAGAGGCTCGTTTTCGAAAACCGACTTGTAATGGTGGCCGGAGCTCGTCTCCTTGTGATAGGGTTTGCGACGAGCCTCGACAACAGCTTGTATTCGTGGCTCTAAAGTGAGATGGATCTATATTTTTTCATCAAGGTTTTGTCACCTTTTTTGAATAACAGAACCACCCCTCTACTTCACGCCTCGGGATACAACCATCCTGGATTACGGAGTTGAAGACACTCGCTAGTACTTTTAGGTCGAGCCCCGCCCGCTTTAAGTTTTCATTAACGATCACGTTAACATCAAAAAATTTGAATTTCTGTATAGTCCTTTGAATTAATGAATTAAAACATTTGTTTGATAAACAGAAAAAAAACTTTAAAGCTTGTAAGTAGAAGATTCGTTGACAGGACTAGCCTGTCATCGTTCTATTTATTCATGGAGATTATCTGCCCTTTGTGAAGTTAGTCGGTTTCGCTTAGTAGTGCACGTGGGCAAGAACATAAAATTATATTTGTCTTGCTGCCGAGGTACATGGAACAGTTAACTTTTTCGCGCTTATAGATCTCTCAGAACAGGCAAGTGTCAAAGTCAACCTACTTCTAAGTGTCACCAACTTGGTGGCAAATTAAGCAACTCCCGGATGCCGTTAATTTGGTACAATTAACAAAAATGTCTTCGCGGTCCAACCTATACACCAATTAGAATAAGATAAGACATTTAAATAAAACTTTTACCAGTCTGTTCAACCGACTTTCGACTTCTATTTAGTAGGAATAAGGATGACATTAAAAGCAAAAACGTGGTAACAATAGCAACTGTTTACTGCAGCTGCCATTTGGCATGCCACCAACGCAATTTATGTAAAAATCTGTCGAATGGACTATAAAAAAGGTTTATTTAAATGTCTAATATTATAATAATGTCAAAAATATTGAAAGTTGTCAGCTTTGCTTCCCTCTTCAACCTAAAAAGTTATTACAAATTTGTTTAAATAATTTCGTTTTTATGAAAACAAATACCCATCATTTGGGAATTTACCTGGGTAATTACCGGGTAGAATCTAATCTCTAACCGTAACATCGCTGTCAACTTTATGTTACACACGCAACGGCCGTGTTGGCTCACTGCTAATAATAGTAGTGTGGTTTTTGTTTTTAAATAAGTAAAATTTTATTATACTTTAATGCATGATGAATATCAGCATTGACATGTGTCGGGCATGCCACAGCCTTGAAGAATCGGAAGTGCCCAGTTCTCGAAAATGACAATATCACATTGTTCTGGAATCCATGTTTGTCATCTCTGATCATTGTAAACACTGGACTATTGTAGCCAATAAGCCTGTTAAAGTGGTGGTGGATAGATTAGAGCGGCGCGCATGGTCGTTGCCATAATGATCCCACAAGACGGGAACCTCTTGAAAGTCGAGAAAGATAAACAAATCAGGTACCTTGACTTGGTTCGCGAAGTTGTCGACATGTGGAATGTGGACTCAGCGATCATCGTGCTGATAGTCGTGATAACCAATGGCTTATTAGCCAAGAGCCGCTACCAACACCTAAGGAGGATATCTTATTCCATTGCTTCTTATGTTTAAAAAATTCGCCTGCTCAACAACGTACATAACGCAATGAACGTGGATGAACTGTCAAAATGAAAGCTATTGCGATCAATTGTAATTTCATGAGTGTAACGCATTTACCACTCAGTTCAGATACGGGTGGGCTACTTTACATATTCTAATATTAACTAACATAATTATAATTATGTATTATGTAAAATAAGGGTTATAATAATTTAAATAATATGCTGTATTCATTTCCAATATATTTTCACAGCAGCGATAATTTCGTACTGGGATTATTATGGAAGAAAATATGATTTGCATCCACATTCCTTACGAATCCCACAAAATGGGATCAGATTGTGCGATCTGGCTCTAACAAAAAGCCACATACAAGCATAATAATTCGCAAACGTATCCCTGATCCCCGATCGACGAATAAAATAATTCATCCCCACTTCACATGTAGGGGAGATTTAAAAAAAAAAACAATATTTTATTATACCACTTTTTTGGCGTGACAAATACGTATAGCTGTCTAAGCTAAGAGTCTGAGCTAAGCTGCGGTCAGACGAACGGACCACTTTAGTAACAACACACAAAATCAAGTCAGTATGACCCGAGGTGTGAAACAGAAATTCCTGCTTTTCGGTCCTAGTGTGAATCGTGCAATCCGCTATTATTTTGATTCGTGTGCATGAATCTTCTTTGAATTTTTACTTACCAGTTTTATTATCACAGGGGCGGCTGTTGAAATCAAACCAAAACTAAACACACGAAGAACAAAAGATGCAACAATAATCAGGCAAACGAAAAAAGACAAATCAAACTCGAAAGTTATCCAGACAACTCCACGTACGTCTAAACCTGGCACCAAATCAAAAATCAACGAGCCTTACGAATGTAATCAGCGAAGTTTTAATCGAGTAAAAAACATGATACAACGAAGTCGTATACATATGAACAAAAAACCTTACAAGTGTGATGTATGTCAGCGTAGTTTTAGTACAAATGGTAATTTAACAAAACATTATCGTAAACACACTGGTGAAAAACCCTACATGTGTGATGTATGTCAGCGTAGTTTTAGTGACAAGAGTAATTTAACAATTCATGTTCGAATGCACACGGGTATAAAACCCTACATGTGTGATGTATGTCAGCGTAGTTTTAGTGAAAAGCGTCATTTAATAACACATACTCGTGTACACACTGGTGAAAAACCCTACATGTGTGATGTATGTCAGCGTAGTTTTATTACAAAGGGTAATTTAAAAACACATACTCGTGTACACACTGGTGAAAAACCCTACATGTGTGATGTATGTCAGCGTAGTTTTAGTGAAAAGGGTAATTTAATAACACATATTCGTATGCATAGTGGTGATAAACCTTACATGTGTAATGTGTGTCAGCGTAGTTTTATTACAAATAGTAGTTTAAGAACACATAATCGTATACACACTGGTGAAAAACCCTACAAGTGTAATGTATGTCAGCGTAGTTTTAGTTATAGCAGAAATCTAAGAAATCATGGTTGTCCCGCTACCGTAAGGTTTTTCTAATGCTAAAGATCAAATTTAAAACGTATCGATGTTTCAATTTCTCGCACGATGGCAGCACCGAAGGCGGCTTAATTAGACACGTATACTCGTCTTTTTTGGAGCGAAGGCAGAGGTCGTGTGAGTGAAAGCAAGACGCGCGCGCGTTGTCTGAATTGGTCGAAATTCTAAAGGAATTACATTAAAATTTCGTAAATTCAATAAATCAATTTTTATTTGTAAACATAGGTATACATAAAAAGTCTTAAAATATACATATTATTGTAGTCGAACTCTTATGTTCTACCAATGAAATTCTGTGCACATTCTTTCTATTTAGTAAACAAGATCGAAGTTATAAGTTCTAACATTCTGTGTGTTACCCATCATTATATCATTGTTTTCGCTTTCGTCATGGAACTTTAAGTCCTAATACATTTTACACTACAAGACTAGCTAATGAGGAAGAATATTTCTTATTGGTTAACAATCCGCTCGTAGAGCCATGCTAAAGAAATCGAATTCTAAATCTGTAGATGATTAGTTCACGCTACAAATCACGCTAGACGAGAAGTTACAATGGGGACCTTATATAACACTGGCACTTCGCCCGCGACTTTCTCCGCGTGGTTTTCGTATTATCTATAAATTTAAAAAAAGTAGCCTATGTTCATCAATTTATGAAAATATTATTTATGTTAGAAAAAATCTACTTACATCTTTTTAATATAATAAGTGATCGACATAATTTTAACACTAGAAATAAAGATAAATTATATCAGCAATTTTTCAGATTATATAAAGTACATACATCTTTGGGGTACTGTGTTTTATTTTCATTTTATTTATTTTTATCGTTTATTTATTTCGTTGTGTATTGTAACACAAATTGTACAGACAATTGTACAATTTGTGTTACAATAAAATATGTTATGAAGAAGAAGAAAGAAAAAACCGTTTATTTGCGGTAAACATGACGCAGTAGACTATGCCATATGGGTAAATGTACAATCCACAACGTATCCACAGATTAATTGTGTACATTTTTAACTATGTAGGTACAATTAAACTTAAATACTATGTATTTTCTTTTTATGTGACAACAAAATACCTTGTGACATACATAAAGCAATTAAATTCAAGAACATATAAAAGTCATGTTAAAAGTATACTAGACATGGCTTTTAAATTAGAGGATTATATACTAGATAAGAATGCTTGGAAACACTACTAGATAAGAAAGCCTGCTCCATAGGACAATCTAGAGGCTAGAGAAGATCAAACTGGTTGCTTATTGAATTGTATAATTTCACATTGATTCATTCGATTCATTTTTTGTTTACATTGATTCTGTAATTACTTTAACTTACTTTTTTACAGCGTAAATGACATATATGTTATGTACAACAAAATATGTTATGTTGTTGTATTAGAAACATAGCTTATATTATCTAGTTGCAAATTGTCGAAAGAAAAAAGATTAAGTTTTCATTCATCATTTTTGGTATTACGGGACACATCAGCTAGTATTGCTATCGCGTCAAGCATAATTATATCAATGTGTGCGTAGTTGTACTGCTCAGGGTAGTAGGTGTGTATCGCTCGGACAAGCACACACTACCGCAACGTTGCGCCCGCCGCACTGTGGGCTGGATTCCGGCTTTCATAGACTTATAATCTTAATGTTTCAAGTGTCGATTTTTATGCTTGAATATGATTTGAAAGACCAACTACATGCCTAAATATATCATGATTATGGAATAATATAGGAAACAACACTAACATCATATTTTTTTGAAAAATTTGTATGGTGTTGGTAAGAACAATCATCATATCTCCGCTCTCGCACAATTGGCCGTTATTCTTTTTCAGGGGATTAATCCATATATTATTTGGAATTTTTTGACATACGCCATGACACGCCAAAGGTGCGAGTTTTTTTTTTTAATTGACAAAGCTTATGTTGATTTTCAAAATTAATTTTCTGTTAATAATATAAACTTTACGTCTATAGGCATTGCCTAAATGATTTATCAGACCACAAATTTCAATTACCGCCTCAAGAAATGGTAATTAGCTTAAAAATATTACTTTTAAATAAAACAATAATGACTAACTTTTCTAATAACTCCGTAACTATTACTACAATGACTGATAATCACGACGAAACCTCACACGGTGATCAAGATAACATACAATTCATGCACCTTTCGGTTCCGCTTTGCTAGTAAGAAATTTTAGAAATTTATAATTTTCGGTATATGTGATTTTTCCAATCTTTGACGTAATTAAATGAAGTTCATGACCTCTTTTCATATGTTTTAGGTAGTAGCCTGTTAATGGCCTTTTTAATTACAATAATAGAAAATGATATTGATTACATACGTTTTTTTACAAATTGCATTCAAAGAACTAACTCATTTGGTAATCACGTTCATCATGTCATTATGGTTCAGTTGTAATTAGATATTAATAACATCGAGCCCTAATGAGGGTAGTTACATATATAAATAGGACGTTTGAGCTTAATTCTCTCAGTAGCTTTTAGCACTATTACGCGCGAACTCTACTTATTACGATCTATTTACTTTCGTTTTGTGATGGAAGGTTTTGGTACCAATTTGGACATATTCATGTTTGTGGCAAACAATAGTTGTTTTTCACAGCCCAGTGTGGGTTATTAGAAGTTTTTGTGAATGCCGTTGATTTGTCAGAAAATGAAAAGAAAGAATAGAAACAATTCTGTCTGACTTATGTGTGTTCGTTGAGAAATAAATGGATCTCGTGTAATCACACGAGATATACATTCATATAGAAGTATGAGACATGGCTGCAGAAAAACATAAAATGGCCTGAAGTCATCAGGGAAAAGATGACACCATTAGTAGCAGTAAAGCAGCAACCTTGTTCAAGTTCTTACTTCGGTGTTAATGAGGATATTCAAAATCCCACAAACCAGAGACGTGCAGTGTTGGAACAACAACATCACTTGTGAGTCAAAGAGAACCGTTCATGGAACTAAGCCCGCTACCAAAGAGAAGGAGAGTGGAACAGCTCCTAACGTATAGCACTGAAAACCTAGCTTATGCGACTGGTTTAAAAGCAGATAGCAAGAATGTAGCAGATATAATAAAATTGGTTACAGAGCATCCTGATGAGGCTACAAAGATATAGGAATTGTTGGAAACCAAGAAAACTACGCCCATATATTCGGCTGATAAAGCTTTAGGTCTTTTGACCTCGTTGAAGCTTTCGAAGTGGCAGTATATAACCTTAAGAACTTGTGCAATCGAAGAAGGAATACCAGTATATCCTTCGTATACTGCCATCCTAGAGGCGAAGAAGGACTGCTACCCACCAAAAGATACCTTAGAAATCACGGAAAGAGGGGTAAGAGTCCAGCTCCAAGCAATTTTGAACAAAACTGTTGCCAGACTAGAAAAATTCCTACGTTTGGAGTCTTCGCTGAATGGCAAAGAGTTGACCCTGATATGCAAGTGGGGATTTGATGGTGCTTCAGGGCAAAGTTTGTATAAGCAAACTATGGCAGACGACGACAATTTCAGTATTTTTATGTGTTCCTTTGTGCCCCTGCGCTTAGTTTGTGGTGAAGAAAATATATGGGAGAATCCAATGCCATCTTCCACAATGTTCTGCAGACCTCTTTATTTCAAGTTTGCAAGCGAGAACAGCTTGAATATCACGGAAGAACAGAGTCTGATTGAAGCTGAGATCGCAGCACTGGAGCCGTCTATCATGGGAAATCATGCTGTTAAGCACTCAATGCTTATGACAATGATAGATGGCAAAATCACTTCGAAATTGTCAAAAACCTCAACGCAGACTTGTGATATCTGTAAGGCTACCCCTTCGGAAATGAATAAGTTAGAGAAGATCTTAGAGTGAGTTTAGTAAAATTTGATTAATTAATGACATCTTATTGTACTGTTACCTATCTCTTATTGATTTATGCACTTTCTTTCCAGAAAACCGGTTTCGACAGAAATGTACCAGTATGGTTTATCTACTCTTCATGCTTGGATCAGATGTATGGAGTGTCAACTGCACATTTCATACAGACTAGACTTTAAAACATGGCAAGCCAGAGATGCAAGCAGTAAAGAGTCATTGAAGAGTAGAAAACAAACCATACAACAGAAGTTCCGTGATGAAATGGGCCTCCTAGTAGACATCGTCAAACAAGGTGAGTCAAGTATCAGTCTTTTCTCTAATTTTTTTCCCTAATACGCTATTGTATACATCTTTTCGTTACAAAGTCGTCAAGTATTTTTGTTTGTTTCAGGTTCGGGAACCACAAATGATGGGAACACAGCCAGGATTTTTTTTAGTGATTCTGCAAAAACTGCAGCTATCACAGGATTGGATTTCCGTTTGATCCAAAGATTTGCAACAATTTTACGTGTGTTAGCCTGTGGGGAGCCCATAAATGTTGTCGCGTTTGCAAACTTTACGCGCCTCACTGCTGAAATGTATGTAGACCTCTATGGCTGGTATTACATGCCTTCGAGTGTCCACAAACATTATGCCCATTGGTAAATTATCTGAAGAGACAGCGGAAGCCATAAACAAAGACTTCAAGAAAATTCGAGAGCACCATTCGCGCAAATTCTGTAGTAAAGCGACAAACGAAGACATCTTCAATGGTCTCCTTGTATCGTCAGATCCTTATCTGTCCAGTTTAAGACCTGTGCTAAGAAAATCCACAAAAACAGCTGGTGTTGATGATATGAAACCTCTTCTCATCAGTGACGATGCAGGTGTAGACAAAGCGAACATTGACTTTGTCGATGTTAATGCGTCAATGATAGACTCGGATTTAGAGGACTTTGATGATGGCGAAGATACTACCAGTTAGTAGTAGTTTTTTATGTTGTTTTAGTCGTAAATAGCTTAGTATAGTTGCTGTAGATATAATAAATGTAATAGTTGTGATATTCACAAAATAATACTATCTTCACTGTTTTTTATTGTGTTAAATAATTATAGTCTATCATAGTTATTGACGTATTTTTGTTGTAATGTCTTAAAACTATTTGTAAAAAAAACTTGATTTTATTTGACCTTATTTTTAATCATCTATAATAAAAATAATTTAGGAATATTACTTTTCTATATAGGTATATCTAAATTGTTTTATGAATATCTATTGTTTCACTAGTATTTTCCCATTCAATGCGTTCGGTAACATCATTTAATTACGTTAAAGATTAGAAAAATCAATAGTGTAACTACCCTCATTAACGCTGAGTATGCCATGTTATTAGTATCTAATTAAAACTCAACGAAAATGACGGTGATTACCAAATGAGTTCTTTAAGTGCATTTTGAAAAAAAATACGTACCTATGTAATCAATATAGTTTTCTAATATTGTCATTAAAAAGGTCCTTAGCAGGCTATTAACTAACTAAAATATATGAAAAGCGATCGGCAATTTCATTTTATTACGTAAAAGATTTAATAAATCACATAACCTAAACTCGAAATTTTAATAAATTTACGCGCGAAGCTGCACCGAAAGGTGCATGAATTGTATGTCATCTTGATCACAGTATGAGGCACAATAACTCATGTGAGTACCAGCCCTTCAGTTCGAAAATAATCAACTTTACGTGTTTTCTCCCATACAAAAAAACAAAACATTTTTTTTCTCACGCGTGGCACTGCGCACACCCTCCATACTTTAATATTATATACAGAGAGTTATTCCAGAGACATTCCCATTTTTTTTTAAATCCCTGACATTTAGTTTCTATGAGTATGGAGCTCGATTTTCAGACCACTGTGCGCCGGGGTATGCGGTGTTTGTTGTCAGTTTTAGACGATTACTTTATTGGTGCGTATTTATTTGCTTTTTAAATTGTATTGTAATATTTCGGACACTATTGACTTATAAATGCTTTGAACTTGGATTTAGATTTGCCTTATATTTGGTATCGAGCCTTGCTTGCCGACTTATTGTAAGTCCGTAAAACTTATTATTTGGTTTGATTGCCGACATGGACTCCGAACGTTGGGATATATTTAACAGTTAGGATTACCTACCTGATACCTCCTTAGTTACTAAGTGTTTTGCATAGACACCCCTATGCAATAAGTCGGTAATTGTAAAACTCAAATTTTACAGGAAAACAGTATTTGTTGTTTTTATTGAATATGTATCTTTTCAAGGAGTCGAAGTATTGCGTTCATTGATACATCAACTGAAAGTCATTTTCTGTGTGTAATTCAATTACGATGTCAACATTAATTTATTTGTGAGAAATACTTAGCAATTTACGAAAATAAATATTGAATTGATATTAAATTGTTTCAGTAATAAACATGTATGCAGTAAATTTGATAAAAATGTTGACACGTAACATTACAATACGAACTTTTCTAACGTTATTTCTTACTAGCTTCCGCCCGCGGCTTCGCCCATGTGAAGTGTTGAAGAAAAGTAGCATATGTACTTCCCCAGGCTTCAAACAAAGTTTTGCGGATTAGCCGTGAAACATCACAGCCCCGCTCTGCGCGCGGTGTAGGTACCGTGTACGCCGTTCTTATAGTGGGAACTTTTGAACAATCCGTCCAAATTAATAAGTGTAAAGACAAGTTTATCTACATCAAACACCAAAAGCGATAAAGGTATTAATTTTGATGAGAATTAACTAAATACAGTAGAATCAGTTTATTATGACTCCGCCTTTAATGACCAACCGCTTATTATGAAGTAATTACACAGCGAAGTTTGGTTTTCATATAAAATTATTTATAACAACAACAATATAATGACTTCGCTTATGACATGTCGTATAGAGTGACATTTCTTAATGTGACCCATTTTAATAAATTGTGTCCGGTAATAGTGACTAACATGATTCCTAACACCTTCGGCAGTGTTCGGGAGAGTCACGTGAAACCCGACGACGTTCGGCGCGTGCATGTTTTTGTTTTGAGTCTCAGTGGATATTTGATAGTTGAAGGTCACGCATGCGAGGGACCCGGGGCGTAGCCGTATGTGAGTAGATAGATAGCTATTATTAGCTGTACTGTACTTACTCTACCTACCATTCATTCATAACGAAAAGATATTGGAAGATATTTCTATCTATTAGTCATGAGGTATGTTCATGATTTGCTTTGTTTTTGTTGACGACTTTGGGGAATCTTTTGTTTGTAAATCCACAGACTAGTAATGCGTTTTTAGGAAATTTCTTTACAATGTCGGTATCTCTTTCCTAAATACTTTTGTAAACCAATGTTGAATGGACCAATATGCTGTTGGTGTTCTTGAATAAATTATATAAGGTACTGATACATCGTCATCGCGCGCGGTCTTAGGGGGAACCGGCCGACGTCGTACGTCGAGTAAATACAAATTACAAGGATATCGTCATTGTTAATTTTAAGCATGTATAAGTTTACATATTCCCTTAATCTCGTCTTTTAAAAATTAAGGCATAAGCACTTATTACTTTTACTAAACTTAAAAACTGTTACATTTATAAATAATGAATACCAGTCAACTATTTAAAGTGTTATGCAAAATAAATAAAATTATTCCAATTATTTATACCTATTTACGCGATATGAGTACAAGGATAAACACTTATTTGCTATGTTCTTTCTTCATAAATATTGCTGCTACCATTGTTATTATTGATTCCACTTTAAAAAAAAAAACGAAACGTAATAAAGTCGTACAAACGTGACAGTACCAATAAAGAGGAGCAGCGTCTTTGAGATATTTTTTTCACTCACTGAAACTTCAACGCTCTGCTTAGCGGCGAGAGTTGAAATTCCAATAGTGTGCAGCACTCTGATGGAATTCTCAATGCTCAGTTCAACACCAAGAATTGAAAATGCAAAGCGCGAGAAAATCCCGCCGCGAGATATTTACGTCCGTGCGAACATGGTCTAAAGCAACGGCACAAACGAAGCTTCACAGGTAGGTAGATAGGTAGGTAAATACTAATATATACAAAATATTCTTAGGTTCCTACTAGTGTGAAACTCAAACCAAGAACCTTTACAGTAATATAGCTAGAGTTTGGCAAACAAAAGTAGAGACTGAAAAAGGGCGGTAAATTTAAAAAATATCAGCATAGCAACCCTAAAATTAGTATGACATACACGGAATAACATAATTTGATACTTTAGAATTATTTGCTTTTTTTTAAATAATACATGTACACTACTGCTTCACAGCATGTGGACGGGTTCAAAAATGGGAACAAACCAACGGAATAAATCAATACTGCGGTAGTAGCAGCTACTAACCTAACTAGGCGACCTCTTATAAAAACAAAAGAAACCTACCACTAAATTTGTGGTAATTATATTGCTAGAAATTCCATTGTTCCTTCTTAATATTAAAATAGCTAGCACTTCTTGTATAAAAAGTCGTATTTTTAATCAGACGAAGTAAACTTCAACAAAAACTAAGTTTCGAAATGTAAAATCATGCTACCTACCTATTACGATCCAAATCAAAGAGACGTTTTCGACATTTCAAAAGATCTGTTTCCTTCGTTTGAATTAAAATACGACTTTAGGTTATAAGTAGCAATCTGAATGAAAAAAAACAACAATATTCTATAACAATATTCATTTATTCACTACCATAACCAAAATCTGAATCTAAAACTTCCATGTGAAAAGATTCATTAGAGTCACTGGAATCACTGTTTCCTACATTAATAATTTTTAATAGTTTTCACTATCTCATCAACCCCTGCTGCTACACCCTCCAGATTTACTGTAAAAGAAAACAATTTGTGTTAAAATCACAAAGCAACATTTTTATAGGCATGATAAATAACCATAAGGCATATGAAGGTGTATAACGTATTATAAATAAGAATTTGGATCAAAATAGAGATAATCGTTTTTGTAAAAAGACAAAAATAAATACGAATTCACACAAAGTATCAAATTAATAGCGTCATACTAACCTAAGAAATCTAACACCACACGTAAACTATCTTGTTTTTGTTTGAATTCGGCGTCTTTCTCCTGTTGTTTTTCTATAAATTTCGACATCAGGCGAAACAACGTCTCTCGCACTCCACTTTTAATAGTTTTATTCATTTTTGAGTTAGTAAATGCTATATCAGAATCAAGACAAATCCCCAACAACACGACATCTTGTTTTGGAAAGTTGAGTTTGACTTGATTTTATCATTGCCATAAAAAAAGTATGCAAATAATTCGAGTGTCTACTTTCGTTTGCCAGACTCTAATACATCAGAATAACACATAGACTATAATTTATAAAGATTTTGTGAGATTTGTCCATAATATAATGATAAGTATAAAGTAAGTCGGAAAAAATCCAGCCCTCTATCTTATCGTGCGCTGCCTAAGCCGTATCGTGTTCGTGAAGACGTAGTACAAGAAGATAATGTATCGTGGGATTGTTTGTCATAAACAATCCTAAATAAAAGTCCGCGACAGCATACATCTACATTTTATGTGGAAGCTATTATAGCCATAATAGTGAGCCATAAACGATGTGCTTTTTTGTTTTTACAATACACATTTTAGAGTACACTGGAATCCGTATAAATGACATCGAAGGGAAATAACAAACACGTCATACTAAGCGGACTTCTTAATAGGTATTTTGTAGAAAATAATATATCTCCTGTTTTTGTTAGTATGTATTTATTTTAATAGAGCGAAACAAAATAGAGATAAATCAAAATAAAAATTGTATGTAGTACATAATGTGTTAGTATTTTTTTTAATTTTTACACAAGATATCAGTAATGCTCGTTTGCTTTTGTTTTTTCCTTATATTGTAATAACAGTATCTAATACTATTGTGTAAAGAAGATATCGCCGTCGTCAAATTATCATTTTAAATATTGCTATATTTCATGAATCACTAACAAACAATGCGTGACCTTTAACTATCAAATTACCCACTGAGACTCAAAACAAAAAACATAAACATGCACGCGCCGAACGCCGTGGGGTTTCACGTGACTCTACCGTACACTGCCGAAGGTGTTAGGAATCATGTTGGTCACTATATCCGGACACAATTGATTAAAAATGGGTCACAATAAGCGACCAAACTTCGCTGTGTAATTACTTCATAACAAGTGGTTGGTCATTAATGGCGGAGTCATAATAAACTGATTCTACTGTATTTAGTTAATTCTCATCAAAATTATTATCTTTATCGCTTTTGGTGTTTGATGTAGATAAACTTGATTTTTACACTTATTAATTTGGACGGATTGTTCAAAAGTTCCCAATATAAGAACGGCCTACACCGCGCGCAGAGCGGGGCTGTGATGTTTCACGGCTAATCCGCTGAACTGTGTTTGAAGCCTGGGGAAGTACTTAGGCTCCTTTTCATCAACACTTCACATGGGCGAAGCCGCGGGCGGAAGCTAGTAAGAAATAACGTTAGAAAAGTCCGTACTGTAATGTTACGTGTCAACATTTTTATCAAATTTACTGCATATGTGTTTAATACTGAAACAATTTAAAGTCTCCCTGCTTTGGTGGACTACCAAGTAGTCGTCTAAATATAGGACCAAGCGGAGACCTTTGCTGCGTAACACTTCGACAGTCCAGTTTGTGACTGACGCAAACATTTTTGACGCCGCAGCAAGGCCAAAAGGAAGACATGTCATTTGTAGCAGCCGACCTTCGTAGCTTATGCGAAGAAAACAGCGTTGTTTTTGTGAAATTCGCAAATGAAAAAAGCTTGCGTTAAGTCGAGATTGACCATCCAGTCGCCCGCTTGTAGAAAATCGGGCATACGGTAATGATGAGAAAGATGAAATCGTGTTGGTTGCAAATATTGATTTAACGCCTTCAGATTGAAAATAACCCGATGCTTTCCACTGCTTTTCGTTAAAATGAAGAGTGGGGATATGAAGGATGAGGTTAAAGGACTCGAGAATTCGACTTTGAATCATAGCTTGAATTTCCAACGAGACAATGGTGTGTCTGTG
Source organism: Dasypolia templi (assembly GCA_963555695.1). NCBI lineage: Eukaryota > Metazoa > Arthropoda > Insecta > Lepidoptera > Noctuidae > Dasypolia > Dasypolia templi. The sequence continues at coordinate 11,033,046 of OY743164.1, forward strand.
CCAAGCACAGTCACACCATTGAGTGTTGATAATATGTAGGTAGGTTTTTGTCAAATGTAGGTGTTTACATGTTAAATACTGTTTAAAGTACTACTAGAACTTCTGTATGAAACTAGAATGTGGCAGTTTGATAACAACCCTCTTTCATCTCAAGCTATGCAACAATAGCTTGTGCAGTGATCAACAAGGTTACATTGGACCTAAATAAGTATCCGCACCTTATAAAAACTATAAACTCAATCTCCTTTTTATTATATAGATGCATTGCACAGATGTGAGTACTTTGTACTATAGAGATAACATTTACCGGGTAATGTCATAGATTGACTTGAATGTGCCCTGGCGGCTGATAGTATGTCATGCTCACTGAAATGTCTCGCTGATGGTGGCGCATGTGTTGGATCATTTAGCTCCCTTCAAAATGGTTGAGCTGAATGGTGCTAATCCATGCGTCATGTTCATGAACGGGCGCCGTCAGTTGGGACTGGTCATCTCTTAGCTGCCACGACTTATTTTAATATTATTTTTTTGGATTGTTTTTAATTATGTTTTGCTGCACTCTGGACGCTTTTAACGTGTACGGTTTTTGTACAACGTTTTCACTTATAGTGTCAACATTAATCGATGTAACTAATATATTTGTAACAACAATATTATTTAAAAGAGTGTCCATGGAGTTTCTTGCCCATTCTTCTCCATAGGTACCAACTGCGCTTTGGAATGGGTATCTAGCTTCATATTTCTGACTGACCGACTCCTTGACAATTCAAAAGTGCCTGTAAATGGTTTGAGTTGAGTTTGAGTTTGACCTATGGAGATTTATGCCTTGGGACTGTGATCACCAGCATTTTTTTCTAATGCTATAATCATCTTTTATTCACAGCACAATCCTTTAATAAACCAACACCACTTAGAGTTTTGCAGTTGGTTTATTAAATCCCCAATAGTGCACACAAGTATATATGATGAATGCCAAACAGAAAGGACTGCCAGAGAAGAATCATCAGCTGTTTGTGAGGGACTAGATGATGTCATTGTGCCAAAGGAGGAAAATCAAAGTGATGGTATGTTTTTATGAACATAAATAATACTATCAATTCATAATATCTTAGGTGTAGCAAATAAGGATATAATCTTTTTATTTCATATTGACCAAAAAATGTTTTTAACTAAGTACTTCATACTTATGGCAGTGTTAAGATTAAGTCAACTTAACGTGGTCATGGGGTCTCAACTCGAACAAATTATAATTTGTCTTGATAATAAAATCATAGATAGCAGCATAGGTAACTGTTATGAAATTAACAATCTTTCAAAATTCAAAACTTCCTTGTTTAGTGCTGATTTATATATTTCCACTCATAATGCACATATAAAAAAAAAAAAATTAAGCCTTTATCTTCAATTCAAACCTTCTTTGATAAAAGCAGCCTAACATAGAAATCTAATAACATGTTTTTCTGAACCTGGAACTATAAAACTTTATATTTAATAAAAAGAATTGCACGAAACATTTTAAAAGTAGTTGTAAAACTACAGTCTCTGGCAATTAGTGAGTCGCTGATGCTGCCATCTGTTGAAAAATTGGACAAAGTAAAATTGCCAGCTCAATAGCCAGACTTAGGGAGGTTTCATTTCTTTGTATGGGATTGGCTATCTGTATCTAGTATTATATTATCTGTGACGCGGTTTCACCCTCATAAATCTCGATCCCATTTGAATATTGGGATAAAAGTTATCCTATGTCCTAATCCAGGTCATGGTTTACCCATGTGTCCAAATTCATTCAGCAGCTTTAGGGTGAAAGTGCAACAAACAAACATACAAAAAATCCAATCTTTTCTAGTTATAATATTCGTTTAGCTAAACAAGTAATACTCTTGACTGTTTTTGTTTACTTACAGACCTAGAACCGGAATATTTAGACAATAGCTGTCTAGATGTAGCAGAAATACAATCACATCATTCTGAATCATATTTAGAAGATGATAAACCTATAATACAGTTGAAAACTGAAGTGGAAGAAGTATCTAAGATGAAACAACAAGCCGGTGATAAGAAAAGTAAGTATTTGTAAGTTAATCTATAGGTAAGCAAACAGTCCAATGGTTCACCTGATAGGAAGTGGCTAGCTTTACCTAAAGGGCGTTCCCTCTAACATGTGCAATGTTGAACTCTATCCATAGAAATGTAACTTGAAGTCACTAATGATAAACTAATGTCTAAATTACACAACAATCCACAAGTCTAGTTTGATCTTCAATCAGTCGAGCACACCTGGGCTAACCACATCAAAGCCAAGAAAACAGAAGCGACCTTGCAATTCAAAGGTCTGTCTTGGTTACTAGGGCGTCAATCCCGGCTGTCCCTCAGTAACAAACTGCTAGTCTACAAGGCTATTATAAAGCCAATCTGGACCTATGGGATAGAGCTCTGGGGCTGTGCTAGCAACTCCAATATCGAGACCCTCCAGAGATTTCAAAATCTTGCTCATTGAACTATTTCAAGTGCACACTGGTTCGTGAGAAACACGGAAATACATAAATACTTGGAGCTACCTACCGTAAAAGAGTGTAATAATAAAATAATTTAATGAATAGGTCCCTAATTGGGAAGCCAAATGTAATATTAAAAATTAAAGAATAAGTGTGTGTGTGTTTCTGAGTGTGTGATCTAATAAAAAAAATTTCGGGCGCCGTGGAGCGACACACTATTAATAGATCGCCAGATAAAGTTGGAGAGATTGAACCATTAATCTTAGGATGGGGGCCTGTGGATGTCAATGGTGATTAAAAGTCTCACTACCTTGAACGTTCCCAGTTTATTGTATACCTTTAGACTAATGAATACAATTATATTAATATAAATTTCAGTTGCTATATCATCATTGCATCTTTGTAACTTTAAATTCGCAGATGAAGGCTGTTATGTTATAAAGGAAAAAAAATATAAAAGAAATGTAACTTGAAGGTGACCCCGAGAGCCGGAAGGTGGTACCTCTCAGGTAATCAGCCCCCGTGGAAGGCCAGTAGAAATTTCCCGGCTGAATTGAAGTAAAGGTGGAATAAGCACCCACAATTGTAGGCTGTGGACAAAAAGGAACTCTGAGATGTGATTTCACTCCGAACTCGGACACGCGGGGACGCATCGACCAACGAAAAACTCACCGCTTATTCCAGGTATTTAAACTCGCTTCTCCCTCGGTGTAACGTGAAGATATCTGGTATCAAAAGACGTAGGGAGGCGACGAGGAAACCTGCGAAAAACCTTAAGATGGTCACAAACGAACCGCCATCGTCGAAGGAAATTTTCTCTCGAAAAGAGTCCAACTTACCAAAAAATCCGATAGAAATATCCACCGGGACCATTCCACGGGTCCTTTGGTTTAGGATTAGGGCATTAAAGCGCCACTATAAACCAGATTAGTTACGATTCCATTCAGGAAAAATCAAGAGACTTGTCACCTCGCCAACAAAGATCGCAAAAGTGACTTGTCAAATTTTGACGTCCAAAATGTCATACGAAATGTATCACAGCTAAAAAATACAATTAAGAAATCGTTCCGAAATCGACTAGAATCATCAATACATGTAACGGTGTAAAAAAACTCGTTATAAGAGGAAGCCTGAAAAATAAGCAAGAGATACAAAGAACAACTCAATAAACACATAAATGAATTGGCTAAGAACCTAACAAATCGACAAGAAGAAGTAACTTGCCTAAAAAGATGGCAAATACTAGACATAGACCAGAGAAACTAAATACTTAGTGTCTACGAGTTTGTAGACACGAAGTATTTAGTTTCTCTGGTGCCGTTTAATGGAACTGCACCCATTCGAAATGAATCCTAGAAAGCATCTGATTATGGCTAAAAGCTGATTGCAGATTTAAATTGAAAAAAAAAACTGTTGAGCACAGGTTAAGTATAGAACCAATGATTGACTGATTGAACTTCGGTCTTATTCAAGAACTGTAATCAATCCATACTCAGCCGAATCAAGACTCAATCGAGCCTCAAGCAGAGATGTGCATTGCCTGTTTTCGGTTACGATGTTCTGCCCCACGTGATTAGAAATATTGAAATTCACCATAGGAGCCCAATTATTCATGTAAAGCCACTATTTTTCATGTAAAGAAAGTATCCTAATTTTCTCAGCAAAATACCTGCAAGCACCTCTTTCTATAGTTTTCACAATGTTATGGGTTCCGTGTAGGTACCTACCTATCTCATAAACATCTGAGAGAAACGCTAAAGTTCATTTGAATCATTGTTGCTACATATAAATAATAGTAATAATCTTCTCGAAATAATATCCATTTTTATTCCTACTAATTAATACCTACTTCAAATCAAATCAAATACCACATCAACTCGACAATGCGGATAAACTTTAAAAATAACAAAAATTGACAATACAAATCTATGCTCAAACGCGGTCTCGACCGCACTTGAGTGATTACAAATCTAATCACTGCTTGGGTTCGATTCACGGACCGAGTAAAGATCTAGAATAAAGCCGAACTCAGCTGAACTATGATCAATGGATCTATACTTGAAAATTGTTCTAAAATTTAACTTCACTCAAAACTAGTATTAAACAGAGGTCAATGCTTGAGCTTCCTTCTGTAATACGGACCAAAGGCCATCGCAGTTAAATCAATAAGCTGTTAGGATAACAATAACCAAAACCACAAGCGGCACTCGTTCACGAGCGTAACGTTAAGATTAGCCATTATACCCTCGCTGTTTTCGTGCCCCGTCACTACCGCAAGCTGTGACAACTAGGGAGCATGACGAGCTTGCTGCCACTTGCTCAGACAAGAAAAATGAATTAAAGCAGGCATGACGCATGCGAGTCTAAAAACACCCAACCGTACTAGGACAGAGTAACGCAAATCGCATAATGACATAGTAGCAAAATGCCTACTTTTACAAAGCAACACACACACACTTTACAACACGCCTGTAATCCCAGAAGGGTTAGGCAGAGGAGTACCTATAGTACTCGTACACCCACATTTCGCCAGTTATGCTTCAGTCCCATGTATTAGGGGGCGAGCCTATTGCGATCAACCGGGCACAAATCCAGGCTACGGTCTGCTACTGAGAAATTCTATCGATAGAAAAACCCAGTAATACTTTGCCCGACCTGGGAATCGAGCCCAGGACCTCATGATCAGCAGTAGCTCTTGCGACTACTAGACCAACGAGGCGAAAGTAACAGTCGAGAAAAAAAAACCAGTTCGACAAATAAAATTTACTCTCATATTTATAATCTACATAACATGTTACCTGGAAATGTCCGGCGGTCAATACCTACTATGCAAAAATAAATAATAAATGAACGTTAAAACCCTATGTTAGTAAAAAATTAAAGATTGGTGATTAATTTGCTTCCGTTTTCTTATGATATTCTTTAGTTAGAGACTGAAATATTCTGTTGGTTGAGGGAAGTGACTTCGGCCGCATTCCGAGTTAGACCATAATCGCTGACAGCGCTCACATCGATAATTTGCGTTCTGATTTAGATATCGCCATTATGACAGCTGAGAGCTGTCAACAATTCGCTCGCAGTGATATTAATAAAGAGCATGGTCGGCGTTAACGCAAGATGGCACATGTTATTACGTCATCTATGACGATTCACGGGACATCGTTATCGCGCTCACGCTAACTCGGAACGGGTGTAAGCGCGCTCAAATCGATTACATCCCAATTCGGAATGCAACCTACGTGACCGGTTGAAATAAAAAAATTTAAGGGCAATATCTGTAAGCCGTGCTTCTTTTCGCAATAATTACAATAATAAAATCAATGTACCTTTATGAGGAATTCGACAGTTAATGCGCCGATGGCTCCCGTTACCGTTGTTGGTCAGGTGCTCTTCTGACGCACAACATCTATGTGAGAAAGACGACGCCAATTGTCGTTCAAAATTATTCATAAACTTTTTGTTTGCCTTATTTTTGGAATTTCTTCTACTATAGGTTTCCCACCAGCTTCTTAATCGGCAATAAAGGTAAATTGAGAATACTGTTTCAAATGCGTTCATAATCGCTTGTTCAAAGTCAAGTAGAAATTGGGTTTGTCTCTAATCAAAGAATTCAAGAAAGCTTTTGGTATGTGGCTTCCGTTTTGTTTGACACGATATTCGTGATCTTTGCAGAACTATTTAAATCCACATTAAAAAAGGTTTTAGGCATCTTTTGAACGTGCATCCTTCAAAAAAACATTTATTCCCCCAAAACTTCAAAGATTTTTGGAACAAAATAACAATATTTTCTCCTCTTCACCATCATATGCAACAAAAACGTCAGAAGCCAACCCTTCGGAATTAGCACGTCATTATTAAACTCAGTATTTTTAAGACCCAATTTTTATGTCGAGCTCTCTGTCCTTTTTTATGCTATGCAAATTATTTTTTTATGCTTTAAAGCATAGATAATGCGCTAGACCGCAGCGAGACTAATATTTTTTTAATATTTACACATGCTTTTCTAATATTTTCTTCACCGGTTCCATGTTGTTGCATACTTCATGCCGAAAAGATTTTTAGATTACCATTTTATCGCTGCTCCCATATTATTATAATACTCTTTGGTATTGACAGTGGGAAAGATTTTCTTGTGTTTTTAAGTTGACAGTGTCCAAACAGTTTCGTATCTATTTGTACCTGTTTTGGATAAGTAAGGATTTACTACTATGTCATTATGCGATTTAGTCATAATGCAAAGTAGAGAATTTGAGTTGTGGATTATTTACTACATAGGTTTTTTGCATTGTAGGTATTGACAACCGGACCCACTCATAAGTCCATACGCAATCTCACAAAGGAATAGATTGACGCTTCGGTTTTTTTTTTTTTTTTGGAATGGCATCTCGCAGGTCAACCTATGAGGTTGTCGTCTGCTTAGACGGACTTGCCTGTGGTTGCCCTAATAAATTAAGGCCTCCAGCCAGGACTTAAACTTATGTACTAACTTAAAAACTAAGCGACAACGCTAAGGACACCCCCTGTGGGGTACGAACCTCGGCTTAGGGCGTCGCTGGAAGAGGGCAGCAAGGGACTAGCTGGATCAGGATTGATATTAATTAGGGACGAATTTAAAGCTACAGGCTCAGCGGCGCGGGCTGGCTCGAGCAAGGGTCGGGAGGGGCGTAGATTTGGGCATCGCGGCGGGCCTCGGCGGCGAGGACGGTAGGACGGTGTTCGGGTTTTGGGCTTATGAAGCGTGCTGGTGGCCTTACTACTCTCCTGGAGGAGGGTAGTGGCGTCGTCGGGGGCGATTAAGGTATGCCTTGGTCGGCGAATACTACTAATACGGGAGGGAGTGTAGCGGGCGGCCGCTGAGATCAAGGGGTTGGGGTGTTTTATGCCACAGTCAAAGAAACGCTTCGATAAGCGTTTCATGAACTGGTTTATGGTAGGCATTTTTAGGTCTACGTGGAGATCTATATTTCGGATATAGTAGGGGGCACCCGTGACCTTTCTAAGGAAACGGTTTTGGAGGGTCTGCATCTTATGAAGATGACGTGGGTGAGCGTGCGCGAATACAACGCAGGCATAGGTCATGATGGGACGGATGACTGCGGTGTAGATGCGCAGTTTGCATTTAAGTGACAGTTTGCAACGGGCTGTCAGAATAAAGTGGAGTCTACCAAGAGCGAAAGCGGCGCGCGCGCGAACAGCCTTAATGTGCTGTTTAAACGTTAAGTTTTGATCAAGGATCACGCCTAGGTATTTGGCTTGCTTCTCCCAAGGGATTGGCTTGCCGTACATAGTGATCGGGCTGGGAAGGGGGGGTGGGACTCGACGACGTCTCGAGAAGAGAACCGCCTGACTCTTATCGGGGTTGACCTCGATTCTCCATTTCCGGAACCAAGCGCCTAAGACGTTTGCGGAGGTTTGGAGAGTACGAGCTATAGCGTTGGGACAATAACCGGTAGTAAACGGCAGTGTCGTCGGCGAAGAGAGCCAACTGAGCCTTTTTACTCTGTGGGATATCGCTAGTAAACAGCGTGAAGACTAGAGGAGATATAACGGAACCCTGAGGGACACCGGCGCGAATAAGGTGAGGGGACGAGAGTGCACCCTCGATGCGATAGCGGAAGGTGCGATTCGACAAAAAGTCTCGTAAGATGAGCACGAGACGATCTGGCACTCCTAGTTGGTACAGCTTGTATATCAAGCCGTTGTGCCAGACTTTGTCGAAGGCTTTCGCTATGTCGAAGAATAGCACGCCCGTCGTCGCATTACGCTGCAGACCAGCGCATAAGTGCTCTACTATACGGTGGACCTGGTGGATACTCGAGTGTTGGGGACGGAAACCGAACTGCTCGTTGGGAATGAGGCTCTTTGCTTCGGCGTAGTCTTTGAGACGCTTATAAATAAGTCTCTCGTAGATTTTGCCGAGCACATTGAGTAAGCTAATAGGGCGGTAGCTGGAGGGCTCAGACTTTGGCTTGCCTGGCTTTGGGATACCGATAACGTTGGCTTCTTTCCATGCTTTTGGGAAGATGTTGTTGCTCAAGGCGCCATTGAAGATGACGGTCATAAGCATTATGAGCGGGGCAGGAAGGAGTTTGTATACCTTATTGGTAATACCATCCGAACCGGGGGCCTTACGAGCGTGGAGCCCCTTAATGATGTCGTGCACTTCGTCTGGAGTGACGGGAGGCAGAGGATCATCAGGGTCTTCGACGGGAGGGAGGGAGGCTCTCCGTTCGACTTCAGCGTCGACCTTATTCAGGTGAGCTTGGTCTACTGGTTGTGAGCTGGGAGAACATTGGGACTCTAGGCTGTCAGCAAGACATTCAGCCTTGTCGGGACTGTCGAAAGCGACACTATTGTCGGGGCGGATGAGAGGAGGCATAGAGACCTCTTCTGAGGAACGCAATTTCCTCTGTAATTGCCAGAAGGCTTGATGAGTGGGCTCGAGTTCACTGAGCATCTTGTTCCAGCCCTCAGAGCGAACCTCCCCTATGCGTTTCTTTACAGCACGCTGTAAATGGCGCATGTGGGCTTTGTTCGCGTCACAAGGGAAGGAGTCGTAGGCACGAATGGCCGCGTTCTTCTCGATTATCAGGTCACGTACGTCAGTAGGTAGTTTCCAGCGATGGTCTTCCATCACCGGAACTTCCCGTGAACAATCCGTCAATACGGATTGTACGTGCTCTGTAAACGAGTCGATTGCGGCCGTCGTGTCGGCGACTGACACTAAGTGATCGGGGATGGTGTCCAGGTGAGGCGACGTAGTGGATTTCAGTCTTTCGCTTACTTTCCTCCAGTCGGTTATCATCTGGGTCTGAGGGGGGACGCTTCGGTTTCACTTACGACCTTCTTTTATAAGTTGTTTCTCACCCACACCAACTCACATGCTATCGATTATGGCGAGCCCTGAGTTCGAATCTCACCTGCGCCTGCGGATTAAACTTATGTTATTTTCAAATTATATCTAGTAATAGTTTTTGATATGTTATTAATAATACCTAAAATGTTTTTTTTATTTGTTTTTAAAATTACTTGATGTGGTTCAATAATCATTCGGTACTTTTCTCGCTCATCTTGTTTACATAGTTTGTAGGTGGACCACAGAAGATGCGTCGTTGGTTAGTGACGAATGTTGAAATCTGTTAATTAGGGGTGAATTTTCAAAATGCAGTGAAATAAAAATATTGACGCGTTGGCAAATATTATTGCGCTGCGTAAAAGTGGATAAAAATGAGGTGATAACTCAAATATCTAATGGAACCAGACTTAGTGTGAGTGCTATCATTTAAATATTTCGTATTTTAGGCCTGTTACAGGTCATCCGCGAGGTGGGCCATAAACACTTTCGACCAATGAGTAATGGACGCAAGTGGGTACTTACCAGCGACACTCTGGAATTGATGAGGAAATGACGAGAACTCCCGCATACCACACCGTCTGAGCGTCAGGCACTTAACAGGGATGTCAAGGAGTTGATTAGGCGCGACACTCGGAGGGCAAATACCCCAGTCATTGAGCAAGCCATAGTGCGGAACAAACGCTCGAAGTTATTTGCCAAGCCTCATATCGCCCGTTGTCACCTGACGAAACTCAGAACGTAACAGGGCACCACCGTCACCTCGAAGACGATACTCGCTGAAGTCGAAACATTTCTACGGAAATTTATATGCTCAAAAAACATGCCCACCTAAGGCCCACGGCGTGAATGATTCACGGGCCAGGTTTACACGACATCTCACAGGCTAGCTTCCCGACATTGACATGGGTGAGATAAGAATAGCTCTCGGACAACTTCATAACAACAAAGCTCCGGAGGATGACGGGATAACCACATAGCTGCTCAAGGCAGTAGGAACACCTGTCTTGACAGAGCTTTTAAAGCTTTACAATTCCGTCATCCACACTGGCATAACACCGGAGGCATGGCACACGAGCGTGGTGGTATTATTTTTCAAGAAGGGCGATAACACGCTCCTTAATAATTACCGCCCCATTTCACTCATGAGCCATGTGTACAAGCTGTTTTCGAGGGTTATCTCGAATCGTCTCGCCCAAAAGTTCGTTGACTACCAGCCGCCGGAGCAGGCCGGGTTTCGAAAAGGCTATAGAACCGTGGACCCTTTGGCAAGTAATTCAAAAGACCGAGGAATATAATCAGCCTCTGTGCCTTGCGAAGGTGGACTACGAGAAAGCCTTCGAGAGAGCCTTCCAACCGTCGAGACCTGAGCTGTCCTGGAGTCCATGCAGCAATGACTCATCGACTGCCGCTACGTCGAGGTGATGAGATGTCTGTATAAGGCCGCAACAATGACTGTCCACGTACAAGAACAGTGCTCAAAACCAATCCAACTGAGTCGAGGTGTAATACAGGGAGACGTCATCTCTCCGAAACTGATTACGAACGTGTTGGAGGACGTTTTCAAGACGCTTGATTGGAAAGGACGGGGCATAAATATCAACGGTCAGTACATCTAGCACCTCCTATTTGCAGATGAAATTGTCATTCATGGCGGAATCTCTGCAGTAGCTGGAAGTGATGCTGAACAGCCTGAGCGATCCTTCAAGGCGGGTAGGACTTGGGATGAATCTGGACAAAACGAAAGTCATGTACAATGGTCTTGTCACCCCGAGACCTGTAATCGTAAATGGCGCTACCCTCGAGGTTCCGCAAGAATACATATATCAAGGCCAAATTATACAACTGGGGCGGCACAACTTTGAGAAGGAGGCGACCAAAAGAATTCGCTTGGGCTGGGCGGCATTCGGGAAGCTGCGCGATATCTTCGAAGCATCGATCCCACAATCCCTTAAGACCAGGGTCTATAACCAGTGCGTCCTTCCTGTTATGACATAAGGTGCCAAAACGTGGACACTCACCATAGGTCTGATCCACAAATTCAAGGTTGCTCAGCGTGCAATAGAGAGAGCAATGCTCGGGGTTTCTCTGGTGGATAGTATTCGCAAAGATGTCATTCACCAGAGAACTAGAGTCACCGACATTGCACGTAGAATCAGCATGCTGAAGTGGAATTGGGCCGGCCATGTCTGTAGACGGACAGACGGTCGATGTAGCAGACATGTGCTAGAGTGGAGACCGCGTTTGGGCAAACGTAGTGTAGGACGCCCTGCGGCACGATGGATGGATGATTTGAAGAAGGTGGCTGGCAGCGGATGGATGCGGACTGCTCAGGACCGGGATGGTTAGCGCTCTTTGGGGGAGGCTTACGTTCAGCAGTGGACGGCAATTGGCTGATGATGATGATGATGATTATTATTTTACGCGATTCGCTAGCGAATGGTTATTTGACAATCCTTCAAAAGGGTTGAAATAAATTGCCTTTTGAGTTTGAGCTCGCACGAAGCGCTAGGAGAGAGGGTCAGACTGAACTATCTTTGCAATATCATTTATCGTTTCACAGCAGCGATCAATTAGGTTGGGAACAAAACAATAATTGTATCCACATTCCTAACAAATCCCGAAAAGTGGGATCGGATTGTGGCATCCGATCGGAATAAGTCTCGTTAGCCCCATGACGCCTCACGCCATAGAACGCCCGGGACGCTCAATGATACCCAACAATGCTAGTAAGGTGGCCGTGTAATGTCTAGAGTCTATTCCAAAAGTATCTGATGAAAATGTAAATAAATGGATCAGAAAACGTACCTGTGGAGTGTAGATGCCAATTTGTGGCGCCACTTACAAATTGAGTGCATTGATTTGATTATTTGAAGCAGTAACTAATAATAAAGCTGAAGAGTAGGTTTGTTTGCAACTTTGATGAAACAGGCCATATACTTAGTCCGGCCATTAATACTGTTACAGTTAAAAATAAGAAAGATGTTACATTTGAATTTGGAATCTGTCATTTTTATACGATTGTTTATTGAGTTTACTAATTTTGGCGCCAATACATTGTACAATATTTTGCGATATTAAAATGGAGTGGGGTGATAAAGAGAACCTAATCGCTGTTATTGCATTGCACAAAGTTGGTATGGAGCCAAATGCAATTTTTAAAACTCTCCATACGCTTGGTATTAGTCAAATGTTTGTGTACCGGGCTATTAATATGTACAACGAGACCTCCTCAGTTTGTGACAGAAAAAGATTTGGCCGTCCACGTAGTGTTCGTACGAAAAAAGTGGTCAAAGCAGTAAGGGAAAGAATACGAAGAAATCCTGTCAGAAAGCAAAAGATTTTATCTCGGGAGATGATGATAGCACCCAGAACCATGTCGCGTATTTTAAATGATGACTTAGGACTTGCAGGCTTTAAGAGACGCACTGGTAAATTTTTAAATGATAATTCATTTAAATTCAGATAAACTGGTAAAATCGAAACAACTACTGAAGCGGTACGCAAAGGGAGGTCACAGTAAAATTTTGTTTGCGGATGAGAAAATCTTTACAATTGAGCAACATTTTAACAAACAAAATGACCGTATTTATGCTCAAAGCTCTAAGGAAGCTTCCCAATTAGTCGACAGAGTGCAACGTGGGCATTATCCGACTTCAGTGATGGTTTGGTGGGGTGTTAGCTATGAAGGAGTGACTGAGCCATATTTTTGTGAAAAAAGTATCAAAGCATCGGCACAAGTGTATCAAGATACCATTCTTGAGAAGGTAGTTAAGCCCCTTAACAACACCATGTTCAATAACCAAGTATGGTCCTTCCAACAAGACTCGGCGCCGGGTCCTAAAGCTCGGTCCACGCAGTCTTGGTTGGAAGTGAACGTTTCGGACAGCTGAAGACTGGCCGTCGTCTAGTCCCGATCGTAATCCGCTGGATTATGATTTATGGTCAGTTGTAGAGAGTATGGCTTCCTCTAAACGCCATGATAATTTGGAGTCCCTAAAGCAATCCATACGATTGGCAGTGAAGAATTTTCCCATGGAAAGAGTGCGTGCTTCTATTGATAACTGGCCTCAACGTTTAAAGGACTGTATTGCAGCCAATGGAGACCACTTCGAATAAGCTTTTTATATGTTAAAAATGTAAACTTAATAAAAATTATTTGCAATAAAAATATTTTTTTTTCTTCGTGACAATATTTATGGCAAGACTATACGTTATTATAATATTTTGTACCTCATGTCTCTGGTGATTAAGTGTATTATTTAATGTCAACAAACATTACTCCTTTTCGGTCCTAGTTCGAATCATGCAAAACGCCATTATTTTGATTCGTGTGCATGTCAATATTCTTCCAATATAATTCTTACCAGATTTATAATCACAGGTACGGCCGTTGCGAAAAAAACAAAACAAGACACTCGAAGAACAAAACTAGAAGATGCTATAACAGCCGAGCAAACGAAAAATAAAAAATCTAACTCGAAACTTATCCGGACACCTCAAAAACATACCACACATAGCACTTTTTTCAAAGAGCCTTATAAATGTGATCAGCGTAATGTAGATCGAGTAATACAAATTAAACAATATACTCGTAAACAAATTGGTGAAAACCCCAAATGTGATGTATGTCAACGTAGTTTTAGTGACAACTATAACTTAAAAAAACATATTCGTATACACACTGGAGAAAAACCTTACAAGTGTGATGTATGTCAACGTTGTTTTAATGACAAGTGTATCTTAAAAAGACATATTCTTGTACACACGGGTGAAAAACCTTACAAGTGTGATGTATGTCTACGTAGTTTTTGTCATAAGAGAAATTTAATACAACATATTTTTATACACAATAGTGATAAACCTTATAAGTGTGAGGTATGTCAGCGTAGCTTCAGTGATAAGAGTCATTTAACAAAACATATTCGAATACACAGTGGTGAAAATTCTTATAAGTATGATGTATGTAACCGCAGTTTTAATCGAAATAGTAGTTTAACACTACATATTCGCATACATACTTATGAAAAACCTTATAAGTGTGATGTATGTCAGCGTAGCTTTATTGCAAAAGGTTATTTAACAAAACATTTTCGAATACACACGGGGGAAAAACCTTACAAGTGTAATGTTTGCCAAAGTAGTTTTCGTCATGACAGTTCCTTAAAAAACCATTTTCGAATACACACTGGGGAAAAACCTTTCAAGTGTAATGTTTGCCAAAGTAGTTTTCGTCATGACAGTTCCTTAAAAAACCATATTCGAATACACACTGGGGAAAAACCTTTCAAGTGTGATGTTTGTCAAAGTAGTTTTCGTCAAAACGGTTCCTTAAAAAATCATATTCGAATACACACGGGAAAAAACTTATCAAGTGTGACGCGTGTCAACGTAGATTGAGTGTTCAGTTTGATATCTGAAATCATATTCGAACTTACTAGGCGTTTTTTTTTAATGCGTTGAACTACTATTTTGAAAAGAGTTAAACGGCACTTTGTTAATCGCACTTCAATTCTGAATTGTTACAATGCTATAACGGGTGTGAAAAGACACTTAACGAAGCCAAAAGTCGCTTACGTACCTGACCATTCTTGGTAACCTCCTGGTTACGGAGATATTGAAGGTCAGAATCCCAACTGTTACAAACGTATATTTTTTTTACGAAAGCAAGTGTGATAAGTAACACAACTTTTAATAACGCCACGTACCGTTGCAGGCAGCCATAAGCACAATGTTTGCATTCGTTATGTTGCGCACTACCGTAAACCGATTTTTCACACTAAAAGTGAAATTCATTCCCCAGTAAATGCTTTTGTACTATGTTACTTAGTAAGATGTACAGAATGCGTAGTTGACGGCTATGTGATTGGTCTTTTTGAACTTTGTAGATATATTCTTTGTATGACAGAACATTGGCTTAAAAGCCAGTTCATGTAAAATTTTAGTAATCACCAGGTTGATAGTTCGTTCAGCAGTAAATGGTGGCTCTTTAGTTTTAATAAGTTACAAACTAAAATGTATGAACCGTAAGGATATTGTAAGCCCATCTGTTGACCATACACATGAAATAACATAGTCTATTGAAATGAATGAAATATTACACTAAAGTAATTTGAACAAGTTAATTTACACTTGCGGTGTTTTTTTTTTAGAACCTCGGGTTTATTTAGTAAAATTATAGATAGAATACTCTTCATTATTTAAAGATATAAATGTAGAAATTTTATATTAAGTGACACAATGAGTGGTTGTAGACAACCTTTGTATGGATTAAAGGAAGGAGACAATACTGCAGGGCACAGACAGCGGTGTACCATTTGCATATTCATTAAATACATAAAACATATATTTAGTATTATAATCAGCCTATAACGTTCCCCCTGCGTGGTTCTTGGACATGCGGGTTTCCTTACGATGTTTTCCTTCACCGTTTTGATAACAGTGGTGATAAATTATTTACACAAAGTAAAGCGCCTGCCTGGGTTCAAACTTACAACCTACAACTCGTAAGTCGGGGCCGTTACCACTGGGCCACCACTGCTCTCAACATATATTTATATCCACATGTATATGCAATAATAAACACGAATCAATAGCAAGGAAACTATATATAATGAAGTTTAAGGAGAGAGGAAGTTATTTTTACCAGGAAGTGTTAATTTTAAAAGTGGACAGTGATTTAGCACGCCTTAAAGGACAAGGCAGGCCTTGAACTGTAAAAGACTTGTCATAAAAACTGGTGGAAACAATCCCATTTTTTTTAATAAGTATGACGATTTTTTATCGAAAATAGCTTATCTTGAGAAAGCAAAGATAGATTAATTATTAAAGAACTGGAGGACAAACTGATGAAAATTCGTGGGCTTGGGATAGAAACATACCAAAACAAAATGGAGTCAGTACGTCCGGCTCTGGAGACTTCCAGTTAGGCAACGGACGGACTGCACGAGCTACATCTTGGGGCAGATGGTAATAGCCCCCATTTCTGGTATTGGATTGCAGGCTCGCTCGACTTCCCGAGTCCAGTCACTTCGGTGAGACTGACAGGCACCGACCAGATACTGCGCCAGAAAGCGTTTGTTCCCACTAGTTCGACTCATTAGTTCGATCGTCGAACTAGTGAGAATTTTTTTCTCATTTGTTCGACCGTCGAACTACTGAGAATTTTTTTTTTCATTTGTTCGACCATCGTCAAAATAAATGATTTTGATCGAGACAAAACATTAAAATAAAATTTAAAAAAACGCTTGTTTAGTTAAAAAACGGTTTGTATTTATCTACACTTTGAATATGTTTGTACATCTGTAGTCTGTACCACATCCTTGATCAAATACATAATAGGGATGTTTTCTGGGTAAAAAAATAAATTATATTTAGTCCGTCAGTCAGATAAATAATAAAAAAATATAAGACTAGTATTTTTTGCTCTAACATATCTATTAATTAAAAATTAGTTAAAACACAACGCAAAGTTGGGGAGTAGGAGCTCGCGGCTACGCACTTCTACGTATTATATAATTATTTAGTTTAACTATGACTAACTTCGACGTATATAAGAACTGTGAATTTAATATGTCTTCCATGAAATATTTAGACTTATTGAATATTATATTCATTTATATTTATCTGATAATCAAATAAAAAATTTACGTAATAAACAAAATAAATTAATAATTAACGCAATTTTTCTAAAAAATGCCCAACACTAATTTGTCCGCATGTTAATTGCATTTGAGCATCAATAATATATTCGTCATTGAATAAATCAACTTTTCTCCTTTTAGAACTTCTCTGAATAACATCAATACGATATGAAGACAATATAGAATCGTCCCGTAAAATATGCAATATTTGCAATAGGTTTACATGGCCTTTCGTTACAAGGTTATTTATTTTATGGTGCCATCCTTCTACTGCATTATTTGTACGGTGGCGTTCGCCATAAACTGACCAAATTCTATAATAATCATTCTTCATCCAGTAACTATCAAAATAATCTTTAAACTTCATCCAGGATTCGCAATTTTCCATCATTTCATTTTGAATATAAATCCATCCTGAAACAATTTCATTTGATGGAAGCAATGCCAAGTTAGAGCATAGTGAAATTATTCTTCTGTCGCGTTTGTCTTTACTTAAACCCAGGGTTTTTGCTTTGCGCCACAAGCTGTTCACGTAATGGTAGTAGCAGCCTTTGACTGTAAGATTCATTCTTTGTAACGCTTTTAATGTGCCTTCTTCGAAATCAATCATGACTTTAGCAGGCTTCCACTCTGGAATTTGGGACGCAATTAAATCAAATAAAATTGAGTAAGCTCTTTTGGTCCTGTGACTCATGAAAGCGTACACCAAAGGGATCACATTCGTATTATTTGTGTCACTGCCGAAGTCCCCGTGAATAGTAAAAAGTTGTTGAAAAGGTTTTGGGCATGATTTAAAGGTCCCATCCATAAAAAAGTGTTTTATTTTTGTCATAATTTCTCGGGCATCTCTTGAACAAAACACTAATATTCTCAATTTTTTGTGACGGAAATCAGCGAGTAAGAAATCTGAAAAAGTAATGGGAACCTCGACTTCCTCAACAGTATTTGCGTTTATTTTCTTTACGTGTGCTAACTTATTTCTGTATCTATAAATACGTGACTTTATTTGCCGAAATTCAGGTACAATATTTGAAGCTAAATGCAGGTCTGGATTTTTTAATGAAATTAGAGCTCTATTATAAACTCTAGGGGCTGGTTCTCTTCCCAATGCTGCTTCATCGCAAGCATTATTAACTATAATATTAACTGTATTTCGTGTTTCATC
Organism: Dasypolia templi; assembly: GCA_963555695.1. NCBI lineage: Eukaryota > Metazoa > Arthropoda > Insecta > Lepidoptera > Noctuidae > Dasypolia > Dasypolia templi. The sequence goes on from OY743164.1 coordinate 11,051,202, forward strand.
TGGATTACATTGGCCGCAGTGGGGTTTTTCTTTCAATGGTAAACATTCAGTGAGGTCCTTAGACAAAATAAATTTAGTAGTTATAAAAATAAATGATATGAATACAGATAATAAATAATATTATTGATAAAAAAATACCCAAAGTCTTACCATATTCAGTGTTACGGATCCAGTACATTTTAAACTGTTATAATTTTTACACCGCCATATGCTTTGACCATTTTTGTACTTCCGCATTGAATAATATTGATGTCCTTCTAATTGCAGAATCCTTCCACGACCACTTTTTATAAATTTCAATACTTTAGACGACATTCCTGTTGGGGTTGGTAATAGGGTAAAAAGTACGGTAACTTAGTGGTACGTTAATTTCAGCAGATTTATATTTTTCTCAATTGACATGACTTGTTTAAAACAAAAGAACATCTCTTCACTTTTCCTTTGCAGTAGTCGCCATAGACAAAAACCACCTAAGGAGGTTGTATTCCAACATTTCCGAAAATATAAACAGTAAACTAAAAAGGCATCACGAAATAAAACATTGCTACTGCAGGGCATGGACAGCGTAATACATCCACTTTGTGAAACAACTTCCCTCAAAATAAGATAAAAATATTATTTATTACCCCACTCCTTGTGGTGGGGCGTTCAGTTACATGTTTATAATATTTAATGCATGATGTAGGTGCTATGGGTAGATAAAGATGAATAAAAGGAAATATACAGTGGATGACTTCCGGGTAACATGACGATGATTTGTGAAGTATTTTTGTTTTGTTTATTTCCAATTAATTTACTTTGATAAGAAGCCAGCTCAATTTTTTTATAACATAATTTTAATGTTTTTTACAAACTTTCAGAAAATAAACTTATACGACGATTTTGATGCTCAAAAACAAATAGCATGAGGAAAAACTGCTGTTAGTTTAAAAAATTGCGGTAAATATATTTGATCACGTGACGGTCGAACAATTGAGAAAAAATATTCTCACTAGTTCGACGATCGAACAAATGAGTCGAACTAGTGGGAACAAACGCCAGAAAGAACACATGGCATCATCATCTGGTAGGCACGTGTCAGCCACACCTTGGTTCGGTCGCTCCCAACCCCTACAAACCCACCTTTCATCGCTCTGGAAGGTGCTATTCTGAGTGTATCGCTCTACTCGCCGCTTATACCTACGAATACGGTTAGCCCATGCGTACTTATTATTATTATTACTTCCAAAAAGAAATGTTATGCAGACATATCGACAATTGAAAAAGGAGTATGTGGAAAATTATCAGTCTGTTTTAATACTTCAATGTTGTACCTTATTTTGAAGCCCACAAGTTAGTCCACAACTGTGTTGTTAAAAAAAGGGATAAAATTATTAAAAATAAATGTGTCTAAATCCATCACTGTGGTAAAGGACATGTATTTTCTTTGGCCCAATGGCTTTTATTTCTCCGCGTAACTCGGTGGGAAAATATAAATTTTATAGAGTATTATTATGTTTGTTGTATTTTTACTACCATCCGTGAGTCACTAATGTTGCAATTCTTTGAAATAAAATGGTAACTAGTAAATACTTTTTGTTCGAAACGACACGGAATTCAGATAACAGAGTAAGCTAAAATTAACATGATTTTGCGTATTTGGTAATAACGGAAAATTGAAATAGACACATTTTATTTAACGTTTTAATAAAAAATCAATAGATTAATTGATTTTTTCTTCTGTTATTTATAATAAAATAAATTATAAATAAAAAAAATAATATTCTTATCATAAATAAAAAAAATAAATGAAACCAAACAAAGGAGATGGACAAAATGTGCCCCACGACTCCGTGGGGCACATTTTGCAAACGTACATTTAATGCAGATAATTAAAATAAATAAATAAAGAATTTTGAATAACTTTTTATGCCTCATAGCAGAAGTGGAGAAATAATCGTAATTAAAAGTTTTTCTGTTTGATTTGCGTTTTATATCCCTTTTAATGTTGCCATATAATATTAGCAAAGATCAGAACAGGGAAAAAATATTATATGTAAGTTTTTTAAATAAAAAATAAACGCTTGGCAGGCCTTAAATATACACGTAAATTATTCGTAACCATAATGTAATAAAAACATATTTTTTGTACGTTTTCTTGTCTATAAATTGAACCATCTATGACTGAATTTATAGACGTTAGTGCAGTTACGGATAGGATAATATGACGTTATTACTGGCAACACCGCTGAAAATGTCAATTGTCAATACCATATTCCTTTGACGACGATTATTGTCTTTGACGTTTGCGCCGGTTTTCTCGTTCGAATCGTGCTTATGTTTCATTGTTTTCGCATAGAAGTTTATATTTTATAGTGTCGTAGCGCCACACGAGTGCTCTAACTAATAATGATTGTAAACTGTATAATTACAAACTACGAAAATGGACCTTTTACAAGCGTGTGTTGACTGTGGTATCCAAATTAGAGAACGCGCGCAGGCGGCATGTAAAATCATCATCACCCCCCTGATGTGATGAGTTCTTCTATAGGAGTGGTTAACTTTTGAGGTAAGTTCTAGTTTCAATAACTACCTCCTACTAAAATATATACGACAGGTATTATTCTAACGTCGTGGTCAAATCTTAGACTAATAAGTTCCTTTTTTACCTTCACAGTTGTCACTTCATAGCTGTGTCTGTGGTGCCTGCTATGACAATAAACCAAGAGGCCTTGCAACCAATTCAAGGGAAAGACAACTTGGTCATACCAATGTTTATTATGGCTGTTGGAGATCAGTAATACGTGCAAGAAGACACGACATTTCAGAATTGAATTAATGTTTTGATAACATTAAATGATTAAAATAATGTTCTTTGTTTTATTATTTGCCATATTCAGAATATGCTACTGTAGACATTTTACTTGTTTGTGCAAAAAAAAAATAGTTACAAACTATAGACTTTATCAGATGATATAAAAAATGCTTTTAGAAATATTTAAAACTAAAATACTATTTATGTTAAACTCCTGGCACAGATATATACACATTAATTTACATGAAATACCTTAGCCATAGTGCAAAAATCAACCTTTTCAAACGTTCATAACTTTTACCCACAACTGCTCAGCAATATGCCTCTTTCTAATTTTGTTTGTAGAAGGTCAGTACTATTAAATGACAAATATTTTGTATCTGTACATTCTGGGGCACAAGCCCATACAATTTTTGGCCATGTCCTTTAATATTTTATGTTATTAATAATTTAAAATGAACTTTATTCATATTTTTGACACCACAAATCAATATTTTACTTAATTTATTTAAATGAAATCTTCGTATATCGAAGCGATAAATAAATGTTTTCACGATAACGCATGCTTCGATATAGTGAGTGGTCCAATAAACACATCCATCTAATACATACATCACACCTGTAATCCCTGAAGGTTTAGGCAGAGGTATATCTACAGTACACCCGTATTTCTCCAATTATGTGTAAGCCCCATGTAATATATAGCCATCAACCGGGCACAAATCCAGACTCCGTGTTGCTACTGAGAAATTCAATATGACATAACATAATTAATTAGTGTAGGGAAGTTTTTTTTCTCAGGTTGTGTGTTGGGTCTATTTCAATGATTTGAAATGCGCGTTTGGCAGTAAAAAGGTATATTGATTCGTAAACAGGGGCACAAACAGGTAAACACAAAAACAATCAAGATTTTCACGAGCGGATCGCGATCGTGGCGTACGGGCTCGCGATGTATCGTCCACTGTCCGTTGGCGGGGGTGAGAGGTCGCGGGCGGGGGTGTCGTCTCCCGTCGCAGCGCTTAAGCGCTAGTTCATACACAAATGTTAAGGCCATGTTACATCCTCCCCCTCTGACTTAGACACGCGCTCACGCGTCTGAGTCAGTCAAGATAACGCTTAGGTCTACCGCGCCTACGCTTCTCGTTGACCGGGGCTGGCGGTACGTCGCACAGTGGGCTGGGTTTACAAGGTTGGGTCGAGATAAAATGTTTTTTTTTTTGGTATCTAGGCATAAATGTAAAACGTTTTTATTCTTTGTTTTTTTTTTAATTTAACTATTACTTTCGGAGATATAGCCATATCAAATTTGCATGAAGAGTCATGTTATTTTAGTTATGTAATTTATTCCAATTAAATTGAAATTGAAAATAATGTATACCAAACGGCCTGTAACACCTCAAAACCTACTTAGTTAAAAAAAAAAAAAACAATGTTCGACATTTTCCACCACCATAGGTATGACGTAATTTGTTTTGACACTTCTTTCCGGGAATCAAGGGATAAGAGTGCGCGAGCGCAACAACAAGTTATGACGTGTCGTAAAGTGATTGGTGCAACGATAGGGTATGGAATGTACGGTTGCATTCACACGTACTTCAGTGTTCTATTACCCACCATAATAGACGCACACATTCATTACTTACTTATTTGTTATTTTGTATTTGTGAAAATGTTTGAAGATTTAGTGACAAACCTGGATCTTTCGTTACTTTAAAAAACAGTGGAACACATGGCATCATCATCTGGCAGGCACTTGTCAGCCACACCTTGGTTCGGTCGCTACCAACCCCTATAAACCCACCTTTCATCGCTCTGGAAGGTGCTATTCTGAGTGTATCGCTCTACTCGCCGCTTATACCTACGAATACGGTTAGCCCATGCATACTTATTATTATTATTACTTCCAAAAAGAAATGTTATGCAGACATATCGACAATTGAAAAAGGAGTATGTGGAAAATTATCAGTCTGTTTTAATACTTCAATCTTGTACCTTGTTTTGAAGCCCACAAGTTAGCCCACAACTGTGTTGTTAAAAAAAGGGATAGGTAATAGGTAATACGGGCTGGTGTCCGCAACTCCACGTCAATGCGCGTATTTTGCGTACGGTGGGAAAATCGATCATTCGATCCACCCCAGCTCCTCGAGGAAGGCCAGCAACGCCTTGATGTTACTGACAGCCTCGCGTAGGGTACCTGGGTTACCGAAGTGCTTTGCCCTGTATGTGGCGACCACCGGGCAGTATAGAAGCAAATGAGCTGCTGTCTCGTCCTCCTCCATGCAGGCCCTGCACAACGGACTGTCTGTGACTCCTATGACAAAGAGGTGTTTGTTAAATGACCCGTGGCCAGTCAAGGCTGCCGTAGCTATGCGCAGCTGTTGTTTAGTTAGTCGGAGAACTTGTTTCGTGAGGCGGCTATCAATTGCAGGGAGTGCTTCCCTAGCCTGCCTGCACTCACCTTGTTCCAACCATAGTTTGTGATGTTGTTCCCTGGTGCGTTTCCTTACCAGAGTGCGTAGATATCCGAAGGGGAGTGGCACGATGGGTTCTGGTCCCACTGCTGTCTCACTCGACCCCCTTCTGGCAAGTTCGTCGGCTGCATCGTTGCCCAGCGAACCGCTGTGTCCTTTGATCCATTGAATGGTTATTTTATTGAGTCTACCCACCTGGTTAAGGCGCTGGTGACACTCGTATATTAGCCCAGATTCAACTGTGTAGCTGTTTAGCGCTTGCAGAACAGCCATGCTGTCTGAGAGTATACGGATCGAGTGGTCCTTAACTTCTCTGGCCATGATGGCCGAAGCAGCCAAAGAAATACCCATGCATTCGGCCTGGAACACTGTGTTATGGACCCCCAATGGTGTGGCTATACGTATGTTGAGGTCCTCCGAGAAGACTCCAGCACCTGTGCCATTACCTGTTTTGGATCCGTCTGTAAAGATGCGCAGCTCTGCAGGGCACAAACCCTCGCATCTGCGATCCTCGTGAAGCTGGATCTTGTATTTTTAATCAAAGATAAATTGTTTGGGTACCCGATCATTGATGGCTCTCGTAATGGGGAACTCGTTGTTGAATCCCTCAAGTAGCGCGGTGTGTGGTGTGTCTCTCTTACCCCAGAGATTTAGTGTCTTAAGACGCACCGCAGCCAGTGTGGCTTCCTGCTGTATGAACAGGTGGAGCGGTGGCAGTTCCAGCATGGCATCAACTGCTGCAGTCGGAGTGGTCCTCATGCAGCCCGTAGCCGCCAGGCAGGCTAGTCGTTGTATGCGTTGTAGTTTGTTTGAGGCTGTAGCCAGCTTGGTTCGGGGCCACCAGACCGCGGCTCCATAGGTGATCATGGGGCGGATCACTGTGGTGTACAGCCATAGTATAATTTTAGGGGATAGTCCCCACTTTTTGCCTATCATTTTCTTGCACTGCCAGAAGGTTAAGCAGGCCCTGTTTAGTTTGTTGTCCAAATGACTACTCCAGTTTAACTTACTGTCTAGAATGACCCCCAGGTACTTGACCTCGTTGGCCAACTGAAGTTCTGTATTGAACAGTTTTGGTAGGCGGAAAGGCCCTAATGCTCGTTTTTGGGTAAACATGACAAGTTCAGTTTTGGTGGGGTTCACTGATAGGTCATATTCCCTGCACCAATTTTCTACGAAGTGCTTGCTGAGTTAGGTTGCAGATCGTACCCGTCACCTTCCCCGAAACAAGGATTGCGATATCGTCTGCATATCCTATAGTATAATAGCGGCTGGCGTTGAGTTTGTTGATGAGGTCATTGACCACCAGATTCCATAGAAGGGGGGATAGCACCCCTCCCTGGGGGCACCCTCTGGCTATCATGGCCAGTTGCTGCTCACCCTCAAGGCGAACCACACGTTTGCTAAGCATGTTTGTAATCCAGTCCGTTAGTACCTGTTCTACTCCATGTCTGGAGAGAGCGCTGCTGATGCTGGAGAAGCTGGTTTTATCGAAAGCTCCTTCGATGTCTATGAAGGTGCCCAGGCAGGTGCCTTTTTGATTAATCGCTTCCTCTATCTGGCTGACTACCAGGTGAAGAGCGGATTCGGTCGACTTACCCGAGCTGTATGCGTGTTGGTTACCGTGTAGCGGTAAGGTTTTCAGAGCGCCGTCCCTCAGCTCCCTATCACACAGTCTTTCCAGAGTCTTTAATAGAAAGGAGGTCAGGCTGATCGGTCGGTAGGATTTGGCGTTTGTGTAGTCACCCTTACCTGGCTTAGGGATGAATATAGCTTTCACTTCCCTCCATCCCTTGGGAACGTATCTAAAGGCCAGGCACGCCCGCATTAAAGGCACCAGTCTTATTGCGACACCGGTGCCACCCCACTGTAGTAAGGCGGGGAACACACCGTCAGGACCAGCTGCCTTAAAAGGATGGAAGCTCTGGATGGCCCATTGGAGTTTCTCCAACGTGATCACCCTGCTGGCGTAAAGTCTATCATTGTCTGATGGTGTTTGAATTACCTCTTGCCAGTCGATACCCTGCGCGAAGATACATCCAGGGAAGTGAGTTTCAATAAGGATGCGTCTCGCTTCTTCTGGCGAGGAAGAGAGTGTGTTGTCGGGTTTCCGGAGGGTAGCGGGCCCAGGTGTGTTCTGTTGCGCCAGTACTTTCCTTACCCTGTTTGCTTGCTGACAGGATTCAATGCTACCACAGAATTTGCGCCATCCCGTAGTACTTCTGAATCTGATGCATTTTTTGTAGCTGGATTTGGCTGCGTAATATTTATCCCAGTCCTCATCCGCACATGTGTTCATGGCTCTATTAAGTGCTTTCCTTACCTTGCCGCGCTTGCGCTCCAGATCAGCGCCCCACCAGGGTTGTTTGCCTGGTGTATTACGTGGGGTGGTCTCTGGGCAGGCAGTTTGGTAGCTGTCTATCATTGATTTAGTAAGATGACTTACTTGTGCCTCAATTTGTGTCGTATCCGTAAAAGTCGTCGGAACGCTTGATAACGACAGCTTGCATTCAAGGCTGCGTGTGTAGGTGGCACGGTCCGTGCTACGCGGATTGCGCCGTGGTGGTTTTGGGGTGACACAGACCTGGATGTCGAAGCGGATCCACCTGTGATCGGAGCACGAGGCCTCCTTAGAGACCTGCCACCCCGTGGCAATTTCCGCCGCGCCCTCTGTTGCCAGAGTGAGATCTATGATTGTGCGGCTTCGCCTGGTTACGAATGTTGGTTCGGAGCCAGTGTTTAGTAGGGATAGGTTAGTCGAGAATAAGTAGTCAACTAAGGCCTTACCCCTCTCGTTTTGCGTGTTCATACCCCAAAGTTGGTGGTGAGCATTGGCGTCGGCCCCGACGACGGCCTCAAACCCGCTTCTCTCGCAATGGCTCACGAGGCGGGCGAGGTCGTGTGGAGGCGGCGCCTCCGCCTCGGGCATGTATGCCGAGGCGAAAACGATCACCATCTCCTCGGCTTCGCTACGCTGTATTTGCAGCTTTACTGCAGAGACATCTCTGCAATAGAAGTCATTTAAAAGCTGTGTTTTAAGGTTACCTGTGACATAGATGCACGATCTAGGATGAACGTGATCTGTGGTGACCAGGAGCTTACCGCCAAGATTGGAGAGTCCTTGTATGCGGCCCGCCCTGACCCACGGCTCCTGGATCAGGGCAATGGCTGTGTGTTGAACCTCCAGCCACTTGCGAAGCTGAGCCGTCGCGGTCTGACTGTGGTGGAAGTTGGCCTGGAGGACTCTACAGGTCGACGAAAGGGACGCCATCGTTGGCCAAACCCTCTTCGTCCCCCTCCAGTCTCAGCCCGGCAAACAGGTCGCCCTCGTCGAAGCCGTCCCCCCCCCGGTCCGAGGCCGGGGACAGGATGATGTCATCCATCTCCTCACCCGATGAAGGAACGGCGACCACGGTGGCGGCAGCAGGAGCGGCCAACTCTGCTATTGCAGGTTCGGCCGCTGATGCTTCCGGGTTGTTTGATGGGGGAGTGGACTCCCCTGCTGGTGCTGGCGTCTCGCCGATGGTTCCCGTGGCGGGGTCCCAACCCTGGGGGACGTCGGTGAACCTCCCGTTCCGACCCTCAAACTTCACGTACACCGTCCCTAATCCAATTGAGAGACGGCGTCCAGCCTCCATCAGGGTCGGAATTTGGTCTTCAGGGACACCGACCACCACGAACCATGCCGCAGCCTGTTTGTCGGCATGCAAGAGCACCCACCTCTTGATGTCGACCCAGGGATTCTGGTAGCTGAGGGAAAGAGGGAAAAAAGGGATAAAATAAATGTGTCTAAATCCATCACTGTGGTAAAGGACATGTATTTTCTTTGGCCCACCATAATAGACGCACACATTCATTACTTACTTATTTGTTATTTTGTATTTGTGAAAATGTTTGAAGATTTAGTGACAAACCTTGATCTTTCGTTATTTTAAAAAACAGTGGCAGTATTAAAAATAATGACAGTTTGTGTAGTGAGATAAGGTTTAAATTTTTATTCAAATTTAGTGATGAACACGAAAAGACCTTAAAGTTGTTTTGTGCAAAATTTTGTTATAATTTAATTAGAAGATGGGAAAACGCTCATCGTAAAGAAAGTTCTTAACCTCTATGGTGGTGTGGAAACAAAATTTGAAATTGCGACCAAATCGCAGAAAATCGCAGCCCGAGAGTGGGCGCTAAAATAGGACAAATATACGTACTATGCATACGTAGAGTCAATTCTTTGAAATAATTTGAGAAATTCGAGATTTTCATTTTTTTTTTGTTTTGCTTCAACAAAAATTACTTTGGATATTAATAACTCCGAAAATACTAAGTTATCTGAACGACCCTTGTAGAAATAATTACTTATAATCGATAGATACATCCAACACAATATTTAAAATTTCAGAAAAAGTAACTTTATTTTTATGCTAAGTCCTTTACCGGCCCGTTTCAGCCGTCGCCAGCTGTGCGTCGCCAACGAATGGGGACAACTGGGAAACGTGGTATCTTCCTAACGTTTCAGCGCTACTTACCTTCTCCAACACATATGTGGTGGAGCTAGCGGGTTCCTTAATACGATAAGGTCCGTCCCGTCGGCGTGTGTCCGCGGGTCGTGTAGTTACTCCCTTGTGTCTTCAAAAGGACTGCTGCGGCTGCGACCCTCGTCGGCATAACGTTTTTGATTCGCTTGAGCCTTTTTATGCACTTCCCTAGCTTCAAATAGTACTGTTAACATCCTCTGAAGGTAAGGGGAAAGGCTCGTCACGACGCACAGTGTACCGCGTAGAACATGCTAGATGGACAATATTATTTTATGATATTTAACGATGCTTTTATATATAAGTAGTCATGTTGAGGCATTATTAATAGTTTTTGGTATGATTTTGTAATAAAAAAACAAAAAAAATATGTAAAAACAGAAAAAAATATTTAAAAATAATAAACAAACAACAAAAATGCATTAAATAAATAAATACCTACTGTACAAACTAACTTAACCTAAACCTAATCATCAAAATCTTCTGGTGAATCGTCATCATTTTGTGGTAATGTGCGACAATATGATGACGTTTCCGGTCTTGATGCTACTATGGTCGGGCTTACGATTAACTTTAATACTTCTGCACATATTTTTTCCGGCTTTTTTCGGGGAATCTCACGAAGGCCATTGATCAAAGGGTCAGATGTTATTATTAACATGGACAGCAAGTCTCTATTCGTGGCAACACGTGAGCACTTGCGGGTGTTGTACTCCCTAAATCTGCAGCAATCTTTGTTACGTGCTTCTTGAGCCTCTTCGGAAAGTTGCCCAATTGGAAGCAATGCCGCTTTGATGACCTCAGTACTGTGTACTAATATTTTATGTACAGTAGCAGGCATATAGTACCACGAATAGAGACTAAGGTAATGTCTTCTAGTTTCAAGACAAAATGTATTAAATTCAACTAAGTTTATCTCGAACCCAGAAGACAATGTCCTCAAAATAACATCGAATTGTTTGATAATAGTAACATCCAATCCTGTGATTTGAGCGCTCATCTCAGCATTCTTAAAAAAGCGACGGGCTGTGTTTCCATCATTGGAAGAACCAAATCCTGGCTTTGGTTTATCTACAATGAGTCCCATCTCGTTCTTGAATAACAACTTGATTTCTTCGGAACGAATCTTGATATCAGCTTTGTCTTCGTCGCTTCTAGCCTGCCATTTCTTAATATTCAACTTATAGCTGATATGTAAAAGGCATTCAAAGCAACGAATCCAAGCATGAAGTGTAGATAAACCAAAGCCAAAATGTTCCTGATTGCTGTTAAACTTCGCGGGGTCATAGTTCATCGTCTTGGGGGTGGCACCACAGATGAAACACTTTTGAGATGAACGAGTTTCCGTTAAGGCGTTACATACCTTTCCGTCTATCATTGTCTGAAGAAGTTCGTGTTTCACAGAGATTTGAGAATCACCAAAGTTGATAAGTGTTGGAAGAAGAGCATTAATTTCTTCCAACAATCTATTTGTCTCCGCTAACGTGAAGTCACTCGTTTCCTTAGCAAATATAAATTTGATGGGGCGACAATACATAGTTGATGAAGGCCGAGGATTTTGCCAAATAATTTTAGACCCATCATTTAACGTATGGGGAACGAAAGAAAATACGAAAAGAAATTCGTCCGTATCTTCAGTGTTCTCAAATTTCTGTTTGTATGTGCTGTGCCCAGAACTTCCATCACATCCCCATTTACTAACAAGTGTAAACGTTGGACTTGTTGGGAGGACACTACTGATAACTTCATTCTGTGCTATTACTAGACGTTCCGCTGTTTTATTTAATAAGGCTTGCAAATTTATTTCAGCACGAGTTTCTGTTATAGAAATGTGATCCTCTGCAGGGTAACAGGCCTTTTTAGATTTTATTACACTAAAATATGACGGAAAAACATTATGTCCTGCCATTATGGACCACTTCCTAGTTTGTTTGTAAGCATGTGTTGTTGACTTAGAATCTATATAGTATGCTAAGGCTTCGTCACTACTTAACTGCCTAGGATTAACGGAACTGGTATTTTCTTTTGACTTAATAATATTATCTGGCCTTTCACTAATGTCTCTAATCACATGGGCAACTTTTCTTTGCCCTGCTGAACGCATAGCAATTTCGGCAGCAGTCACTAATTCACTGGCACTTCGAGATTCTACGAGATACACGACTCAACATTCATTCGTCTTAAACGACGATTCCTCGAAATCTTTGCGAGGTTTTCCTGCAGATGTCACAACCTCACTCGATGTTGAAGGTTGTGGTGCTAAAGAACTCACAGTAAACTGTATGTCTCCTTCATCCAGCCAAGTCTTATTTCTAATTAAAAAACGCTCCTTCGATTTTCCCGAAGCCAACCATTTGCTTCAATCTTAGTAGAAAAGTTGGATATTTTCAACTTTATTTCTCTTTGGCTGCTCTCAGTAATGTCACCAAAGTGAAATGACAATGCCAGATCCTGCCCCAGCTATTTACAGGAAATATCAATTATTGAAAATAGTTGTTATGATTATAGGACCTTTTCATAATACATTGTTTTTCAGTAGAACTTGCCGATTACAAATCAATGATACAAGGAATTCAACCCCTGAATTTCCTATTGCGTTACTTATTGCGCATGATACCCAACAAAAATAAAGTTTCAAATACCTGTAAAACAAAAACTCATATTACGATTATATTAATTATGGTAATGGGTAAAATATTTGTTGTTTAAATCGCTTTTTAACAATTATAAACTGCACCTAACCTATAATCAATGTCATTATTGTTTTAATATTTTAACAAAAACCGCAAGTTCTACAGACATTAGGACAAATGTTTAGTTAACAGTAATAAATGAGCTGTAAGATGCTGCATTTTGCAGGCTTGTAAATGACTTTTTGATTTGAGTGGGGCAAAGTTCTATAGAGTTTCTGGCATTGTCCTTTTGAAGAAAGATAGTCATAAATACGCGATCTTTTATCATTCTTCGTGTGTACCACTCTTCAAAAAATGCTACCCTTGAAATAGAGTAAACGTGTTCTGAAAAAAAAATATGTTGTACTGAAGTGTTTTGAACAATATGTGTATTTTTACAAACTACACAGTTATACCTACAATATATCTAAAAACTAGCCCGAATAGAGGCGAATCAATGTATTTCCTGAACGTTCAAAGTCTTGTTTATGAAAAAAATTACGCAAAAATTTATGCATTAGGTAGGTTAAAAAAATGCTAAAAATTCATTTTAATAGATTCTGATAAAAATAATATATTTAATAATAGTACATACCCTCAGTATTAATATCCATCACAAAAAACTTTCACAATATCACTATATACCACTATGAGATGTGCACAAAAGTGTTGCTAAATTGCTGATTGCAACTGATTGACCGGAACGCTTGCATTAAACTCATTACCTGACTTCTGAACTCTATGACTCATCAGTTAAGCATTTGAAAAACAACTTTTTCTCGGAATTTGGAGTTTGGGGGTGTTGTTTGTGTTATGCAGTTAAGATTTCCTGGAAATGAAAACTTGAATTTTGTCCACCTAGCATGTTCTAGGCGAAATACAGTGCGACGTTGTCACTCTGCACGATGATGCGCATATCAGCGATGACGTCGGCCGGCGCACGCATCTCTCACCCGAACGTCAGGTAAGCCGGTGAAAATCCGGTGCTGCTGGTCACTGCAGAGTTCCTTTCTACTGGGTTCGATTGCGGATGACACACAGGCGACAGCGACTAAGTAATGCCAAATGAATAGCAAGCCTTCTGCATTATTTCACTTATGAACTGTACCATTATCACTCAAGATCCGTCTTGGCACTCCATATCTCAGGAAAATCTCTGAGATCAGGATCTTGGAACAGTTAAAGCTGGTAGCATCTTGTAGGGCAAATAACTAAACTTTCTCTCATGCTGGAGAGAGTACAGAATGTAGCCACCACTCATCACAGCACCTTACCACGTTTTGACCATCAGTTAAAGAAACAGAAGCCAACAGTTCTGAAAAGAACTAACACAACGTTTTGACATCCGTTAAAGAAATAAGAGCTGCAGAGGCCACACGCCGACGACGTGATCTCCAGGACACTCCAGTCTTCGTCACACGAGGCACGTCTGCAATCCACAGTTTCCAACACGAATCTTCATTCGACGGCCGCCGCTCTGCAAAGGAATCGCGAACTACGAGGCACCTATATTTATCCCTTCGGAGAGCCCGCCAAGTCGCAGCCGCGAGCACACAAGCGCTACCTCGCGGATTCATTACGAGAACAGTGTGCTGTGATGTGATTGGACGAAATAACGCAATCCTATTTGCTATGTTTTTGCAAACGTTTTATTTAATTTAATGTACAAGTTTTTATTGGTAGATTTTAGTTTGTAAAATAGTATAAAATTCGCATTATTTTCATAATAAATTATTCACATTCATTCATCGACAACGAGTATTTCTTCCACCTTCTACTGAACCAAAGTCTTCCTAAAGTGGTGACCCCTGCCTGAACACAGTGAAGAAATTCAAGATCATCGAAGCTCAGCCAGCATCGTCGAAGCACCTTCAGCCAATTCAAGATGTCGAATCCCTGCTCAACGGACGAACACTCCAGCTCAACTGGCGCGATCGACCACGGCTCTGGTTCATCAGCTTCGAAGCAGCCACTAACGACCTCAAGAAAGGCCAAGCCCAGCTCGCTCAAATGGTCATTGCACAGCTCGAGCGACAAGACATCGAGCAAATAATGGACCTTCTATACAACCCACCAGAGACGGACCAATACAAAGCCATCAAAGAAAGACTTATATCCGCCTACGAGGAATCCGACAGCCGCCAGTTCCAAAAACTGCTGTCCGAGATGGAACTCGGAGACCAAAAGCCAACGCAACTACTCCGCCGCATGCGAAACCTCGCCAGAGACAAAGTTCCCGACTCCACTTTGCGACTTATGTGGACCAATCACCTTCCACCACACGTCCGCTCAGTCCTTGCAGTCAGTGAAACATTCACCACCAAGACAGCACTCGACGAACTCGCGCTACTCGCTGATAAAATAATGGAGCAGACAGCAGCAACAGAAGTCGCAGCTGTGCACGCACCCGCACCACCTGCACCATCCGCACCGCAAGCAGATACGCAGTACCTCATCAGCGAGATCAGAAAATTATCGCTAGAGATAGCCGAGCTAAAATCAAGACGATATCCCAACAACAACAACTATCGCCGCAGTCGTCATTTATCGCATCACCGCAGCACATCACGACAACGCAGTCGAGAAGTTTCGCCATCTCCATTTTGTTACTATCACCGCCGCTTCAAAGATCAAGCTAGACGCTGTACATCGCCTTGTTCATTCAAGAAACCAAATACGGAAAACTAGACGGAACGTTGGCAGTGGCGGACACCGGCGTTCAAGAAAAATCTCACCGCCTATACATCACCGACAAAAACTAAAATCTATCATTCTTAGTCGACACTGGTGCCAACATATCCGTGCTACCGAGAAGAAAAGGACAAATACCAACGCCATTACCATTCCAGCTATATGCAGCGAACAACACTGCTATAGCTACGTATGGCGAGAAAACATTATCACTCGATCTCAATCTACGCCGCCCGTATTTGTGGAAATTCATCGTCGCTGACGTTTCAAAACCCATACTTGGAGCAGACTTCCTCAAACATCATCAACTAATCGTCGACTTGCAAAACAGAAGACTAATTGACGGTGTTACAAATTTGAAGGTCAACGCCCCGGTACGAGTATCGAACGTGCCTACAGTACGCAGCATCGACATGTCTCAATCGTACCACGACATCTTAGCCCAGTATCCCGGCATAACAAGATTAACATCGATGAAATTAAACTCCGATATCCACGTGCAACATTTTATCGAAACACGAGGCCCACCGATACACAGCCGAACAAGACCGATTCCACCACATCGCTTCGAAATAGTGAAGAAGGAATTTGAAAGCATGATCGAACAAGGACTATGCAGACCTAGCAAAAGCCCATGGTCATCACCTCTACACATAGTTCCCAAGAAGAATGGCGATATTAGAGTTTGTGGTGACTATCGCCGACTCAACTCCATCACCATTCCAGATCGCTACCCCGTTCCACGCATCAAAGACTTCACTCATCATCTATCCGGAAAAACTATCTTCTCAACCGTGCATACCAACAACTGAGCGTAAGAGAAGAAGACATTGAGAAGACAGCCATCATCACTCCGATGGGATTATTTGAATTCCCACGTATGTGCCCCAGTTTGAAAAACGCGGGACAAACGTTTCAACGCTATATCCATGAAGTACTACGAGGATTAGATTTTGTTTTCCCATTCATAGACGATTTGTTATTGGCATCAAAACGAAGACCAACACAGAGAACATCTCAAAATCGTTCTAAAGAGATTAGAAGACAACGGAATAACTATTAACCCCGTCAAATGCAACCTAGGCAAATCAGAAGTCCAGTTCCTGGGTTACACGGTAACAAAAGAAGGCATCAAACCTCCGCAACATAAAATACAAGCAATTACCGATTACCCCCGGCCGACTACAGTCGAAGAATTAAGAAGATTTCTCGGAATTATTAACTTTTATCGCGATCACATACCAAACGCCGCAGCTCTACAAGCACCTCTGAATTCATACCTACATAACGTAAAGAAACGAGACAAGACTCAGATTACGTGGACCGACGAAGCAACTCAAGCGTTCGAGCAATGTAAAGCTAGCATCATAAACGCAGCTTTACTCGCTCACCCATCACATAATGCTACGCTAGCATTATTCTGCGACGCATCCGATAACGCAGCAGGCGCCGTCCTACAACAATTCATAAATGAAACATGGCAACCACTTGGATATTATTCGAAGAAATTCAATGACGCGCAAAAGAAATATTCTACCTTCGACCGAGAGCTACTCGCAATATACATGGCAGTCAAACACTTCCGCAAAACATTCGAAGGACGTCATCTTATAATTTTCACCGATCACAAGCCGCTAACATTCGTAATAGCAAAAACTCAATCGAATTCCGAAACACCGAGACGAACGAGACAACTTTTGTTTATCAGCGAATTTACCACAGACATACGACACGTGAGCGGTAAACAAAACATCGTCGCCGACACACTCAGCCGCATAGAAACAATTTCATGCCCAACTACAATAAACTACAAGGACATAGCCAGCTCGCAAGAACAGGACAGCAACATTGAACAATTAATACAAGCAGACAACATCACTATCAAGAAAATAGTAATACCTAACACGGACGTCGAGTTATACTGCGAAACATCTACACCATATATACGCCCGTATATACCTGAAGTACATAGACAAGAAGTTTTTAACAGCGTGCATAATATCAGCCATCCTGGTATCCGCACGACTCGCAAACTCGCAACTCAAAAATACTTCTGGCCATCAATGAACGCAGACATCAGCCGTTGGACTCGAACCTGTCAAACGAACGTTCGTAACACGGTATTGCCAGGCAATATTCGGCCAGAAGTCGGCCAGGGTGTCACGTGACCGCTGACTGGCTTGTTTGACGAGTTCATAATACGAAATTGCAAGGCAGTTCTGTTTACGCCGTAAACTGCCTGGAAATAAGAGTTCATAATAGGACCCCTGTAACATATTTTTGACCGACTTGAAGAAAAAGATTTATTTTTTATTTTATGTTTTTTAACCCACAGATGTTTTACCTACTTATTGTTTATTACACAGGAAGCGAAGCAGACTCCGATTGGAGTGATGACGACGATGGGGTGCCGTACCTGGGACTTCCAAGAGCGCTGAGGAGCTTCTGGGAGATGCCACTGGACGTGGAAGATGACGACCTCCTAGAAGCTCATCCTGTTCTCACCGCTACGCCCATGGAGACTTTAAACTTTTTACTTAATCGTGATTTGCGTTTTTTTTTTTTTTTAGGTAAGAAATAATAAAAAAAAAACATAGCATGGAATCTCCTGAAGAGTGACAAGATCACTCATAAGCCGAGATAGCCAAACAGTCGCTCTGGCTGCTTCACTGGCAGCTACAACTTCTGCCTCGGTGGTGGAAATTGAAACGCTTGCCTGTCTTTGGCTTAGCCATGACACCGCTCCTCCTGCATACATGCACAGCACTCCAGTAGTGGATCTACCAGTGCTGATATCTCCTGCATGATCAGCATCACTATAGCATTCCAAAATGCCTTGTTTGTAATCTCTCTTGTACATGATACCTAAATCTAGCGTGTACTGCAAAAAACGCATTATGCGCTTCAGTCGAACACAATCTGCTTCTTCTGGCTTCTCCAGACTTCGTGAGACTACACTTACAGCATATGCAATGTCAGGTCTAGAGCATACCATCGTAGTAAGTAAGCCAAGGCTCCAACAATTTGCCTGTAATTATCTTTCATATAATTCATGTCCACCTTCTCGCTCAATGTACCGGCTTTTGCAATCGGCGTCGAGACCGGTTTGCAGGTGTCCATTCCGAATCTCCGCAAGATCTTACGTACATACGACTTTTGAAATATCTTAATCCTCTGCTTTCTATCTCTACTCCAAAAAAATAAGTCGCTGTTTTCATAGTCATTTTGAAACGACGTTTGAGCTCCTCCATCAACTCGTATAGACAGTACATCATTGGATCCGACGACTAGACCGTCATCCACGTACAGAGCTACTATAAGCTTTCCACATCCTATCTTTCGTATCAGAAGACAAGGATCTGCCACACTTGCCTTGAAACCGAATTCTTTGAAATAATCTAGAATGCACCGGTTCCAGCACCGTGGTGCTTGCTTCAGCCCATAGAGACTCTTCTTCAGAAGACATACTTGACCCGAGGCGTCATTATAACCTTCTGGTTGTTTCATGAAGATCTCTTCATCTAACGAGCCATACAGGAAGGCAGTCGAAACATCGAACTGTCTCATCGACATACCTTCGCTCGCTGCTGTACTAATCACTGAGCGAACAGTTACCATTCTGGTCACAGGGCTAAAGGTCTGCATGTAGTCTATACCTTTCCTTTGATGAAAACCTTTTCTAAAGACGAAAGACTAATCTAGCCTTGTACTTGTCTATGGAGCCAACAGCATTCATCTTGACTTTGAAAACCCACTTACAAGGTAAAGCTTTTCCGCCCCTGGGTAGATTCACAAGCTTCCATGTGTCATTTTCCTTCAAGGAACTAATTTCACTGTCCATGGCCTTTTCCCATAGCTCTTTATCTGGGCGTCTGATCGCATCTTTGTACGTTTCTGGTTCATTGTATCCCATTATCGCGTTCATAACAAAGTCTTTGAATCTATCTGGAGGACGTACCATAGAACGGTCTGAAAGTATCATCTGTTCCGGGAACACATCTTCATGTTCATCTGCGATGATTTCATCATTAGCATCATCTTGATATTCATCAACGACATTATCATCTTCGTTGAATTCCCTCCGATTCAATAGACTGTTCCGTAATTACGTTTTCTGCGTCATGAAACTCTTCTCCGACACTTTGATTTTGTTCACCTATATCCATGTCAGTTTCACCGGTTCTTTCAATAGTAGGCATAACAGGAGTTCTTCGTCCATTATCTTTTAAAACATCTCTTATTAAGTTCTACTTCTATTTCATTTTCCGGACTGCAGACTGTTTCGGGGTTTTCATTCATTGAAGTCTCTAGCGCTTTTTCATCGAAAATAACGTCCCTAGATCGGACTAATGAACTTCTTTCTCTGTTCCAAAGTCTGTATCCATCATCATTGTCGTATCCATTTCAAATACACCGTGTAGCTTTTTTTTGTAATTTCTTTCTCTTCTGCTTTGGTACATGCGCATAGCAAGGTGAAGCGACTATCCTCAGGTGCTTTATCTGAGGCTTCTTGTTAAGCCACAGTTCATAAGGCGACTTGTGTTCCACTGAAGTACGTCCTGTCCTGTTTAGTATGTAAACAGCAGTGTTTACCATCTCAGCCCACAAATTCTGAGGAATCTCCTCATGCGCATTCATCATTGCTCTAGCAGATTCGACTATAGTGCGATTATCTCGTTCACTACACCCATTTTGTTCTGAAGTGTACGGCATAATGAGTATTTGATTTATTCCAGCTTGTCCAAGTAGATCTTTGACTTTCCTTTTATCATATTCGCCTCTATTATCACTCAAAACCTCGAAAATAGTATGTCCAGCATTTCAAGCCTCAGACATCATCTGTTTTAATTTTTCGGGAAATTCAGACTTATTTTTAAGGAAGTATACATATCTGTATCGTGTGAACTCATCCTTAAACAGTACGAAGTAGCGATATCCAGAGACACTCAAAGGAAAGGGTCCACAGACGTTTGAGTGTATGCGCTCATCAGGTTTTGGTTGCCTGTTCGCGAACACCAAATGGTTTCCTGTGCGCTTTACCAAAGATACAACCTTCGCATAAATCTCCACTGTTGGATGTCTTTAACCCTAACTCCTTCTCTATCAAACTTTTTATATGTCTCTTGTCTTGATGTCCCATACGCGCATGCCATAATTGCAGCGTATCTCCATGCTCAATTCAGTTGATTGAAAAATCAGCACCTATGGCTTTGCAGTCTATCTTGTACAAACCGCCATACCTTTGCCTTTTTCCTGTTAAGACAACCTTACCATTGATCTTCATGGAACATGTTGTTACCCGTGACTCAAAAATACTTGAGGGGTTCTTGTCCTGTGTACTAAGCACAGAGAAAAGGTTCTTGCTAATCTGGGGAACATACCAAACATCTCTTAGCAAAAAAAGTCACTTTTTTCTTTAACATTGGCCTCTACACGGACTGTGCCTTTTCCAACCGCCTTTATCATGTTTCCGTCAGCCGTAGTTACTGTGTGAGGTTCAATAAAATGTTTAAAATCTTGAAATAGATCTCCTCGACTTGTGACGTGATGTGTCACTCCATTGTCTATGTACCAATTATCACTATCACGGTTAGTGCCAGAATCTGTTGAATTCACCGTCAGTAACATCATGTTGGAACTGTGAGCTTTATTTTCCTTGTCTTTCTTGCTATTATTCGGGCAATCCTTCTTAAGATGTCCAGACTCTTTACAAATAAAGCATTTGTACCGCTTTTTATTTTCCTTGTCTCTTTGGTCATTTCCTTTAGCAACCTTTCTATTCGTTTTCACATAAAGCGCACTTTCGCTCGATTCAGCGTCAGCCATCGATGCGTTCAGCGCTTTTTCATGTGCACACAGTTGGGCCGTAATGTTGTCTACTGTTCTTTCTTAGACATCAATAGCCAACTGGACTTGAAAGAAAAAAAAGTTTCCGGCAACGTATCCAGGATTTTGCTAATCAAGAGAACTTCAGGCATTTCAACGTTCTCCTCTTTGAGCAGTTCTTCCTTCAGATTGTGCCACAAATTCTTCAGTTTCGAGACATGTGTTGACATGTTGTCTGCCGGATCCCTTTTAAGTCTGAAGAAGTCCAAACATAAATCGTAGAGCCGGCCCTCATACAGCCTATGGAGTTCTTTCCATACTTCCTTGGTAGTGGACAAACTTATTACTTTCCCTAGTGTTTCATCCGTTAAATTGTTCGTTATTAGCAGTAGAGCTGTGCTCTCTAATGGAACAAAATCTCGTAAAGTTTTATTGTAAGAATTAACTTCGGCATCCCCACTGCCTTCCGCAGGCTTCGCCGGTTTTTGTCTTGCCTTCCACAATCTCCCAAATTCCGTTTATGCCTTTAAGTAAGGCAACCATTCGGTATTTCCAGGCGACCCAATTGTGGACATCAAGTTTTTTGATCTGTATTTTTGAAAGCTCCATTTTACACTTCTGGGTTCTGGGCCCATAACCTATTGAAGATGGAGGTGGAACAGAAGACGAAGTTTATCCAAAAAATAAATACGTTTAATCGCAATTAACACATAAACAATATTTACAATAAAATGTACGTTAATAAACGACCACGAGATTTTTTCATTTTGACACGAATGACAATCAATAGGATACGCAGTTGCAATGTAACCAAATTGAAGTTCCAATATCAATAAACTACTTTAGCAAGGGCTCTATTTACATTGTCAGTAACCAGCTGCTGACGTTTGAGTTTAAATAAAAGTGAAGTGTCGTCTGCAAACAACACTATATCTGCGATGTCTGCGCTGTCAGCGATGGTCTAACTCGGAATGCGGCCTCAGACAACCGGTCTGTAAAAAAGGGATCCATTATCATAATATTTTCGAATTTTATCGATGTTAGTATGAATTAGGTATGATAGTTATTTGCTATTTTTGTTGACTACTTTGGGGAATCGTTAGTAAGTGTACATACTAGTAATGCGTTTTTTGGAAATTTCTTTAAAACGTCCGTATCTCAACATACTAAGATATAAGAAAATTTTGCAGATAGGTAAATCATAGGAACATATTAGCTTTCCTATCTATGTATGCACTTGTTAAGTACGAGGACAGACGAGTGAAACAACTGCTTGCTAGTAGCGCACTGACGTTTATTAGCTTATCGGTGCGTAGGCACACACACACATGCTCATCATTCCTCCCCTTAGCTTAGAAATACAATTTAACCGTAAGCTTCAAAAATGTGCTATCGCTAATCTTACTTTGTATTAGAATAATTTGTAGTCGACCTTAGGTCGATTGCGTTTAGACCGTGGTATTGGCACAGGCTCACTTGCCTGCTGTTGCGGTGGCGCTTCGCCAGATTGTTGTGGTGGCGGTCCGCCAGAATGTCCAGTGCTTGGAGAGCTGGCTAAAGCCTCCAGGTACTCCTCCTCCTCCCCATAATTGTCTGGTATTGTAGGTTGTGAAATAACAACTAAGGATGTACCAGTAGGTGTGACTGCTCTTGCATGGCCGGATCTATCTGCAGCCATTGAAGTGTCGTCACTTCCTTCACCAGATCCCGGTGGCAGCATCTGTTCAGTACTCTGCGTCTCTGTCGTCGGGCCACCATTTAGATCCTCTAGGTCTATATCCACGTCTTTATCATCATTGCAAACGTCGCCTTTATACATTATTATCTGATTTTTATGCTTCCTTAAAGTCCTCGAAGATACTTCATCTTTAATAAGATACATAACTTTGCCGATTTTTTTAATGACTGTCCCTTTGCACCAAGTATATTTACCATTAACTGTATGATTTTTATAATAAATTATGTCACCGGTAGCAAAAACTTGAGTGTTGTGTCCGCCCGTCTTATTTTGCAAACACTGCTTATGTTTAACCAAATTAGCAAGAGCCGCAGATGAAGGCGAAGGCGATTCTGGTTTTAATCAATCCAGCCGTGTTTTAAGCTTCCGACCATATACCAGTTCAGCAGGAGAGGACCCGGTTATTGTGTGAACGGAATTCCTGTAGTCAAACAAGAATTTTAAAAGTTTGTTATTTAAATTTCGCGGCCCATTACCTGCACTAAGCAAGCTTGTTTTAATACCCTTCTTAACTATCTTAACATAACTTTCCGCCTGGCCGTTACTGGCCGCGTGGTATGTCGGTGACGTCACGTGTGAAATTCCGTTCACCCTACAAAAAGCCTCAAACTCATGTGACGTAAATGATGTACCATTGTCGCTAACCAGTGTATGTGGAATACCAAATCTTGACATAAACTCATATAACCTGTCAATTGTTGCTGAAGTAGACGTACTGCACTTCATATTATAAACTTCAACCCACTTGGTATAAGCATCCACTACCACTAAAAAAGTGTTACCGATAATAGGCCCCAGGAAATCAATATGTACCCGGTAAAATGGTGTTGGCGGATATTCCCAGTGCGCAATCGGCGCCCGCGCCGCTGATGGTCGTAGTTGCGTGCACACGTCACACGATCCTATCAAATGCTCTAAAGCAGCGTCTATTCCCGGGAACCAAACACGCGCTCGCGCCTCTGCCTTCGTCTTAACAATACCTAAATGGGATTGATGCAATTCCGTTAGAATTTGAGCTTGTAATTTCTCTGGAATTACCACTTTGTGTCCTCGCATAACACAACCATTTTCATAAGACAATTGCATCCTACATGCATGATACGGCTTCATACTATCACCAGGCGTTTTTTTAGGCCATCCGTTCAGCACGAAATGCCCCACCTCACGCAAGGTCAAATCTGCATATGTTGCCTCGCGTAACTTTTTTAAGGTTACTGGTAGTAGACTACCTTCCAAAACAAAATTAATGTACGATGCGCGATCGAGATCAGCACCATAATTGCGTAACATATTTTCGTAAACGATTACGACTATTCCGTTTGATTTTGACAGTTCAACAACATTCATTGCGTCACTTACATTGTTGAGCAGAATTTTTTGTCGAACTTATGAAGCAATGGATTAGCAATCTGTTTCAAAACGATTCAGATTCCGATTGATTGTGTATTACGCAATTAGGGTACAGGCATCGTAGCGTTGACGCCCCGCTCGTCCCTGTCCGTACCCGCCACCTCGGGCAGGCAAGCGCGAGATAAGAAATCCGCACTATTATTAGCACTACGCACATATTCGATTTGATAATTATAACCGCTTAGAAACAGTGCGTATCTCTGTAGTCTGTTCGCTGAAACTTCAGGTATACCACGATGTGCTCCGAAAATCGACAACAGTGGCTTATGATCGGTCCGGAGGATAAACGGAACCGACCTGCCATATAAATATTGATGGAAACGCCTAATTCCAAAAATAATCGCGGTAGCTTCCTTTTGGATCTGAGAATAACGTTTCTCAGCAGTATTAAGCGTCCTCGATGCAAATGAGATCGGTCTCTCCGACCTATCGGTTTCTGCTTGCGATAATATTGCAGAAAGACCTACCGGTGATGCATCCACTGTTAAAATTATAGTAGCGTCTGGGTTAAAATGTGCTAATACTTGCTCTGACGCTAAACATGTTTTAATAGCGGTGAACGCTTCATCGTGTTACCGTGTCCAACACCACTTGTTACCCTTTTTAGCAACTCATACAACGGGCATAAAATCGAAGAAGCATTGGGAACAAAGTTCCTGTAATAACTTACCAACCCCAAAAATGACTGTAATTGATTAACATTAGCCGGCACCGGTGCTTCCATCATGGCTTTTATTTTCTGTGGCGATTTATGTAGTCCATCTTTGTTTATCACGTAACCTAGGTAATTAACCTCGTCTTAAAAAAATACACATTTTTCTTTTTGTAAAGTAAGTCCCACGTCTTGTAATTTTAGCAGCACTTGATGTAATCTATCCAGCACCCTAATTGCGTAACACACTTTCGTAAACGATTACGACTAATCTGTTTGATGTTGACGGTTCAAGAACATTCATTGCGTTCTATATATTGTTGAGCATAATTTTTATCGAACTTAAGAAGTAATGGATTAGCAATCTGTTTCAAAACGATTCAGATTCCGATTGATTGTGTATTACGCAATTAGGGTGCAGGTGCTCCGATCTAGATTTCCCGGTTATTAAAATATCGTCGAGCATACAGAGTGTGCCGGGGACGCCTGCCAGCACGCCCTCCATCGCGCGCTGGAACACGGCCGGTGCGCTTGCAATACCAAAACATAGGCGTGTTTGTTTGAAAATTCCCCTATGCGTATTTATGCAAGTTAATTCTTGTGACTCATCATCTAACATGAATTGATTGTAAGCATTTGACAGGTCTAATTTAGTAAACTGCTGTCCCCCATACAACTTAGAAAATAGTTCAGTTACGGTTGGCAAAGGATACTGATCGATAACTAATTGTTTACACCAGTGGAGTAATCGGCGCATATACGTATGGATCCATTCTGCTTTAGCACGGGCACGATCGGTGACGCATACCGCGCGTGATCAACTGGTTTTAATACACCTAACCCTACTAAATGATCTATCTCTTTATCTACTTTACTTTTCAAAGCGAAAGCTATCGGTCGAGCCCTTACAAAAACAGGCTTTGCATCTTCCTTTAATTGTAATTTGACTTTAAATCTATTGAATAATCCTAATTTATCCGAAAAGACCGATGGATAACGGCATCGCAATGTTTCAAACAGATCATTTTTATCTAATTGGTTTAAATATCGTATCGGCAACAATTCTAACTTAAATTTTGAAATAAAATCGCGCCCAAGAATCGGCGGACCACCGTCCCGCACGACGTAAACACACAGTACATGCGACGAGTTCGCATAACTAACTTGTAACCGCGCTATACCCTCACAAATAGTTTTATCACCCGTATATGAAAACAAACGTTTATTAGTCATCGACAATGGTACATTGCTAAAATATCTTTTATAAGTTTCCTCCGAAATTGCCGTAACGGCCGAGCCGCTATCTAACTCGAATTTTAATTCGATTCCCGAGACCGATACTGTTTCTATCATAGGTTCCCCATTAACCGAACGAATATTAAAACACTCACCGTCATCGTCGCTTTCGTCTACAGCTCTTGATTCGACATAATTTATCTTTTTGCACATCTTACGCAGATGCCCCGTAGCATTGCACTTCCTACATTTCGCTTTTGCGAACCGACACTGCGATGCTTCGTGATTATTATAACCGCACACTTGACACTGGACTTTAACTCCCGAACTAGGCGTAGCCTCTCGATGCGATGGGCCTGCCGCCTCCTTCGCTCGTGCAATCTTGAACAGCTGATCCTGTGGTGCAGCCTGCGCCCCGGCGCACGCTGCCGCACGTGCAATCCGCGCGTTCTCCGCTAACTCCATCGCCTTTGCTAATGTCAAGCCCGCCAGATCTTTCGAGAACAGCTTCTCTCTGTCAGATCCCGGCAACATTCCCATGACAAATTTGTCCCGAAGAGCTTCTTCCACGTTAGAAAACCCGCAGTGCGCCGTCAGACCTCGTAACCTCGCGGCCCATTGTGCATACGTCTCCCCCTCTTGTTGCGTAGCGGCGTAAAACTTGTACCGTTCACCGAAACCACACCGCTTCGGAGTGAAATGCTCGTCCAGAAGCTTCAGAATGTCGTCATACGGTACGTCCTGCAGCTGCTTTGGCAACGCGAGATCCGTCGCCAACTTGTGTGTGCTATTCGCGAGTGCGCTCAGCAGGATGGCTCGTCGCTTTGTTCCCGTAGGATCGCTCGTCCCGGTGATGTCGTTAGCCACATACCACTGTTTAATGCGGCACTTGTAGGTCTCCCAAGACTGCACATTGTGATCAAACAATGATAAAATTCCAAAAGCTGTACCGGACATTTTTACTTTTACTTTACGTAGGTAGGTTACTCGTCGCCAATGTTAAGTACGAGGACAGACGAGTGAAACAACTGCTTGCTAGTAGCGCACTGACGTTTATTAGCTTATCGGTGCGTAGGCACACACACACATACTCAACAGCACTCTGTTGGATTCTCAATGCTCGGTTCAACAAGTTGAAAATCCAGTGCGCAGAAAAATCCCACCGCGATTTTATTACGTCCGTCCGAACGTCGACTAAGTGGCTCAGAGCATTGATAGATACAACAAGTCAACTTACACCCACCCAAATCATAAATACAACAACCAATCATGATGTCTGAAGAAATAAGTCCTTCAAACACAGCGTGCACGCATCAGCCCCGGTCAACTTTGTATGAAAGGAACGAAATGCCTACTAGGGCAAAAACTCCAACTTGCCATACGACAAAAATAGAGATGATTTTTTGCTTTCTATACTGGTAACTCAAAACTTCCGGCGATAACGACAATGACTTATCAAAATGTTGAATTAGCCTGACTTCCATGTAGTAGTTTTTTTTCCATTAATATTAAAATAGAAAATATTTAATAATGACAAACTTGATAACTTGAATGAAACTGTTATAATCCTCATGTTTTAATAAATTATTATATAGAGTAGGATTTTTATTTTATTAATTATGCACTCGGGTCTGCCGAATTGTATTTCAATTATAGCTTGCGGTGTTGTGTTGCCGATAAGGAGCGATGACACGGCTTCTTTTGCGTCACCACGTAAACACTTTCGTAACCGCCAAATGTTTTCTGCATCGCTATAGCTGCATAGGTGTGACGACTCTTTATATGACTCCTTGAACTGCAGCCACTGCATAGGGTCACCGTCAAACACCGGTAAGTCTTTTGATGTTGCTAGGCGCGCAAGGAGTTCTCTGTTGTTGTCACGAACGTTACTTCTAGCAAGTACTTGGTGCAGTGCCTCCGTCAACTGGTTGATACTGTCTCCACGCGGCGGGCGCTCGCTGACGAAGTCGTGTTGCTGCTCTGTATGGTACATCGGCATCGAATATAATGGGCAGACATTTTCTGCGCGATCGCTTTTAGCGATAGACTCGACGCCATCTTGTTTGTCGAACCACGACTCGACCATTCTCGAGCTTTTCGAGACTGAGCCATCTTGTAGGTCCGCTATATCGACTTCTAGTTTTTTCGAAAGCAAGTCCTTTTGAATTTGTGCACTTTTTTGTGCTAAATCGAGGTCGATTTGTGCTTGAAGTTGAGCCGCTTCATACTCTAGCCTCTTACGGGCCGCCGCCGACGAACACGCGGTTTTATTACTTTTCACTGATTTTACCAGTAACTGTTCACTTTTACTTGTAGTCAGCTGCCCCGTGGCACGTGTACTACGTGTTATAACACCCTTCGGGGGTGTGCGAAGCAGCGACATCCCTGCACACAGGTTTCTAGTCCGACTAAACACGTGGCCGAGATCCTAGATCCGGCTCGACAGGACCACTTAATGTTGCGCACAGCACGCAAGTACGCGATTAGTCGGGTAAAATGAGAAACAGGTTGTAAGTTGAAAAGTGCCTGAGACCCTGCGTCGGCGATAATACGCGTAGATCGCGAGAACGCGCGCTGACATGCGCACTATACGATCGTGGCAAGCGAACTGGCTAGGCGTCGCGGGCGGGCAGCGAGCCGCGGGCGATATGTTTTGCCAAGCAAATATGACCTTTACAAGAAATGTGGGTAACTTGAAGTCGTGAACTAACTTTTATTATTGTCATTACTTTATTTATTTTGTTAGAAAAATGTAAAATCGCAGGGGCGGGGCCTCAGTGCTTAATAAAATATTTACTCAATTTAAGAAAATTCACCCACTTCCGACCAGCATACCACACGGAGATCGTGAATTTCTCAATAAAAGTTAAAAACTACGTCACAGCTGTTAAAGCTATTAAGTTGCAGGAATACCTTCAAAGTCCGGAAACGACGTCATTGATACTCTCAAAGTTACCGCCCGCCCTTATCAATAAATGGGCCGAGTATACGTACGAGAGACAAGATAGTTCTATACCTAAACTGGAAATACTATCGGAGTTTTTATATAGAGAAGCAATCATCGTCGCAACCTCAGGTGTGAGCTACATACATAGCCAGAACGACGTAAGAAAGAAATACGACCATAATAACATAAAAACTCATTCAGTGTTAGCGTGCACTACTACTCCCTATAATAAATGCATGTTTTGTCGTGCCTCTCCGATGCACGCCTTAGACATGTGTGTCAAGTTCAAACGCGCTATGAGACGGGATCGATGGCAATTTGTACGTGCTAAACATCTGTGCTACAAGTGCTTGAGCGCTCGGCATAATGAACCCGCCGTGTGCAGCGCTCCGGACTGCAGCGAGTGTGGACACCCACATCATCATCTTCTTCACTGGACGAAGCCTACCACGCCTACGGCCCCCACAGCCGCGCGACCTGCGGCGGCGGCGACGGCAGCAAGCGCGCAACCCGAAACGGTGCGCCCTGCGATGGAAGCAGCCCGCGTGCACCCATGCACGCCCTCCGAGTCGCGCCGCGAGGACACCGTTGCCCATGCCCACACCAGTGCGTCCATTAATATCAGTGAATTGCCAGTGCCTAAAGTGTTCTTAAAAATAGTGCCGGTAACCGTTCATGGGCCTAAAGACAATATCCACACACACGCGTTGCTCGACGACGGTGCCACCGTGACGCTGATATCTGCTGACCTCGCTGATCAGGCGGCTCTCCACGGTAAGACAGTCACCATGCCTCCCCGAAGTGCATGGGACTCCGGTGAGCTCGTGTGTCAAACAGAAAACGTAAGTTTTGACATTTCTAATAATACAGGTGAACGTTTTAATTTATGTGCTCGTAAAATGAAAGAACTTAATTTACCTACTCAGCGTTTATCGTGTATTCGGACTACATTGAATATGACTTGTGCAAATGTGATGCACAACCGAAACTTAATCGGACAGGATAATTATCATCTTATTGCTCCTATCTTGTGTTTAAAAGGTAATAGAAAATGAACCTTATGTTACAAAGACACCGCTAGGGTGGTGTGTACACGGTGTCGTAAACAGCATTAATATGATAAACATGTCAGCTGATCGTATCGCTAGTGATGACAGCGCGCAACATTGTTGTGATTCTGAGTTAAACGAGTTAGGTAGTAAGAAAATCATTTGCGTTAGACTCGATCGGTTTATCAAAACAACCGCGACAGAATGCGGACGAGTTGCGTGCTGTCACCATATTAAATAACACATGTGAATTAGTTGATAACCAATGGTATGTGGAATTGCCTTGGAAATATGATAACTTTGTTAAGCCTGATTCTTATCAAAATGCCTATAATCGTTTAAAATCAGTCGAAAGAAAAATGTCAGCCGACAACGCTTACGTGTCACGTTACCGGGAACGTATCCAGCATTTATTTTTCAATAATTATGCCAGGAGGCTTAACGAGGGGGAGTCTAGCGACCACGTTTGGTACCTACCGCATTTCGGGGTCGATAACCCCAATAAGAAGAAGTTACGTTTAGTGTTCGACGCAGCTGCGAGAACACAGGGATGTTCCCTTATGATTTTTTATTGACAGGCCCGGACTTGTTGCAATCCTTGTTTGGAATTATGTTTAGGTTTAGAGAAAATCTAATTGGAGCTATTGCAGATATTAAAGATATGTTCCTTCGAATTAAAATTAAAGAAAAGGATCAACATTCACTTAGGTTTTTATTTACAGATGAAGCCACTAAGGACGTTAATAAATATGCTATGACGTCATTAATATTTGGCGCGAACTGCTCGCCTTTTATCACGCAACATAATAAAAATAAAAATGCACTACATTATACGGATACCTATCCGACGGCTGTCGACGCTATATTTAAGCAACATTATATGGACGACTACATCGATAGTTTGCCCGAAGTCGACCTTACAAAGCAAATGATTAAGGAAGTCTCTTTTATTCACCAGCAGGGCGGATTCGAAATACGGAACTGGGCTAGCAACGTACCGGATGTTCTGGAAAGCGTACCGAAGGAAGCTTCAAGTGACAGTGTGTGTTGCACCATCGATAAAGATCAATCGGAAAGGACACTCGGTTTATTATGGTACCCCGCTAGCGATGAGTTAGGATTCGATTTGACCTTGAAACGTATACCAGTTGATGTTGTAAACTTAAAAAGAAGACCAACGAAGCGCGAACTTTTATGTATTGTTATGTCTATTTTTGACATTCATGGTTATCTGATACCATTTACAATTAAAGGAAAAATAATAATGCGCGAAACTTGGAAAACAAATATAAAATGGGATGAGAAATTAAATGATGAGTTAAATAATTTATTTCAGAGTTGGATAACTCAAGGTAAAAATATTAATAATATTAGGATCCCGCGGTGGTATTTTTATGATAGCGATAAGAGTGCGAGTAATGAAAACTTAGAACTGCACGTATTTTGCGATGCGTCGCCGAGCGCCTACGCGACTGTTGCGTACTGGCGCAAAGAAATGAGCAGTGGACAAATTATAGTAGCGTTTATCGCAAGTAAATGTAAAGTTACACCTACGAAATCGGTTTCTGTGCCGCGATTAGAACTACAGGGTGTAAAGCACCCTTAGGATGTAAATTCGCTGATAATATTAAAAAGGAACATCGCGTAAAACCAAATTCAGTTTATTATTGGACGGATTCAACGACTGTTTTACACTGGATCAGAAATAATTGTAGAACATATAAAGTCTTCATTGCTAATCGTCTAGGAGAAATTGACGATCTAAGTAAGGCTGACGAGTGGCACTATGTGCCGACCGACGTCAACGTGGCAGATTTGGGAACTAAAGTACCGACTACGTACTTAGCAGCGACTCATCGTGGTTTACCGGTCCGTCATTTTTACATCAATCACGATCTTGCTGGCCTCAGGAACCTGAATATAAAATAAAAATAAATGAAGAAATATTAGAAAATAATAATATAGTAAATGATAACAATAGTATAAACGACTTACCTGTACCGGAGCCGACGCGCTTGTGCAGTTGGTTGCGATTGCTTCGAGCTGCTGGAACGGCCTTGTTGTTCATAGATAAATGCAGGAAGATAAGAACAAATGGACTTACCGATGAGTTGATGAAACGAGCTGAAACATTATTGCTTCAACACTCTCAAGGCATAGCTTTCTCCAGTGACATCTTGCTGTTGAAACAAAATAAAGAAATAAACCGCGATAGTAGACTACGCGCTTTGACACCCATATTGGATGATACCGGACTACTACGTGTTGGTGGAAGAATAGGAGCAGCTAAGGATGTAGCGATCGACACAAAATTACCTGTGATTCTGGATGGACAAGATCACGTGGCTCGACTCATTGTCAAGTATTATCACATCCGCGTAGGCCACGGATGCAACGAGTTGGTGGTAAACGAACTGCGTCAAAAATATTGGATGTTACGTCTACTTCCTACAATCCGTACAGTTGCGACGCAGTGCTTGATCTGTCGCATCAGGAAAGCTTATCCAAGGCCGCCACGACTAGGTGACTTGCCCGAAGGTAGACTCACACATCACCAAAGGCCGTTTACCGTTACAGGAGTCGACTTATTTGGACCAATAGAGGTCACAGTTGGAAGATCAAGACCAAAACGCTACGGTGTCCAATTCACGTGCCTAACAGTACGCGCCATACATATTGAGGTCGTGCCGTCTCTCACTGCAGATTCACTAATTATGGCTTTACGCAGAATGGCTGCACGTAGAGGCTGGCCAAAGAAGATTTATTCTGACAACGGGACCAATATGCGCGGCGCAGAAATTGAACTAAGGAAAGCCTACGACGCCGTAGATAAAAGTACTGTTGTGAACGAAGCCCTGAACAATGGAGTTTCCTGGAGCTTCATTCTGCCAGCTAGCCCGCACATGGGAGGATCTTGGGAGCGACTTGTGCGCAGTGTCAAGACCGGCCTCAGGGTGGTCCTGAAAGAGAGAGCTCCGCACGAAGAGACTCTGATAACTCTCCTAGCTGAAGTGGAGAATATTATTAACAGCCGGCCCCTCGGTCACGATTCCGTGGATCCTCGGGACGACGAGACATTAACGCCGAATCACTTTCTCATTGGATCGTCGTCAAATTTACCAAGCGCAGGAGTGTTCACAGACAAAGATTTAAGTCTGCGCAAACAATGGCGTATTTCCCAGCGCCTGGCTGACCATTTTTGGGCCAGATGGGTAAAGGAGGTGCTCCCCGATCTAGTGCCGCGCCGAAAATGGAGAGAAGAGGGTGCGCAATTGAAGATCGGTGATATGGTCGTCATAGTTGACCCTAACTCCCCCCGTAACTGCTGGCCTAAAGGTATCGTACAATCCGTGTACCCCGGTGCTGACGGTCGCGTAAGGGTTGTCGACGTTAGGACTAAAAATGGCTTACTTAAACGTCCTGCGGCCAGGTTAGCGATATTTTAGATAATAAGTTGTGTAATATTTTAATTTAGGATACCGTTTTGAGTGTCGTGTCGACACTGAGGGGGAGAATGTTACGTATGGAAAACGTTAAATAACATTTATTTGTGTGCCTTTTATAATAAATAAGCACTGAGGCCCCGCCCCTGCGATTTTACATTTTTCTAACAAAATAAATAAAGTAATGACAATAATAAAAGTTAGTTCACGACTTCTAGTTACCCACATTTCTTGTAAAGGTCATATTTGCTTGGCAAAACATATCGCCCGCGGCTCGCTGCCCGCCCGCGACGCCTAGCCAGTTCGCTTGCCACGATCGTATAGTGCGCATGTCAGCGCGCGCTCTCGCGATCTACGCGTATTATCGCCGACGCAGGGTCTCAGGCACTTTTCAACTTACAAACTGTTTCTCATTTTACCCGACTAATCGCGTACTTGCGTGCTGTGCGCAACAAAGAGTAAAATAAACTATAAAAAGGTTACATTATGTAAAAAAACCATTGAAAGCTTGCGTTGAGTGCTGTGCAAAACAAATTCTGGAAAGAAAGTGGGTGAAAAATAATGTGTGTTGATGTCATCTGTTTGATAGAAAAGTGAATAATAAATTATAACTTATTATATTATTATTGTTCTTTTATTTTCTATTTTTTTCTAATACTCTGGACTCTCTCGCTTGTAAGAAAACTTAAACAATGTGGCGATTCGAGATTTTTTTTTCAAGCGAGAGTGCCCAATTACCTAAAATTAAATTATTAATAAAAAAAATCGCGGTGCATTTTAGTTCGTTAGGGCTAAATCTAGATGTCGCCAGATGCGACTTCCGTTTTATCTTTTTTACTTGAAGTTGACATTCTTCTCCGCTGGGAGTAATAGTCACAGAGTACATTTAATATAGGGATATAATTATGATAGTGTTCTGTGGCACGCATTTACCATGCACCGGACAACTTACTGACACGAAAACATCAACTAGTATCGTGAATTCGTAATTCATACGCTTTAAATAAAGTGAGTTATCGTTTTGTGATTATTACATTGCTTGTCCAGTCACTTAGCGACATACTTAGGTAGTGGTTAAGAAGCAATGTATTTACTGCAAAAATAGTAGTCGCTGTAAAATATGGCGACAAAAATAACGTAGGTAGTGTAGGCAAGAAATATTTTACGATTTGTTGTTGGAATGGCCCGCGATGGAATGTGTCGCCCCCGTGTGTAAGATGGCTACCCCCTTGCGGTTCACGACCTGGATTTCCACCAGCGGCCGCGGATTGTCACTATCGGCTACCTGAGCACTACAAAAATCCGACTTGCTTGAAGTCGACGCACCTTTGCAGTTACTGCATTTTGAGCGCACCACTGACTCACAGCTGACCACATTCGTAACAACGTAACTCGGTTATTTTGCTCGACTTATTAGAAGGGTCAGTGACCTTTCCATCCTTCTTCTCCTCATTACGCACTCGTCTACCGTATGACCGAAAAATCTGCAATAAGTACACTTTGGTCTGACACGCCTTTGCCTATCCCTATTGATATTATTTTCCATGTTTAGTGCGTGCGAGTCAGACGGCCTAACAACACTTTTATTAGTACTCGACTTACGTGTTTACGTTGTCGCCAATTCTGTTACAATGGGTAGAAACACTTACCTCCGCCAACGACTCCTCGACTAACCTGGGCTTCGCTATCAGCTGATCCAGCTCGTGCACCGCGTCGTGAGACACTCGTTTCCTAATTCTACGATCTAACAATCATACAAGCACATCATATGGTAACTGTGCTATTGAAGCGGGCACTTTGCTAATAAATACGTCAGCCAGCTCATTGTTTTGTTCGGTACCGAAAATGTCACGAAAGTTTTTATAACCCGGTCGCGGCACTCCGTACATCCCTCGAGGGCGTTGCAGCGCTTCGGACCACAACGTTATCGAAGCATCTCCTCAGACATGGTTATATTCGGTGATGATAACGATGAAGCAACCACCGTCCTATTCTGCTCCACGTCCGTGTCGGATTCCAACCCACCATGGTAACAGGGCACTACCTCTGCTGTTACTCGCTCGAACAAACAAAACAACACGGGTGATGGTTATGGTTATGTACGTAAATATGTAACGGTCTACGTATTCGTTACTAATTCCGGTGCAAGACACTGAACGTTGATTACACTTATTGTTGCGCGCGCCAAAAATGCCGCCCTGTAGACTGGACAGCGCGCGTCGCTTCGCGTCGGTTATAATTTTGGCGGGAAGAGTGGACTCGTCCGAAGTTTTGCCGATTGTTTTTGCACAGTTTGGAAATATTCCACGTGAAATGCAACATCGGAGAGGGTTCACAGTATGTATTAGCACGATAGGAGTTTTCACTTACTGTCACTGATTGTATTTTACGACTTTTTCACTGAAACTTGGCCGCGGTTTGGGCGTCACTTGTAGAGAAGTTTTTTTTCTCAGGGTGTGTGTTGGGTCTATATCAATGATTTGAAATGCGCGTTTAGCAGTAAAAAGGTATATTGATTCGTAAAACACAGTAACAGGTGCACAAACAGGTAAACATAAAAACAATCAAGATTTTCATGAGCGGATCGCGATCGTGGCGTACGGGCTCGCGATGCATCGTCCAGCAGTGTGACCATCTCAAAAATGGCGAATCTGCCACAGACAGGGTGAAAAATCTGCCAAAATCTGCCACACTTGGCGCGAAAAATGCCAAAATTATTCCATAAAAAACCCAGGAATTCAATTAAATTTATTTATTTTAATTATAAACACTACTTTAAGTATCTGCATTTGCCTCCAAATCGTCATTTTCGTTGTACATCGATTTTGACGACATCTTTTTAATCATGTTTTTAGTTGGCTTAAAAGAGACACAATCTCCGTGCTCCTTAATCCCCTCTTTTGTTGTAATTAAAGCTGACACATGTTGATTTAGGAACCTATTCCTTATTTTTGTTTTGTTTAAATTCACCTGAGAGAATATTCTTTCGCACGAAGCGTTGGACATCGGCAAACATAATAACGCTTTCGCGAAATTTGTAATGTTTGGATACTTTGTAGCTCCATTCGAGTCCAGGATTTTTCCAATCTCCCCCCAAAATTTGTCGACACTTAAAATTGTGCTGGTGGTACTACTTCCACCTGATTCTAACAAGTCTCTTACACTTTTATCAAATTTAATTTGTCGAAGTTCGTCATCAACTTTTTGAATGTTGTTTTCGTCTACTATGTTGGGAAAATCCATTGCAACGTTTAAAATTGACGCAAAATCTTTGTAAACCACATGCTGTGGATCCAAGAACTGTAAATCTTTGAAAATATTGCTCAGCGGCAACCGTGTCTTTAATTGATTACAGAGTTCAGTCAGAAATGATTGCATTCTTTGAAGGAATGATTGTATTCCAGGTTTCAAACTCACGTCTACGGATATGCGATTGATTTCAGTGCTCACATTTACACCTAAATACATATCTTTCAGGGGAAAAAAATTGACAGTGGATTCTGGATCAATTGAAAGTGGATCTGTGGTTTTCAAATAATTTCCTTTCATATAACAGCTTAAAAGGCACGTATACATTTCGGAAATGTCTTTGAATGCTGTGTGGACTGCTGTGTAATCTCCTTGAAATACGGTGTTCAATTTGTTGACAATTTGCAATATATAATCCAGCGCATAAAAGTACAGTTTATATATCTTGTCGTTCAAACTATTGAACAAGAATTCTGATGAAATATTTTTGTCTTCCAAAAACTGCGACTGAAAATAAAGTTTAAGGGCATCCCATTGCTCTAAAATTCTTTTGATGCAAGCGTGCAAACTTAGCCAGCGAATTTCATAATGTCTATTAATTAAATATTAATTTTATGCTTTTCGGTGCCAATGAAATCTTGGTATTCGACAAATTCTCTTTGTCTTTTGCTACTGTGTGAAAAGTATCCGTAAACTTCCTGTACTATTTGGTTAATAGCCCGTGGTATGGTGTTTTTACTAGCATGTGATACACACAATGCGGAAGAATGGCAGACACATTTAATAAACATGCAATGTGGATTTACATGTCTTATTTTGGCAACAATACCACCTTGTTCCCCGAACATGACATTAGTGGTGTCAGCCCCAAAACCAATAGCATCTTTAATATTAAGGTTAGCCTTAGTCAAAGCCCCGGAAAGTGCATCAAACAATGATTGCGCATCAGCCCCGTTCAAGTCAACCAAAGTTAAAAATTTAGTTTTTACTTGGAGATCTTTTTCAGAATAATATTTTGTTACAACTGCAAGCATCGAAATGGTTGTAACATCTGTGGTCTCATCAATAATTAAGGAAAACATCGGGTTACGTGTTTTAATATTTTCACACGATTTTAAATCGGCGAGCATCTCCTCTTCTAAATTAGGCTTCAACACATTATACGTTACCGCTGCTGCTTTAGTCCTCTTGCAGGAAAATTGTTTGACGATTTCAGAATCGTGGAAGCTTTTTGATATTATTTCGCTCAAATGGTCCATTAAGCGAAAAGCTAAATTGTGTTCCACTAGCATAGCACAAAAATTTAGTTCCGCCTTTTTCACTTCCTCTTCTAATGGAGCTTTCTTAAAAAACTGTTGAACCTGAAACATATAAATAAAATAAATAATTTTAATAAGAGTGAAGAGTCTCATCATAATATATTTATACCTTTTTATTATTATTTATTCAGAACACACACAGTCTTTTATATGTCGTTACATAGAAACATTACTTATTTACCTGGAGGTTCATCAAACATACATGAATACTACTACTTATTATCAAGTACTTACCGATGATTGGCCACTATACCCAATTATGTTCTTTTTATGTTTTTGGGATGATCCATGATCTTTTAAAGAAGATAATCTGGTAATTAATTTACAATTGCAAGCTTTACAGAATGCAATGTCCTGGTCATCCTTAGCCCTCGACAACCAGGAAGAAAGCAAGGGATCTTGCTCCCACTCTGGTCGATACGAACGCTCGTATCTTCTCTTCATAATAAATTCGTTAATTAATATGTAATTAGGGAATTCGTTACACAGCAGAACCGCACACGATACACAGCAAAAGAAAATGAGGCACAATCAAACAAAAGTTTATTATTGGAAAACAAAACAAAGAAGATAAGAATAATGATAATGAACACTATTCCTGTTCAATTACAGTTCATAATTATATGACACACTTGTTTAAAAACAGAATAAGCGGGAAATCCCCGTACAATTTGGCCACGAAATAAAAGTTGCCAGTTCGATAAAATCATTTTTTTTCTAATTATATATAAAACCTGATGTAATTACCTTAAAAAAATATGAATTCATTGAAGATTCAAATTAGGTAATGTGGATTTTCTTGAAATCTTTAAAATCTGCCAGAATCTGCCACATTTGTAAATCGTCAGCATGGTCTGCCACAGACAAAATTTAGGAGCGAAATCCGCCAAAATGGCAGAAATCTGCCACAAATGGTCACACTGTCGTCCAGTGTCCGTTGGCGGGGGTGAGATCGCGGGCGGGGGTGTCGTCTCCCGCCGCTGCGCTTAAGGGCTAGTTCATACACAAATGTTAAGGCCATGTTACATTAGCTAGTATCTCTACAAACAGATAATCAGTGCAGGACACATTATTGTATTATTTTAATAAAGGAATTTAAAATATATTTTGATATATTTTTGTGACATCGACAATATACTTTCTGATAAAATATACACACGCACAGCTATACCTAATAATTATTTATTTGACACCTTTTGTGTACAATACAGTACAGTTCTTTTAATACGAACTTATATCAGGGATTTAAAAAAAAATTAGAAATTTGGGTTAATTTTTCCAATATTTGACGTAATTAAATGAAGTTGACGACTTCTTTTCAAATATTTTACACCATCTACAGATACAAGAAACATAGATGGGCTACAACATTTTGCAACTATACCCTTGTGAATAACACCATTCCTCCCTATGCGAATTAAAACATTATCATTCTCACTAAAGGCAAGTAGGTAATACACACGGAATTGGTTTACGCACAGACGCTTTATTTAATACCTTTCTTAACAACGTTTACATAGCTCTCTGCCTGACCGTTACTAGCAGGGTGATAGGCGGTAGATGTCACATGCGATATTCCATTGGTTAAGCAAAATTGTACTGATAAAACATGTAAACATTGTCACTGACCAAAGTGTGAATAAGACCGAATCTTGACATACAATCATATAATTTTGGTATGACTGCGGATGTAGAAGTGCTGTTAGTCTTTATCGTAAAACTCAAATTTTAAAGGAAAACAGTGTTTGTGTTTTATTGAATATGTATCTTTTCAAGGAGTTTTAGTATTGCGTTCATTGATACATCAACTGAAAGCATTTTCTTTGTGTAATTCAATTACGATGTCAACAGGAATTTATTTGTGAGAAATACTTTGCAATTTAAGAAAAGAAATATTGAATTGATATTAAATTGTTTCAGTATTATACACATATGCAGTAAATTTCATAAAAATGTTGACACGTAACATTACAGTACGGACTTTTCTAACGTTATTTCTTACTAGCTTCCGCCCGCGGCTTCGCCCATGTGAAGTGTTGAAGAAAAGTAGCCTATGTACTTCCCCAGGCTTCAAACACAGTTCAGCGGATTAGCCGTGATACATCACAGCCCCGCTCTGCGCGCGGTGTAGGCCGTTCTTATATACCTATATTTGGAACTTTTGAACAATCCGTCCAAATTAATAAGTGTAATAGACAAGTTTATCTACATCAAACACCAAAAGCGATAAAGATAATAATTTTGATGAGAATTAACTAAATACAGTAGAATCAGTTTATTATGACTCGCCTTTAATGACCAACCACTTATTATGAAGTAATTACACAGCGAAGTTTGGTTTTCATATAATATAATGTTAAGTCGCTTATTGTGACCCATTTTTAATCAATTGTGTCCGGATAGAGTGACCAACATGATTCCTAACACCTTCGGCAGTGTTCGGTAGAGTCACGTGAAACCCGACGGCGTTCGGCGCGTGCATGTTTTTGTTTTTTGTTTTGAGTCTCAGTGGGTAATTTGATAGTTGAAGGTCACGCATTCTTTGTTAGTGATTCATGAAATATAGCAATATTTAACATGATAATATGACGATGGCGATATCTTCTTTACACAATAGTATTAGATACTGTTATTACAATACTTTTTAAGAGGTCCGCTTAGTATGATGTATTTGTTATTTCCCTTCGATGTCATTTATACGGATTCCATTGTACACTAAAATGTGTATTGTAAAAACAAAAAAAGCACATCGTTTATGGCTCACTTTTATGGCTATAATAGCTTCCACATAAAATGTAGATGTATGCTGTCGCGGACTTTTATTTAGGATTGTTTATGACAAACAATCCCACGATACATTATCTTCTTGTACTACGTCTGCACGAACACGATACGGCTTACGCAGCGCACGATAAGATAGAGGGCTGGATTTTTTCCGACTTACTTTATACTTATCATTATATTATGGACAAATCACACAAAATCTTTATAAATAATAGTCTATGTGTTATTCTGATGTATTAGCTATATTACTGTAAAGGTTCTTGGTTTGAGTTTCACACTAGTAGGAACCTAAGAATATTTTGCATATATTAGTATTTACCTACCTATCTACCTACCTATGAAGCTTTGTTTGTGCTTTAGACCATGTTCGCACCGACGTAAATATCTCGCGGCGGGATTTTATCGCGCACTGCATTTTAAATTCTCGGTGTTGAACTGAGCATTGAGAATTCCATCAGAGTGCTGCACACTATTGGAATTTCAACTCTCGCCACTAAGCAGAGCGTTGAAGTCTCAGTGAGCGAAAAAAAATTCTCAAAGACGCTGCTCCTATTTATTAGTACTGTCACGTTTGTACGACTTTATTACGTTTCGTTTTTTTTTTAAAGTTGAATCAATAATAACAATGGTAGCAGCAATATTTATGAAGTAAGAACATAGCAAAATAAGTGTTTATCCTTGTACTCATATCGCGTAAAAAGGTATAAATAATTGGAATAATTTTATTTATTTTGCTTAACACTTTAAATAGTAGACTTGTATTCATTATTTATACATTTTGTAACAATTTTTAAGTTTAGTAAAAGTTATAAGTGCATAAATACGACAGAAGAAGCCTTAATTTTTAAAAGAGGAGATAATGGGAATATGTTAACTTATACATGCTTAAAATTAACAAAGACGATATCCCTATAATTTGTATTTACTCGACGTACGACGTCGGCCGGTTCCCTCTAAGACCGCGCGCGATATCGATGTATCAGTACCTTATATAATTTATTCAAGGATACCAACAGCATATTGGTCCATTCAACATTGGTTTACAAAAGTATTTAGGAAAGGTAGGTAGGTATGTATTATTGTGTATAC
The DNA here is from genome assembly GCA_963555695.1 of Dasypolia templi. NCBI lineage: Eukaryota > Metazoa > Arthropoda > Insecta > Lepidoptera > Noctuidae > Dasypolia > Dasypolia templi. Next base: position 11,093,098 of record OY743164.1, read on the forward strand.
TTATCTGCTAGATTTTCTCTACAAGGCCTACATCTCGAAATATTCTTATATGTTGAGATACCGACATTGTAAAGAAATTTCCAAAAAACGCATTACTAATCTGTGGATTTACAAACGATTCCCCAAAGTCGTCAACAAAAACAAACCAAATCATGAACATAATAGATAGAAATATATTCCAAGTCGTAATGAATGAATGGTAGGTAGAGTAAGTACAGTACAGCTAATAATAGCTATCTATCTACTCACACACGGCTACGCACCGGGTCCCTCGCATGCGTGACCTTCAACTATCAAGTACCTATCCACTGAGACTCAAAACAAAAACATGCACGTGATAGATTATGCGGATAATTACAGTTTATTTATTACAATAATTCACGTCTGTTTCTTTAATTGAACACGAATAAAACCATCACTGTAATAATTATAACCTTGTTTAAGTGTGTTATACAACATTCAACAGTTTCTCATCAAAATCTTATCAGTATTATTACGAAATACTGTTATTTCATTGTTGTTTTGTATAATATGACATCTAACCGTTACTTAAACAAATAACATGACTTGTTTACTAATTTATGCCATTTTAATACCAAGTATGTAATTCAAATAATTAATTCAGCATATTTTAACATAATTCAATCATAGTTTCATGATAAAATACAAATATTAACGAATTCGAAATGAAATCGTACGATGTGACGTCACTTGTTTACCAGCGGCTTTAAAAGCCGCTGCTCCGCCGTAATCGCCCCACACTCGGCCCGGTGCACCTGCTGTAGCGCCTAGAGCTATTATATCGATCCATTTAATTAATTTACAAGCTGTTGGAATAAATAACTTGGTCACTGCTATATTTCATACTTTCATTTAATATGTTGGACCTCTGCCTTCAGGTGATTATTTATTTCATGGTGATTATTTTATAAGAAATTGTGAGTGAAATAAAGTGATTGTGCTATAACTAGTGTCTCTATTTTCTTCGCCCGACAATCCACGCCTACTTATAAAGTGCAAGTGTAATATCGCTGATGAGGGGCCTCCTCATCAGCGATATTACACTTGCACTCATCCCGATACACACGTACTATTATTATTCCAAAAACGGGGGCAGGCACTGGCAACACTGGCTCCTGTAACACAGTTTGCTACCTAGCTCAGGAGCCAGGGTTTCAATTTGTATGTTACACCTGTATTTTGTGTCAAATAAAGAATTATTTATTTATTGTGAAAGAACACTATCATATTGTTTGTTTACTGGAAGGATCCATTCTAATATTTACGGAGTACGAGTATAAACAAAAAGATGGCGAATGTGTTATTGAGTATTTTAATTAATATTCATGTTTTTAACATGATAATGTAATATAAAAAAATATAAAGTCCCTAGTTAGGAAGCCAAATGTAATATAAAAAAGAGAAGATCCCTGATTGGGATGGATTGTAGTACAAAAAAAATAGACAGTATGTGTGTGTTTCTGAGTGTGTGATCTCCAAAAAAAAAGGTATGTAAATGTAAGAAATGAAATTTCGGGCGCCGTGGAGCGACACACTATTAATGGATAGCCAGATAAAATTGGAGAGATTGAACAATTAATCTTAGGATGGGGGCCTGTGGATGTCAATGGTGATTAAAAGTCTCACTACCTTGAACGTTCCCAGTTTATTGTTTACCTTTAGCTTATTGGCTACAATTATACTATTATAAATTAATTATTTAGTTATTTCCTCATTGCAACTTTTCAGTAATTTTTGAATTTGCAGTGGAAGGCTGTATTGTTATGATAAAAAAATATGAAAACAAGAAACTTGAAGGTGACCTCAGGATATGGCAAAGAGGACGGAAGTTGGTACCTCTACCTCGAAGTCAAGCCACGCGGAAGGCCAGTCAAATTCTTCGGAGAAAAATATAGGAATAAACGCCCAAGTTGTAGGCTGCGAACAGATATGGACACGGTGAGATTTTGTTCTCCCAAATTCGGCTATGTGGGGACGCATCGATTGAAGTAAACTTACCGTTTATTCCAGCGAAATCGTCGCGTTTCCCCCGGTGTACCACGAAGTACCTATCATTACGGGTAACAGAGTCACCGGAAAGAGCACAGCGATAGATTCAGAAATCCGAGCGAATTATAGCATCACACCATGTCCTGGGCCCGTAGTTTAAGGATATGGCATTGGAAAGCCAAAACTAATAAGGATCCATCAGGATTTAAATTAATTGGTTAGACGACATCTGCTGGAAATATTGTGGAGTTTTTTATATTCGTACCAAGAAGTCTGAAGAAATCTCAGTGATTTGCATAGGTAATTACTATAGAAAATGTTGGCTGGGACATAGAATGAGAGCCTATATCACCAGTGGGGCGTTGGTAGGAGCCAGTAGCATACTATGATAATGCAACCAAAACCTAAAATGAGAATAATGTTTAGTTTAAACTTTAGGTAAAGTTCATACCTAATAATAACAACTACCCTAGTCTTCACGGATAAATCCATGGATTTTGTAAGCCCGTTATGGGTTAAAGGTGAACACCAAAAGGAAAGGCCGTTCTTAGGATTTTAATAATATGTTTATTATCGTTTTATTTACTTAATGGAATGTGTATTTTACTATTATTAGCCTTGCGTGCGATCACACGTCTTATGACATGTGAGGCCTCAGCTCCTCACAAACATTCAGTCCCAAGTCGTGAACTACATATCATCCATGTCGAATGCATTAGATTGGTCACAAAGTCGTCTCCTTTTATTACTTGATTTACAAGTTTGCCGAGAAGAATCACTTTCCAGGAACTCAAACAGTTCATATTCATCACACATGATTATATTTGCTTATTTTATATAAAAAACCCAAAACAATCCAATAATAGCTCTTCTGAAGCAGCGTAAACTGAATGGATTGTAAGGTTACTTTTTGACAGTTCTAATAAGGAACTAAATGAATAGCGAACATTCGTAATACGGTATTGTTTGTTTGTTTGAAATTTCTTTATTTTGTCATAAGCCAAACAGATAAATGACATTCAGATCTTATTCTAAAAGCATTTAACATTATGATTGGGTGTTTTGTGCAGACTATGGCGCCTATATAAAACATTTACGAATACAAATAGTAATGTTTAAACTTCTTACTTGTTATAAATCAGAGGTATCACAATTACTTAAGTTGAATAAATATTGTACTGTACAGCGCGATGATTAGACACAAACGCACTTTAATAACACTTAATAAACTAAAATATTGTTACAAGTAACATCGATATAATAAAAATTTACTTTGACATTAGTTTAATGGTGGGAAATTTAACTGACTGTGTAACGTTTTAAGGTTTGTCCGTAAGGGAGTATTGAAAGAGGTTTTTAATGCTTTGTGTTGGACAACTTGTAGTTTAGAGTAATTGCTTTCGCTAGTGCTACTCCAGACCGGTGCTGCGTAGGTAATGCAGGGTCTTACAAGGGTTGTGTAGATTTTTAATTTGGTCATTGAGCTGACTTTAGATCGCCGTTTTAAGATTGGATGCAGGCAGTTTAGAGCTTTTATTCCTTTAACGCGGAAGTACTCAGTATTTTTGGTCCAGTTCATTTTATTGTCCAGAAAAAGCCCAAGGTACTTAGTAGACGCACGCCATGGCAAAATATAATCATCTACTTTTATGCGCTTTTTAGGGAATGATCGCTTTCGTGTGAACATTATGACTTCAGTTTTTGTGGAATTTAACTTTAATTTCCATTGGGTAAAATATGAAACTAGAAGCTGTAATGATAACTAAAGTCGTTCAACTATCAAGTCGGTGTCTTTACTTGAAGTAAATGATGCTGTGTCATCAGCAAAACAAGCAAGATGAGTGTGCGCCTGCTTGGGCATGTCGTTTATAAACAATATAAATAAATGCGGCCCGAGCAAGGAGCCCTGAGGCACCCCCGCAGGAATAGATCTTGGTTTAGACACGCTATCGCCAATGTGAACACAGAACGACCTATCCGTCAAATACGCCTGGATTATTTTTACAAGTCCAATCGGCACGTTCCACATAATTAGCTTGTGTAATAGGCCTGCATGCCAAACGGCATCAAAAGCCTTTTCTACATCAAGCAACATCATGCCCGTAGATTCACCCATGTTTAAGTGGTGTGTGACATGCTCTGCGACCCTGGCGAGTTGCTGGGCTGTAGAATGAGCCTTTCTGAATCCAAATTGCTCGGGCGATAACAGGTGGTTTGTAGCTTTTGCTAAGCGGGATGAAATTACTCCTTCGAGTAATTTTCCCAAGGTCGGTAAGAGACTAATAGGCCTATAGCTAGTTGGTGCACTTTCATCTTTCCATGGTTTCTTAAACGTTATAATTTTGGCTCTTTTCCAAGCCGAGGGAAAGTAGCCAATTCCTAGGCAACCATTTAAAATTTTGGTTATAAAAACTATGCATTTACGTGATAAATTCTTTAATAAGCAGTTCTGTATACCATCGACGCCCGGAGACTTACGATTTTTAAGATTTCTTATTAATTTCGACACTTCCCTAGGACGCACGAGATCAGGGGGAAGAAAATCAGCAGCGTTATTAACTTTACTTATTGATTCATTTACGGCAGTCTCTGTAAAGTTATCACTAGTCCAGTTCGTAGTCAAGCTCATGTTGTCATAAAAAGTATCCGCAAGCTCTTCGCAACTTTCGGCAGGGGACGTAGTTAATTGACCATTTTTACACTTCAACGGTGGAATAACTACAGGCTTATGGTCAGAGATTTAACGATCCTCCAGATATCGGTAGATGGGCGATCAATTTTAGCCAGTTTGTCATCTCATATTTTGTCATTATAAATTTGAATAATGCATTTTATTTTAGCTTTAAGGTTGTTTATATCTTTGTTAATGGCGCCCTTAATTGCAGGATTTGTTTCTTTTAAAGCCGTCTTTCGTAGCCTGTTTTTAGTGGAAATTAAGACTTTGATGCGTCTCGGCAAGATGTAACGCTTAGCAGAGGCAGGGCCTGATGGAACGTTTGCTTCGCGACTCATTTTGATGGCATTTTGAAGTTGGTCAATCTTTTTTTTTTTTTTTTTTTTTGTATGTATGGCATCTCGTAGTTGACCTTGAGAGGTCGTGACTACTTAACCGGACTATCCTGTGGCTGCCTTAAGCGGACTCAAAGCCTCCAGCCAGGGGCGTAAAACTACTACTTATATTATTAAGCGAACGCTCGCTAAGGGCACCCCCTGTGGGGTACGGACCTCGGCTTAGGGCGTCGCTGACGGGAGGACAGCAAGATGGGACAGGCTGGATCAAGTTTAGTTGATTATTATTAATCGGGGAATTTAAAGCTACAGGCTCAGCTACGGCGCGGGCTGGCACTTCGTCGAGCAAGGGTCGGGGGGGACAATTACGTCGGGATCTTCGCGAGGAACCTCGGCGGCGAGGTCGGAATGTCGGTCTGTGTTTGTGCACTGTACTGGTGGCCCTACTGCTCTCCTGAATGAGAGTTATGTGGTCATCGGGATCGGTGAGGACATGCTTGGGACGGCGGACCTGACTAATGGAGGAGGGTATATAACTAGCGGCTTTCACAACCAGAGGGTTGCGGTGATTCGCGGCGGTCTCGAAGAAACGCTTTGAAATACGTTTCATGAACTGGCGGATAGTGGGAATCTTTAGGTCAACGTGAAGGATCTCGTTGCGAACGTACCAGGGGGAGCCTGTTATCCTACGGAGGAACTTGTTCTGGAGGGTCTGCATTCTATTGAAGCGAACGGGCTTGGCGTGTGCAAAGACTGCACTGGCATATGTCATGATCGGGCGGATGCACGCTGTGTAGATACGCATTTTGCACTTAAGTGACAATTTGCTACGAGCATTGAGGACAAAGTGAAGTCTACCTAGAGCGAAGGCGGCGCGCGAACGAGCCGCCTTAATGTGCTCTGAAAACGAAAGGTGTTCATCTAGAACTACACCCAGGTATTTGGCTCGCTTCTCCCAAGGGATCGGCTTGCCGAACATGGTGATCGGTCGAGGGGGGCAGGGGGTATGACGCGGCTTCGAGAATAGAACCGCTTGACTTTTGTCGGGATTTACTTCAATTCTCCATTTCCTAAACCAGGCGCCAAGCTTGTTGACTTGGGTTTGGAGAATGCGAGATATCGAGTCTGGATCGCGGCCGGTGTAGTAGATGGCCGTGTCGTCTGCGAACAGGGCCAACTGCGCCTTGCTGCACTTTGGCATGTCGCTGGTGAATAGCGTGAAAGCTAGAGGAGAGATCACAGAGCCCTGAGGGACTCCTGCGCGAATAGGGTGGGAGGAGGATAGCGCTCCTTCGATGCGATAACGGAAGGTGCGGTTCGACAAAAAGTCCCGTAAGATGAGCACGAGACGATCTGGCACACCGAGTTGGTACAGCTTATATAATAAGCCGTTGTGCCAGACTTTGTCGAACGCTTTCGCTATGTCGAAGAAAACAGCACCGGTCATCAAACCTCGTTGGAAACCGAAGTTGATGTGTTCGACTATACGGTGGACCTGTTGTACGCACGAGTGTTGGGTTCTAAAACCAAACTGTTCGTTGGGGATGAGGCCCTTTGTCTCGGCGTAGTCTCTGAGGCGCTTATAAATAAGCCTCTCATAGATTTTGCCGAGGACATTGAGCAGACTGATGGGGCGGTAACTACTAGGCTCTGACTTTGGCTTGCCGAGCTTCGGGATACCGATGACGGTGGCTTCTTTGAATGCCTGTGGGAAGATGTTGTTGCTCAGAGCACCATTGAAGATGGTGGTCAGTAGCATTATCAGGTGGGCAGGGAAAAGTTGGAATACCCTATTGGTGATTCCATCTGAGCCGGGGGCTTTACGAGCCTTAAGACCTTTGATGAGGTCGTGCACTTCGTCGGGCGTGACTGGGGGCAGTGGATACTCTGGGTCTTCGACGGGAGGGAGGGAGGCTCTATGTTCGACTTCAGCGTCGACCTCAGTGAGGTGAGCTTGGTCTACTGGTTGAGAGCTAGGCGAGCATTGGACTTCTAGAGTGTCGGCTAGAAGCTCAGCCTTGTCGACATCATCGAAGGCGATGGTCTTGTCGGGACGGATCAGGGGGGGCATGGAGACTATTTCTCCGGATCTGAGCTTCCTCTGGAGTTGCCAGAAGGCTAGGTGGGTGGGCTCTAGTTCGCTCAACATCTTGTCCCAGCCGGCGGTACGCAGCTCCTCTATGCGTGTTCTTACAGTACGCTGTAAGTAACGCATATGGGCTTTGTTCGCGTCGCAGGGGAAGTTGCTGTAGGCACGGACAGCCGCGTTCTTCTCATTCAACAGTTCGCGTACATCGTCCGGCAACTTCCAGCGACGGTCATCCGTCGCTGGAATTTCCCTTGAACAATCGTTCAGGACTGATTGTACGTGAGCTGTGAAAGAGTCGATCGCGGCCGTCGTGTCAGCGATAGAGTCAAAATGGTCGGGGATTGGGTCCAAGTGGGGGGACGTGGTGGATTTTAAGCGATCGCTTACTCTCCTCCAGTCCGTTACCACTTTGTTGGGAAGGGGTTGGGTGGAATCGGGCAGACCTATGCGGGGGACCAGTTTCATGACTACTGGACGGTGATCGGAAGCGAGCTCTTGTACCACTTCTATAGAGTCCAACCGTAGGTTGACGTTCTGTAGGAGCGCCACGTCGAGTACATCGGCGGTGTGATTGGGATCGGGGGGAAAATGAGTGGGAGTCATCGGCGCGATGACATCGAAATTCTGAGAGGAGGAGAGGTTGAACAAGTGTCTCCCTCTGGAAGAGGTCCTGGTGCTATTCCAGGAGGGATGTTTTGCGTTGAGATCACCCGCTATGATAACGGAGTCACTCAGGCTAAAAAGGACAGAAAGATCTTCAGTAAGGAGTTGGAAGTTCTCCGAAGTATTAATGGGGGGGAGGTAGGCCGAAACTATGGTGATCGGTTGATGACCTGTCATGCCAAGCCGGCAGCAAGACACTTCTAATCGTGAGAGTGTGGGAGGGTCTATGGGAATGCAGTATAGCTCCTTTTTGTAATAGATAAGGGTACCGCCCTTATGGCAACGCGTCCTGTCATTGCGAACTGTACGATAGTTTGCAATTGACGGATTTCGGTAACTCGGTTTAAGGAAAGTTTCCTGAACAAGGAGGATGTCGATGTGATGGTCGCGGAGGAACTCGCTGATTTCAGCGCGTTGTCGCAGGATGCCATTGGCATTGAAATAACCTAACTTTAGGGATCGGGGTTTGGTTCGCGCGAGGATTCCTTTATCCATGATTGGGGTTGGGTTGGTTGTTGAAGGACATCAGGGCTTGCGTAATGTCCGGGTACGCATTGTATATATTTTGGATCATATAAATGTTGCCGGCATTTCTGGCGGCAACAATTTCACTTGCCATTTTCCTGGCGCGAGGGGTAAGGAAGGCCGTGAACGTGCTCGAGATCACGTTGAAGGCGTCCATTGGATTCTGGCCGACCATACGGGTGGCTGCGGGTGGAGCTGAAGCGGCGGGAGCGGCTTTATTTAGAGGCACAGGAATGCCTGGGGGCGCGTTGACGCGGATGCGGGGGTCCATAAGTGGAGGGATGGCCGCAGGAACGGGTCTAGGTGCTAAGGCTGGAAAAGCCTGCTGATGGTGGAGGTAGTTCCAGGGCGAGGGCCTCTGAGGACTGAGTCGCTCCTGATGTTGAGTGGTAGGCCACGCGTGGGCGTAGCGGGGGCTTTCCCTTTGCTGACGGGCGTCTGCACGCTTCGTCAGCTTGGGAGATGATGTCTTAGGGGCCTTGGGGCACCCACGATAATTGGCCGGGTGGCCAGAGTCGCCGCATAGCACACAGCTAGGCGGCTCTGTGCATAAGGTGCGGTCCTTTGGACGACTGCAGTCAGCAGTGCCGTGATCGCCCAGGCACTTGACGCACCTGGGTTTCGCGTGGCAGTGCATCTGCGAATGCCCGTAGAGTTGGCAGCGGTGACACTGCCCTATGACACCGGTCTTAAAAGGCTTCTCGATCTGCAAGCCGGTGAGGTTGCAGACGGAACGAACGTTAAAGATAGGGTGGTGACCCTCAGTAGGAGGGCAGACGACGAGGACCATATCGAATGGTACCCTGCCTCGGGCGCGGTGCATGCGGTGGACTTCCGCAACGGGGACGTTTTGCGACAGAAGGTCGGCTTTTATCTCTTCCGCGGGTATCTCCTTCGGGATCCTACGGATCACGACGCGGACTTGACGGTCTTCGGGGAGGGCGTAGGTGTGGAAGGACACACCTCTAAGGCGGAGAGTCTTTGTGAGCTCTCTATAATCGTTAGATGTCGGGACAGTTACCTTAATACCCTGTTGGGTAGATTTCGCGCTGGTGTAGCCTATGCGCAGGTCGGTGCACCATTTGGACACGTCTGTCCACTTCCCCTTGTCCTGGATGTACACAGGGGGAGGGGGGGCGATTTTCTTTGCCGCAGAAGGCTGGGCAGCGGGCTTGGCAGCACTGTGGCTTAGGGAAGAGGTTGAGGCCGAGGCGGCCTGGGAGGGGGCGGTGGCGGATGGAGCCACGGGAGCGGAGGTGGCTTCTATAGCCGGCTTCTTCGTCCTTGTGTCAGGACTCTGTTTGAGGCTCCTTTTTTTGGTGCCGACCGTCTTAAAGACGCCTTCGTCGGAAGAGGGGGAGGAGCTCTGGTCGTCGCTCGAGACCACGTACGGCGAGGTCGGGCGAGGGGAAGGCTCGCTGGTGTCCATGTGGACAGCCGGCGGCGAGCAACTTAGAAGTTGCGACTGAGAGGGCTCGAGGGCATCGCTAAACGTAGCGATATCAGAGCTGTCGTCGGTGCCTACTAGGTCAGAGGGACCGGGGACGGACTGCTGCAGAGCAGCGAATTTGGCGCCATACTTGGCGACGAAGTCGGGGTCCTTAAAAAGGACCTCTTTGAGGAACGCCAAGAGGAGGGCGTCCCCCATGGTCGGAGGAGGGGGGGCTATTTATGGGAGGGAATGGTGGAAATTAAGTTTCCACTTAGAGCCTATTAACCCTATACCTAACTCCCCGGGTGGATTGGCCCGGGGATGAGTTCCCTCCCTGTCGGGTGCAGACAGGGAGGTGTGTACCTAATGGTGAGCCCTAAGCTTGTATACCCGTCGCCAGTCTTATTGTGCGAACGGGGCCCTGACCAGTCTAGCGCGAAGGGTGTAGACACACCCTAGAGACACTAGGTGAGTAGCTGAAAAGCAAAACTGTCACCAGAGCCGACTAGGAGATCCCCCAAGGCCGGTTATCTGGGACCCGTCCAACTAACTGCCTCGCCCTGAAGGGGTTCGGCGGGTGCGAATTGGGTCAACACCCCACTCGGCTTCGTTGACACCGTAAGGTTTCAACCGAGGACCACGAAACTGTGGTTTTACCCAGAAGGGGCTTAGTGAAGCTACACACGAAAATCTGATGAAGAAATAAGATTTGCCTTGAAAAAGGCACTTTTTAATTGATTAAAAATAAAATCAATTGCTTGATTTTATTTTAATCGGAGTAGTCGGGGCGACTACGATGACGTCACGTGGTAGCGACGAGTAGAAATTCGAAACACAACACTGGAGCGGGAGAGCGCACAAACACGTCCGTCCGCGGCGAGAGTCGAGCGTCGAGTGTTGGTCAATCGCAATATCAATGCTACTTATAGTATTAAAAGTTGTTGATCCTAATGATATATTCCTATCCAAGTAAGACCTGTACTCAGACCAGTTAGCCTCCGAGTATCGATATTGTTTAAAGCTATGACGGGTAAAATTAACCTACTGAAAAAATGACTGGGAAGTGATTGGATGATAAAGCTGGCAGAGTGTGAAGTTCAGACACACATGTAACATTACGGCTGAGAAGAATATCAGGTGTAGAAGGAGTATGAGCGTTATTGTAATGCACCAATGTTGGAGATGTAGGCCCAAAGACTTGGTAATCATGGAGTACCATATGATCAAACAATACCATACCACGAGAATTGTTTTGATGACAGTGCCAGTATTCATGTTTGGCATTGAGGTCACCCATAATTAATATATTTGGCCCTAAATCGAATAAAATATCCAAGTCATTAGAAGCTAATGGAAGATTTGGCGAATTATATGCGGATATGACAATTAAATTGCTTTCAGGTGAAGTTAAGCGGATCCCTATACTTTCAAGGTTACACGTAGTGGGAATAAAAATTGATGTATGTGGGATATCGTTCTTTACTAGAATTGCGACTCCCTGACCAATACCATTCGATCTCTTATCAGATCTGTAACAGGTGTACCCAGGCGTATTTAACGTATAATTTGAACCAAGTCTTGTTTCACACAGTGAAATAATGTCGACACAATGTTCGCTAGTCAAATTTAAAAACTCTGATAGTTTAGAACGAATCCCGTCAGCGTTCCAGTATAGAAAACGAAGCTCACTTGCATTATTTAACATATTGACCAAGATGAGTAAGTATAAGAATAACTTTATCAATCATGTTATCACAGACACTAAATTGGTCTTTAATTGATTTTATAGTTTTAAGGATACCCAGCATTTCTGAAGTAGTGTGATCAAGTGGAACATCATGCAAGGGTTGAGCTTTTTGATCCACCTTGTTGGTTGTAGACACGATTGTGGCCCACGAGCGACCGTCGACTTTGGAGTAAGTTTTGGCGTGACGCTGTTCTTGTGCTGCTTTGGTTTTATCTTTACGAGTTTGTAAAAGTAGAAGATAGTTCTGACGCTCTTTGCAAAGCCGGAAGTTAGCTGGGTGATCTCCACCACAATTACAACATTTGGCCGGCTCCGTGCGATTACTCTTTGGGCATTCGGTGGTAAGATGGGCTTCAGGACACTTGACGCACCGCGGCGTTAAGTTGCAGTTTTTAGAAGAGTGACCAAATGCTTGACATCGATAGCACTGGGTTCCATACATATTTTTATTACGAAACTTGGCGATGCGAACAGCACAATTGCTTAAATATCTTATAGATTTAAACTTGGAGACGTCAGCTCCTTTTTTTTTTTTTTTTTTTTTGTTCCCGGGGTGGAAAATCCTCATGGATGTCCTCCGCCCTGGGGCGGGCGGAGGGGTCTGTCAGACTCGTACTGACTAAAAACCACCCCGGTGTTCCATCTCACACCTACGCCGGGGTCGCGGGAACACATTATTCTTCCACAACCCCGGCTGGTGCCGGCCCGCTTGCGCGGGCCCCGTCTCGGGCGGGGGGAGTGAGGTGTACTCCCCCCGCAACGTCTGTGAGCGGCGCACGCGGAACACTACGCGCGCCGCCTTCTCGGGTCCTGATGTTGGGGGGCGACGGATGTCCCCGAATCCGTCGCCCCTGGACCCATTTAGGGGGGCCGGAAGAGGGCGTTGTCCGCCCTCCTCCGACGCCCGGTGCGTCTGCTGCGGGCCGGGTCGAGAGTCGAGATCTCTCTCTCCCTTTCCGCAGCCTCCTTCTGCGAGATGACAGACGTCAGCTCCTGCTTCAAGTTGAACAAGGTATGGCGGACATGATGCATCTTTGCCCTCAGCAACTTTCATTTTGCGAACCTTAGTGTTTGGGAATCCAATAGATGATAGCTCTTCCGAAAGGTGTTCTTCAACAAAGTCGGGCAGACCGAAAACTACGACCCTAGGCATCCTTTCATCTTTACGAGAGAAAGTGTGATAAGAAATACTTTCTGAGCAGAGACCCTCCTTTAGTGCTTGATGACCTTCTGATGTGTGAGGGTTTATAGAAATTTTATTATTACCCTTGTACTCCAGGTGAAACCCTTTGGTGTAGCGGGAAATCACCGTCTTGATGTATTCATGAGTCCATTCAGGTTTCAGAGTAATAAAAATAGGAGGTATCTTACCCGATTTTTTGGTTGTGGTTTTTACACCACGGGTACGCATTTGCAATGGATCAGTGGACGCTACATGTTCAGTTGATAGGTTACTGAATCTGTTGGTGGTGTTGACAGGTACTTCAGGTTGGAGTCTTGTTGGGCGCGCAGGTCGTTTCGGTATATTCCATGCATTGGGATCCACTTCATCACTTTCAATTGGCCGCTTTGCAGCAAGAGATGGATTTGAAAAACTCCTTGTTATAAATCTATCCATGTTGACATTTGGGCAGTCGATACTTTTTATCGATAGTAAGTGCTCCCATCACTAGTGACAAAAACAATGTAGCAGAGGGGATAGCGTAAGAGACGTGCGACGACAACAAGCACACGCGACAACTGAGTAATACGGTATTGCCAGGCAATATTCGGCCAGAAGTCGGCTAGGGTGTCACGTGACCGCTGACAGGCTTGTTTGACGAGTTCATAATACAAAATTACAAGGCATTTCTGTTTACGCCGTAAACTGCCTGGAAATAAGAGTTCATAATAGGGCCCCAGTTTACCCTGGAGAGTTGGCCATAACCTCACCAACCACAGCACAAGCTATTGTTGCACTGCTTGCGACATGAGAGAGGACGGTTATCAAACTGCCGCATTCAAGTTTCATACAGGAGTTGGAACAGTATTATGTGGAGTATTTCATCATCATCTGCCTACCCTTCGCCCAACTAAGTATGTTGGTTGGGGTCGGCTAATATGTGGAGTATTTAGCATGTAATAATAGTAAACACCAATATTTTACAATAGCAAACTTAGTATCCACATTTAATACTAGATGGTATGGTAGGAGTGAAATCCCAACCAAATAGGTATGAGCTTCAGAAGAATGACTTCCACATTATACTGAAATTAGAAATTATGTGAATAAATGGTTGTTGAAGAATACCTCACCCCATAACCCTTATTCATCTTCTGAGCAAACAGCTCTTCGGCTTGATGACATTGTCTTTGTAACTGGTAACATTGCTTTAGTCTAGTTCAGCAGATGAAACAAGCAAGAATCGATGTACCATCTTCAGTTAAAAACTGCAACAAAATTTTGTCTTACACTATTTTTGTGAAAATATTTCTCACTTAATAATATAAAGTACTACTGTCGATGCCAACACTTGGTGGTCCTTAATGTTTTCTTTGCGCATCTTACAGAAAAGTCATGAGCGTTTATCACCTACCTTGCACAAGGCAGATTGGCGCCAATGTCAGTAATTTTCATTTTTCACTCAGACGAAACTCCGACCGAAATTTCATGCATGTGGTATCAATCTTCGTGTAGGAGTCGTCTATGGGCTTGGGTCTAGTATCGTTTGGCAGGAGTTTTGGGGTAAAAAGGGTTGAAGATGGTAGGGGTGGCTTCCCTGATTATAACGCTACCACTCTAATTACAAGGTAATGCGTATTTTTCGAGAAACTAATAATAAATGTTTCTAACCTCAAATTAGATTACAGCGTAACGAAACGTTAAAATCGGCGATTGACAACCAAATCTGTACTAGTGTATTGTCTGTGGTGTAAAATGTCGTGCAAAATAGGTGAAACGGAACGTAAAAAAAAAAAACGATATTTGCGTCATGTGTCAGTGTCATTTGTTTACGTTCATTCCGTTTCGGGGCACCCCGACTCCACGTAGTCTTTTGGCTCCTACCCCTAGAGTGTTTATAAAAATCCGGAGGCGCGAAGGGAGGGCAACCCCCGCCCGCCGCTTCGGCTTACTGGTCGCCTCCGGCGACCAGCCTCAGCCGCTACGGCTCGCACGGGTGCCTATCCTTTGTTACGCAAGGGCGATGGGGTTGCACTTCCCGCAGCGCCGGAGACGTTGGAAAAGCGACATTTAAGTGTTTTGAGGTTACGTTACAATAATTAGTTTTTCTCAAGAACGGTGCGTTACCTTTTCATGGGAGTGGTACCAGAGGGGACGGAGCACCCCCCTCCATCCCCCCCACCACTTCCCCACCCCCACCTCCTGCCAAACGATACTAAATTTTAACCCGTCTATGACCTAAAATTCTTATTAAAAATATCAACTTACTGGAATGTCAGTCAACTTCTTCGCCCGATCATGACCTATGCCAGTGCAGTCTTCGCACACGCCAAGCCCGTTCGCTTCAATAGAATGCAGACCCTCCAGAACAAGTTCTTCCGTAGGATAACAGGCTCCCCCTGGTACGTTCGCAACGAAATCCTCCACGTAGACCTCAGGATTCCCACTATCCGTCAGTTCATGAAACGCATTTCAAAGCGTTTCTTCGAGACCGCCGCGAATCACCGCAACCCTCTGGTTGTGAAAGCCGCTAGCTATATTCCCTCCTTCATTAGTCAAGTCCGCCGTCCCAAGCATGTCCTCACCGATCCCGATGACCACATAACTCTCATTCAGGAGAGCAGTAGGGCCACCAGTACAGTGCACAAACACAGACCGACATTCCGACCTCGCCGCCGAGGTTCCTCGCGAAGATCCCGACGTAACTGTCCCCCCCGACCCTTGCTTGACGAAGTGCCAGCCCGCGCCGTAGCTGAGCCTGTAGCTTTAAATTCCCCAGATAATAATAATATGATCCAGATCCAGCCTGTCCCATCTTGCTGTCCTTCCGTCAGCGACGCCCTAAGCCGAGGTCCGTACCCCACAGGGGGTGCCCTTAGCGAGCGTTCGCTTAGTAATATAAGTCGTTTTACGCCCCTGGAGGCTTTGAGTCCGCTTAAGGCAGCCACAGGATAGTCCGGTTAAGTAGTCACGACCTCTCAAGGTCAACTACGAGATGCCATACAAAAAAAAAAAAACAGTCAACTTCTCAAACAGTTCACGCAAGTTACTGTTGACCACTACAAACATGCGGACATTCTGCATTAAACATATCCTACACATTGGCAATTTTTCCATCTTTGATCTCTTTTTATTATAAAACACTTCCATTGCGTACAAATACCGAAGGAGTATATCGAGTATATCTAAAAGTACTCTGTGAGTACTGTATGTAAGTAATAATGATAAGAATTCTTTAGTCTAAGAAGTACGAACAATAATTTCAACCTAAAGGTAACGTACATACATTTTATACAAGCCACAGATAACTATAAAGTATAAACTAGTCAGAGGTACATGCAATGCAACAAACCACAGAAAATATATACCCTAATCGACACTACCATTTTTTTATTTTCAGATGTGTTCATGGCTTCTTGTAAGGGTTTTAACTTCAATATATAACAATTACATTGTATTACCATGTTTTTACATCAATATTTTTCATTACATTAAAATTTATCACTCTTCATTATGATTTTATTTTTTTCTACCGTATTACAAATATTTAAACAAAACACTACAATATTTGCGAACTAATAAATCCTGAACGCGGCAGGGAACACTTTTACGTTCACTTTCGATGTCATTGTCATTTTTTTTTTTCTTTTTGGCTTCTCATGCTTAGTGCACAGTGTTGCCAATTTAGCGACTTAGTCGCTAGAACTGACGACTTTTGCTCAAGTCTTAGCGACTAAAATAAAGTTTTGACGACAAACATTGTTTAGCGACATATCTGGCGATTTTTGGAGAACAAATTAAGACAGCCGTAGCTAGTAATACGGAAGTGCTGCAACTTACTGGAACAAACAAAAGTTATTCCTTTGCAACAAAAAACGTTGAACAACAACATCAGCTTGTGAGTCTGAAGAATTATTTGAATTATTAAAGTGACGATTATGAATAATAAATAATATACATTTCAATTTCCAATAAATAAATAAATTAAGTAATTTTGGCAAGTTGTGATTAAAACAACAAATTATTTATGTGATTGATACAATAATGATAATATAATGATTTGATTAAAAGTTAGATGTTGTTGCACCATAATATTATTGACTTATTTATGATCTAATTGTTTATCTTTTTTCAACTATCCTAATATTTCACACCGCCTTCTCTGTCCCCGACAAAATTATAGGTATTCTCCCAGACAAAATCGTGGATCCGGTCCGGTGGAGTTAGTTTTAGTGACTTTCTAGCGACTTTTGATTAAGAGTCTAGGTACTCGGAATTTTTGGAGTTGGCAACACTGTTTGTGCATTCAGCCAATGTACGTGACATTGGCTGAATGCACAAAGCGTGCGAAGCTGAGAAGTTAGTATATTACGAAGGAAACAAAGCTAGGGAAACGAAAATATTTACGATAACGGGATTTAGGGATAAAATCTATAGGATCAGTATTTATAAGTGATACCATAATGAATAAAAAAAAATTCTTACAGGAAAGCTACAGTAAAGTACAAAGTAAAGAAAGTATTGAGGTAGGGAAAGGAGTACGAAGGGACAAGAGGTTACTGAGAAAGGATGAACGGTCATATAAGGCACAGGAGAAAAAAATGTGATCTAAATCACCTACGTCTGTGCCACACAGGCAAATGGGGTCGTCGATGAAGTTTGGCAAGTTGAGCTGGAGAGCAGACATGACCCAGTCTCATCCGTATTAGAATGGAGGTCTCCATCTTGCCAAACTTTGCCCTGCCAAACCACGGTTTTTCCAGAATGTCTGGTCGAATTAATGAAAAATAACGACCTTTCGATTTGCTTTCTGATATCCCAAGCTCCCTTCCAGGTATCCCGAATAAAGTCTTTGGTAAAGACTCGAGGTCAAATTAAAAATTTGTATAAGGAAGTCTCCGCATTGCGCCGCATCAACGGCGAGTGTGTAAGCCAGTTCATTGCCATGGATTCCAGCATGGGCTGGGATCCACTCAAACTGCAGTGTATTACCCTCAGAGATGGTTCGGAACGCAAATTCTCATTATTATATAAATGATTGGCAACTGCGATTTGAGTACGAAAGGAGATTTATTGATGGCTAGAAGAGCACTTTGAGAATCAATAAAAGTTATAGTTTTTTTAAGCTTTACAGCACGAATATATTCTATGGCTTTTAAAATGCTGAAACATTCCCCTGTAACAACAGAAGTCCTAGGTGGCAGTTTTATTTTTTGTACGATGTTGTATTGAGAATGGTAAGTACCAATCCCAACACAACCCGTCGGAGAACGCTTGGCAGCATCCGTAAATATAATATAAATAGTACTCTAGGTGTTCAGCCAGAAAACTTAATACTTAAATGGCAATTGGGATCTGATTTACTTACACATTTACATTTTATGAGGGGACTGAATTGTAAACTCTAATTGTTGCGTATTTTACAATCTGTGCTCTATAATATTTGTCTATGGTTGTATTAGTATTAATATTAAATATTACTCTTTGGTTTAATGGTTAGTTTATGGTGATTTCCGAGAGAATTGTCTCACTATGCTGGTGCAAAGTACACCGAGTTTAATTATGAAACAATTAAGTAATTAACCCAGCAGCCCTGCACATATCTCGCAAATATGTGACAGTGGCGACGAGGATTGAAAAGAAACAAGTTAAAGTTTTACGTGTTACGCCCGTAAACTACAAAGAAATAATTTCGTCTTGTTACGTCGGACGAAATTGCACAAAATGGCGGCTGCTGGGCTCTCACTGCCTGAGTTTTCAGCTGCAAAATTCACATTTAAGGTTCATAAACCTGTACAATAATGAAATTTCATTCATTTTTATTGCTCTAGCTAGAGCATTAAAGACTCGCTTTGTACTGAGTTTTTAGTGTGATTGTGATGAAATTAAAGCATAGTTGGAAGAATAAAATATTTAAATCGTATTTATTTGACATTAGGTCTATATTTGCTTGCAAGTCTTGAAAGCGTTTTTCTTGTTCATTGGAGAACGAAGAGAACATGTTTTTAATTACTTAAAAAAATCGGATTACATTCCACCAGTTTTTATGACAAGTCATTACTGAACGCAATGTACCACGTGTTAAATCCCGAACACTTGATTTTCCGGTTTGGTTCTCGGCACAATTAATAAAAATTTACAAGCGAAAACAACGTCTTTGGGTTAAATGGAAAAAATTTAAGAACATCAAAGACTACAATGAGTTTTCGGAATACAGAGAAACCTTTAAAGAAGCCTGTAAGACCTGCTACTCAAACTATATTCAATCAGTTGAAGATAAACTTACCACAAACATTAAGTACTTCTGGACATATGTATCAAATCGCAAAAATAAATCAGGTATTCCATCCACTATGCACTATCAAAACATTAAGTCAAGTGCCCCAGAAGAGATTTGTGATATGTTTTCTGACTTTTTCCAGTCTGTGTTTGAACCTAGTTCACCCTCATTGTCCGCCTGGACCCCACCTACACACTGTAATGCCAATGTTAGCTTGATCGATAACTTGCATATTGATGAAGACAAAATACTTAGAGAGTTAAAACTACTGGATCCCTCCAAAGGAGCAGGTCCTGATGGGTACCCAGCTCTGTTCTTAAAGGCCACCGCTGGCAGTATCTGTAAGCCACTCTTTATTATTTACAATAAATGTTTAAGCGAGGGTGTTTTCCCGGATGAATGGAAACGAGCCAACATCACGCCTGTACACAAAAATGGCTCCAAACATGACGTAGAGCAATACCGGCCTATCTCGATTCTGTCGACCTTGTCAAAACTGTTTGAGAGACTCGTACACAATGAAATCTATCCAATCATACACAGCGTTATCATCCCACAGCAACATGGGTTTGTTCAGCGTCGTTCGACTGTTTCAAATCTATTAACTTTTTCCAATTATCTTTTTGAAAGCATGGACAGGCGGTTGCAAGTTGACGCAGTTTATACAGATTTCAAAAAAGCTTTTGACAAGGTCGACCATGAAATCCTACTGAATAAGATTGCGTATAATGGTATACGAGGAAATTTGCTTCGCTGGTTCTCATCCTATATAAAAAATAGAACACAAAAGGTTGTCGTGAATGGTCATCAGTCTGATGCAGTGCGTGTAACCTCGGGTGTTCCACAAGGTTCAATCTTGGGACCACTACTATTTATTTTATATATAAATGATATAGACAATTGCTTTATAAATACTAAGTTTCTTATATACGCTGATGATCTAAAAGCGTATAGGTCTATACGGACTGTAGAGGATTGTCGACAGTTCCAACAAGATCTGGACAGTCTCTCTGACTACTGTCTCAACAACAAACTACATCTTAATCTCTCTAAGTGCAATTGCATAAATTTCACAAAGAATAAAGTAGTTATCAACTTCAAATACTCGTTGCACGACACAACACTCAGTAATGTATCTGCTGTGAGAGATCTTGGTGTGTTAATTGATGATAAGTTGTCCCTAAACCAACATGTAGGAAACATTATTAATAAAGCATTTAAGATGTATGGCTTTGTTATGAGATCGTCCACTGAGTTCAAGCGAGTCTCCACATACCTTTACCTATATAAGACCCTTGTACGGTCACAATTAGAATATGCCGTCCCTATTTGGAACCCGTTTTACCAGAAATATGTAGACGAGATTGAAAAAGTCCAGCGTAAGTTTCTGCGAGCCATGCATTACAGATGCCACAAAACGTATTTGTCGTACTCACAATTACTTGATAAATATAAGCTGGTCAACCTGGAATCTAGACGTAAATATCTAGAGGCTTCTGTATTGTATGGTATTGTTCATAGTGATTTTGATTGCATCGATCTCACGAGCAAACTGTGTTATGTAGTTCCACGCACTGTTCATATGCGTAGTATTCGTGCAGGTACCCTATTTGCTGTCAATACATGTCGTACTAATTCTGGTTTGCGCTGCCCTATCCGTCGAATGGTTGAATCTTATAATTCTAATTTTGCTAATATTGATATTTTTGTATGCTCAAAATCCAAATTTAAATGTAATGTAATGAAAATTATTATTAACCAATAATATTATGAATGTAAGCTATTCAAGATTTTATTATTTATTTGTTTTTAGTGTTAATTATTACTCAGTTGCCAATCAATGGGAACTTCTATTTTGCATGATGTAATTAATTATTATGAATGTGATGTAATTTTTTTTACTACTTATTTATTACCTATCTAGTGGCACTCATTATCATATTTTCTTTGTAAATATGCGGATAATGTAGTGGGCTGCAATATTGTTAATATTTTGTATTGTCTTTTCATTGTTCCAACACATATTGTAGCTGTTTATTGTCCCTAAATAAATAAATAAAAAAAAAAAAAAAAAAAAAAAGTCTATTACAGTTCAAGGAGTACGGTTATGGAATGCCTTGCCCATGTGCCCAGTGCTAAATCAGTGTCCTCGTTTAAAATTCTGGTAAAAACACTTCCTGTCTCCTTAAGCATCATTACATATAGTTTCCTTGCTCTTGTTTCGTGTTTATTTTTGCATATACATGTGTATATAAATATATGTTGAGAGCAGTGGTGGCCCAGAACTAAGGGCCCTGACTTAAGAGTTGTAGGTCGTAAGTTCGAACTCAGGCAGGTGCTTTACTTTGTGTAAATAATTTATCACCACTGTTCTCAAAACAGTGAAGGAAAACATCGTGAGGAAACCGGCATGTCATAGAACCAGGCAGTGGGAACGAGGCAGTGGGCTGATTATGCTAATTCCCTTTTCAAGGCAGTCATACAATCCTGAAGGAGGTCTATACACACTTAATGCAATAAACTGCTTCAATTCTAAACATGTTATTTCAAGTGTCCGGTCAACAGATGGGCTTACAATATCCTTACGGTCCATACATTTTAGTTTGTAACTTATTTAAACTAAAGACCCACCATCTACTGCTGAACGAACTATCAACCTGGTGATTACAAATTTTACATGAACTGGTGGCTTTTAAGCCAATGTTCTGTCATACAAAGAATACAGGGTGGAAGGGACATCGACTCACAACCGGTTACCCGGTTGTGCGTTGATGTCCCTTCCACCCTGTATATCTGCAAAGTGCAAAAAGACCAATCACATAGCCGTCAACTACGCATTCTGTACATCAAACTAAGTAACATAGTACAAAAATATTTACTGGGAAATGAATTTTATTTTTAGTTGTGAAAAATCGCTGTTTACGGTAGTGCGCAACATAACGAAT
Organism: Dasypolia templi; assembly: GCA_963555695.1. Classification (NCBI taxonomy): domain Eukaryota; kingdom Metazoa; phylum Arthropoda; class Insecta; order Lepidoptera; family Noctuidae; genus Dasypolia; species Dasypolia templi. The sequence continues at coordinate 11,114,960 of OY743164.1, forward strand.
GCAAACATTGAGCTTATGGCTGCCTGCAACGATACGTGGGGTTATTAAAAGTTGTGTTATCTTAACACACTTGATTTCGTTAAAAAAAAACGTTTGTTAAAAGTTGGGATTCAGACCTTCAATATCTCCGTAACCAGGAGGTCCCCAAGAACTGTCACGTACATAAGTGACTCTCGACTCTCTTTTACTTTCTCGATTCTGAATTGTTACACTATAACGGGTGTACCCGTTATAGTGTAACAATTCAGAATTGAGAAGTGCGATTAACAAAGTGCCGTTTTTCAAAATAGTAGTTTATCGCATTACAAAAAAACACCGGAGTAAGTTCGAATATGATTTCAGATATCAAACTGAACACTCAAATCACTCAATCTACGTTGACACAAGTCACGCTTATAAGGTTTTTCCCGTGTGTATTCGAATATGATTTGATAAATGACCCCTTTGACGAAAACTACTTTGACATACATCACACTTGAAAGGTTTTTCCTCAGTGTGTATTCGAATATGATTAGTTAAGATACAGTTTCGACGAAAACTTCTTTGACATACATCACACTTGAAAGGTTTTTCCCCAGTGTGTATTCGAAAATGTTTTGTTAAGTTACAGTTTTGACGAAAACTACTTTGACATACATTACACTTGAAAGGTTTTTCCCCAGTGTGTATACGAATATGTTTTGTTAAAATACCCTTTTCATTAAAGCTACGCTGACATACATCACACTTATAAGGTTTTTCAAAAGTATGTGTGCGAATATGTCGTGTTAAATTACTCTTTCGACTAAAACTAAGGTTACATACATCACACTTATAAGAATTTTCACCACTGTGTATTCGAATATGATTTGTTAAATGACTCTTTTCACGGAAGCTACGCGGACATACCTCACACTTATAAGGTTTATCACTATTGTGTAAAAAAATATGTTGAATTAAATTACTCTTATGACAAAAACTACGTTGACATACATCACAATTGTAAGGTTTTTCAGTGTGTACACGAATATGTTTTTTTAAGTTACTCTTCTCACTAAAACTACGTTGACATACATCACACTTGTATGGTTTTTCTCCAGTGTGTACACGCATATGTTTTTTTAAGTTATACTTGTCACTAAAACTACGTTGACATACATCACACTTGTAAGGTTTTTCTCCAGTGTGTATACGAATATGTTTTTTTAAGTTATACTTGTCACTAAACCTACGGTGACAATCATCACACTTGTAAGGTTTTTCTCCAGTGTGTACACGAATATGTTTTTTTAAGTTATAGTTGTCACTAAAACTACGTTGACATACATCACATTTGGGGTTTCCAACAATTTGTTTACGAGTATATTGTTTAATTTGTATTACTCGATCAACATTACGCGGATCACATTTATAAGGCTCTTTTAAAAAAGTGCTAAGTGTGGTATGTTTTTGAGTTGTACGGATAACTTTCGAGTTAGATTTTTTCTTTTTCGTTTGCTCGGCTGTTACAGCATCTTCTAGTTTTGTTCTTCGAGTGTCTTGTTTTGGTTTTTTCGCAACGGCTGTACCTGTGAATATAAATCTGGTAAGAATTATATTTGAAGAATATTGACATGCACACGAATCAAAATAATAGTGTTTTGCATGATTCAAACTAGGACTTAATCACCAGAGACATGAGGTACCAAATATTATAATAACATATATGGTATGTTTCAAAACTATCTTATCAAAGTTGCAAACAAAGCAACTCTTCAGCTTTATTATTAGTAACAGATTCAAATAATCAAATCAATGCACTCAATTTGTAAGTGGCGCCACAAATTGGCATCTACACTCCACAGGTACGTTTTCTGATCTGAGTTTTATGTACAGTTTCATCAGATACTTTTGGAATAGACTCTAGGCATTACTAGCGTTCTTGGGTATCATTGAGCGTCCCGGGCGTTCTATGGCGTGAGGCGTCATAGGGCTCACGAGACTTATTCCGATCGGATGCCACAATCCGATACCACTTTGAGAGTTTTTTTAGGAATGTGGATAAAAGGAGAATGAGCAAAATGGTATATGAGCGGCCAACAACGAAATATGTATTAAATGAAAGTACTATTAGGACTAACTTTTACTATGAACGTAACATTGCAGCTCATTTAGAAAATGTGCAAACCCATTTTATAAAATATTTATTAGCATTAGTTTATGTATTCAAAAGTATTTCAAAACGTTGTCAGCATACCGTTTACAAGACTCAACACAAAAACGGGTTTACTACATGGACTACCTGAGTTCGAACGGACCAATCAGCTTTGTGTGCAAACAAAAGAGCCGAGGCGTGGGGTGCGTGCGCGACACTCGGCGCAGTCCTTCGCTTACCCTTGTGGCGTTGTGTACTGTGCTATCATCTACGGATTCTTTTTAAAACATTTTGAGCCTGGCTACCCTCTGGACTGTGTTTCTTCCTAACCTGATAACCTGGCTATTAACTATGAACTTCTGTACGTTTGTGCTTGTGTACTTAGACTCTGGACTTGTGTACGCCAACGGAACATTGATTGAAAAATTTCAGAAAATCGACCTATATGTGTTTTGTGCAATCGATCAGTGGTTAACAGAAGAAGGTTAGAAATAACCCAAGTTCTTTTTGAGGAAAATGCTGCCAATGCTCAATATATTATTATACGTTCCACAGCAAGTAAGTATTTTTAGACTATTTTTTGGTTGTTTTTACCCGTATGTACGCACCCTATAGCGGCTATGGCCTCATAATGTGTCACGATGGGCACATGGGACACATCGTTGGGTGAAGTGTGGGCATTTGATTGAAAGCCCAAGTTACTGACTTGATTGTATTTTTATGTACGTCCTTTTAGTGAATTATGTTATTTCCTTAAGCGTACGGTTCTTTTCTAACAATAGTTAAGTTATAGTCAAAACAGATCTCTCTCTTTCACACACATGGCGCTTATGGATACAGAGCCAACGTTATCTAGCTTCGAAATATAAAAGAGGCCAACCACTCATTAACAATGGACATAGCGAAAGCGTTCGACAAAGTCTGGCACAACGGCTTATTATATAAGCTGTACCAACTCGGTGTGCCAGATCGTCTCGTGCTCATCTTACGGGACTTTTTGTCGAATCGCACCTTCCGTTATCGCATCGAAGGAGCGCTATCCTCCCCCCACCCTATTCGCGCAGGAGTCCCTCAGGGCTCCGTGATCTCTCCCCTAGCATTCACGCTTTTCACCAGCGATATTCCCAAGTGCAGCAAGGCACAGCTGGCTCTGTTCGCAGACGACACGGCCATTTACTACACCGGCCGCGATCCAGACTCGATATCTCGCATTCTCCAAACCCAAGTCAACAAGCTTGGCGCCTGGTTTAGGAAATGGAGAATCGAAGTAAATCCCGACAAAAGTCAAGCGGTTCTATTCTCGAAGCCGCGTCATACCCCCTGCCCCCCTCGACCGATCACCATGTTCGGCAAGCCGATCCCTTGGGAGAAGCGAGCCAAATATCTTGGTGTAGTTCTCGACGAACACCTTTCGTTTTCAGAGCACATTAAGGCGGCTCGTTCGCGCGCCGCCTTCGCTCTAGGTAGACTCCACTTCGTCCTCAACGCACGTAGCAAATTGTCACTTAAGTGCAAATTGCGTATCTACACAGCGTGCATCCGTCCGATCATGACCTATGCCAGTGCAGTCTTCGCACACGCCAAGCCCGTTCGCTTCCATAGAATGCAGACCCTCCAGAACAAGTTCCTCCGTAGGATAACAGGCTCCCCCTGGTACGTTCGCAACGAAATCCTCCATGTAGACCTCAGGATTCCCACTATCCGTCAGTTCATGAAACGCATTTCAAAGCGTTTCTTCGAGACCGCCGCGAATCACCGCAACCCTCTGGTTGTGAAAGCCGCTAGTTATATTCCCTCCTCCATTAGTCAAGTCCGCCGTCCCAAGCATGTCCTCACCGATCCCGATGACCACATAACTCTCATTCAGGAGAGCAGTAGGGCCACCAGTACAGTGCACAAACACAGACCGACATTCCGACCTCGCCGCCGAGGTTCCTCGCGAAGATCCCGACGTAATTGTCCCCCCCGACCCTTGCTCGACGAAGTGCCAGCCCGCGCCGTAGCTGAGCCTGTAGCTTTAAATTCCCCGATTAATAATAATCAAAACTTGATCCAGCCTGTCCCATCTTGCTGTCCTCCCGTCAGCGACGCCCTAAGCCGAGGTCCGTACCCCACAGGGGGTGCCCTTAGCGAGCGTTCGCTTAATAATATAAGTAGTTTTACGCCCCTGGCTGGAGGCTTTGAGTCCGCTTAAGGCAGCCACAGGATAGTCCGGTTAAGTAGTCACGACCTCTCAAGGTCAACTACGAGATGCCATACACAAAAAAAAAAAAAAAAAAACATTAACAATGCGTATGAGCATGACTCATTCGTCACGTGGAAAAAGAGTTCGGCATGTTCTACTATACCACACATGATTTAACTGAAACTGCTGCGAGTTTAAAATACATACTATGTTATAAACTATTTTCCTTTTCAAGTTAAATACAACGGCCGAGAATTCTATAATAATTTTACATTCTAACTTATTCATACTAGACAGTACCAGAATATTTGATGCACAGTTAACATCGAATGATTGGGAGGAGCTCATTGATAGTCCAAATCTCAGACATAATTTTAACTTATTGTTCGATATTGGGTCCATTCCTCTTTTTAGTCTACATTAATGATTTACCCCAGTTACTTCAAAATCAACCGAAGATGGTGTTGTTTGCAGATGACACTTCATTGATCTTTAAAATAGATCGAAGGTCACAAAATCTTGACGACGTGAACAACTCTATTCTTCAGGTCCAAGATTGGTTTACGGTAAATAATTTGGTACTAAATGAGAAAAAAACCAAATGCATTCGATTTAAATTACCTAATGTTAGAAGTAGCGAATGTGACATCATATTGAACGGAGAAAAACTGGAATTTAGTAATCAGACGGTTTTCCTAGGAATCACGCTAGACGAGAAGTTACAATGGGGACCCCATATAACATCTCTCGCGGGGCGACTAAGCTCGGCAGCGTATGCTGTTAGAAAGATAAGACAGTTAACAGACGTTGAAACCGCGCGTTTGGTTTATTTTAGCTACTTCCACAGCATTATGTCATACGGCATTTTACTGTGGGGTCGGGCTGCGGACATTGAATCCATTTTTATTTTGCAAAAGAGAGCTGTCAGAGCCATTTACAATCTACGACGCCGCGAATCTCTTAGGGAACTATTTAGGAAGATTAATATAATGACTGTACCTTGCCAGTTCATTTATGAAAATATTATGTATGTTAGAAAAAATCTGCATCTATTTAATAAAATAAGTGATAGACATAATATTAACACTAGAAATAAAAATAAAATAGATCAACCATTTTTCAGACTACCTAAAGTACATAGATCTTTTATGGGGTACTGTGTTAAATGTTACAACAAAATACCTGGTGAAATATTGCAATTAAATGAAAGAAAGTTTAAAACTCATGTTAAAAAAACACTTTGTAATGAAGCATATTACAAATTAGAAGATTATATCCTTGATAAGAATGCTTGGAAACATGCTGGTCCTGCTCCATAGGACAATCTAGAGGCTAGACAAAATCATACTATTTGCTTATTGTATTGTATATTTGGTTATTTTTACTTTACTCACACACTGTATTATTCCAAGTTAATATTTTAGGAAAATCATATATTTTTACAATTGTTTGTAAATATGTGAGCACAATGTACCTATCACGTGATTAATTTATATACCTTTGCTTTATTTTTAATGTTTTTGTACCAATAGTGGTATAGTATTTTTATTCTTGGTGCATCATCTTCACATATAGAAATATAATTAATGTATACAAAATATTGTAAAACATTTTAAAAGAGTAACGGTGGAGTTTCTTGCCACTTCTTCTCCATACGAAACTACTTTTTGGAAGTGGCGCCTAGAATCAGTTCTATTTTTAATGTACATTTTGACGTTCAAAAGTGCCTTTTTATGGGCCTATTTGAAATAAATGCTTTGACTTTGACTTTAACAGCACTCATTTTGTGCAAATACTAGAGATTCTGTGTTGAGCTGCATGACAACTGACAAATGCGTGCACTGACTGGACAGGTCCACTCATTCTGTGTGGTTCTTTCCTCAAAAGACCATTTCAGACATCAATCCACATGGTCTTCACATGACCTGACCAAGATTGTGTCTGGACTTTAAAAGAGACTGTGACCTCTGAGTTCGTTCGGCGTTTCTTCTCAGAGTAGTCAGATAGGAAATGCCGATCTCACCTAGTTTTTAAAATATGATTGACGTGTAAAAGTGTTTGTACAAACATATTTACAGAAAATAAAATCATTTATCATAGAGCTTTTTATAAACGCTGTTTAAAAAAAATGGACTTTGAAGATATCGAAAATATGGATCCTAATGAGATTCATATTCGATTGGGCGTTAGCAGAGATCAATTCAATACAATCTTGGACAAACGCCTTCTTTGTTTGAGTCAAACGCCATTCCGAAACTAACCATTTATTTAATGAAGTTGCGAACTGCGAATTTATTTAATGAAGTTAACATAAGTAGTACGACTCTAGAAAGGCATTTAAAAACCGCGCTTGATGCTATATCTCTGGATATTAAGACAAGACATCTGGGACTCGATCATTTAAATAGAAGAATGGTCGCTGACCGCAATCTTATTGTACCAAACGCGTTATTCGGAAATCCCGAGTCTTCTCCAGAACAAAGGAAGGCAATAACAATCATGGATGGAACATATATTTATATAAAGAAGAGCTTTTCGTTCCAGCGACAGAACTACAGTCTACACAAATACGAAAATCTATTAAAACCGTTCTTAATGGTGTGTTCCGATAAGCATATAATTGGGATGATGACTACTATTAAAAATGTTCCTAAAAATAATGTAATTTCAAAGAAGGCATAGTAAAAATGATATAATCGAAAAAATCTGTTAAATCAATGTTAAAATGAAGACAATACACGCTTAAAAAGTTTTTGGAGGGGATTATTCCTGTCCTTGTCGCGCGGTACGGACAATGTACGGCGCTAGTATGAAGTCACGTAGTCGTGACGTCACTTCTAAGATAGTGCTGTCCTAGTCTAACCCTTACTTTAAAACGTTTATAACTTGGCAGTTTTTTTAACTTTCACACTTTTTGTAATACTATTTGCACTATTTGGAAAACAAACATTTTTTTGAGATATAAAAAAATTGTCGTCATCCCCATTGACGTTTGTGGGTCCTATGCTGCTACCGACTCAAATGCCAGTATTTTGGAAAGAATGATAAATGACGAAGAAGGCACATTTCACTGGTTTTACCGAGTTGGCGACACATTCATTTTAGATCGTGGGTTTAGAGACGTCTGTGGCGATTTGGAGCGATGCAACTACAGTGCATATATGCCCCAAACCAAAGACTGCGGTGCAGACCAGCTTACTACTGAACAGGCCAATAGAACTAGGCTGGTAACTCTATGCCGCTCGGTAGTGGAAGTTATAAATGGCAGGTTCAAGCGAGATTTCAAATTGTTTAGGCAAGAATATTTTAATCGCGCCTAAGTCACATATTTGAGGACTTCCAAAACGCAGCGGCACTCATCAATGCATTCCAAACACCAATACAAGATGGTATTCATGCATCATCGTTTGTAAATATAACTTATGAACGTTTTGAAATACCGAACCTCTTAGTGGACTATGTTATCCGTCATAACAAAAATAGACAGAGGGCATGAACCTACTTTTGAAGACTTCCCGGTTTTTTCTGAAGAAGACCTAATTCTGTTTGCACTTGGCACATACCAAATCAAGTTGGCTCGCAGCTACTACGCTGAACACTTAATTGAAGGCTTGTATATCGAAGTATACCGGGAGCGACGAATAAGTCAGCTCAGAGATTTTATTGAAGAAGATATTTGGTTATTACGTGTGCGAATACAATCTAGACATGTAAGGTCCAGAATATATTACTCTTATATTGTAATTAACCGACAAAGACAAAATAGAGCAGCAATTGCTCATTATTATTGCAGTTGTTTGAGTGGAAGGCGCACAATCAGTTGCTGCGCACACGTTATGTGTGTAGTGTGGTATCTGGCATAGGCTAGATATCAATACGAGGATATTTTATTACCGGCATCAGAACTTAGTGCTACTATTGTACATTAAATGTATTTATGTATAATAATGTACAGTGTGTCCTGATGACGGCAATAAACCGTCAGTAAACGAGGATATTTTATTAAGGATATTGTTTGTACTCGACCCGCATTTTAAACGACAAAGGAAGACCAGTTGTAATGCAGCGCTCGTCCTGGGTAGCCGCTGGCCACTCAGACCCGCCTCCTAGCGCTTCGTGCGAGCTGAAACTCAAAAGGCAATTTATTGCAACCCTTTTGAAGGATTGCCAAATAACCATTCGCTAGCGAATCGCGTAAAATAATCATCATCATCATCAGCCAATTGCCGTCCACTGCTGAACGTAGGCCTCCCCCAAAGAGCACAAACCATCCCGGTCCTTAGCAGTCCGCATCCATCCGCTGCCAGCCACCTTCTTCAAATCATCGATCCATAGTGCCGCAGGGCGTCATATACTACGTTTGCCCAAACGCGGTCTCCACTCTAGCACATGTCTGCTCCATCGACCGTCTGTCCGTCTACAGACATGGCCGGCCCACTTCCACTTCAGCATGCTGAATCTACGTGCAATGTCGGTGACTCAAGTTCTATGGTGAATGACTTCTTTGCGAATACTATCCACCAGAGAAACCCCGAGCATTGCTCTCTCCATTGCACGCTGAACAACCTTGAAACCATGAGCGTCCACGTTTCGGCACCGTATGTCATAACGGGAAGGACGCACTGGTTATAGACCCTGGTTTATGGGATTGTGGGATCGATGCTTCGAAGATATCGCGCAGCTTCCCGAATGCCGCCCAGCCCAAGCGAATTCTTCTGGTCGCCTCGTTCTCAACGATGTGCCGCCCCAGTAATTTGGCCTAAATATATGTATTCTTGCAGAACCTCGAGGGAAGCGCCATTTACGATTACAGGCCTCGGGGTGACATGACCATTGTACATGACTTTGGTTTTGTCCAGATTCATCCCAAGTCCTACCCGCCTTGAAGAATCGCTCAGGCTGTTCAGCATCACTTCCAGCTACTGCAGAGATTCCGCCATATATGACATTGTCATCTGCAAATAGGAGGTGCTAGATGTACTGACCGTTGATATTTATGCCCCGTCCTTTCCAATCTAGCGTCTTGAAAACGTCCTCCAACGCGTTCGTAAACAGTTTCGGAGAGATGCCGTGTCCCTGTATTACACCTCGACTCAGTTAGATTGGTTTTGTGATCTGTTCTTGTACTTGGACAGTCATAGTTGCGGCCTTATACAGACATCTCATCACCTCGACGTAGCGGCAGTCGATGAGACATCGCTGCATGGACACCAGGACAGCTCAGGTCTCGACGGTGTCGAAGGCTTTCTCGTAGTCCACATCCGCAAGGCACAGAGGCTGAATATATTCCTCGGTCTTGTGGATTACTTGCCTAACTTCAGTTGAGTTGTGCTTTATTTTAGATCTTTACTCGGTCCGTGAATCGTACCCAAGCAGTGATTAGATTTGTAATCACTCAAGTGTGGTCGAGACCGGGTTTGAGCATAGATTTGTCTTGTCAATTTTTGTTATTTTTAAAGTTTATCCGCATTGTCGAGTTGTTGTGGTATTTGATTTGTTTTGAAGTAGGTATTAATTAGTAGGAATAAAAATAGATATTATTTCGAGAAAAAGATTATTATTAGTAGCAACAATGATTCAAATGAACTTTAGCGTTTCTCTCAGATGTTTATGAGATAGGTACGTACATACACGGAACCCCGTACGTACATACATTGTGAAAACTATAGAAAGAGGTGCTTGCAGGTATTTTGCTGCGAAAATTAGGATACTTTCTATACATCAATGTGTGTGTGGGTAGGACTATTCGGTACCTAAATAATAATGCTGATTTTCCTAAATAATTGGGCTCTCTTAATCTTAACAGCGTAACCACAAACTGGCTGTTGCTTAAACAATGCACATCTCTGCTTGAGGCTCCATTTGAGTCTTGATTCGGCTGAGTATGGATTGATTACAGTTCTTGAATAAGACCGAAGTTCAATCAGTCAATCATTGGTTCTATACTTAAACTGTACTCGCCTGATTGAAGATCAAACTAGACTTGAGGATTGTTGTGATTTAGACCTTAGTTTATCATTAGTGACTTCGAGATACATTCCTATGGATAGAGTTCAACATTGCACATGTTAGCAGGAACACCCTTCAGGTAAAGCTAGCTACTTCCGATCAGGTCAGCCATTGGACTGTTTGCTTACCTATCAATTAACTTACAAATACTTACTTTTCGTATCCCTGGCTCGTTGTTTCTTCTTAGATACTTCTTCCACTTCAGTTTTAAACTCTATTATATGTTTATCATCTTCTATATCTGATTCAGAATGGATTGGTTGTATTTCTGCTACATCTAGACAGCTATTGTCTAAATATTCCGGTTCTAGGTCTGTAAGTAAACAAAAACAGTCAAGAGTATTACTTGTTTATCTAAACGAATATTATAAAGAGAAAAGATTGGATTTTTTGTATGTTTGTTTGCGACAGTTTCACCCTAAAGCTGCTGAATGAATTTGGACACACCAACACCTGGATTAGGCCATAGGGATCGAGATTTATGAGGGTGAAAACGCGTCACAGATAATATAATACTACATACAGATACCCAATCCCATTCAAAGAAATGAAACCTCCCTAAGTCTAGCTATTGACCGCGTTAAGTTGACTTAATCTTAACACTGCCATAAGTTTGACGTACTTACTTCAAAACATTTTGGTCAATATGAAATAAAAAGATTATATCCTTATTTGCTACACCTAAGATATTATGAATTAATAATATTATTTATGTTCATAAAAACATACCATCACTTTGATTTTCTTCCTTTGGCACAATGACATCATCTAGTCCCTCACAAACAGCTGATGATTCTTTTCTGACAGTAATGCTTTCTGTTTGACATTCATCATCTACACATATGTGCACTATTGGGGATTTCATTAACCTACTGCAAAACTCTAAGCGGTGTTGGTTTATTAAAGGATTGCGCTGTGAATAAAAGATGATTATAGCATTAGAAAAAAATGCTGGTGGTCACAGTCCCAAATCATAAACCTTCATAAGGGGAGGAGCCTGCTTTTTATGCTTTCACGGTTGCACAACGACATGCTTTGCTTTGCTTTGCTTGGTAGTATAGACTGGATTTCAAGCGAAACGGTGGCCCTACCCATTAGCCAGGGGTAGGGAAATGGTCATAGTGTCCCGTCAGAGGGACACAGGCGAGGTGCGTGAGGTCCGCTGAGGTCGTCCTCGGACGGCCGAAGCGGTAGGTAAAGGTCATGCTGACGGTGTAAGTGAGGGTTGATCAGTTCGAAGGGGGTGGCCCTTAGGACCCCCTACGCCAACCAGATCGAGCGCCCGATGTCGCACTGTAAGCCAGCCTTGCGCCCCTATATCGCTCTGGTAGTCCTAACGTTCGAGCTATTTTACAGTAAGACGTTCCCAGTTGCGGGCTCCATGGAGGGTGGGAGCCAGAGAGACGAAAATTTTAAATTCACTTTTAATATGGACAGAAAAGGCCAATTAAAAAAACACGAACACACCGGAGTGGAGGCGAAAGCCAATGAGACTCCCAAGGGAGCTGCTTGCACTTCCCTCGCCCCTGGTGGCCATGCGGCTAACGCTGCTGGTACCAGCGCGGGCGCCGGTCCGGCTGTGGCGAAAACCGCAGCTATGACCAAAAAACACAAGTCCCAGTTGAAACAAAGGACGTCGGCGCTGATTGGGACCAGTACCGACCCTTCTAATACAGCGGCGAAGACGGCAACGACTCATACCACTGCCGGTCCGACCCTCTCCACACAGACCCCGGCGCTAGGTAATACTGGCACCGGGTATCCTACCAAACCACCTCCTCCTCCTGTGGCTCTTCTAGCCTCCCCTCACCAGAAGGCCGTCACCGGTCAAACGGTGACTCTTCCTGGCTCTTCCTCGCCAGAAGAAGCGAGACGCATCCTTATTGAAACTCACTTCCCTGGATGTATCTTCTCGCAGGGTATCGACTGGCAAGAGGTAATTCAAACACCATCAGACAATGATAGACTTTACGCCAGCAGGGTGATCACGTTGGAGAAACTCCAATGGGCCATCCAGAGCTTCCATCCTTTTAAGACAGCTGGTCCTGACGGTGTGTTCCCCGCCTTACTACAGTGGGGTGGCACCGGTGTCGCAATAAGACTGGTGCCTTTAATGCGGGCGTGCCTGGCCTTTAGATACGTTCCCAAGGGATGGAGGGAAGTGAAAGTTATATTCATCCCTAAGCCAGGTAAGGGTGACTACACAAACGCCAAATCCTACCGACCGATCAGCCTGACCTCCTTTCTATTAAAGACTCTGGAAAGACTGTGTGATAGGGAGCTGAGGGACGGCGCTCTGAAAACCTTACCGCTACACGGTAACCAACATGCATACAGCTCGGGTAAGTCGACCGAATCCGCTCTTCACCTGGTAGTCAGCCAGATAGAGGAAGCGATTAATCAAAAAGGCACCTGCCTGGGCACCTTCATAGACATCGAAGGAGCTTTCGATAAAACCAGCTTCTCCAGCATCAGCAGCGCTCTCTCCAGACATGGAGTAGAACAGGTACTAACGGACTGGATTACAAACATGCTTAGCAAACGTGTGGTTCGCCTTGAGGGTGAGCAGCAACTGGCCATGATAGCCAGAGGGTGCCCCCAGGGAGGGGTGCTATCCCCCCTTCTATGGAATCTGGTGGTCAATGACCTCATCAACAAACTCAACGCCAGCCGCTATTATACTATAGGATATGCAGACGATATCGCAATCCTTGTTTCGGGGAAGGTGACGGGTACGATCTGCAACCTAACTCAGCAAGCACTACGTATCGTAGAAAATTGTTGCAGGGAATATGACCTATCAGTGAACCCCACCAAAACTGAACTTGTCATGTTTACCCAAAAACGAGCATTAGGCCCTTTCCGCCTACCAAAACTGTTCAATACAGAACTTCAGTTGGCCAACGAGGTCAAGTACCTGGGGGTCATTCTAGACAGTAAGTTAAACTGGAGTAGTCATTTGGACAACAAACTAAACAGGGCCTGCATAACCTTCTGGCAGTGCAAGAAAATGATAGGCAAAAAGTGGGGACTATCCCCTAAAATTATACTATGGCTGTACACCACAGTGATCCGCCCCATGATCACCTATGGAGCCGCGGTCTGGTGGCCCCGAACCAAGCTGGCTACAGCCTCAAACAAACTACAACGCATACAATGACTAGCCTGCTTGGCGGCTACGGGCTGCATGAGGACCACTCCGACTGCAGCAGTTGAAGCCATGCTGGAACTGCCACCGCTCCACCTGTTCATACAGCAGGGTAAGAGAGACACACCACACACCGCGCTACTTGAGGGACTCAACAACGAGTTCCCCATTACGAGAGCCATCAATGATCGGGTACCCAAACAATTTATCTTTGATAAAAAATACAAGATCCAGCTTCACGAGGATCGCAGATGCGAGGGTTTGTGCCCTGCAGAGCTGCGCATCTTTACAGACGGTTCCAAAACAGGTAAGGGCACAGGTGCTGGAGTCTTCTCGGAGGACCTCAACATACGTATAGCCACACCATTGGGGGTCCATAACAGTGTTCCAGGCCGAATGCATGGGTATTTCTCTGGCTGCTTCGGCCATCATGGCCAGGGAGGTTAAGGACCACTCGATCCGTATACTCTCAGACAGCATGGCTGTTCTGCAATCGCTAAACAGCTACACAGTTGAATCTGGGCTAATATACGAGTGTCACCAGCGCCTTAACCAGGTGGGTAGACTCAATAAAATAACCTAAAATAAATAAAAATTCAATGGATCAAAGGACACAGCGGTTCGCTGGGCAACGATGCAGCCGACGAACTTGCCAGAAGGGGGTCGAGTGAGACAGCAGTGGGACTAGAACCCATCGTGCCACTCCCCTTCGGATATCTACGCATTCTGGTAAGGAAACGCACCAGGGAACAACATCACAAACAATGGTTGGAACAAGGTGAGTGCAGGCAGGCTAGGGAAGCACTCCCTGCAATTGATAGCCGCCTCACGAAACAAGTTCTCCGACTAACTAAGCAACAGCTGCGCATAGCTACGGCAGCCTTGACTGGCCACGGGTCATTTAACAAACACCTCTTTGTCATAGGAGTCACAGACAGTCCGTTGTGCAGGGCCTGCATGGAGGAGGACGAGACAGCAGCTCATTTGCTTCTAAACTGCCCGGTGGTCGTCACATACAGGGCAAAGCACTTCGGTAACCCAGGTACCCTACGCGAGGCTGTCAGTAACATCAAGGCGTTGCTGGCCTTCCTCGAGGAGCTGGGGTGGATCGAATGATCGAATGATCGATTTTCCCACCGTACGCAAAATACGCGCATTGACGTGGAGTTGCGGACACCAGCCCGTATTACCTATTACCTAAACCTTCATAAGTACAGATACTTATTTAGTTCCAATTTAACCTTGCTGATCACTGCGCAGGTTATTATTGCATAGCTTGCGCTGACATGAAAGAGGGCTGTTATCAAACTGCCACATTCTAGTTTTATACAGAAGTTGTTTTGTACTATATACAGTATTTAACCTACATTTGACAAAAACCTACCTACATATTATCACCATTCAACACTCAATCGTGTGCTTGGCTCAGACACAATAGGTATGAGCTTGAGTGGAATCACTTCCACATTATACTGAAATTGGAAATTATAAGAATAAATGTTGAAGAATACCTCATAATCCTCATTCATCATCTGAGCAAACAGCTTCTCTGCTTCCAGACATTGTCTCAATAATTGGTAGCATTGCTTTAGTTTTGTGCAGCAGACGAAACAAGTCAGAATCGGTCTGCCGTCTTCAGTTACAAACTGCAACAAAATTTGTCTTACACAATTTTTATGAAGGAAAACACTTATATTGTTCATCATGCTTTATAGAGAAGGCCTGAGCATTGATCACCACTCTTGTTTAAGGCAGAGAATATACATTTTCATTTTAAGTCCATTTTTAGCTCAAGTTGTTTTACGGAAAAACTGGAGCCTGAACCTTGGTTTAGGACATGCATTAAAAACAAATATGTAATTTATTTAAATTTTATTAAAATATCAACTTACTGGAATATCAGTCAGCTTCTCGTATAGTTTGTGCAAGTTCCTGTTAACCACTGCAAACATGCGGACATTCTCCGCTAAACATATCCTACATATTGGCAATTTATCCATCTTATTATATCAATTATGTATTTATATTATATAAAAACACTGTTGCGATGCGAACAAATAAAGAGGGAGGCTGGGAATAATTACGGAGCGAGCCTTGTATTTTATTCACGTTTGGATCGTAGGAGGTGGTGTCCAGTAGTTTTCATGGGAAGAAGGCGTGAGTTTATGACATCATTTACAGATGTTTCACAATATTTAAGCTAAGTACTTATCAAAAACGTAAACAATAAAAATATTTCAACAAACCAGGGCTGCCAGGTGAAAAAATTCTGCGATCGTACCACAGCATTAAAAAAGTCGTATACCCAAGGAAAATTCGAAACAAAAAATCGTACATTATTATTCATCCGTTTATTGGTTTATTGACTTTTATTACAAAATTAACAATAAAAATACTACGAAATAAGTAATGATATGTAATGAAAATAGTATGAAAATTTAAATTATAGTAATGAAATCACTTTTTTTTGTATACATTTTCCGTATTCATTAGTTTAATCATGTCATCTGTTGGTTGAAAATCGGTGCAGTTTCCGGTGACTCTTATCATTTGCTTTGCCAGCAAGGTGCCATTGACAGTTTCGTTGGCCAAACTATTTCTAAGTTTGGTTTTTAATTTAAGGAAATTAGAATAAAAGGGAATTCCCTCAACACTCTGGGCAGGCTGAGCACGTTCGTTTCATTATTTATATTATTCTGTCACTGCTCTAGATACTTACTCTTTTGAGACAAAAGATTGTTACTTTGTTGCCAGACTTAATTGAATAAAATAAATGGATCGAATGTAAAAAATCGTATGTTTTCCGTACGATTTCGATGCTTCGATCGTACTCGTATGAAATCTGCAAAAAGTCGTACAAATACGATTTAAATCGTACAAATGGCAGCCCTGCAACAAACAAACAAATATGAATAGTGTTACCAACTCTCAAAAATTATTATCCCTAAAGTTTGAGTTGTCCCTCTAAAAAATATATAACGTAAATATAAATTCTTAATGAGTTAGAAATATGCTGTAATATGTTTCAAAAGTCTTTTTATTTTAAGTTATTTAGTACATAAAATATTTCGTCTTCATTTGAAAATTCAGATTTTTTAAATTATACATGTTATTTTCCTTAGGCATCCAAAAAAAAAAACTGTCACTTGCCAACCTCCCTCTTCCCACTTTTAATTTCCGCAACACTCGACACTGGCAACAATGGCTAAGGCCGATTGCCACAATCAAAAAGAAGAAGAAGATGTTCAAAAGAACAATATTATAAAGATTTGGCATAAAGGCCTCGTACCCATGCCAAACACATTTAAAAAAAAACAAGAGAATAAAAGATTTCCGTATTTATCTTCAATTATTAAGTAATCTTAAAGTACTTTTTTATATAATCCTTCGTTATTTGTATGTACGCAACAGAGGTGTTTTTATATTATAACTTAAAGATGGAAAAATTGCCAATGTGTAGGATATGTTTAGTGCAGAATGTCCGCATGTTTGCAGTGGTCAACAGTAACTTGCGTGAACTGTATGAGAAGTTGACTGATATACCAGTAAGTTGATATTTTTAATAAGAATTTTAGGTCATAAACGACTCTCCTACACGAAGATTGATACTCCATGCATGAACTTTCGGTATGAGTTTCGTCTAAGTGAAAAATGACAATTACTGACATAGGACCCTCAACTGTTGGCATCGACAGTATTACTTTATATTATGATAGAAGTATTTTCACAAAAATAGTGTAAGACAAAATTTTGTTGCAGTTTTTAACTGAAGATAGTAGACCGATTCTTGCTTGTTTTGTCTGCTGTATTAGACTAAAGCAATGTTACCAATTACAAAGACAATGTCATGAAGCCGAAGAGCTGTTCGCTCAGAAGATGAATAAGGGTTATGAGGTGAGGTATTCTTCAACAACCATTTATTCTCATAACTTCTAATTTCAGTATAATGTGGAAGTAATTCTTCTGAAGCTCATACCTATTTGGTTGGGATTTCACTCCTACCATACCATCTAGTGTTAAATGTGGATACTAAGTTTGCTATTGTAAAATATTGGTGTTTACTATTACATAACATCACGCCTTGTTTCCCCGAAGGGTTGGGCAGAGGTGTACCTATAGTACACCCACATTTCGCCGGTTATGTTTAAGTCCCATGTAATAGGGGGCGAGCCTATTGCCATCTACCGGGCACAAATCCAGACTTCGGGCTGCTACTGAGAAATTCCAGATAGAAAAACCCAATAACACATTGCCCAACCAACATACTTAGTTGGGCGAAGGCTAGGCCGATGATGATCAAATACTCCACATAATTCTGTTACAACTCCTGTATGAAACTTGCGGCAGTTTGGTAACGGTCCTCTCTCATGTCGCAAGCAGTAATAGCTTGTGCTGTGGTTGGTGAGGTTATGGCCAACTCTCCAGGGTAAACTGGTCCTGCTTAATAATGCTCCTTGTGGTGGCTCTGAGTTACTTTAGTGTAAGGTAAAGAGGTTTGTACTCATGGGACTGTGATCACCAGCATATTATAATACTTTCATCATTTTTACAGCCCAACATTTTAATAAACCAGGACCACTTTAAGTTTTACAGTGGGTTTATTAAATCTCCAACAGAGAACATAAGTATTGTTGATGAATCTCATACAGCATATGTTGCCATCAAAGATGAATTACCTGCTGTTTGTGAGGGACTTGTTTCTATTATTGAGCCAAAGGAGGAACTTCAAAGTGATCGTATGTTTTTAAGAACAACAATATTATTGTCAATACATAATATCTTAAAGCAAATTAAAGATAATATTTCTTTATTTCATGATAAATCAAATATTAATATAATAATGATATAAAACAAATATTGATAATGAACAAATAACACTCTTGACTGTTTTTGTTTACTTGACAGAGCTAGAACTGGAACATTTTAACAATAGCTGTCTAGATGTAGCAGATATAGAACCAAACGATTCTGAATCAGATTTAAAATTTGAAGTAGCTCTGATGGGGTTTAAAACTGAATTGAAACAAGAACAAGAAGTATCTAAGAAGAAACAAAGTACCAGGGAGAAGCAAAGTAAGTTTTATATAGTTAATCTATAAGGAATCAAACAGGCCAATGATTCACCTGATAGGAAGTGGTAAGCATTACCTAGAGGGAGTACCCACTTACATGTGCAATGTCGGGTTCTATCCAAAGGACTATCTCAAAGGAATGTGATCCATCACGTTCCTAACAAATCCCACAAATAACAATTTAAATAAAATTAATATTTTGTTCCGAACCAATCCCAGGACGAAATGACTCCTGCTGTGAAATGATAAATGGAAAGAAAAATAAATATTAGGTATATAGATTAACGGTTATGGATAAAATGTAAAGAAATGCCACTTCAATAATATTCGAAGAGTGAGACCACACGATCCTGCCAGCCCCTCGCGATGTCGGGGCAGTGCACAGTGTAAGATTGTGCAAATGTAACTGAAAAATAATTATGTTTTGAAAATAAAATAATTGTTTTGTCTTGAAATAACTTATAATTATAGTTTTTATTCATTTAAGCTATCAATGACGCTAAATCGTTATTTTAATCATCAGAATCACTGCTTTGTCTACTACCCGTTTTGTCAGTATCGTTCGCGCTCCGACGACCACCACCCTGAAAGACCTGTTGAACAGAAAGGAGGAGACCACCTTAACAACGCGACGGGGCGCCACGGACGTGGCCAGTTTAGGAAACAGTGGAAGGCCGTCTCCATGTCGAGGAATACTGCCACCGAGTACTCTGCCTTATTCATTGCGGCTGCGAGGTGGTGCAGTACCCTCGACAGCTGGAGCGTCGTGCTATGTTCCGCCCGAAACCCAAACTGTTCCGGCCGGGGCGCGAAATGAGGTTGGAGGTGTCGCAGTAGGAGTGCTTCGAACACCTTCGAGACCGTCGGCAGCAGAGTGATCGGCCGATAGCTCTCCGGCACCTGTATGTTTTTCCCGCCTTGGGCAGCATAATGACGCGCTCTTCCTTCCACGAAGCGACAAAGGTCCGGTGCGAAGTATCGCTGTTAACAGGCGCGCCAGCGCCGCTACCATACAGTACGGCAGGTGGCGCAGCGCTGTGTTGGTGATACCGTCCGCACCGGGTGCATTCCTAGGCTTCGTTCTTAGGATGGCGCGTCTGACTGCGCCAGGCGAGAAGAAGACAGTGTCGTCTTCGGGAGCTATCGGTGTGGCGAAGTAGTCTCCCGGGTGTTTCTCGACTGCTGCGACATGGTCGGTGTCGCTAGTCGGGTTCGGTTGGAACTGACGCTCCAGGTGCTCGGCGAAGACCTCCGCCCTATCTATCTATATACTTAAGCGCCCCGTCGCTATTGAGCAGCGGGCGCACCGGGACTGGGGTAATCTTAAGTTGGCGGCACAGTTTGTGTACCGACGGCCAACTGTCCGTCGTGGCGTCAATTCTTTCTTCCGCGGCGGTGTGCGCCGTGAGCTCGGCCTTCACCTTCTCCGCGAGACGGTTCATTTCTCTCTTTAGTGTGGGACATCTGTGTTGTTGCCACTGTTTGCGAATGCGCCTCTTGGCGGCGATATGAATAGCATTGATGTGAGCCGGCAGGGGCGGCCAAAAGCCCTCTCCCCTGCGACTCCGTGCTTGTCGCCGATTCATAGGCGCTTTGAATGCAAGCAGTGACATCGTCCGCAGTTTGTTCTATATCCGCGGAGGTAATGATGGGCGGAGTAGGAGCGGTGGTCTCCACCTTCTCTGTGAAGGATGTCCTGCCCGTTTTGCGACGTGAAGCTATGGGCTTCAGTCGGGTCGGCATACCCGATAAGACGAGTACAGGTTGGTGGTCCGACTGTAACTCGTCGTCTATGACTTGCTGTGTGGTCTGGCATTGTAGCCCTCAGTGGACTACGATGTCCAGTACCTCCGGCATGTACCGTACGGCATCTGGGTAATGGGTCGGCGTTTGTGGGCCGGAGACCGTATAGCCGAAGGCTTCCGCGTCCGCGAAGAGCCGCCTCCCCTCTGTGTTCGTTGCGTAGGAATTTCACGCTGGGTGTTTACAATTTAAATCACCGGCGAGGACGGTAGCACGTGGCGATTGATTAAGTAGTGCCCGCAGCTCTGTTAGATCTAGGTGAGCCGCAGGTGGCTTACAGCAGCTATATATGTTTATGTCGTCGCGTCGCGTCGTCAAGGGGATTTTCTGGTGGACGACTTCGTCTCACTAGTACCGCCAAACCACGGTATCTCATGTGAGCCGACCTGTAAACGGTAAAGGTATCCCGGAAACCTTATCCTATCTTCAGGTCCCAGGAGCGTCTCGCTTATGAGCGCCACGTCGATGTTTTGATCCCTAAGGAGATGTCGGAGAGCGGTGACCTTATCCCGTAGGCCGCGGGATTTCCAGTGTATCATCCTTAACGACCTATCCATGATAAAGGGTTAGTAAAGTGGCCAGGCCGTCAGTCATGGATGACAGTCTCCACGTCTTAGCCCTGCCTGATGGCCTTGATGAGGTCCATCATTAATTTAATTGCGCAGCTAAAGTAGACGCAGCTAGAGTAAACTCTTTCTTTTGAGTTGTCTTCGTAGCAGATGTTTTGGCGCCGGTAGCGCCGCCGCCAGTGACATTCGGTGTTTGTGTTAGTTCCACATTTTGCCGCGGCGCTATGCCGGCGCCAGCAGTATGTTGTAAACTTTTCTTTGGTTCAGCCTGCGCCCTGTTTGAGGCAGAGCGGCCTTAGGGATTTTTTCCTGGGTCGCCAGGGGTTTGGGCTTGTTGCCCCTTCGTTTTCCCCCCCGTGGTCTCTTCCTCCGCCCCGAGGAGGTTGCTTGTTGCCTTTGAGTGGGCCCGTTGGCTGGCGCCATCAGCGTCTCGCCTTGTGCCTCTTCTGGCATCTCTTGTTGTGGCCTCTCTGTGGCCAGTTGTGGCCGACGTGTAGTGGCCATGATGGCGACAGTCCCCGCCCGCCTGTTCTGTATCTCTGTTTGGAACACGGGGCACATTAGTTGCGCGCGGGGTGCCACCTTAAGTCCGCGCCCGGGCGGACAAACCCAATCGGCGGCGTCGGTGATGTCGGCGATATTGCCGCTGCGACGGAGGCTCCCACGGTGGGCCGTGGACCGGATCGCAGGGTCGTGTCCTGGGACACGTCATCGCGACTGGACGCGGTCGTTCCCACTGAAGCCAGCGACATGCTGGACCCTGCGCCCGACGAGCATGCTGAGAGCATTGCGGACGAGTCGTACCGAGCCACGCGGGGGCGCCGGTGAATCGGGCGGCTGTGCTGGTGTTTGTGCCGGCCGATAGTAGTGGCCGGCACTCGTTGGCCGCTCCTGCCGGGATCTCACCGGCCCCGCCAGCGGGAGGCGGGCAGCGCGGGGTGGACGTGCGGCGCGGCGGACGCAGTGGGCGCAGGCACGCGCGCGGGTTTCGCGGGGGCCTCGAATGTGGCGCACGGCCCTGGTTCGCGGTCGGCCCCGGAGCCAGAATTGGCACCGGGCGGAATGCAGCGCGGTGGATCACCACCGCACGTTGTCGGCTCGTCGACGGCGTCGGCGCAACGCGCGCAGGCGTCGATGTCGTCGGTGGGCCGGTCACTATGACGGCGCTCGTGTTCTCTCCTCTTCATGTTTGTCGGGTCGGACAAGCGGGCGGTGAACCGGACGACGCGTCACCAATATTTGGCAGCGACGTCGTCCTGTCCATCGCCGGGTAGGTCTCCGGAGACCCGGCAACGCGGCCCAATGAGCCGCGCTTGCCGGGCTTCGACATCCCGAGAGCGTGGTGGTCCGCGACCGCACCGGTGAATAAACACCGAGCAGCACGGGGGGGCTCCCCCTTGTGTTTGCACTGGTGCCGGCTGGTTGAAGAAAACAGCACCCGTCATCAAACGTCGTTGGAAACCGAAGTTGATGTGTTCGACGATACGGTGGACCTGTTGTACGCACGAGTGTTGGGTTCTACAACCAAACTGTTTCTTTGAGGATGAGGCCTTTTGTCTCGGCGTAGTCTCTGAGACGCTTATAAATAAGCCTCTCATAGATTTTGCCGAGGACATTGAGCAAACTGATGGGGCGGTAACTCGTAGGCTCCGACTTTGGCTTGCCGAGCTTCGGGATACCGATGACGGTGGCTTCTTTAAATGCCTGTGGGAAGATGTTATTGCTCAGAGCACCATTGAAGATGGTGGTCAGTAGCATTATCAGGTGGGCAGGGAAAAGTTTACGAGCCTTAAGACCTTTGATGAGGTCGTGCACTTCATCTGGCGTGACGAGAGGCAGTGGATACTCTGGGTCTTCGACGGGAGGGAGGGAGGCTCTATGTTCGATTTCGGCGTCGACCTCAGAGAGGTGAGCTTGGTCTACTGGTTGAGAGCTAGGCGAGCATTGGGCTTCTAGGCTGTCGGCTAGAAGCTCAGCCTTGTCGACATCATCGAAGGCGTTGGTCTTGTCGGGGCGGATCAGGGGGGGGCATGGAGACTATTTCTCCGGATCTTAGTTTCCTCTGGAGTTGCCAGCAGGCTAGGTGGGTGGGCTCTAGTTCGCTCAGCATCTTGTCCCAGCCGGCGGTGCGCAGCTCCTCTATGCGTGTTCTTACAGTACGCTGTAAGTAACGCATACGGGCTTTGTTCGCGTCGCAGGGGAAGTTGCTGTAGGCACGGACAGCCGCGTTCTTCTCATTTAACAGTTCGCGTACATCGTCCGGCAACTGGAATTTCCCTTGAACAATCGTTCAGGACTGATTGTACGTCAAAATGATCGGGGATTGGGTCCAAGTGGGGGGACGTGGTGCCAGGGAAGCCATATCCACACATTTCGATCATCGCGGATTTACGTCAAATAAAGCGATGCGCAAACCAAATCAGTCGATTTTATGGTGCGTATTTTTAATTTAAATGTTACGCTAATTGCTTACGTTACCAGTAAAAAATAATGCATGATATCAGCAATGTGATACGTAACGACGTACGTAGTAGCGTCAGCTTGCTGCTACGGCTACGCCGGATGCAAAAAACTGGCGCCAAAATGGCTAACGGTGTTCGAGGAAATGACAACTTCTATCCGAAATCTTGAACAAATACATAATTTACGCATTAAAAACTGTTTATTACTTACCTATTCATGCTCAGTCCCACGCTGCACAAGTTTATTATAGAAGAGATAGGTCTCTGGAGCTTGGCAAAATGTGCTTCGACCAGTCGCCACGCTCTTTAAAACGGCCTGCGCGGGCGGTCTACAAATGTCTCAGGCAACCGCCGTAGACACGTTACAGTGAAGGGAAATGCGATTTTATAGCATTCTTTTTCATTCAGTACACTGGTTTGTTACCTCAAAACTCCCTCATTTATAAACCGATTTGATAAGTTTTGAAAGGGTATAATTATGGGGTAGTCCCATATAAATTTGTCAAGTTTAGATTAGTGGTTTTTGAGTTATATTTAATAGTACGTATTTTTTCCACTTTGTAAATATCGATGATGCTATAATAACTTCATGTTACTGTAATTTACTTAAAAAGTGAAGATATACGAATTTTTGTGGTGTAGGTACCACAACTATAAATGGGAAAAATAAAAACTATTACAAAAACAACCGACTTCCAAAAAGACTACAAAGTGAAAAATAATTTTAATTAAGGAAGTCAGTGGCCAATAACGTAAGGGCCATGTGATTAGACATCCTTTTCCGTAGACACCTCATTACCAAAAACACGCACAAGGTCTTGCTCCGAGCGAATGCAGTGGGTAGGCTTGCCGTCACCCTGCTTAGCCAGAATGCGGCCAAACTTCGTCCAAGTGTACCTCCACCCGAGACGGCTGCCAGCTTCACGCACAAGATAAAACAAATGCTTGTTTGTTTTGGTGAGCCTCTCATTGAGAAAGAAGCGACGCGGGGGTGCGGAGAGTCCTAGGTCCGCGGTGGTGGACCCACGCCGCATGCGCTCGCTCTGCAGCAGGTCGTCGCGCAGTGCGCGCCGCGTCAGGCGCACGACGATGCGCCGCCCACGCACTGTCGCCCCCGCTGCTTCGACCGGGCTCGCTCCGCCGACCGGATTCACCCCGCCCGCAGAGCTCATCGACACCTCCCGCTCCGCTCGCATGCCCACCCGTCGCACGAACACTATGTCCCGATGGTCGATGGTCACCCCAAGTTTTGCCGCCACCAGGCCGACGGTGTGCAAAATGTTTTCACCAGGAGTCTCCGGGATGTTTGCGATCTCCAAATCCGAGCCAAGCAACTTCTGCTCACGGTCGTTTAAGTCTAGCTGCAACTGGTGCACTATCTGCTCCAGCCGTCCCACTTTGCCGTCTGGCACTGCAGCACTTTGCCTGCCCTCAAGAGCCTCGATCCTAGCCTCCAAGTTGTCGACCCGCTCGGTACAGACTCCCATCGACGAGAGCAAGCCGGCCATCTCTCGTCGAAATTCCCACATTTCGTCCCGAATCTCCCGCAGCTCGGATCGGAAGAGCCTCATTTCCTCACGGAGGGTCAGCTGTGTGTCTGGCGAGGGCTCTCCATCAGTACTTTGCTCGCTCCCAGTACGAGACAGCACCTTAGCCACCTCAGCGGGGGGTTTTGGCACCGCAGCGGGCGGTTTGGCCACCGCAGCTTGGGGTTTGGACACCACAACGGGCGGTTTAGTTACCGCGACAGGTGACCTGATCATTCCGCCTTGGACTGCTACAGCAACCGGAGCTGGTACCGCTGCCGTAAGGGGAGCCGCTGCGGTTCGCGACGCTATCACAACGGGGGCTGCAGCCGGCGTCGACGCTGCTGCTGGAGTTACAGGGGGACCACTACCCAGTTCCTTGACAGGTGTGGCGCTATTATCACCCCTGGGTAGCCTTCCTCTGCACTCTGGGCACAACCAGTCACTGATTATCTGCGTTGGATCCGGCAACAACAAGCAAGCGAGGTGATATCTATAGTGGCACGCAGAGTTGCTACACGTGGCGCCCCCTTTTGCAGACAGGAACCTACCGCAGGCTGCACACTTCACCATATTAGTACTGCTCGGAGCAGCTAGACGGCGCACAGCACTCTCACTCTTTTCCCTATTCTTTATTTTTGCTTTTGCAGCGCTAGATGGCGCCTGCTACGCAATAAATTATTGATTAATACACAGTCTGTGGTCGCTAATTGTCAAAAGTTATATAAGTGACACTTTTTGGAGGTACCAGTGTCAACAAAAAACTAACAAGTAACTTCGAACCAAAATAAAAAAAATAGTGGAAATTTGTTTTAGTCGGATTTCACTACTGAACTGCGGATTATTTCCTTTGCAAATGATCCCACACAAAAGGAACACTTCAGGTCCATTGTGAACACGAATTTTACATAGAATTTAGTGGTGTTTTATTTAATATCAGTGCTGACACGAACAGCTGATGTGAACCGTAATTTGTCCGTGACGTCCAAAGACGATGATTTCCGAAATTTAGTCCAGATAATCTCTATTTTGTTATTCTATTGTTGCTTTTATTGTGATTCTTGTGCATCTTCTTGTAACATTGTACTTAAAACAATTGTAATTACAGGGGCGACCGTTGCGAAGAATCTAAAACTTGACACACGAATAATACAACGAGAAGATGCTAGAACAGCCAAGCAAACGAGGAAAGACAAATCAGACTCAAAATGTATCCAGACAACGCAAAAACTTACGTCCAAACCTGGCACTTATTACAAAGAGTCTTACAAATGTGATCATAGTAGGTTAAATCAAGCAAAAAAAACGATGCAACACACTCGTACACAAAAAGGTGAAAACCCTTACGAGTGTGATGTATGTCAGCGTAGCTTTAGTAATAAATGTACTTTAACAAGACATACTCGTATACACACCGGTGAAAAACCATACAAGTGTGATGTATGTCAGCGTAGTTATAGTGAAAAGGGTACTTTAACTAAACATATTCGTGTACACACTGGTGAAAAACCTTACAAGTGTGATTTATGTAAATGCTGTTTTAAGCAAAGGGGTCATTTATCAAAACATATTCTAAAACACGGTAAAAAACCTTTTATGTGTGATTTATGTCAGCGTAGTTTTAGTGAAAAGGACACTTTAACCAAACATATTCGTATACACACTGGTGAAGACCTTTATAAGTGTGATGTATGTCATTGTTCTTTTAGTAATAAAAGTAATTTAACAAAGCATATTCGTATACACACAGGCGAAAAACCTTTCAAATGTGTTGTATGTCAGTGTAGTTTTCGTGAAACTGGTCATTTAATAAGACATATTCGTATACACACTGGTGAAAAACCTTACAAGTGTGATGTATGTCAGCGTAGCTTTAGTAATAAGTGTACTTTAACAAGACATAATCGTGTACACACCGGTGAAAAACCATACAAGTGTGATTTATGTCAGCGTACTTATAGGGAAAAGGGTACTTTAACTAAACATATTCGTATACACACTGGGGAAAAACCTTAAAAGTGTTATGTATGTCAGTTTGGTTTTAGTAAGAAGAATGATTATACAAACCATACTCGAATACACACGGGTGAAAATTCTTTTAAGAATGATATGTGTCAGCGTAGTTTTTGTGAAAAGGGTACTATAGCAAAACATATTCGTATACACATAGGCACAGATAATATAATACTACGTACAGATACCCAATCCGATACAAAGAAATGAGACCTCCCTAAGTCTGGCTATTGAGCTGGCAATTTTACTTCGTCCAATTTTTCAACAGATGGCGGCATCAGCGACTCACTCATTGCCAGAGGCTGTAGTTTTACCGCATCTAGGTCTAGGAGTCGACCTACTTTTAAAACGTTTCGTGCAATCCTTTCTATATGCAATATAATAATTCCGAGTTCAGAAAAACAAGTAAATAGATTTGTTTGTCATTTCTAAGTAAAGTAATAGATTAAAAAAATAGTTTTTTAGATTCAAATTAGTAATGATAGTGTCTACTCTGAAGTGTTTAAATTGAGTAAAGCGTCATCTATTTCAAGGAGCTCTAAACGAAATGATTAACAGATCATCATTTTATGGGTTCGAATTGAAGTTTAATTCATGTTTTTCACGAAAATAAGTGCATTTTGAGTGTAAATTGATAAATCAGCATTAAACAAGAAAGTTTTGATTTTTACCAATATTACTTCAGCAAAATTCTGCCGTTAAACGCTTTTTAGTGATTGTTAATTTCATTATGCTCACCTAAGCTGCTATCCATGTTTTTATTTTCAAGAATAATTATAATTTGTTCGAGTTGAGACCCCATGGCAGGTGAAAACCCCTTCCAAATGTGATGTATACCAGTGTAAAAATGGTAATTTAAAAAGACATTCCAAAATACTCGCGAAATATATTTTAGCATCATCTAGCGAGTAAACGCGGGAAAACACGATGTACTCTCCTACATGGACTTCGGACTTCTTAGGAAACGTAATACTTTATGAGAGATTTGTTTGTTATACCCTGGTGGACATTGTGGATTTTTCTGATTCAGTTCTATTTTGGATACCGGTATTTATTAGCTCTTTAAAATAATATTTCCTAAAAGTATGTTCATGGCGCCAGTTAGCTTTAGCTAGAATATCATTAATTGGGTAGCAGTTAAGAGATGAAACTGCTGACCTACAACTACCAGGAGTAGAGTCTATTCCGGATTCAGAAATAATTCTTTTTATCTATCCGCCCATAATTACAGTACTAGCTGGTTAACGATAGCTCCCTTGTGGTAATAAATAAATTTGTAAGGGAACCTCTGACGTTTTTTGAAATATCTATTAATGTTCTTAACCAATAAAGAGCGTTTATATTTCTGTCATATTTCTGTGCCAAATACCGGATGCAAGGTTATTGAATCCCCAATATCTTTAAAATGTTTTGAATCACAATGTAAGAGAGTCAAATCGTGAACTCGTCGACCTGAGGCCAGCAATAGTGGCAGTACGCCTGGAAACATCATAGTAGCTTTGCAGGTTTACATCAATATTTTTTAAGATTTGTATTACTATTCTTGCGTTCCATAAAGGCTGAAAATTTTGGTGGAATTGATCTAGCTAATGATACAGCTTTCAAACTATGTTTAACCAAATGATTTGACGAAATTTTAATATCGGACAGAGTTTCACAAACTAATGCAATAGCTGACTTGTGAACAAGAATAGTACGGTAAGCTAATCGATCCTCAAGAAAAAGTTTTGCTAAGTACAGGGCTACATCGGCAGGTGCCTGACGACGACAATTTAGGTTACTTTGACTGCACCACAGTTCCCATTTGCTCCATATGGGTGTATAAGTCTTGAGTGTTGAAGCTCTCCAACACGTTGACAAAAGTTGCTTCTCCTCAATTGACCATTTCGGGTTCGAGTCCCAGCCGAAATGAGCCAGGCTTCCAGCTGTAGGTTGTGCACTTGAGCTGGGGGATGATGTCTTCAGGTCCCTAATTTTCATAGGACGAGCTAGGGCGCGGGTCTTCAAATCTGGCCGCCAAAAGATGTACATCAGAACGTTCGGCCAATCGAGGTCGGGAGCTGGCTGCTACTCCAGTTTTTTGTGACGATTTGATGACTCACAAAGATGCCAGCCAAATAATTTGTGACAGTACAGTTCGAAAGTTAGAAGCATTCTTCTTTCTTTCACTTGGGTGCTACTATTATGAACTTTCCTTTCGCCGAGTTGAGGTGGCGTAACACACGTGGGAGCAGGGCTGGTGGAGGAAAAATCCATCCGAGGTCGTAACTCCAGTATCTGCTGAAAGCGTCATAAAAGCAAGCGTTCGAGTCTGACAAGTCTAGAGTAACATAGTTGCACACGACGTGAGCGACTTGTGAGGCGAACAGGTCTATGTTTGGAGTTCCCCACTGGGCGAATATTTTGTTGGTCGCCTCGCTCAGCAGATGCCATTCGGAGCCGGCTCGATATCGAGAGAGGTGATTGGCTTCCGTGTTGTACTGTCTCGGAAGGCAGTGAGGGACTAGTAAGACATTAAGGCTGTCCGCCAGTGCCCGTATCCACGTACCATTTAGCGTTTTGTTGTTCACTATGGCTCCCCAACAAATATCTGAGGCGTCTGTGACAAGGTAATTCACTGGTGAGCTCTTGGGATGAATAAGAGATTTCTGGCTGACACTTTTTACCCACCAATCTAGTTCTTGTCGTACCTCGTCTGTGAACTGAGCAGGATGCCGTGAACATCTCTAAAGTCGATTGCTGTGGCTCTGCAACGTACGGCAATGCAACCTTCCCCGGAGGGTGATGTAGGTCGCAAAGTTGAGGTACCTACCCTAAGAGGCGTTTGGCCTGCTTGAGGGTCCAACTGCCGGTTGCTAAGCGAGTCGATAGGCACTGACGGATTTTGGAAACTTTGTCTCGAGGCAAACTCTTGGAGTTGAATTGCGTGTCCCTGACAATTCCCAGGAATTCTATACACTTTGTCGGGATTGGTACAGATTTTTCTAAATTGATATTCCAACCTAGGAACGTGAGGAATTCATATATCAATTCAATATTTATTTTCTTAAATTGCAAAGTATTTCTCACAAATAAATTCCTGTTGTCATCGTAATTGAATTACAAAATTAAAATGCTTTCAGTTGATGTATCAATGAACGCAATACTAAGACTCCTTGAAAAGAAACATTCAATAAAACACAAACACTGTTTTCCTGTAAAATTTGAGTTCTACGATTATAGACTACCTACTACACATAGATTTTCTAAGACCGATTAATGGTCAAACTTATTTAGTAATAGTTGACGCACAATCTAAAGGGTTGAAGTACCTATATAAAGACTAACAGCACTTCTACATCCGCAAATCTATGAGAGGCTTATTTATAAGCGCCTCAGAGACTACGCCGAGACAAAGGGCCTCATCCCCAACGAACAGTTTGGTTTCAGAACCCAACACTCGTGCGTACAACAGGTCCACCGTATAGTCGAACACATCAACTTCGGTTTCCAACGAGGTTTGATGACCGGTGCTGTTTTCTTCGACATAGCGAAAGCGTTCGACAAAGTCTGGCACAACGGCTTATTATATAAGCTGTACCAACTCGGTGTGCCAGATCGTCTCGTGCTCATCTTACGGGACTTTTTGTCGAATCGCACCTTCCGTTATCGCATCGAAGGAGCGCTATCCTCCCCCCACCCTATTCGCGCAGGAGTCCCTCAGGGCTCTGTGATCTCTCCCCTAGCATTCACGCTATTCACCAGCGATATGCCCAAGTGCAGCAAGGCACAGCTGGCTCTGTTCGCAGACGACACGGCCATCTACTACACCGGCCGCGATCCAGACTCGATATCTCGCATTCTCCAAACCCAAGTCAACAAGCTTGGCGCCTGGTTTAGGAAATGGAGAATTGAAGTAAATCCCGACAAAAGTCAAGCGGTTCTATTCTCGAAGCCGCGTCATACCCCCTGCCCCCCTCGACCGATCACCATGTTCGGCAAGCCGATCCCTTGGGAGAAGCGAGCCAAATACCTGGGTGTCGTACTAGACGAACACCTCTCCTTTTCAGAGCACATTAAGGCGGCTCGTTCGCGCGCCGCCTTCGCTCTAGGTAGACTTCACTTTGTCCTCAATGCACGTAGCAAATTGTCACTTAAGTGCAAAATGCGTATCTACACAGCGTGCATCCGCCCGATCATGACCTATGCCAGTGCAGTCTTCGCACACGCCAAGCCCGTTCGCTTCAATAGAATGCAGACCCTCCAGAACAAGTTCCTCCGTAGGATTACAGGCTCCCCCTGGTACGTTCGCAACGAGATCCTTCACGTTGACCTCAAGATTCCCACTATCCGCCAGTTCATGAAACGCATTTCAAAGCGTTTCTTCGAGACCGCCGCGAATCACCGCAACCCTCTGGTTGTGAAAGCCGCTAGTTATATTCCCTCCTCCATTAGTCATGTCCGCCGTCCCAAGCATGTCCTCACCGATCCCGATGACCACATAACTCTCATTCAGGAGAGCAGTAGGGCCACCAGTACAGTGCACAAACACAGACCGACATTCCGACCTCGCCGCCGAGGTTCCTCGCGAAGATCCCGACGTAATTGTCCCCCCCGACCCTTGCTCGACGAAGTGCCAGCCCGCGCCGTAGCTGAGCCTGTAGCTTTAAATTCCCCGATTAATAATAATCAACCAAACTTGATCCAGCCTGTCCCATCTTGCTGTCCTCCCGTCAGCGACGCCCTAAGCCGAGGTCCGTACCCCACAGGGGGTGCCCTTAGCGAGCGTTCGCTTAATAATATAAGTAGTTTTACGCCCCTGGCTGGAGGCTTTGAGTCCGCTTAAGGCAGCCACAGGATAGTCCGGTTAAGTAGTCACGACCTCTCAAGGTCAACTACGAGATGCCATACACAAAAAAAAAAAAAAAAAATCTACATCCGCAGTCATAGCAAAATTATATGATTTTATGTCAAGATTCGGTCATAATCACACTTTGGTCAGTGACAAAAAGAAAAGAACGTTTATTTACGGTAAACATGACGCAGTGATCGAACACAAACACCAAAGAGAACAAATCGGGGGAAAATATGCGTCACATCCACGCAAAACGGCCATCGCTCAGCTTAATGCTACGACCCTATGCGAGACAGAGCCCCAGCGCTGGTTTTCAGCGACAGCCGCACAATGTTTACATGTTTTTATCTGTACACAATTTCGCTTATCCAATGGAATATCGCATGTGACATCTCCCGCCTATCACCATGCTAGTAACGGTCAGGCAGAGAGCTATGTAAATGTTGTTAAGAAAGGTATAAAATAAAGCGTCAGTGCGTAAACCAATTCCGTGTGTATTACTTGCCTCCCTCCTCCTACAAAATAACAAGAAATATCCTAGTTCTCATGTATTTAGTGAGAATGATAATGTTTTAATTCGCAGGAGGAATGGTGTTATTCACAAGGGTATAGTTGCAAAATGTTGTAGCTCATCTATGTTTCTTGAATCTGTACCTAGATGTTGTAATTAAGTAAGTTCATTAACTAACTAAAACATTTGAAAAGAGGTCGTCAACTTCATTTAATTACGTCATAGATTGGAAAAATGAAAAATGTATGACCAACTGCCTCGTTGGTCTAGTGGTCGCAATCGCTACCGCTGAGCATGAGGTCCGGGGTTCGATTCCCAGGTCGGGCAAAGTGTTATTGGGTTTTTCTATCTGGAATTTCTCAGTAGCAGCCCGGAGTCTGGATTTGTGCCCGGTTGATGGCAATAGGCTCGCCCCCTATTACATGGGACTTAAACATAACTGGCGAAATGTGGGTGTACAGGTACACCTCTGCCCAACCCTTCGGGGAAACAAGGCGTGATGTTATGTTATGTTATGTAGATTGGAAAAATCACATTAACCCAAATTTCAAAAATTTCCTACTCTTAAAGCGGCACCGAAAGGTGCATGAATTGTATGTCATCTTGATCACCGTGTGAGGTGCAATATCTCATGTGAGCACCAGCCTTTCAGTTCCTTGCAGTTCAAAAATAATTAACCTGCAAGTGTTTTCTCCCATACAAAAAAATACATAATTTTTTTTTCTCTCCCCTCTACCCTGCATACTATAATATTATATAAGGGAATATCGTACCAGAAAAATTAATTTTTTTTTAAGTTTCTATGAGTATGGAGTCGATTTTCAGACCACTGTGAAGTGCGTCGTATTAAAAGAACTGATATATTCTATTGAACACAAAAGGTATCAAATAAATAATTATTAGGTATAGCTGTGCGTGTGTTTATTATAACAGAAAGTATATCATCGATGTCACAAAAATATATCAAAATATATTTTAAATTCCCTTATTAAAATAATACAATACTGTGTCCTGCACCCTAATTGCGTAACACATTTTCGTAAACGATTACGACTAATCTGTTTGATTTTGACGGCTCAAGAACATTCATTGCGTTCTATATATTGTTGAGCAGAATTTTTATCGAACTTAAGAAGCAATGGATTAGCAATCTGTTTCAAAACGATTCAGATTCCGATTGATTGTGTATTACGCAATTAGGGTGCTGCACTGATTATCTGTTTGTAGAGATACTAGGTAATGTAACATGGCCTTAACATTTGTGTATGAACTAGCGCTTAATTAAGCGCTGCGACGGGAGACGTCACCCCCGCCCGCGAACTCTCACCCCCTCCAACGAACAGGACCATGCATCGCGAGCCCGTACGCCACGATCGCGATCCGCTCGTGAAAATCTTGATAGTTTTTATGTTTACCTGTTGGTAAACATAAAAACTATCAAGATAACAGGGTAAAACACAGTAACAGGGGCACCTGTTACTGTGTTTTACGAATCAATTTATCTTTTTACTGCTAAACGCGCATTTCAAATCATTGAAATAAACCCAGCACACACCCTGAGAAAAAAATCTTCCGTACAGGTGACGCCCAACTCGCGGCCAAGTTTCAGTGAAAAAGTCTTAAATTACAATCAGTGACAAAAAGTGAAAACTCCTATCGTGCTAATACATACTGGGAACCCTTTCCGATAGTGCATTTCACGTGGAGTATTTCCAAACCGTGCAAAAACAATCGGCAAAACTTCGGGCGAGTCCACTCTTCCCGCCAAAATTATAACCGACGCGAAGCGATGCGCGCTGTCCAGTCTACCGCGCGGCATTTTTGGCGCGCGCAACAATAAGTGTAATCAACGTTCAGTGTCTTGCAACGGAATTAGTAACGAATACGTAGAACGTTACATATTTACGTACATAACCATAACCATCACCCGTGGTGTTTTGTTTGTTCGAGCGAGTAACAGCAGAGGTAGTGCCCTGTTACCATGCCGCCGAAGCCAACATAAAAACATACCGTAAGAATCCGACACGGACGTGGAGCAGAATAGGACGGTGGTTGCTTCATCGTTATCATCACCGAATATGAGATGCTTCAGACCCTGGTGTGCAATATCACCAAGAACCAAGCGGAAGCGAATCGCATTCTCATTAAAAGCATTCTGACGAACAAAGATGAACCGTGCACATCATCACCACGGATACCCGATACGCGTGATACCGCGCGTTCGTCGGGCAACTTCGCGAAGTGAACGGCGCGCTTTGACTTGGCATCGACGCTATAAAAAAAAGAAATATACCGCGATTGCACCAACATCAGCGATGAGCACGCGCTGCGGGGCTGCCCATACGAGGCCGCCGTCTGGTGGCATGGCGTGAAGTCGTCGATAACGTCGTGGTCCGACGCGCTGCAACGCCTTCGAGGGATGTACGGAGTGCCGCGACCGGGTTATAAAATCTTTCGTGACATTTTCGGTACCGAACAAAACAATGAGCGGGCTGACGTATTTATAAGCAAAGTGCGCGCTTCAATAGCAAAGTTATCATATGATGTGCCGCAAGTAATGATACTAGATATGGTTTATGGATTGTTAGATCGTAGAATTAGGAAACGAGTGTCTCGCGACGCGGTGCACGCGCTGGATCAGCTGATAGCGAAGGCCAGGTTAGTCGAGGAGTCGTTGGCGAGGAGGAGTGTTTCTACCCATTGTAATAGAATTGGCGACAACGTAAACAATAACCCTTCCGTCGCCGCGCAGGCAAGTTCGAACACAAACTCTACGAATGCCACAGATGACCCGCGTAAGTCGAGTACTTTTAGAAGTGTTGTTAGGCCGTCTGATTCGCACGCACTAAACACGGAAAATAATAACAATAGGGATGGGCAAAGGCGTGTCAGACCAAAGTGTACTTATTGCAGATTTTTTCGGTCATACGGTAGACGAGTGCCGTAATAAGGAGAAGAACGATGAAAGGTCACTGACCCTTCTAATAAGTCGAGCAAAATAACCGAGTTACGTTGTTACGGATGTGCTCAGCTGGGAGTGGTGCGCTCAAAATGCAGTAACTGCAAAGGTGCGTCGACTTCAAGCAAGTCGAATTTTTGTAGCGCTCAGGTAGCCGATAGTGACGATCCGCGGCCGCTGGTGGAAATCCAGGTCGTGAACCGCAAAGGGTAGCCATCTTAGACACGGGGGCGACACATTCCATCGCGGGCCCCATGTTATACGACTTACTTTTTAGGGCTGGCGTTGTTTTTAAGAAAAGGTTACGTACTATAGGGCTTGCCGACGGATCACAACAGGTGGGCACTGTACTTGAGTGTGATAGTGACGTTATATTAGAAAACTACGTTATACCTGTCACTTTTATAGTTTTGCCGGACGCGCGAACTCGGACATTGTTAAGTAGAGACTTTATCATGAAAGCAAGTATCCTGTTGGACTTACCACAGAGTAGCTGGTGTTTTAACGACGAGCCGGAACACTGGCATGCGTTTGTCACCAGCTTTAACATACCTAATGGCGGCCAGTTAGAGCTGATGAAGGTAGAAGCATCAAACCTTGGGCTGAGGGATAATGAAGGAACCAAGTTAACAGCGGATTAAATAAATTTATCTAGTTCTCCCCAAACTTGAAGGTGTATAAAGTCTTCATAGATCAAGTCAAAACAATTCCATGTAAAATTTTTTTTTTTTTAGGCAGGCTAGCAAAAGTTGAAGTTCGAAGAAGTCTAGTTTTAAAAAAAAAATTTTTTTTTTTTTTTAGCTTGAGCCTAAAGTTTTTCTTTTCAATTTAACAAAAAATAATTTGATTTTATTTTAGTATAATATTTAAAATAAACATGCATTTAAAAAAATTAAGCTAAACCAGTAAGTCTATGTTAGAATTGATCTAGTTCTCGGTCTATGATCAATGTCTATGATAAAATTTACTAAGTTTAACTTAGGATTCAATACAAGTCTAATATCAATGACGAAACTGTTGTATGAGAATATCCGAATGTTATTGACCAAAGAATATAACTACTCTCTACCGAGAGTTATTGACGATGTTCAAAAGGCCAAGAGTCTATGACCATAACAACTGTCAAAGTTGACTAGTGTCAGTTGTCATTCAGGTCAAAACGTCATTTGTCACCGACACCGGAATTAATAATTCTAGGTTATTTTAGAATATGCTGACTGATAGATTGAATAAGTTTAATTAGCTTTAGAGGGATATAGTTAACAATTGGTTAAGACTATAATTACGCCCATTGTGTTAATAGTGGTTGAGCGAAGTTATTGAAGTAGTTGCGATAGAGAAAGTTGTCATCCAATACATACATCACACCTGTAATCCCTGAAGGTTTAGGCAGAGGTATATCTACAGTACATCCGCATTTCTCCAATTATGTTTTTTTTTTTTATTGGGTATGGCATCTCGTAGTTGACCTTGAGAGGTCGTGACTACTTAACCGGACTATCCTGTGGCTGCCTTAAGCGGACTCCAAGCCTCCAGCCAGGGGCGTAAAACTACTTATATTATTAAGCGAACGCTCGCTAAGGGCATCCCCTGTGGGGTACGGACCTCGGCTTAGGGCGTCGCTGACGGGAGGACAGCAAGATGGGACAGGCTGGATCAAGTTTTGTTGATTATTATTATTCGGGGAATTTAAAGCTACAGGCTCAGCTACGGCGCGGGCTGGCACTTCGTCGAGCAAGGGTCGGGGGGGACAATTACGTCGGGATCTTCGCGAGGAACCTCGGCGGCGAGGTCGGAATGTCGGTCTGTGTTTGTGCACTGTACTGGTGGCCCTACTGCTCTCCTGAATGAGAGTTATGTGGTCATCGGGATCGGTGAGGACATGCTTGGGACGGCGGACTTGACTAATGGAGGAGGGAATATAGCTAGCGGCTTTCACAACCAGAGGGTTGCGGTGATTCGCGGCGGTCTCGAAGAAACGCTTTGAAATGCGTTTCATGAACTGACGGATAGTGGGAATCCTGAGGTCTACGTGGAGGATTTCGTTGCGAACGTACCAGGGGGAGCCTGTTATCCTACGGAGGAACTTGTTCTGGAGGGTCTGCATTCTATTGAAGCGAACGGGCTTGGCGTGTGCGAAGACTGCACTGGCATAGGTCATGATCGGGCGAATGCACGCTGTGTAGATACGCAATTTGCACTTAAGTGACAATTTGCTACGTGCATTGAGGACGAAGTGGAGTCTACCTAGAGCGAAGGCGGCGCGCGAACGAGCCGCCTTAATGTGCTCTGAAAACGAGAGGTGCTCGTCGAGAACTACACCAAGATATTTGGCTCGCTTCTCCCAAGGGATCGGCTTGCCGAACATGGTGATCGGTCGAGGGGGGCAGGGGGTATGACGCGGCTTCGAGAATAGAACCGCTTGACTTTTGTCGGGATTTACTTCAATTCTCCATTTCCTAAACCAGGCGCCAAGCTTGTTGACTTGGGTTTGGAGAATGCGAGATATCGAGTCTGTCCAATTATGTGTAAGCCCCATGTAATATATAGCCATCAACCGGGCAAAAATCCAGACTCCGTGTTGCTACTGAGAAATTCAAAATGACATAACATAATTAATCAGTAGGAAGTTTTTTTTCTCAGGGTGTGTGTTGGTGATATTTCAATGATTTGAAATGCGCGTTTAGCAGTAAAAAGGTATATTGATTCGTAAAACATAGTAACAGGGGCACAAACAGGTAAACATAAAAACAATCAAGATTTTCACGAGCGGATCGCGATTGTGGCGTACGGGCTCGCGATGTATCGTCCACTGTCCGTTGGCGGGGGTGAGAGGTCGCGGGCGGGGGTGTCGTCTCCCGTCGCAGCGCTTAAGCGCTAGTTCATACACAAATGTTAAGGCCATGTTACAGCCTCCCCCTCTGACTTAGACATGCGCCAACGTGTCTGAGTCAGTCAAGATAACGCTTAGGTCTACCGCGCCGGTCTACTGTTTTTTAAAATTACGAGAAGATTAAGGTTTGTCTTACCATTAGTTACCATTTTATTTCAAAGAATTGCAACATTAGTGAGTCACGGATGGTAGTCAAAATACAACAAACAAAATAATACTCTTTAAAATTGATATTTTCCCACCGAATTATGCGGAGAAATGAAAGCCATTGGGCCAAAGAAAATACATGTCCTTTACCATAGTGATGGATTTAGCCACATTTATTTTTAATAAATTTTATCCCTTTTTTTAACAACACAGTTGTGGGCTTCAAAACAAGGTACAAGATTGAAGTATTAAAACAGACTGATAATTTTCCACATATTCCTTTTCAATTGTCGATATGTCTGCACAACATTTATTTTTGGAAGTAAGCCTGAATAACTTGCAGGTCCTTCTAGGTGTTTATTATAGCCCCCTTTGTCACGTGTAAAATTCTTTTCCCTTACTACTACCTAAACCTTGGAGTTTGGATCGACAAACATCTTTCTTGGGGTCTTCAGTTACAGAAAGTAAGTCGCCAAATGTTTGCAACTGGTAAGTCCCTGAGACGATTGCGGAACTTTCTTCAAACTGCCACTAAAACTTCGACTGCAAAATCCCTTTTACTTCCCATCCTTGACAACGCTGATGTCAGTTATCTCGATCTCATTGATGCAAAAGTTTTGAAGTCGCTCAAGTTTATCTAGTGAGATAAACTTGCGACTTCAAAACTTTTGCATAAGATTTATATTTGGCCTGCGCAAATGTGATCACTTTTCTGAATTTCGAGCAAAGTCTTCGCCGGAATTCTCATATCTTAATTCAGCTCTACAGTTTTATTTTCAACCCTAAAACCTCCTCTTATCCTAAAAAAACGTTTCAAGTTCCTTCACGATACACATAACAATGTCTGTCATGAAGGAACTACACGCACGCTACGCCGCTACGTACGGTACTACATCGAGGTGATAAGATGTCTGTATAAGGCCGCAACAATGACCGTCCAAGTACAAGAACAGAGCACAAAACCTATCCAACTGCGTCGAGGTGTATGACAGTGAGACGTCATCTCTCCGAAACTGTTTACGAACGCGTTGGAGGACGTTTTCAAGACGCTCGCTTGATTGGAAAGGGCGGGACATAAATATCAACGGTCTGTACATCTCGCACCTCCGATTTGCAGATGACATTGTCATCATGGCGGAATCTCTGCAGGAGGTGGAAGTGTACAATGATCATATCACCCCGAGACCTGTTATCGTAAATGGCGCTTCCCTCGAGGTTGTGCAAGAATACATATATCTAGGCCAAATTATACAACTGGGGGGGCACAACTTTGAGAAGGAGGCGACCAGGAGAATACGCTTGGGCTGGGCGGCATTTGGGAAGCTGCACGAAATCTTCGAGTCATCAATCCCATAATCCCTTAAGATCAGGATCTCTAACCAGTGCATCCTTCCCGTTATGACGTACGGAGCCGAAAGGTGGACACTCACCATAGAACTGATCCACAAATTCAAGGTTGCTCAGCGTGCAATGGAGAGAGCAATGCTCGGGGTTTTTCTGGTGGATAGAATTCGCAACGAAGTTATTCGCCCGAGACTAGTCACCAACAATGCGCGTTGAATCAGCATGCTGAATTGGAAGTGGGTCGGCCATGTCTGTAGACGACCAGACGATCGATGGAGCAGACATGTGCCAGAGTGGAGACCGCGTTTGGGCAAACGTAGCGTGGGACGCCCTGCGGCACGATGGATCGATGAATTGAAGAAGATGGCTGAAAGTGAAGAAGAAAAGGCTGGCAGTGGATGGATGCGGACTGCTCAGGACCGGGATGGTTAGTGCTCTTTGGGGGAGGCTTACGTTCAGCAATGGACGGCAATTGGCTGATGATGAGATATCTGAGCTCATCGGAAAACTTAAGACTAGAGATGTCAATGCATTTTTATATATTTATTTTTCCAAAAATTTGTATTACTTTACAATTGCAATGTGGCAACAATTTCACTTACAGATTAGCGTCTGTAGCCGAACTAGGCATAGCCTGTATTTCGGCTATCAGCAACCTTCCATAATAGGTGCCAAGCAATAAAGGCATAATAATATATAATTAAATCAGTACTACAGAAATACAGAATAATAATTGTTAAATAATCTAGGTCAGTAATTTGCAATAGGTAAGTACATAATCTTAGTCTAATTAATTAATTAAGGATTGAGTGTGTGTGGATTCGTGTGTGAGTGAGTTCGTGGTGCGTGTGCGTGTGTGTGGTTTATATGTATTGTTAACATATTAATATTTTTAGTCTGTGGTAATTATGTGCTACTCTGTGGATATAATATAAAATGAAGATGGTGTACTGTAAAAATAATGTGAACACTAATAAAAGGTATTATTAAAGTAAAACCAGTCTTTCTTCCTGTGTCCAAATTCCCATCAACAGGTTATGGGCCCAGATTCCCAGAAATGCCTGTGGAAATCAGACACAGGAAAACAGTGCTAAAAAAAACTAAAAATTAAAAACCAGTGACGGCGTGGCCGTAAAACAAGTAAAAACCTGTTTGAAAACAAGTAAAAACCGGAAAACTACTTAAAAATGGATAAAGAAGAAATAAGGATTGAAAAGTTAATAGACGGGGAGAGTTTTCTACTATGGAAATTCGAATTCAACATTTATGTGAAGGCGGCAAAACTAAGTGACGTTTTATCACAAGAAACGGATGAGCAAGTACGAAAAACGGAAGAATTTAGTACGAAAGATGCTAAGGTACAAAAGATCATCATAAACACTATAGATAGGAAGCTAAAAAGTAATATTTTGAGTTGTCAGAATGCCCAGGAAATGTATATGAAACTTTGCAAAATATTTGAAGGACAAGAAGAAAGAAATAAGTCATCATTGTTACAGGAGTTCTTTAACTACAAACATGAAAATAAGTCTCTCACTCAAATGATCACCGACATAGAAAACCTACAGTTTCGCTTAAACCAAATAGGAGAGAAAGTAAATGAAGAAATGGTGATGTCAAAAATTCTAACCTGTTTACCAAACAAACTAAATTACTTTATTACTGCTTGGGAATCTACATCAGAAGATAAAAAGACACTAATCAATTTAACTAACCGCTTGTTGAGTGAAGAAAATAGGTTTGAGAAAAAGAAAGAAGAAAAAATAGAAAATCAGCTGGCGTTTCAAGCTGTAAAAAAGGGGAATTTAAGCATAAAATGTTTCAAATGCAATAAACAAGGACATATCAAGAAGGACTGCAAAATGTGTTCAATATGTAAAAAGTATAACCATCAGGAAAAAGATTGCAAATATAAGGTAAAACAATGCTCAATATGTAAGAAAACAAATCACCTGGAAGAAAATTGTTTCTTTAATAAAAATAAAAATAATAAGCCAGATAAGTTATTTAAAAAACCAGATATGGCATTTTTTACTAAACCAGAAGAAGTATTAAAAAACAAGGAATTTATTGTGGATTCAGGCTGCACAGCTCATATGACAAATGATATAAAAATATTGACAAATCTTGAAAACAAAGTATCAACAGTGTTAACAGCTAATGACCAATCTGTTGAAGTACATGGTCAAGGAACAGTGAAGGGTAATAGTTGCTGTTTGAATAACACTTTATATGTTCCTGACATATCACAGAACTTGTTGTCAGTCAATGCAGTCACAAATAACCAAGGAACTGTTGTGTTTACTAAAAATAAAGTTGAAATCTACAAAGAGTCACAGTTAGTACTAACAGGAGAAAAAGAAAATGGTTTATATAAAATAAACATAGGAAAAAACAATACAGAAGAAAAGACCTTATTAATGAAAGAAAGTGGAACTGCCCTAGAATGGCATGCAAGATTGGGACATCCAGGAAAAACAACACTAGAAATTTTACCAAAAATGGTAGATGGAATAAAAATACAAGGCATAAAACAATTAGATAAATGTGAAATCTGTACACAAGCTAAGCAAACGAGACTACCATTTGACACAATAAGAGCTAGAGCCAAAAGACCATTGCAAATCATACATACTGATGTTTGTGGACCTTTTGAAAATAAAACATATGATGATTACAGTTATGTATTAACAGTTATGGATGACTACACCCATTTTACTAAAATCTACCTACTAAAATACAAAAGTGAAGTTAAATATAAACTAAGAAATTACATTGAAGAAACTGAAAGAGAAAGAAATGAAAAAGTATCAACCATAAGATGTGACAATGGAGGTGAATACACAAGCTATGATTTTAGACAATGGTGCATGGAAAAAGGAATAAAACTAGATTTGACAGTACCATACACTCCTCAATTAAATGGTAAGGCAGAAAGATTAAACCGAACATTACTAAATAAAACCAGAGCTTTACTATTTGATTCTGAATTAGGAAAAGAAATGTGGGGTGAGGCAATGTACTGTGCTACATACATAATAAATAGACTACCAAGTGAATCGTTGGAAAGCAAAACACCATATGAAATGTTTTACGGTAAAAGACCTAACATAGCTAACATACAGAAATTTGGTTCAAAAGTATATGCAAAACAACTAAATATAAACATAAAGAAACTAGATCCAAGAAGTAAGAAGTTAATAATGGTTGGATATACTAATAATGGATATAGACTATGGAATGAAAAAGATGGAAAAATTGAAATAGCAAGGGATATTGTCATATTTAATGATAATAACAAGAATAAAGGAAAAGAAGACGGTATTATGATAAGAAGACTGGTAACTACAGACATAATATCAGACAGTGATGTAGAAACAAGTATAGATGAACAAGAAAATTATGAAAACTATAATGAAATACAGGAGTTAGAAATGCAAAGTAGTGAAATAGAAGAAAATGTTTCAGCTTCAATAGAAGAAGAAATTGAAATGAATGAAAATACAGAAAGTAATTTAGAAGAAGAAGAAGTAGAAATTACTAGAACAAGAAGACAAAAGAAGAAACCAACTTACCTGCAAGATTATGTATTACTTACCTACAGTGAGGTCATGAAGTCTGCTGAAAAGAAAAATTGGGAGAAGGCCATAAAGTCGGAGAAGGATTCATTGGCAAGCAACAATACATGGGAAATAGTTGATTTAGAAAAAGCAAAGGGACATAAAATACTGACAAATAGATGGGTATTTTGTATAAAAGAAAATGGTACATACAAAGCAAGACTCGTAGCAAGAGGTTTTGAACAAAAAGACATTGACTATCAAGAAATTTATAGCCCTGTAGTAAGTCAATCAGCACTAAAATCATTATTAGCAATTGCTGCTTCAAAGGAGTATGAGATGATTACATTTGATGTAAAAACAGCATTTCTATATGGCGAGTTGACTGAAGACATATTTATGAATATTCCTGAAGGATATGAAAACCAGCGTAATAAAGTATGTCACTTGAAGAAAGCATTGTATGGACTAAAACAAGCTCCAATAACATGGAACAAGAAATTTACTGAAACTATGCTAAAACTTGGATTCAAGCCTACTAAACAAGATCAGTGTGTTTTTATAACAGAAGACAAAACAATAATAATTGCTATTTATGTGGATGATGGACTAGCTATAACTAAAGATAAAGAGAAATTGTTAACAATACTTAATCATCTGGAGAAGGAATTTAAAATAAAAGTTTATGAAAATCCCACAAATTATATAGGATTTGAAGTTATAAGAAGTGAAGAAGGAATTTTATTGCATCAGAAAACTTATACTGAAAGATTACTCAGAAAATTTAATATGTTCGATTCTAAACCAGCATTTACACCATGTATTACTGACAAGAAGATTGAATCTGTAATGGAAACATCTAAATTTCCTTACAGAGAATTAGTTGGAGGACTATTATACTTATCAACCAGATCAAGACCAGACATAAGTCAAGCTGTAAATGAAGCCAGTAAAAGGTTAGACAATCCATCTAAACAAGACATATTAGCTGTAAAAAAGATATTGAAGTACTTGAATGGGACGAGATCTACAGGAATAATGTACAATACTGGAGAAGATATTACAAAGTTACATGCATACTGTGATTCAGATTATGCAGGCTGTACTGAAACAAGACGGAGTACAACTGGATTTATAATAATGTTATCGGGAGGACCCATATCATGGTGCTCAAAGAGACAGCCTATAGTAAGCTTATCATCAACTGAAGCTGAATACATAGCAGCTGCAGATTGTGTGAAGGAATGTTTATATTTTAAATTGATGTGTGTATTTTTTTATTTTTAATGAAAAAAAAAATTAAAAAATAGGAGAAGGTGTTAACATATTAATATTTTTAGTCTGTGGTAATTATGTGCTACTCTGTGGATATAATATAAAATGAAGATGGTGTACTGTAAAAATAATGTGAACACTAATAAAAGGTATTATTAAAGTAAAACCAGTCTTTCTTCCTGTGTCCAAATTCCCATCAACATGTATGTGGGTATGCGTGTGAGTATGCATGAATGTGTGTAGGTGAGGTAGTGAGTGCAACTTTGTTTTCTGTGCTCTTAGTCAGATTTTTTGAGTGGTGCGTATATTAGTTGTTCCGTCTCCTCGTAGCTTAATTTCTGCAAATATTGGCATACTTTTAGTTTGCATTGTTTTACAGTCAAGCTGTATTGATTTGTTATGCTTGTTATAAAGGAGAGGGCCAAGAAAACTTACAAATCTTTTACCAAAAGTTGTTTTGAATGTGGTTGA
Organism: Dasypolia templi; assembly: GCA_963555695.1. NCBI lineage: Eukaryota > Metazoa > Arthropoda > Insecta > Lepidoptera > Noctuidae > Dasypolia > Dasypolia templi. The sequence continues at coordinate 11,159,854 of OY743164.1, forward strand.
ATATTCACATACATGATGTTTACGTCTTTGTAGTAACACTGGGTTGTAGGGCCGTTTTGTATGTTCTTGCAGGATTATTCTAAGTAAAAATTACTGTCTTACTGTCAAAACCTCGCACAACTGGAAGTGCAGTAGTAGGAGAGCGCATCGGTTTAAACGTGCTAACCTTCATTATAGCTCTCTGGGCGACCTCAACTGCTTTTAGCGTGGTTTTGCAGATACTCCCCAGGATGAGAGACAGCAGGTAAGAAGCGACTGACAAAGGGCCTGATATATTCGCTTCAGCAGTGCAGGGTCCGCCACATGGTTTTACACGTAGGTTTTTAAATACATAAATTAGTTATAGAACTCTACTACAAAGAATATTGACATGTTCTTTAAAGTTGAGATTATTGTCAAACTCAAACTCAAAGCATTTATTTCAAATAAACCCATTATAGGCACTTTTGAATTGTCAAGGGGTCGGTCAGTCAGAAATATGAAGCTAGTTGCCCATTCCAAAGCGAAGTAGGTACCTATGGAGAAGAACGGGCAAGAAACTCCATGGACACTCTTTTAAATAATATGTTTACAGAAAATTTGTTACATCAGTCTTGTTGAAATTAAACATGTGAGAACGATGTAGAAAGACCCGTAATAAAAAACATAAAAATCGGAAAAGAAAAATTTAAAAAGCCGTGGCAGCCAAGAGATGACCAGTCCCCACTGACGGCACCCGTTCACGAACATGACGTATGGATCAGCACCATTCAGCTCAACCATTTTGAAGGGAACTTAATGATCCAACACACACGCCACCACCAGCGAGACATTTGAGTGAGCGTGACATACTCTCAGCCGCCAGGGCACATTCAAGTCAATGACAGACGTGCCCAGTATAGGGTAGCTTTATAGTAGGTACTACATAGTGCTCACACGTGTGCTTTGCAATTATACAATACTTAAAGATTGAATTTATACAGTGCAAATATAGTTTTTACAATCTTCAGCAGCTCCAACAATATTTCCGAATGCTAATCAATTGTTTAGGCGCCCTTGTGGAGCAGAACCAGCGTTGAGCCAAGCATTTTTGTCAGAGATGTAATCCTCCAACTTATAATATGCTTGGCTGCATAGTGTGCGTTTGATACAGGTTTTGAACGTCGTTTCATTCAGTTGGAGTATGTGGGGAGGTATTTTATTATAACATTTTAAACAGTACCCCATGAAGGATGAATCTACTTTAGCCAGCCTGAAACCCGTTTGAACCAATTGGTCCCTATTTCTAGTCCCATAGTTGTGTCTTTCACCTCTTTTACTGAAAATATTTAAGTTTTTCCTTACCTACATGATGTTTTCATATATATATTGACAAGGTACGGTCATGATGTTAATATCTTTAAACAGTTCCCTTAAAGAATCACGCCTGCGGAGGCCATATATTGCTCTAATGGCTCTTTTTTGCAGAATAAAGATAGACTCGATGTCTGCAGCGCGTCCCCATAATAAGATACCGTAAGACATGATACTATGAAAGTAACTGAAATAGACCAGCCTCGCGGTATCTACATTAGTAAACTGACGGATTTTTCTTACAGCATATGCTGCTGAACTTAGCCGTCCTGCAAGAGATGTTAAATGGGGACCCCATTGCAGCCTCGAGTCGAGCGTAATCCCCAAGAAAACCGTTTTATCAACGAATTCTAGTTTCTCTTGATTCAATACTATGTCACAATCAGTACTTTTAACATTCGGCAAAGCAAACCTTATGCATTTTGTTTTTTTTTCCATTTAATACTAAATTATTAGCAGTAAACCAATTTTGTACCTGCAGCAGTGCGTTATTTACGTCGTCAAGATTTGATGAACGTCTACTTATCTTAAAAATTAAAGAAGTATCATCAGCAAATAACACCATTTGTGGTTGTTTTTTTAATAAATGGGGTAGATCATTAATATATACTAAAAAGAGGAAAGGACCTAATATCGAGCCTTGTGGAACACCCAATTTTACTTTTAATCCAAGTGAATTGACACCATTAATTTGAACTTTTTGCCGTCTATCTTGTAAATAAGATCTAACTAAACTTAGCGCAGGTTTACCTAGTCCGTAATGCTCCAGTTTTAGGAGCAATACCAAGGTACATGCGCATGCTCACCTTTGGAACGCGTTAATACTCTCAGTATTAACGCGTTTCAAAGGAAGAATTGCACTCATGTGAGACAATTCGTAGTTCGTAGCGAATACCCACAGCCTGTCGATTGCTGAAACAGATATACTTAGTTTTATCTACGTTTAGTGTACGTATGTTTTTCTGCAGCCATCCCTTAGTTATGACTAAGGGATGGCTAAGTAAAGCCATTTTGTAAGATAGTGAAAACCTCTTTCCAGCTATCACCCGCAAACACCAACGCGTTGTCATCCGCGAAAGAGATTATTTTCTCCTTTGGTCATTTTAAGACGAGTTAGCTCGTTTATGTACACAAGGAAATGGGTGGGCCCCGGTATACTTCCCTGAGGCACGACGTTTGTAACTGGAAGGTGTGTACTTTTGTGTTTATCCACTCGGACACACTGAGTTCGCCCAGAGAGGTAGCTTTTGAAAAGTTCAAGCTGGATGCCTCTGATACCCAGTGGCTCTAGTTTGTTGAATAAGAGAGAGACAGAAATCGTATAAAATGCCTTTGCCAGGTCAAGAAAAATAGAAATAAACTTTTGCCCTTTGTCCAAGTTAGAACTGATAAATTCAATAACACACAATAAGTTTATTATCTGCCTGTTCTGTAGATTTTCCGCCTAAACCCATATTGTTTTACTGAAAGCAGATTATCTTTCTCGAGATGTTTATTTAACTAGACGGATGTTTATATTTTTTTCTAGAATTTTGGTAACTGCGGGTAGTATTGATATCGGTCTACAGTTGTTTAATACAACTTCTGTCTTCGTTCTTTTACATTGGATTGGGCACACTTCTGATCGTTTTAGGGAACAGGGAAACGCTCCAGTTTTTAAACAATCGTTGAAATTTTTTATCCAGGGGATGTACGAGAATGTTGTATGTTGTTTTATCTCAAATCTCCTGCTGAACTCTATCTGGAATCTACTGCTGATATATCACATCCAGGTGCACTATCTGTTTTTAGACCACTTAACTTAGACGTACTTTGTCTTCGGTATTTCTTAGTAATGGTAAATTCCGGAAATTAATATTTTGTTGACTGATTTTATCCGCCAGTGAGCTACACACATTTATAAAATAGCTGTTTGCTTCGTGAAGTGATGATTGATCTGGAGACGATGAAAGACTAAGACGATCTTTAGGGCGTTGTTTTGTTTTTGTTATGTGTGTGATGTTTTTGATGACTTTCCATATTTTTTTATTGTCGTTCTGTGCTTCCAGGATTAGTTTTTTTTTTGTAAGATCTTTTTAACCTACGTAATAGAGAATTACAGAAATTTCTGTATCGTTTGTAGGTCATTTTCAAGACTTCGTTATCCGGATCAATGCTTGCCTTTTTGTGTAGTTGGTCTCTGTTTCGCATGCAACGTAGTAGACCTGTGCCCTAATTGCGTAATACACAATCAATTGGAATCTGAATAGTTTTGAAACAGATTGCTGAGCCATTGCTTCAGTTCGATAAAAAATGTGCTCAACAATGTAAATAACGCAATGAATGTGGTTGAACTGTCAAAATACAACAGATTAGTCGTAATCGTTTACGAAAATGTGTTACGCAATTAGGCTGCTGGAGTTATCCAGGGCTTAATATTTTTTGGCATTCTAGAAAGTGATATTTTTGTATTTTTTTCTATTACTTTTTGTAAGCATTGTGTTATATAATTTAGACTAGTGTTATGATTTCCTGTTTGATAAATCGGATCAAAACTAATATGTGAAATGTCTTGTGCCATTAGAACTTCATTTAATTTTATCGTTATTGATGGCCTTTTTTGTCGTTGCATGTTGCCGAGTTTTTTTTTAAATTTGAACAAAATAAAACGGGATGGTGATCTGTTAATGTTGCAGGACTATGGTGTTGGAGGAGGCTTTAGTTTTTATATGGACATGATCTATGCATGTTTGGCGGGCGCTGCGTGTAATTAAAGTGTGCGCTGGCAGCGGGCCGAGATTTAATTTTATTAAGGTTTATTGCTATTTTCATGTCGCCTTTAACAACGATGTGCTCGATATTCTCCAACGACAGGAGGCCCCAATTTAGTGTAGGAAGGCGATCTGTATAGGGCCATTATGGCAACTTGTTTTCCAACGGTGGCTAGTAGGCAATTGCTTTCATGGAATTTCGGTTCTATTATAGTTAGGTAAATTTTTTTCTTAATAGATAACTACTCCGTCATTTTGTGTGGGATTTGTATTTGTTTCTACATGAGAGTAGCCAGATAGGTGAGGATGAGATAGGTGAGCCAGAGAGGTGACCTTTGCACTTTTTAGCCAACACTGTTAAAATTAGTATATCGAGTCAGATCTTAGGGCAGATTTCGGTTTATGCTTCGTATATTTTGTGTCAATATAATTAGGTTGTCCATAGTAGAAGTGAATATTTTGACAACCCTCTAGGTCCGCGGATTGTGAGTGAGATACGGATAACTGGTCAATATTTTCAGATAAATTAGTTACGATGATCGAATGATTAACAAGAGTCAGTGTGACAGGATTTGTGGTCAAGGTAGGTTCACCGATTAAGGAAAGAGTCTGAATGTAAATAGTTAAACAGTATGTGTGAGTATGTTTTAGGCGTAGTGTTTGAGATTGTAAATTTGATGAGTGAGTTGCGTAATCGAAGTATATTTGAAAAATGGTTTGTGTTTTTATATGAAATAGTGTTCCGTTTGGCTATGGTTACGATTTAGGAGTGTTTTAATTGATTTTGGGGTTCCAAGAATAAATGTGAGAGGTTAGTGTGGATGTTGAGTTGTACTTTGTAGGTGTAGAAATAATCCCTAGACACAAATTAAAATTAGCATGCAATCTTAAAGTTATTGTAATAATGAGACAAAGATTGTATAATAGAGCAACAATTAGTCACATCGGTTTAACATGATTGCGTAGTTTTTTCCATATCAGCATCGTTGTTTATCGGGATATGTGAGGAGTCTTCGTTATTTTTAGGTAAACAATTATATTTGCTGTCCAGCAGAAGTTGTACCCATGAGGTTTCCAAAATTGGCGGGCTAAGTAATACAGTCTCTGGGTTTTATGAGCGAGGGCCCCTGATATATATATCGGTTTTTGACCATAACTTGGGTTTAAATGGGTAGTGTTTAGTTTGTTGCCTTTTTGTTTGATTTTATTGAATGTTTTACAGATTTGAGGACCTTTTCTTTTAAGAGCACAGTGGTGAAATCTACTACGATGGGGTGAAAACAACACCGCAAGTGTAAATGAACTTGTTCGAGTTACTTTAGTGTAACATTTCATTCATTTCCTTTTCAAGGCAGTCATACAATCCTGAAGGTCTGCACACACTTAGATAAGATAAGTCTTTATTTGCCTTATACATGGTATAAAGTTGTTACAGTCTGGTTTTGATAAAAAAATCCACATGTTTAGCTATACAGAATGTTGTATCAATTGCATGCAAAATAATGAATACACAAGTTAAAGGTGAACTTATACAATGTCACAGATTAATTGGTGATATAATAATAGTCATTAAGAGCATACATAATTTACATGTTCATTAATACCTGTACATACCCATTTTATATTTTCATGTTAAAGAAATCTTTAATGTCATAAAAGTTTTGTCCATTCAGCCATTTATATAGTTTGTTTTTAAATGAGTTAGTATTATTTAGTAATTTTAGTTCTTTTGGTATTTTGTTGTAAATACGTACACACATCACAAGGCAGCTTTTCGCATATTTGGCTGACTTAGGATTTTCCTTTAATATAAGTCTGTGGGGATCTCTTGTTGGCCGAGAGATTACATCATACGCTCTTTTGAACAATCCCTTATTACTGTAGACAAATTTACAGATTTCGTTTAAGTAAATTGAGGGAAATGGTAATAAACCTAGCTTTTTAAAAAACGGTTCGCAGCTCTCATAAGGATGGAGCCCACAGATGGCTCTGACACATTTTTTTTGTGCAATAAATGCTCTGTCCTTATCCGTACTGTTTCCCCACAAAATAAGCCCATAACGTAAAATGGATTCTACATAAGCATGGTATGTAGTTATTGCCGTTATCCTATTTGTCACGTTCTTAACTTGCCTAAGAGCATATGAAAATTTATTGATCCTATTGCACAAATTGTCTACATATACTTTCCAATCTAAGTCTTGGTCTATGAGTACACCCAAGAATTTGGTTTGTGTAACTTCTTTCAGTCTATCAATATTAAGTTTAAAATTGTATTTAGCATGTTTAGATTTATTAAATTGTATAAAATTAGATTTGTCTAAGTTGATTCTTAATTTATTTGTCTGTAACCATTCTAAAATATCATCAATAGTATTATTAATTTCCATTTCATGATCAGATTTTGATTTATTTTTCTTGTCAGACGTAACGATAATTGAAATGTCATCTGCAAATAATATACATTTATAATTAGTCACTAGTGGTATGTCATTTATATATAGTATAAATAAAATGGGTCCTAAGACACTCCCTTGAGGTACGCCGCAGAAGAAATAAAGTTTTCGTTAACTTTATCTATGACAGCGTATTGTTTCCTAACACTTAAATAAGACGAAATCCACTCCAGTGCTAGTCCTCTTATTCCAATTGTTTCTGACTTTTTTAATAAAACGTCATGTGCTACCAAGTCGAAAGCTTGGGATAGGTCGAAAAACAGTCCTGTTGTAATGTGATTATTGTTTAGATTACTCAGGACATTGCTCAAAAGGGAATATATTGCCTGTGTTGTAGACTTGTGCTTTTGAAATCCAAACTGTTCATTTGCTATAATGTTATTACTTGCTACAAAAGTCGACAAGTCTGTTGAGAATACATTTTTCGAATACTTTCGACAAAATGGGAATAAGAGTAATCGGACGATAGTTCGTCACGTCATTTTTATTGTTTTTTTTTGTAAAGTGGTTTCACGACTGATAATTTTAAGGCATCAGGAAAAGTACCTGATGAAAATGAAAGATTAATTAAATATGTCAATATAGAAATTAATTCATTATTGCACGCTTTAATTATTTCTGTGCTAATTCCATCATATCCTTCGGAGTTTGTATTATTTAAAGACATTATCTCCTTTTTAACTTAATCTTCTGTCATAGAACTAAGAAACATGGAATTAGGAATTAACATCTTATTACAGTCATGATGGAAATTATTAAATGTTAAGGTGTTTGTCGAGTCAATAAAATAATTATTAAATGCGTTCGCTATGTCAGTCGGATTCGTCAGTATCTGCTTATCAAATTGTAATTCAGGAATCTTATTGTCACATTTTGTATTCCCAATTTCATGATTAATGACTGACCACGTTGCTCTACAATTGTTTTGGTTTTTTTTAATGAAATTAACATTAGCATTCACTTTTGATTTAATAATGCACTTTTCCAGTATATTTGAAAAAAAAATATTTTGCTTTGTACAATGAAGTTTTATTTTTATATCGTAAAGATCGTTTAGTTGTGCAGCTATTTCTTAGACCCTTATTTATCCATTTTTGTTTGTATGTGTTGGAGTTATGAATCTTAATTTTTGTTTTTGGAAAGCATAGGTTATTTAGCAGCATAGTAAGTCATGAAATTTATTAAAAGCCATATTTGGGTCATTTTCAAGGTGTATTTCTGACCACGATAAACTTGTGAGACATTCTTTGATTTTTTTAATATTTTCGTTATAGTATTCTTTCTTGTAGTATGATTTTACGTCGAGTTTTGCTCTTTTACTGGAAATTCTAATAATTGGGCAGTGTCGTGGTCAGTTATATAAAGAGGCAAAACATCTGTTGATGTTGTCTTTATGTTACTTACTATGTGGTCTATATAAGCGTCTTTACGAGTGGGAATATTAATGTGCAATTGCAAATAGGTGGCCACTTTCCCTGGTTTTAGAGTATTTATATTATAATCACCCGCAATAACAATTTTTGTACTTGGCCCATATTTTTTATGTTTCACACATAAGTTGGTCGAGCTTATTCAAAGATCGGGGCGGGGTGGTGGTGGCGGTGTCCTTGGACATCTCCAACGCCTTCAACACCCTGCCCTGGAGCTGCATACGGGAGGCACTGCGTTATCATCGGGTGCCTCTCTACCTCCGCCGCATCGTTGGGGCTTATCTGGCGGGGAGGTGTGTCACCTACATGGGACGTGATGGCGGAAACCAGCGCCAAGTGTCGTGCGGTGTTCCACAGGGATCGGTCGTGGGACCGCTCCTGTGGAACATCGGTTACGACTGGGTGCTGAGGGGCGAGCTCCCGCCGGGCGCGGACCTGACGTGTTACGCGGACGACACGCTGGTCACGGCCCGGGGGAATTCGCACAGGGAGGCAGCGTTGCTCGCGACGGCGGCGGTCTCACTCACGGTGAGCCGCATACGGCGCCTCGGCCTGGAGGTGGTCCTCAGCAAGTCGGAGGCCATGGTGTTTCATGGCCCCCGGCGGGCGCCGCCGGCCGGATCACACATTGTGGTCGGGGGGGTCTGGATCGCTGTCGAGCCCACTATGAAATATCTGGGATTGCTCGACAGCCGGTGGGACTTCGGACCCCACTTCCGGCGGCTGGCGCCCAAGTTGTTGGGCGCGGCCGGGGCGCTGGCAACGCTGCTTCCCAATCTGGGGGGCCCGAGCGCCGCTTGTAGGCGGCTCTACGTGGAGATCGTGCGATCGATGGCCCTTTACGGGGCCCCGATCTGGGCGGCTGACCTGACGGCCGCCAGCATATCTGTGCTGCGAAAGCCGCAGAGAGCAATGGCCGTCAGAGTCATAAGGGGGTATCGCACGATCTCCTACGAGGCGGCTTGTGCACTGGCCGGATCCCCGCCATGGGACCTAGACGCGAAGGTGCTCGCGTCACTTTATCGGTGGCGCGAGGAAGCGAGGGCGCGGGGCGAGCGGCCGATGCAGCGCCATATGGAGCAGCGTCGGTCGCAGCTTCGCGACGTCCTGGTGGCGGAATGGCGGGACAGGCTTTCACGCCCTACCACCGGCCTCGTCACCATCGAGGCGGTCCGGCCAGTGCTCGACCTCTGGCTCGGGAGGAGGCACGGCTCCCTGTCGTTTCGGGCGACGCAGGTGCTCTCGGGGCATGGCTGCTTCGGGAAGTACCTGTGTCGAATAAACAGGGTGCCGGACGCTCGGTGTCACCACTGCGTCAACTGCCGAGAGGACACGGCGTGGCATACGCTGGCAGAGTGTGCCGCTTGGGAGGAGCCGCGCCGTGCCCTCATCTCAGAAGTAGGCAGTGACTTGTCGCTGCCGACCGTAATGAGTTCGATGGTCGGCAGCGCCGAGTCCTGGGACGCGGTGGTTTCCTTCTGCGAAACAGTCATCTCGCAGAAGGAGGCTGCGGAAAGGGAGAGAGAGATCTCGTCCACTCTCCCGATCCGCAGCAGGCGCACCGGGCGCAGGCGGAGGGCGGACAACGCCCTCTTCCAGCCCCCCTAAATGGGTCCAGGGGCGACGGATTCGGGGACATCCGTCGCCCCCCAACATCAGGACCCGAGAAGGCGGCGCGCGTAGTGTTCCTCGCGCGCCGACCACAGACGTTGCGGGGGGACACCGCACTCCTACACCTCACTCCCCCGCCCGAGACGGGGCCCGCGCACGCGGGCCGGCACCAGCCGGGGTTGTGGAAGAATAATGTGTTCCCGCGACCCCGGCGTAGGTGAGAGATGGAACACCGGGGTGGTTTTTAGTCAGTAAGAGTCTGACAGACCCCTCCGCCCGCCCCAGGGCGGAGGACATCCATGAGGATTTTCCACCCCGGGAACAATTCAAAGATACATTAGGGTCAGACTTTGGCGTTCTATATAAACACACTATTAATAATTTGTGCAATGGGATTTCAACACCACAGGCTTCAAATGATTTTTGTGTTGAATATTATTTTATGTAATTAAGCTCATTGTGCATAATACCCTGTTTTGCGAGAATACAGGTTCCCCCTCTCTGTTTGTCTCTACTAAACGCAGTTGCTAAAATATAACTATTTTATTTTATATATTTTTCATTACCGGTACGCTTAAAGGTTTCAGAGAAACATAAAATGTTAGGTTCTTTATTTGCGTCTCGTAATTCTAGTAGTGTTAGTTCTAGTATTTCTAGTTTTGATAAAATGCTAGCGATATTTTGGTGGAATATTTTAAAAGTCTTGGATATATTGTTAGTTTTCACGAAAAAGCTGTTTCTTGTCTACAACCTTAAAATAGTGTGGTATAGTACCTATTATTATAGAAGTGGGATTTTTTAAATCGGGTTAATTTATCGAATCGCATTCAGGCTGTTTTCGTGCAAAGTAATATGGGATTGTACCCTTAGGATCATTTTTATATTTGACTACAGATTTCGTAACATTTGGTTAACTACGCAGTATTATTTATTTATTAAATACTTACACACAATGATGTACAGAGGCGGACTTAATGCCGTAGGCATTTTCTACCAGTCAACCTTTATAATCATCATAGTCAAAAATATAATTAATTAATTTACATGTATAATAATTTCCGTAGAGTCAATAAAGTTAGAATTATTGTATTCCTTGCAAATATTGCGTATAGTTACGTTCAAGTCACTAACATTTAAATACATATTCTCTACTACACTCAGGACATTATTATTACCGAATACATCGAGAAGTTGACGAAATTGTGAAGATAAAATCTTATTATCATAGTCATTTTCACCCACACAAATAATGAGTTTGTCACTTGGCGATGGCTGAATATTATGGCAGTTTTTAATGACGTCACTAGTAAGTGCGTATGGTTTCGTTAAAGACGTGACGGCATATTTTTCGTATGACGTATCCTGTCTTGATTTTATTAATGCAGATGATAGTCCAACACATTGTTGAGTGCCAAAAATATATATCATGTTCGTGCGCTCCACTTTGAGGGCATCCGGTTGAATATTGTTTTCCCTTTGACATTCACAATTTGGTTCCAGTTTCTTCTGAAGCTTCAATATTGGATCCTTGAGGTTAAAGATTTCGTTACAGGCTTGTTTAATTGATGCTCCAAATCTGCAATAACTTTTTTAGGCTCATGATCATTCCACTGGGTGCCCTTGTATTGCTATAATTACTTGTAGCTAAATTTCTAGGTGGCGTAAAGAAAGCTTGCATATCTTGGTGTAACATAGAATATGTATTGGCTTTTTTTGTATCTTCTGGTTTATTGTACTCTCTTTGCGGTGGTTGATTTAAGAATTTTTTCAGAGTAACATTATCTTTTTGTAGTTTATCATTGTTTTTACGAAGCCCATTGTTTTCGAGAATGATATTCTCCAGTTCATTCTGAGAACTACTAAGTTGCGTTCGGAGGAGTTCAATGGTATCCTTCAGTTCCGGGGCGTGGATTGAATCGGTTACCGTATAGTCCATGCTCCTTGACAATGTTTTGTCAGTTATGGCAGTTGACTCATCATATTTATCCATTGTCAGTATGTGTGAGTTATTTAATATTTCAAAGGTTGTGCTCTTTGGAGTAGACCAAGGCGTAGTTTCCTCTGATGCGTTAGGTGTGTCATCTATGTATGATTTAGGAGACGAGCAATTTTTTGGACTTATTGTCACATTGGATACAACAGCGTTGGGTGTGATTTGCTCTTTTGCTTTCTGAGTGCACGCTTTGCATTTCCATATGATTTTTTTCCTTTCTTCTAGATTCTTTAAGCGGTAAACTTTCTCAGGATAACCAGCACAATCGAATTCAAAGTGGTTTTTACATAAAGTGCACAATAAGGTGCTTCGGTGGTCATCTTGTTTTTTGCATTTGTAACAAGTGACTTGTAGAGGGTCCTTACGGCCGCTATTGTTAATGTATTTTTATTTTTGATGCCATTGTCTCCTTTGTTGATGACGATTGATTTTATGGAGGTACAGCTGGTCAACACTATATGGAGCTTCACGGTTTTTACAGTTGCTTGAGGATAGTTATCACACTTCCCTGTTGGTACGGAAACTCGATGATAGATGGCGACACTGATATAGTATCGCTTTTTGATGCGTTCTGAAATCTCTGTACCTACTACCTAGACCGCTACCAGACTGACAACTTTAATTATTACCACAACTGACACGAGCACTGTGGTGCCCTCCCCTAAGAATAATCTAATTAATAAATTAAACAAGAAAAAGAATAAGTTGTTGCTGGATTCAAACCCACGAATCCGAGTTATCGCCCTCGTAATAGGTGCAGCCCGTATCAACTCGACCATACGTTCTTTAACATTTAGGCAAAAATTTGTCTTCAGTTCAAATCTTACGTCAGCAAAATCAGTTATGATTTTAACAATTTTGAATGAACGGTTTGTTCAAAACTGTTTGGAATTTTATAAGTTTTGGATTATCACTTGTTTTTATTGTTATTATGTTTGAATTATGCTACAGTTTTGAGTACTCCTATTTATAAAATAACACTGTCACAGCACATTTGTCTTTTTTCGATATGATGTTACACTTGGATTTTTTTAATGTTTGTAACTTTTTAGTTTGTTGAAATAATCACTAAATAACAATGTCACTTGTGCATTTTGGGTCACTTTAAAGTAATGAGACTATGTTATTTCATGTGTATAGTCAACAGATGGGCTTACAATATCCTTACGGTCCACTTACTAAAGGTCCACAAACTAAAGAGCCACCGTTTACTGCTGAACGAAGTATCAACCTGGTGATTATTAAAATTTTACATGAACTGGTGGCTTTTAAGCCAATGTTCTGTCATACAAAGAATATATCTACAAAGTTCAAAAAGACCAATCACATAGCCGTCAACTACGCATTCTGTACATCATACTAAGTAACATAGTACAAAAGGATTTACTGGGGAATGAATTTTACTTTTAGTGTGAAAAATCGCTGTTTACGGTAGTGCGCAACATAACGAATGCAAACATTGTGCTTATGGCTACCTGCAACGGTACGTGGCGTTATTAAAAGTTGTGTTACTTATCACACTTGCTTTCGTAAAAAAAAAACGTTTGTAACAGTTGGGATTCTGACCTTCAATATCTCCGTAACGAGGAGGTCCCCAAGAATGGTCAGGTACATAAGCGACTTTCGGCTTCGTTAAGTGTCTTTTCACACCCGTTATAGTATTGTAACAATTCAGAATTGAGAAGTGCGATTAACAAAGTGCTGTATAACTCTTTTCAAAATAGTAGTTTAACGCATTAAAAAAAACGCCTAGTAAGTTCGAATATGATTTCAGATATCAAACTGAACACTCAATCTACGTTGACACACGTCACACTTATAAGTTTTTTTCCGTGTGTATTAGAATATGATTTTTTAAGGAACCGTTTTGACGAAAACTACTTTGGCAAACATGACACTTGAAAGGTTTTTCCCCAGTGTGTATTCGAATATGATTAGTTAAGTGACAGTTTTGACGAAAACTACTTTGACATACATCGCACTTGAAAGGTTTTTCCCCAGTGTGTATTCGAATATGGTTTCTTAAGGAACTGTCTTGACGAAAACTACTTTGGCATACATTACACTTGTAAGGTTTTTCTCCAGTGTGTATTCGAAAATGTTTTGTTAAATGACCCTTTGCATTAAAGCTACGCTGACATACATCACACTTATAAGGTTTTTCATAAGTATGTGTGCGAATATGTCGTGTTAAACTACTATTTCGATTAAAACCACGGTTACATACATCACACTTATAAGAATTTTCACCACTGTGTATTCGAATATGTGTTGTTAAATGACTCTTATTACTGAAGCTACGCTGACATACCTCACACTTATAAGGTTTATCACTATTGTGTATAAAAATATGTTGTATTAAATTTCTCTTATGACAAAAACTACGTAGACATACATCACACTTGTAAGGTTTTTCACCAGTGTGTACACGAATATGTCTTTTTAAGTTACACTTGTCATTAAAACAACGTTGACATACATCACACTTGTAAGGTTTTTCTCCAGTGTGTATAAGAATATGTTTTTTTAAGTTATAGTTGTCACTAAAACTACGTTGACATACATCACATTTGGGGTTTTCACCAATTTGTTTAGGAGTATGTTGTTTAATTTGTATTACTCGGTCAACATTACGCTGATCACATTTATAAGGCTCTTTGAAAAATGTGCTCTGTGTGGTATGTTTTTGAGTTGTCCGGATAAGTTTCGAGTTAGATTTTTTCTTTTTCGTTTGCTCGGCTGTTACAGCATCTTCTAGATTTGTTCTTCGAGAGACTCGTTTTGGTTTTTTCGCAACGGCCGTACCTGTGATTATAAATCTGGTAAGAATTATATTGTAAGAATATTGACATGCACACGAATCAAAATAATAGCGTTTTGCATGATTCAAACTAGGACCGAAAAGGGGTAATGTTTGTTGACATTAAATAATCACGAGGAAAAAAAAAAAAATTTTAATGCAAATAATTTTTATTACTAATTTTTATTTACAGTGTGTTAGTTTAATAAATAAATATAAAACAATTTAAAATATAAAAGCTTATTCGAAGTGGTCTCCATTGGCTGCAATAGTCCGAAGCACGCACTCTTTCCATGGGAAAATTCTTCACTGCCAATCGTATGGATTGTTTTAGGGACTCCAAATTATCATGGCGTTTAGAGGAAGCCATACTCTCTACAAATGACCATAAATCATACTCCAGCGGATTAAGATCGGGACTAGACGACGGCCAGTCTTCAGCTCTGATGAAATCCGAAATGTTCACTTCCAACCAAAACTGCGTGGACCGAGCTTTAGGACCCGGCGCCGAGTCTTGTTGGAAGGACCATACTTGGTTATTGAACATGGTGTTGTTAAGGGGCTTAACTACCTTCTCAAGAATGTTTTGATACCTTTTTCACAAAAATATGGCTCAGTCACTCCTTCATAGCTAACACCCCACCAAACCATCACTGAAGTCGGATAATGCCCACGTTGCACTCTGTCGACTAATTGGGAAGCTCCCATAGAGCTTTGAGCATAAATACGGTCATTTTGTTTGTTAAAATGTTGCTCAATTGTAAAGATTTTCTCATCCGTAAACAAAATTTTTCTGTGACCTCCCTTTGCGTACCGCTTCAGTAGTTGTTTCGATTTTACCACTTTATCTGAATTTAAATGAATTATCATTTAAAAATTACCAGTGCGTCCTTATAGCCTGCAAGTCCTAAGTCATCATTTAAAATACGCGACATGGTTCTGGGTGCTATCTTCATCTCCCGAGATAAAATCTTTTGCTTTCGGACAGGATTTCTAGAATTCTTTTCCTTATTGCTTTGACCACTTTTTTCGTACGAACACTACGTGGACGGCCAAATTTTTTTCTATCACAAACTGAGGAGGTCTCATTGTACCTATTAATAGCCCGGTACACAAACATTTGACTAATACCAAGCGTATGGAGAGTTTTAAAAATTGCATTTGGTTCCATACCAACTTTGTGCAATGCAATAACAGCGATTCGGTTCTCTTTATCACCCCACTCCATTTTAATATCGCAAAATATTGTACAATGTATTGGCGCCAAAATTAGAAAACCCAATGAACAATCGTATAAAAATGACAGATTCCAAATTCAAATGTAATATCTTTCTTATTTTTAACTGTAACGGTATTTAATGGCCAGACTAAGTATATGGCCTGTTTCATCAAAGTTGCAAACAAACCTACTCTTCAGCTTTATTATTAGTAACAGATTCAAATAATTAAATCAATGCACTCAATTTGTAAGTGGCGCCACAAATTGGCATCTACTCTCCACAGGTACGTTTTCTGATCCATTTATTTACAGTTTCATCAGATACTTTTGGAATGGACTCTAGACTTTACACGGCCATCTTACTAGCGTTCTTGGGTATCATTGAGCGTCCCGGGAGTTCTATGGCGTGAGGCGTCATGGGGCTAACGAGACTTATTCCGATCGGATGCCACAATCTGATCCCACTTTGCGGGATTTGTTAGGAATGTGGATAAAATTATTGCGTTGTTCCCAACCTCATTGATCGCTGCTGTGAAACGATAAATGAAAATGCAAAGATAGTTCAGTCAACGAATGGCCCAAAAGGGGGTGTAAGTGTGCTGACCCCACTTCGTCCTAGTTCGGCAGTGAGAGGTTTGTACTCGACCTGCATTTTAAACGACAAAGGAAAACCAGTTGTAATACAACGCTCGTCCTGGGTAGCCGCTGGCCACTCAGACCCTCTCTCCTAGCGCTTCGTGTGAGCTCAAACTCAAAAGGCAATTTATTTCAACCCTTTTGAAGGATTGTCAAATAACCATTCGCTAGTGAATCGCGTAAAATAATCATCATCATCATCATCATCAGCCAATTGCCATCCACTGCTGAACGTAAGCCTCCCCAAAGAGCGCTAACCATCCCGGTCCTGAGCAGTCCGCATCCATCCGCTGCCAGCCACTATCTTCAAATCATTCATCCATCGTGCCGCAGGGAGTCCTACACTACGTTTGCCCAAACGCGGTCTCCACTCTATCACATGTCTGCTCCATCGACCGTCTGTCCGTCTACAGACATGGCCGGCCCAATTCCACTTCAGCATGCTGATTCTACGTGCAATGTCGGTGACTATAGTTCTCTGGTGGCTAATGACATCTTTGCGAATACTATCCACCAGAGAAACCCCGAGCATTGCTCTCTCTATTGCACGCTGAGCAACCTTGAATTTGTGGATCAGACCTATAGTGAGTGTCCACGTTTCGGCACCGTATGTCATAACGGGAAGGACGTCCTGGTTATAGACCCTGGTCTTAAGGGATTGTGGGATCGATGCTTCGAAAATATCGCGCAGCTTCCCGAATGCCGCCCAGCCCAAGCGAATTCTTTTGGTCGCCTCCTTCTCAAAGTTGTGCCGCCCCAGTTGTATAATTTGGCCTAGATATATGTATTCTTGCAGGACCTCGAGAGTAGCGCCATTTACGAATACAGGTCTCGGGGTGACATGAACATTGTACATGACTTTGGTTTTCTCCAGATTCATCCCAAGTCCTACCCGCCTTGAAGGATCTTGTTGTGTTGTGTTATCACCTAATATTCCGGCTAATACCCCTTAGTCGCCTCTTACGACACCCACGGTAAGAGATGGGGTGGACTATTCTTTTTACTTGCCGGATACCACACGGCAAAATAATACGTTGGCGTAAATCGATATCATCATAATCGAGCGGACTCCTGCACGAATTCGCTTCCAATTTAAAGAAGAAACAAGAAGATAAACCAGCACCCTAATTGCGTAATACACAATCAATCGGAATCTGAATCGTTTTGAAACAGATTGCTAATCCATTGCTTCTTGCGTTCGATAAAAATGCTGCTCAACAATATATAGAACGCAATGAATGTTCTTGAACCGTCAAAATCAAACAGATTAGTCGTAATCGTTTACGAAAATGTGTTACGCAATTAGGGTGCAGGTGAGTATTGGCCAAACTACTCCGTTTTGGGTAGAGATTGGTGTTGATACGTTTCAACCCCCTATTTGCGTCTAGCAATATACCCATACGCTTCCGCATCTCACATGTCCATTCGGGCCGGATGTAATTACAACCAGCAACCCTCAGCATTCTTAAAAAGGGTCACTTACCCTCGCCTCCTTTTAGTAAACTGTCAGTTGATGACAACGGGTTGCTTGGATTTGGTGGCCGATTAACGAACGCTCGTATACCTTATGAGAATCGGCATTCATTGTTGCTTCCCCGTCGTCATCATTCGTCAATTTGCTAATAGACGACACACCGGTCTGATTGCCATACCGGTTCACATCTTCATGTGTCTTTATTAAGACAATGATACTGGAAAATTTTCATACTCGCACTTGGCCTGTCCATAGTTAATTAAAAGATTGATTTTAAAAAGGTTTTTCTTACATTATATTTTGAACTTTTTAGCATTCCAATTTGTTTAAATAACATATCTGTTCTTAATATACCTATAATTGAAAGGGGATTCGGTTGTCAGCCATCGTGGCGAGCGGTTGTCTCGGCTGTGTTCCGACAAAAAATAAAAAGCGTGCCCCAACCCTGCGCCCAGTTTCGGACAACGAAGTGATAAGTGTTTAAGAAACTGCTGGTGTGCCCTGTGTCGCGAAATACAATTCTTTGGAACTGTACACCTACATACATGCGAGGAACTGCTTGCCTGCCAAAGGATCATGAGCTTCGAATTTGGTGAGATCAATCCATTCTATGGTTAAGGAAATTTAATTCTCAACAAGAAAGTACAAAGATTTCACGTAGCTCAGCTATTGTTTTAATTTATAGCAAATCATGTAAGGCTCCAACGAGCAACGAGAACAAGCTCGAAGGCAATGAACAACTTGCGTAAAGAGCCTAAAAGTGAGGAAAACCTGGATCTGTTGTGATCAAGTTTCATTGTCCAGCTCGCCTGTTTTTGATAAGGCCAAAAGGCTAAATAAGCCAATCGGACTGAGTTTTGACTTTCAGCTTTAATCTAATTATGGTTGGGCCTAGCGGGTCAGCAGGGTCGTGAACTTGAGGTTTGGCGGTTCTTATCTCAAGAGTCATTCTGGTAAAGGGTTTTTGTAGGATGTTATTAACTCAAAACAAAACGAACGCTGTCGATTTAGATTTCGTACAAGAACTTATTACCTTGACCTAGGCACTAACCTATTATATGTTAACAATTGTAGCATTCATTCCCAGAAAATACGGCTAACAAATGTATCAAAGTAGAGTAAACCTTCAACGAGGCGTTCTGGGGAGGAGAAGACATCCTAATTGCCGCGTCAGAATTGTACCTTGTAAACGTGTGTTCTAACTTGTAAAGAGCGGATGATTCGTCATATCATTAAACTGAACGCATTGTTTCTAAAAACTTGTATTTTGTTGCAACAAGCTTACAGAAATGTGCTTCAGGTAGTCCGGCCCTAGGTTAAAAAAAAAAGGTTTAACAGCCGCACAAATAGTCGGTCTAAGTGCCAAGTGTTAAGTTCAAAAGCACTGCAAAAACAGTGAGGGTGACGGTGACGCGCCTTGTTGGAATGCGGAAGGCATGTTGTAGTGAAATTATTTGAACATATCTTGGATCTTGGTTTTAAATAAATATAGTAATGTAAATTGTGACGCGATGTCACTAATACCATTTATAATAAACTCAAAGATGGGCTAGAAATTAGCCAGACTAATGTATCAAATGGTGATCGTACCTTGTATGATACACAAACAAACAAACGATTTTATTTTTCATAAACAGTTTCCTCTATCACATTACTTTCCTTAAAAACACAGAACGTATTTCAAGGTCATTGAAATGAAAAATGTTTCTGCATTAGGTAGGTGGGTACCTACTGAGGCTACTGATAATTGTACATTTTCTGGCACGGTTGCTAAGTAATCTATGGGAGAGTAGGCCCAGGACCCTCGACCTCGACTCAGACGTCTTTTCAACATATGGCGCGAGTTGTGAGCCTTTGCTTCTGTGTCGAAATTAAAATAATTTTAAAACCGTGCAAAAGTGGTATACGTGCTTTCCTGATTCCCAGCCTGCGGTTGAGGAGACTACCCCGAGCTAGCTAACCTGGTGAGATCGTTCCTTATATTTGAGGCATTTGCCTCGAAGCTGTATAAGTTAACTCTTTCGGTGCGCGCTGCCCCTGAACAGTTGTCTAACCGAAATCACGCTATTTCTCCGCTTTATACGTTTATTTTTTTCTCTTCACAAGTTATGTACTTAATACTAATATAACAATGATAGAAGTGCACAAACAAGGAGCTAACTTTGTGAGAGACTGGTGCCTGAAGTAGGTTTATACAAAAACCTGTATTACAGGTCACCAGGGCCCTCCCGCGGCTAGAAGCCTGTGATTTGGACCAACATAAAATGCAGTATACTTAACTAAGGTTTAAACAGAAAACAAAATTACCCAAATCGAGAAAACAAAAAAGAAACAAAAAAATTCAAAAAATACAAAAATTAACAAAGATTAACAAAGGTTTGTGGAAATACCAGAGTGATGTGTGTGTAACTAGTGAAAGTGAATAAAAGAGACGGATTGGAGAGAGTATGTGAGAGGTTTCTTGAGTGAGTGTGATGCGATTAAGGTTGACGGTATGAAGAAGCAGCATAGGGGATGAATAATAAGTAGAGAAAGTCTATCTGAGTGGGATCAACAAATTCTCAGTTCCCTGATAGTCTAGAGTTTTCAAAAAGTTAGTGACTGAAATTTTACATTTGTGTTTAGTTTGAGGATATATATTTAGGATTTTATTTATCTTGTTGTAAAGATACGGTCCGAGAAAGAAGAAGAAATTACGCGAGTGTGCAGAACTGGAAGGTTGTGTTTGGCAAACTCTGCCTTTTCGGCGCTTATCCTTATACAGATTCGGATCGTATTGTAAAAAGGAGTGTTGTTTAAGCACCGTACGCAATATGAAGGTTTGTCTAACAGAGAGTATATCCCAGATTCTAAAAAGGTCTACGGTTGGGAATAGGTAGGGGAGACCGGCGCCAACTTTGAGAATAGCACGCTGTGCCTTCTCAACTTCAATAAGGTGGGTCTTGGCGGAACCTCCCCAGGATGTAATGCAGTACTCTATTAAGGATTGGGATAAAGAATTATATACCATCTTAATAACCCTCCGGTTTGCAGCGTGTCTAAGGGTTTTGAAGACGTAGATTAGCTTACGGAGCCGGTTCACAAGGACTTTAATATGCTGTTTGAAGGTTAGGAATTGGTCTAAAACGATACCAAGGTATTTTATATGATCGATTCTTTGGAGAACAGGACATGAGCACATGGGGGTGATGGCACGATCACAAGCATGAGAGTAAATGCTAAGACATGATTGAGGAAGTTGATTTGACCTATGTGCAAAAGTGACATATTTCGTTTTATTGACATTAAGCGTCAGAACATTCGATCGGAGCCATTCGCAGACTTGGTTAAAACCCCCCTGGGCAGTGTCAAATACCTCCTCCCAACTCTGTCCACTAAAAAAGAGTGCAGTATCATCAGCAAAGGTCAAAATTTTTCCCCTCGGAAGCTGGAGCTGGCAGAGACTGTTGATATACACCAAGAACAACGTTGGGCCGAGAACACTGCCTTGTGGGACACCGAATTCAATACATGCCTCATCGCTCAACCTATTGTCAATCTGAACTCTTTGTTTCCTGCCCGTAAGGTAGTCCTTCATCAATTTTAAAGGAATACCTCTTACACCAAATCCCTCCAACTTGATGAGTAGGTGCGGGATAGAGACCGTGTCAAAGGCTTTTGCCAGATCAAGGAACACCGTCAAACATTTTTTCCTTTGGTCTAGGTTTGTAATGATGGAGTGTAAGAGATCGTGAATCGCATCATTGGTTGACTTTTTACGTCGAAAACCATATTGATTCGGTGAAAGAAGATTGTTGGTTTCAAGGTAATTTGTTAATCGACGGTTTATTAGCCGTTCCAAGATCTTGGACAGAGTAGGTAAGATGGAAATAGGGCGGTAATTATCAACACAGTCTCTCTCCCCCCCCTTGTGGATCGGTTTGATAAGAGCTATTTTAAATGCCCGTGGGAAAACACCTGTCGCCAAAGCCAGTTTGCAAATGTGCGTAATAGGAGTGGTAAGAAAATTAATGTACCTCTTTAAAATCTTACCAGATATCCGGTCAATACCTACAGCGCACTTCTCCTTCAATTCATTGATAAGAAAAAATACTTCTTCCTCATCGGGGGGAAGCATGACAAATGAATTATGGTGCGGTTCAGCATCATATGACAATGGCTTATTTGGGTTAAAAATTTTTGCTTGCTCTGCAAGCTTTCTGCCCACGTTTGCAAAGAAATTATTTACGCCATTAATAGCCTTATCTTTGTTTACGGATGCTATGAGACAAGAAGAGAAGTCAACCGGTTTGCTTGAGCCACTTATCTCTCTAATGGCATCCCATAGTTGCCTTTTATTACCCTTAGCATCTTCAATCTCTTTCTTGTCGTAGTTTCGTTTTGCTTTTTTTATTATTGAGTTACAAAAATTTCGATAACGTTTATATGTCAATTTAATAACCTCATTTTCAGGATCACGTTTAAGTTTTTTATGTAGGTTATCCCTGTTTCTCATGCAACGAAGCAACCCTTTAGTGATCCACGGTTTGCTGACCCGTTGTCTTTTGGGAATGTTTATCAGACTGGAGTTATTATTTATTGCAGTGGTAACATACGTAACGAGTAGGTCGGTTGCGGTGTTAGCATCACAACATTCAATAATGGGCTGAAAAGAAGTATTCTGTATAGTGTCATCGAGAGATTTATAGTCAATTGAATAGGCCGTTTTATTGCAGTAGTCAGGGCGAGCATCCAGGTCCAAGCTAATAGCAACAGTTTCGTGATCTGTAATTGATGTCTCGAATACGAAACAGTTAGCATCTGATTTTGTTTTTAGCATAATATGGTCCAGGCACGTACGTCCATGCGTAAGTGCAGTGTGACATGGGAGCAAACAGTGACTTGCTAAGACGTTTAGATACTCCTCCGAACGCTTGTCAGAACTGTTAGGTGCTATATCAATATTTATATCGCCGCAGAGAACAATATTTTTATATCTACGTAATTTTGAGAGAAGAGAGTCCAACGATCTAATGAAGCTATTAGTGTTGGCTTGGCTCGGGGGACGGTAGATTCCAATAATACAAGTTTCGGAATTAATTTTAAGCAGAAGACAGTTGGCGTCACTAATCTCAGGTTCTTCGACAGTTAGTGCAAGGTTCTTGTCATAGTAGATAACTACTCCTTCATTTTGGGTTCTATGAGAAGTCGTTGCTGCATAGTTATAATTATCGAGCCTAGGTATGCTACGAGCTGAAGAAAGCCAACACTCTGAGAGGACTAATATGTCCCAGGATATTTCTGATCTTTGTAAAAGAGTGGTCAGATTAGGCATGTTGCAATTAACACTACGGATATTTTGAGACAAGAGATTGAGGGTGCAGTTACTTTTTAATATATAGTTTTTTACAACGTCTATGTCGCAAGAAATTGCTTTGGCTATTTGAAGTGAATCAAGATCTGAGTGAAGAGACTCAATACTTTGCATTATTCAAAAACGAAAAATGCAACTTTAATGACACGCGACATGCGTGACGTATAACTACGGAAATACATGAAGATTAAACTCAGATCTTGATCGTAACCAGCTAATATATTTAACATGCGACTAGTTGTAACATAGAATTGAAAATAAAATGAGAGAAGTTTATTGATAGCATACTTAAACCAAAATCGCTGTGATGTATACTGAGTGAATGGTGATGGATGTGTGTTGTGGGTTTGATGAGGAGGGTACGTATGTGAGTGTGAGGGACTGGAACTCCAATAAATATTATTTTCAAAGTGTGTGTAATCACAATTAAAAAGGTAAGAATAATAAATACATAAAACACAGATAACTACAGTAAAATATAAAAATAAAATTTCAAATAAACTAGGGGTTAAGTTTAGTCACAAGGAAGAAAGCTCGGCCAACTCGGCCTCTTCCTCTATACGCAACGGCACCTGTCCCTCTTCAAGCTTGACGTAAACTTTACCAAAAGAGGTCCAAGTAGCTGCCAGTTTTTTGTTTTTCACGAGTCCTCTAGCAATATAAAACAGGTGTCTGGCTTTACTTGTCAGGGAATCCGAGATGAAAACAGCCTGCGGTGCGCCTGCCAATTTAATGTGATTGGTATTCAACTGCGGCTCCTTTTTTGAGCGGCTAGATTTGTTGTATTCTTTAAATGCGGCAACTATGGCATCCCTTCGGATGGTGTTAGTGAAGTCAGTAACAATGGCCTCAGACTTAGTACGGTAGACATCCTTTACTTCCAGGTCGTGTATGGGTGTCTCGAGGCCTAAGGCTTCCCCGACATTTTTGATGATGTTGATCATAGTTTTTTTGTTTTCGCTGCTTTGTATGGGGATGTTACGTATTTCGATGGAAGAATTGCGAGCATTTCTTTCAAGCATTTCTAACTTGTCTTCCAATGTCTTAACGCGCTTCCTATAGCTACAGTTTTCGAGCTCCAGGCTGTTCACTTTGATAAGTAGGTCTTCATAGTGGGTGGAAATGGACTTAACCGATTTTTCTATATCGTGGTTTTGTTTAATTACGGCATTTATCGATATGTTAAGGGAGTCAAACTTCTGTTCCTGTTGGTCTTTTAGCTCAGCGAACATATTTTTAATTTCAAACATATACTGATCGGGGATTCCAGTATACGAGTATTCGCTGAAAGTACGTTTATGGCGTTTGGATACGTTAGAAACTTCCTCATCCGTTAACATGTTTAGTGCCGAGTCTGATTGGCATAGTACTTTAGGGGGAGTCTTTAGCTTACTTCCTATGGTTGTACATTGTTCTGGAGACCTAATTTGTCCATCAACGCTAAGCTCCGGGTCTGTTCTTAAGGAAGGCTTTTGTCCTGGTGGTGAACGTCGTACCGACATCTTATCAATACTTAGGCGAGAGAATTCCCCTTGTTATAGTTTATCTATATAAGACTAGTTGCTATTTTCAATAGTCAGGCGTTAATATTTCACGTAAAGTGTAAAGAGCCCTGTTTCCAGAAAACAATGGTGTCAACAATTGTGAACAACAATTGAGAAAACAAATATAATAGACAAAACAAATATAACAACACTCGGGTTTGTCTCGAACTCCCGACAGCGAGCGTAGCAGTCGGCGGCGTCAGCCGCTGCGCCAATTATGTACTATTGCTTAGATGCGAAATACTCAAGTGTATGCCAGTACTGCGAGAGCGCACTAGAGTTCGTTGACCGCAATTACTCGAACAAGGTCACGGACACAAAGAACGTTGATTAACACTTTTTGATTTGAAATTGTTATTCTGAATGTAGACTGTTTACTCACTGTTTATAAACACTTTCCACTGAATCCTTTTACTTGAGCACTAGTTGATAAAATGACACAAAATTTACAGATTATAGCTTGGTAATTATATTTTATAAGAAATTATTTTGCGGAGCCCATACGAGTACGTCTATTCGCTTTCGGTGCGCGCGGGGGAGGTCAAGGAGGGCTTTCACCATAACTCGTGATTATTTTAGAAATTATGTATTATAGCTCTACAAACCATATGTCATTGAATATGAAATTAAAATTAAAGCATTGTTCTAAAAGAACCTGTATTTTGTAGCAACAAGCTTACAAAAATGTGCTTCAGGTACACGACCCGAGGATGACAAAAAACAAAATATGGTTTGTCACAAATGGTCGGTCCCAGCGCTAAGTGTTAAGTTAGAAAGTGCTGCAAAAACATTTAGTGTTCGAATGAGTTTTTTTGTTCCGTCTTGGTAGAATGTGGATGCCGCGCCGTACACTCAGCCTACG
Source organism: Dasypolia templi (assembly GCA_963555695.1). Classification (NCBI taxonomy): domain Eukaryota; kingdom Metazoa; phylum Arthropoda; class Insecta; order Lepidoptera; family Noctuidae; genus Dasypolia; species Dasypolia templi. The sequence continues at coordinate 11,185,314 of OY743164.1, forward strand.
CGTGCAGGCCGCGCGCAATGTGTTGTGTTGGGTTCGATTCCCAACATGCTGCCCGGATTGCAGCGTAGACTTCTTCAGCTTGTATTTGAGTGAGGCAGGTAGCCATTTCTCATAACTTGCAAGCAATGATAAAGTAATAGTAGGAGAATAATGATAAGAAGTTAAAAAGAGTAAAGTGAATTCCGGAAATTATCGAAGAGCGGATAAGCAATCTTTACTAAGTAGCACAGCAGTAAGTTGACATATGACAGGCTTAAGTTGAACTGCAGATAAAATTTCCAAAATGATTTACTTAATAAAAATGCAATCTCTGCTTCTACTGTCTGCTACCACCACTGGCTCAGCGTAAACAATGCCACAATACAAAAATGAATACTTTATAACACAAGTAATAATATGTACATTACCACCAACACATAGGTTATTGTTATAAAATGGGGACAAGTATATAAGGCATAATTTTAAAACTATGAAATCTTATGCATATTAGTAAGTTGCTAAAATGCTGAGATTTCATACAGGTGCGTTTTTTAACGATTTTTCAACATTTTCGTTAGCCATAGCGATGATGAGTTATGATTATGAATGACTAGGTGCGAATTAAGGAACAGCTGATGCGAAGACAGCCGAGTTATCAGCTATTATAGTGAAGTGAAGGAATTGCGTAAACAGGTGGATTATCTAACCGTTATACGTTAGCTTTATAAGAATAGAAGTGATTTTAGAAAAATATAAGGCTATTGATACGAGGGCGGGTCAATAAGTCCGTGACTTTTTTGAATTTCTGACCACTTTACTGAAAAAGCAACACTACTCCTGTCAACAGGCATCGGTCAGTTGACTCCTGTCAAAACTTGAACTTGCTGCGTCAGTTAGTTTGTGTTTGACAGCTATCTTTATCAGACCACCCAGTAATTTGAGGAAAAAATGGAAAAAAGTGAATTTCGTGTGCTTATTAAGCATTATTTTTTGCGAAAAAAAACCATTACCGAGACCAAGGCTAAGCTTGATAAATACTATGGGGACTCTGCACCATCGATTTCAATGGTAAAAAAGTGGTTTACTGAATTTCGTTGTGGCCGTACAAGCACTGAAGATGCCGAACGTCCTGGACGTCCAGTTGAGGTCTCTTCACCCGAAACAATCGAAAAAATTCACGATATGGTGTTGGTCGACCGAAGATTGAAAGTGCAAGAGATTGTCGTCGTTGAAGCCGTAAGGATCTCGCATGGCTCAGTGGTTTCAATTTTGAATGATCACTTGGGCATGAGAAAGCTTTCCGCAAGATGGGTGCCGCGTTTTCTCACAGTCGACCACAAACGCAATCGTGTAACAACTTCACAGGAAGGTTTGGCGTTGTTTAATCGCAATATGGAGGAGTTTTTGCGCCGTTTTGTAACCGTGGACCAAACATGGATCCATCACAACACACCAGAGACCAAACAACAGTCAAAACAGTGGGTTTCTAAGGGTGAATCGGCGCCAAAGAAGGCCAAGGTGGGTTTGTCAGCCAATAAAGTTATGGCGACTGTTTTTTGGGATGCACGCGGGATAATCCACATTGACTACCTTCAAAAGGGAAGAACAATCAATGGGGAATATTATGCCAACTTATTGGACCGATTCAATGACGATTTGAAAAAAAAACCGACCTCATTTGGCCAAGAAAGTTCTTTTCCACCAAGACAATGCAAGGGTGCACACATGTGCAGTTGCCATGGCAAAAATCCATGAATTGGGCTATGAATTGCTCCCTCATCCGCCCTATTCTCCAGATTTGGCTCCGAGTGACTACTTCTTGTTCCCAAACCTGAAGAAATGGCTTGGTGGAAAAAGATTTGACTCCAATGATGAAGTCATCTCGCAAACAAAGGCCTATTTTGAGGACCTCGACAAATCATATTTTTTGGAAGGGATAAAAAAATTGGAGAAGCGTTGGACAAAGTGTATAGAGCTCAAGGGAGACTACGTTGAAAAATAAAACATTTATTTATCAAAAAATCTGTGTTTTATTCCAAAAGTCACGGACTTATTGACCCGCCCTCGTAAGAAGGATTTCCACTAAAAGACTTGAAGATAAATGAAAACATTCACTTATATGTTGTTATTAAACATGAAATAAGACTAATAAACAAAAAAATAAGGAATAACTTGGAACAAAGTCACAAAATGTCTAAACCATCCACTGGATAAACAATGATCTGCAGTTTTCGTACTTCTTTGCCCGTGACGATGACTCGACCATTCCACGGGTCCGAAGTCCGACGCCGACCGACGTCTGAATGACTTCGTCTTCTGGATGTGTACAGTGCTACGCGAAGTCTCTTCAACAAGGTATTGATGATTCCTGCTGATACTGTCCCCGCTGAAGACCGCAACTGAAGAGACTCTAGTTCAAAGTTTTTTGTTTTTTCGAGACCGTTACTTTTGAAATTTAGACGAAGAGACCCTTGAAGGACCAATGCTAGCGCGGGGAGCACCAGTGGACTCCTGTACTTTAGGCAAGGGTTTAATGCGGTACTTATAACAATAATAAAACTGTTCCTGACAAACAGCTAATAATGACACTAAAGTAAGAGGAGTACCGTCCGCCGCGGTGAAGCCAGAGGAAGTGAGTGGGCATCATGTGTGCCCGACATGAAATTTTAAACGGAAAAACCGTAACCAAACGCATCAAGAATCATAGGATGTGTTATCTCGCACATGTCCACAGACGACGAAAACCATACATGCAGCAATGCAGTACAAGGCAAAATCCAAAAAAGTCGGCCGACCTATTTACACTTGGAATGACAACCTCAAACAGGACAGGACTTACTTCGACAAGGAAATCAACTTCTGGATGGACACGGCTGAAGAACGAGATAAGATCTAAAAGGCTGCTAGCGAGATATACAGCAAACCGGAAACGGATAGTAGCGAGACCTCAGATGAAGATATTGGAACAACACAGCATAGCGACCGGCTGCGACGTCGTTAAAAGATGCCCTCCCATAGACAAATATTACGCCCCCCCCCCCCCCCCTCCACTAGTCCAATGCTAATTTTAGGGTGCATTACTCGATTGACTCTCACACTCTTATCCTATCCTAAGGGCACGTCTTCCCTACCATTACAGTGCCCCGCGGTCTATTCCTTGCTATGCAATGGTCTTTGTAGCACCATGAAGCATGGGGCTTCAGTGGCTAGTGCAAATCTTGGAGTTCATTCGATTAATCGAGTCTGGTCAAACCAAGCTGGTGTCGGTGCATTTCATTCATTCATTCATTCATAATATACCTATAATTGAAAGGACAAATCCAACGAACCCAAACACGCCTTTGCTCAAGTCATGGTGTGAAGCCAACCGAGTCGCACTATCCAAGTCATGCCATATTTTAGAACGGGCTATCATAATTGATTGCTTGTTCAGACTTACGTGGCTGTACTGTTGACCGCTGAGAGCTCTCGTATGGAACCAATCCTGGGTCAGCAGACAGGTCATCGTGTATGAATGCGTATATAAAATTTTGTTTCCACGCTGCTGACCGTATAGGAGTTGAAGAGATATGAGGAACAGGGTGTAAAGTTCACTCATACTCTTTGGAAAAGGGAGGATCCTCCGACCAGACGGATGTCGTATCTGGTGGGCAACTGCCCGATGATTGTTGTCGGGAAGTTGGATATATGCTAGCTGCGCGGTAAACTCTGATTTCGGGATGCAGGAATCGTGTGACGTCAGTGTGATGCATTGTTCGCATATGGCCGTGTAGATGCCGCCACAGAGTTCCCTCGCCTGGAGCCATCCCTGGGTGGAGCACCTATGTCATGGTGGACTTAATTACTAAGTCCTGGCCTAATTACTCTGAATAGAGATTCTGGATAGTGATTGGTGTTGATGCTATTCAACCCCCTATTTGCGTCTAGCAAACCATATTCAAAATAACCATAACCAATCACTTCAGCATCCCAAGCAAGAACAACCCACCAGCCACTGAGGATGAGGATGCCATGTAGAAGGAACCCTTACCACGACCCTAACGGCCTAAGAGGATATTAGATTTAAAAAAAAAGTAGTAAAATACGACATATTTAAATGATAACACTCACACTAAGTCTGGTTCCATTAGATATTTGTGTTATCACCTCATTTTTATCCACTTTTACGCAGCGCAATAATATTTGCCAACGCTTCAATATTTTTATTTCACTGTATTTTGAAAATTCACCCCTAATTAACAGATTTCAACATTCGTCACTAACCAACGACGCATCTTCATTCACAGAAATCGAAATAATTTACTCAGTTTTCTGTGGTCCACTTACAAACTATGTAAACAAGATGAGCGAGAAAAGTATCGAATGATTATTGAACCACATCAAGTAATTTTATGAAATCAAATAAAAAAAAAAAATTGGTATTATTAATAACATTTCAAAAACTATTAATTGATATAATTTGAAAATAAAATAAGTTTAATCCGCAGGCGCAGGTGAGAACTCAGGGCTTGCCATAATGGGCACGCCACAATAGCGGCGGTAAGTCCCCTCTTTGAGGAGTGGCCGGTGAGGCGCCACGGCGTCCTCACCTTCCGCCTGACACAGTTCCTCACCGAACACGGTTGTTTCGGGAAGTTCCTGTTTCGCATAAGGCGGGAGGAAACGCCCGGGTGTCACCATTGTGTGGATCGCCCGGAGGACACGGTGTAGCATACGGTGGAGGTATGCCCAGCTTGGGCGGAGCACCACAGTGTCCTCACGGAGGCGATTGGCGGCGGCGATCTCTCGCGTCCGGCCCTGGTCCAGGCCATGGTACGGAGCGAGAGGGAATGGAAAGCCGTCACCGCCTTCCGCGAAGCAGTAATGCTCGCAAAAGAGGAGGCGGAGCGCGTGAGGGAGAGAGCCTTGCGCCCTCACGCCCCCACTAGTCGCCGCAGGAGACGCCCTGGGCGTCGGGAGTCGACTGCAGATTCCCGGCCACCGTAGGCGCGGGCATGCGGACGGCGAGCAACGGGTAGCTCGCCGTCCGCAAGCCCGCGCCGCGGGCCCGGTCCGATAGGGCCGACGCCTCAGGGTCGCGGGCCCGGGTCGACGGCGCGTCGTGTTCCACGCGCGCCTCAATGAGATGTCAGCACAATGTGACGGGGTCCGATAGGGCCGACGCCTCAGGGTCGCGGGTAATTCTAAAGAGAAAACTGTGGCCCTGGTACAAGCAACTGAAGGAACACGGGTGGGTTTTAGTCAGTAAAAGTCTAATACACCCTCCCGCTCCACCCAGAGCGGGAGAAGTCATTTGATGATTTACCACCAAAAAAAAAAAAGGGCTCGCCATAATCGATAGCATGTGAGTATGTGTGGGTGTCTTTAATTAATATAGAAACAACTTATTAAAGAAGGTCGTAAGTGAAACCGAAGCGTCAATCTATTCCTTTGTGAGATTGCGTATGGACTTATGAGTGGGTCCGGTTGTCAATACCTACAATGCAAAAAACCTATGTAGTAAATAATCCACAACTCATATTCTCTACTTCGCATTATGACTAAATCGCATAATAACATAGTAGTAAAACCTTACTTATCCAAATGGAAGGTACAAATAGATACGAAACTGTTTACACACTGTCAACTTAAAAACACATAGGGAAATCTTTCCCACTGTCAATACCAAAGAGTATTATAATAATATGGGAGCAGTGATAAAATGGTAATCTAAAAATCTTTTCGGCATGAAGTATGCAGCAACTTGGAACCGGTGAAGAAAATATTAGAAAAACAGGTGTAAATATTAAAAAATTATTAGTCTCGCTGCGGTCTAGCGCATTATCTAAGCTTTAAAGCATAAACAATATTTGCATAGCATAAAAAAAGGACAGAGAGCTCGACATAAAAATTGGGTCTTAAAAATACTGAGTTTAATCAATTTGCAGATGTGCTAATTCCGAAAGAGTTGACTTCTGATGTTTTTGTTGCAGATGATGGTGAAGAGGAGAAAATATTGTTATTTTGTTCCAAAAGTGCAAGAAAATCAGTAAAGTTTTGGGGGAATTAATGTTTTTTTGATGAATGCACGTTCAATAGATGCCCAAAACCTTTTTATAGTTGTTTTTCTGTTAATGTGGATTTAAATAGTTCTGCAAAGATCACAAATATCGTGCCCATTTTACGCCTTACTGCCAAACAAAACGGAAGCCACACACATACCAAAAGCTTTTAACTTTGATTAGAGACAAACCCAATATCTACTTGACTTTGAACAAGCGATTATGAACGCATTTGAAACAGTATTCCCACAGGCAGTCGTAACTGAATGCTATTACTATTTAAAAGTATGGAAGAAAGAGATCAAGGTGAAAAAATATTAACTTTGAATTTACCTTTATTGCCGATTAAGAAGCTGGTGGGAAATCTGTAGTAGAACAAATTCCAAAAATAAGGCAAACAAAAAGTCTATAAATAATTTTGAACGACAATTGGCGTCGTCTTTCTCACTTATATGTTGTGCGTCAGAAGGGCACCGGACCAACAACGGTAGCGGAGAGCTGGCATCGGCGCATTAAATGTCGAATTCCTCATAAAGGTACATTGAGTTGATTATTATCTAATATTGTGAAAAGAAGCACGGCTTACAGATATTGCTCTTAAAAATTCTTATTTCAACCGGTCACGTAGGCTGCATTCCGAATAGGGCTGTAATCGATTTGAGCGCACTTACGCCCGTTCCGAGTTAGCCTGAGCACGATAACGATGTCCCGTGAATCGACATAGATGACGTAATGACATGCGCCATCTTGCGATAACGCCGACCATGCTCTTTAATAATATCACTGTGAGCGAATTGTTGACAGCTCTCAGCCGTCATAATCGTGATATCTAAATCAGAACGTTAATTTACGCATATTAAATTATTAGATTATCGTCTAACTCGGAATGCACCCGTAGATTGCGACGTCATATACAGTTCGACAAAATAACAATGAAGTCACATCCCTCAACCCACAGAATATTACATCTTCATCAATATATCAGTCTTTAAAGAATATCATAAGAGAACGGAGGCAAATTAATCAACAATCTTAAAGGAGAATGCCCATTTTCTTAGGACCTTTGGGCCCCTAAGAAAGGTTGTCGTGTCACGATGGTTTAAATTTTATTTTGTAGATAAAGATATATCCTTTCATATTCTGCAAACGATTTCTATTTATTCACCCTGGTTGAAGAGTAATCTTTATTTTTAGGTTGCTGAAATTGAGGTTATAAAAATTAAATTCTCCAAGATTTTACTTCTTCTGAATGGATAATTTATTTACCATTCTAAATGTTAGTGTGGTTAATATTAATTTTCTTGGCTATGCAGTGGACATTTAAGGTTTATATGAGGATGATGATTCCGGACAATAGGCCTCACTACCGCCTTCTCTTCCTAGAGAGTAGTGTGCTTTGCCCTCTCCTCTAGTGAGTATCGAAAGAGGACTAAAAGCTTTGGCAGCAGCCTCTTTACTACTACAGTGTTTTATGAAAATATAGTGCGACCACCAAACCGCTTCCAAGTGGATGAGGAAATTGAAGTCCCATCCTATGTGTAAGAATACATTTAATTATGGCGCAGGTTATGCATTTTACGTAATACTAACAGTAAAAAAGGTTTATTAAAGAAAGCAACAAAAAATAAATAAAACATTTATTCTTCATGGAATATATGATCCAGAAATTGAGCTGGGGCGCTTATATCATTAAAGCGGCCCCAGCTTAAATACCACAATACAGTCATGGTATGTGCGCAACACCCTACTGCACGATTTCCCACTAAGCAATTGCAATAATATGCAATGATACTCTCTAAAGAATTTGCCCCATTTTGTTCTCTACTTATCAGTAAATATGTATAATATACCCTGCTGCTCACATGTCGCGATTTAATTCTGGCCCTAACTAAATAATTGTTATGACCTAATATTAAGGGCAAATCTTCTTCCATTAATTCATTGCTTATATCTACACTGTAGGTACCATTTACTCGCATATGCTCCCCATAATAGGACCGTGCCTGTTTTAATTGGTAGGATCCTAATGCAAATCTTCTTAAATCGCTTAATGTTAGTCTTGGGAAATTATCTAGATGGGGAGCACTGCTGTTAATGCTTTGGAAAATCGTACGTCTTCTGTTTACATGTTCCCTTTGAATAAATTCTGATAAATAATTTACTGTATTCAACCTCGCTCGGGCAATATTAAGAAACTCCACAGCATCGGGCGTATCGTCAATTGTAGGATGGAATTTATTCAAAAGGGCACAAGTTATTTTAAAATCAGCCATGAGGTGACTTGACGCTCTATTAAAATATTCCTGACGAAATAATTTATAGTCTCTTTTAATTCTCCCATTGACTATCTCTACCACCCAACGACACATTGTTATACATCTGGACTTATTAGCCTGGACAGTGGTTAATTGATGTTCATTTTCTAATAATGATTCAGGCATATGAGTCTTATAATTGTAACTTTCTAATTCAGGAATGACATCTCTAAAGCCTCTATCCAAAATAAAGACATTGTTGGGTCTAAAAAATAAGCGCATAGGACCATTTTCATTATTAAACATAGCACTCATTATTGATGAATCATTTTGTGTTGCTTCATATGGTCCTGCACACTCTAAAATATACCCATCACAGCAAACAAATAAAAATGGTTTTACAAGGTTAGCATATTTGTGGAGACTGTAGGTTCTTTTTTGATATGAATAATTACTGCTGCTTTGGACGTAAACATATGTACCATCACATATTACAATAGCAGGCTTAATATTTGAAGCCATGTTAGCATCCCCAAAAAAACCTTCTGGTATGATCCTATTGCGTGATGCTACATTTTGGATAGACATGTGATTGATTCCTAAATGTCTAGGAACAAACTGTACTTCTAAACAATTTCTTACTTTATTCATTTTTCTTTCTAAAGTGGATCTTGGTATTTTAAACAAGGTTGATAGTCTTTGATTGCTGTCACCTGTTCTGAGTTTGACCAAAAATATACTGAGAGCTACCGAAGGGTTTGCAAAATGATCATATAACATTGGAATACAATTTAAAAGCTCGTTAAATTGCTCTGCATTAAGTCCCAACCAATAATGGCATAAATGTGGATCCATTGAGTTTATGTCACTGAAGTCTAACTGTCTTTCGGAAGCTTTTTCTAGTTTAGAAAATATATCATCAACTTGAAAACCAGTAAAATCTGAATATGGGGTCTCTAGTTCATCCCAATGATTACTGTACAAATGATATTCACAGATTCTAGCTGTTAAAGGAATGTATATTTGGTACTGAAATAATAAAACTTCCTTTATAGTAACCGGTACTAAAAGACGATCAGTTCTCTCACATCCAACAAACAGGCAATGACGTGAACTTGCAGAAACTCGTTTATACTTAAGAGAATTAATTTTAGATACTGGTCGGGGCAATAGCTGTCCCGGTGGTGGTGGAACTGGCAGTGGCATTGGAGGTGGTTCAGGAATTACAGCATCCGAGATATCCATTCCTATATTTTCAAAATCCACTGACTCCAGTGCAGGTCTGTTAATGTCAGGAAGTGCCTGTCTTTGAATATCTCTTGTTGCAGCCTCCCAACAAGCATGACAAACTCTTTCCAAATGAATGACCTAAAAAAGAATAAATTATTGTATTTACTGACAAAAACTTTTGTTCAATAATACCAAAAATTGAATGCAGTAATTCTGCCAAGTTAAAAACACTTACGTGATGAGCTGGAGTCCATCTTAAAATAAAGGTCCTTTGAGGACAGTCTCGGGAAACTCTGTGAGTTCTGCGACTTGCAATAGAAATGCCACATCCAAAACATATGTGTAGATGTCCAAGAGGCGGGGATACCTCAATCTGAGATGGAGTTGTGCTTGTTTGTATCCGCTCTTGCAGTAACAAAAAACATTCAAGGCACAGGATGTCATCAGATGATACCTGAAAAGTAAAAAAAAACTGTGAATTACCTTTGTAAGTTATTTATAATATGTTTAGTATTACAATACATATTCACTTTGACGGTTCTTTGTACAAAATCACACATGTTTACCTGCACAAGTATACCCTTAACACACCCAATTACTCGTATTTAGTACCCGTCATTATACATAGAACTAAATACCTATGATGTTAATTAAACCAATCACTTTATTACATCACTACATAGTATAAAACAAAGTCGCTTCCCGCTGTCTGTCCCTATGTATGCTTAGATCTTTAAAAGTACGCAACGGATTTTGATGTGGTTTCTTTAATAGATAAAGTGATTCAAGAGGAAGTTTTATATGTATAATACATACATATTATAGTACAGAAAAGAGTCCACGCGGGTGAAGCTGCTGGCATATTTTTATACATTTTAATGTTACATTACATAGTGAACAGTAATGTTTTGTAGCAACCACTGATACAACATTGATGCTCAATTTATTATAATAACAGCTTGTAGGTAGACATTTGCGGCTGAACATAGGCCTCCTCGGTCAGAGGGTCGTCTTAGGAAAGGAAATATAAACTTACCGGTGTAGGCGATACCCAGGTCCGTAGAAGAATTAGCATTTGTTCATCTAAATCTTCAATATGTCGTCTACGAAGATTAGGCGCCAAACGAAGGAAACAATTTACACACCGTTGAGAGAGTGGACGGTTTGTCCGATCTCGACCAGGTGTAGACATTTTGTCGTTAAAACTAGAGTCAATTCACTCACTTAACAATAAAACAGGAGTCCGATATCTCACAACAAAACTACTTGAGGAACGTAAACGCTCAACTCGATAGCACTGATCGAATCGTAACGAAGATAACAGAAGTAAATACGGAGGAATGCAATTCGACTCAACGCAAAACAAAGAGCACGAAACGAATAACCGGCCAGCTATTGATTTGACAGATAGATCTCTTTTTTTTTGTTTTTTTGGCTTGGAGCTAAGACCTTTAAGCCACGTCTTTATTTATCCAGGACCACTTCACAGATTTTGTTTTTTCACTTACATTTTTTGCACTGTATTTTTAATGTATTCGAATATTAGTTTCTATGTTTCTGTCTTTTAATAGTTCTTTGAGCGGCGGCGGGCGGGAAGAAAATTAATTTTATTTATTTTATGACACACTTCACTTAGTTCACTCGCGAATACCAATCTGTACCATGTATGGTGTTGCCAAGTTAATTATATGTTAATCGATTTTCAATATCGATTTTGTTGGATCAAGCTTTTGGATTTATAAATTATTATAGATTTTTTGGGGATTCAGTTATATTCAAATGATTAATAACACAGATGTATATTGACGCTTAGAGTAATCTTATTATTAGGTACAAAAAAGTTATCTTTTAAAATACATAGTTATTTTTGTAATTTCTTTTGATTTTACGTCATAATTATGTCTATATGGGTCTAGCAATAGTAAAACGTTACCAAAATACCAGTAAAGACAGTGTTAGATGTAAACTTGACTCCGGCATTAAGTATCGATATCAATCAATCGATTCCGATTTTTAATCTAAATATTCTTTGACATCTGGCAGCATTTAAGTTATGTTTCGTTGGCGGATGTATTAAGATTCAGTTAAGTAACTATTTATTACGTTCTACAATGCTAGGGTAAAATAAATGTTCATAAAAAACACATGAACATTAAAAAATAAGATATAAATTTTGTATAGCATGAAGTTGCGACACGGCGCGCGGCGCCACAAAGTGGGGCCCATTCCCGGGCAATCTCCTTTTAAAGTAACATAGGGTTTTAACGTTCATTTATTACTTATTTTTGCATAGTAGGTATTGGACAGCCGGACATTTCTAGGTTACATGTTAAGTAGATTATAAGTATGAGAGTAAATTTTATCTGTTGAATTGTTGTTTTTTTCGGCCAGTTTTACTTTCGCCTCGTTGGTCTAGTGGTCGCAAGACCTACTGCTGAGCATGAGGTCCTGGGTTCGATTCAAAGGTCGGGCAAAGTTTTAATGGGTTTTTCTATCGATAGAATTTCTCAGTAGCAGCCCGCAGTCTGGATTTGTGCCCGGTTGATGGCAATAGGCTCGCCCCCTATTACATGGGACTAAAGCATAATTGGCGAAATGTGGGTGTACTATAGGTACACCTCTGCCTAACCTACTATGTCATTATGCGATTCTCGTTACTCTGTCCTAGTACGGTTGGGTGTTTTTAGACTCGCATGCGTCACGCGTGCCTGATTTTATTCATTTTTCTTGTCTGAACAACTGGCAGCAAGCTCGCCATGCTCCCTAATTGTCACAGCTTGCGGCAGTGACGGGGCACGAAAGCAGCGAGGGTATAATGGCTAATCTTAACGTTATGCTCGTGAACGAGTGCCGCTTGTGGTTTTGTTATCCTAACAGCTTATTGATTTAACTGCGATGGCCTTTGGTCCGTATTACAGAAGGAAGCTCAAGCATTGACCTCTGTTTAATACTAGTTTTGAGTGAAGTTAAACTTTAGAACAATCCTCAAGTATAGATCCATTGATCATAGTTCAACTGAGTTCGGCTTTATTCTAGATCTTTCTCGGTCCGTGAATCGAATCCAAGCAGTGTTTAGATTTGTAATCACTCAAGTGTGGTCGAAACCGCGTTTGAGTATAAATTTGTCTTGTCAATTTTTGTTATTTTTAAAGTTTATCCGTATTGTCGAGTTGTTTTGGTATTTGATTTGATTTGAAGTAGGTATTAATTAGTAGGAATAAAAATGGATATTATTTCGAGAAGAAGATTAATAATACTACTTATAAGTAGCAACAATGATTCCTACACGGAACCCATAACATTGTGAAAACTATAGAAAGAGGTGCTTGCAGGTATTTTGCTGAGAAAATTAGGATACTTTCTTTACATCAATAAATGTGGGTAGGACTATTCGGTACCTAAATAATAATGCAGATGTTCCTAAATAATTGGGCTCTTATGGTACATTTCAATATTTCTAATCGCGTGAAGCAGAACATCGTAACCGAAAACAGGCTGTTGCATAGACAATGCACATCTCTGCTTGCAACTAAATGGAGCCTCCATTTAGTTGCGGCTGAGTATGGATTGATTACAGTTCTTGAATAAGACCGAAGTTCAATCAGTCAATCATTGATTCTATACTCAAATTGTGCTCTACTGTTTTTTTTTTTCCAACTTAAATCTGCAATCGGCTTTTAGCCATAATCAGATGCTTTCTAGGATTCATTTGGAATGGGTGCAGTTCCATTAAACGGCACCAGAGAAACTAAATACTTAGTGTCTACAAACTCGTAGACACTAAGTATTTAGTTTCTCTGGTCCATGTCTAGTATTTGCCATCTTTTTAGGCGAGTTACTTCTTCTTGTCGATTTGTTAGGTTCTTAGCCAATTCATTTATGTGTTTATTGAGTTGTTCTTTGTATCTCTTGCTTATTTTACAGGCTTCCTCTTTAACGGTCGGTAGCTCCTACTATTTCAACATTTCAACATTGCACATGTTAGCGGGAACACCCTTCAGGTAAAGCTAGCTACTTCCTATCAGGTGAACCATTGGACTGTTTGCTTACCTATCGATTAACTTACAAATACTTACTTTTCGTATCCCTGGCTTGTTGATTCATCTTAGTTACTTCTTCCACTTCAGTTTTAAACTCTAATAAAGGTTTATCATCTTCTAAATCTGATTCAGAATGGTGTGATTGTATTTCTGCTACATCTAGACAGCTATTGTCTAAATATTCCGGTTCTAGGTCTGTAAGTAAACAAAAACAGTCAAGAGTATTAATTGTTTATCTAAACCAACATTATAAAGAGAAAAGATTGGATTTTTTGTATGTTTTTTTGTGACACTTTCACCCTAAAGCTGCTGAATGAATTTGGACACATGGGTAAACCATGACCTGGATTAGGACATAGGATAACTTTTATCCCAATATTCAAATGGGATCGAGATTAATGAGGGTGAAACCGCGTCACAGATAATATAATACTACATACAGATACCCAATCCAATTCAAAGAAATGAAACCTCCCTAAGTCTGGCTATTGAGCTGGCAATTTTACTTTGTCAGTTTTTTCAAGAGATGGCAGCATCAGCAACTCACTAATAATATAAAACAAAACAGCCAGAGACTGTAGTTTTACAACTACTTTTAAAACGTTTTGTGCAATTCTTTTGATTAAATATGAAGTTATAAAGTTCAGAAAAACATGTTATTAGATTTTTTTTATATTTCTATAAAAAAAAAAATAACTTAACAATAACAATTTTGGAAACATTGTTACATATTGAAATCAAATGATGACAGCACCAATTGAGTAAAACGCCATCTATTGAAAAAAGTTCTAAACAAAATGATTAACAGATGGCTACTTTTATCAAAAAGGGTTCGAATTGAAGATGAAAGCTTTATTATTATTTTATTTTTATAATACATGCATTTTGAGTGGAAATATATAAATCAGCACAAGGAAGTTTTGACTTTTACCAATCATAATTCAGCCAAAATTCTGCCGTATATCGCTTTTCAAAGATTGTTAATTTCATAATAATTACCTATGCTGCCATATCTGATTTTTTTTTCAAGACAAATTATAATTTGTTCGAGTTGAGACCCCATGACCTCGTTGACTTAATCTTAACACTGCCATAAGTTTGAAGTACTTACTTCAAATCATTTTGGTCAATATGAAATAAAAAGATTATATCCTTATTTGCTACACCTAAGATATAATGAATTGATAGTATTATTTATGTTCATAAAAACATACCATCACTTTGATTTTCCTCCTTTGGCACAATGACATCATCTAGTCCCTCACAAACAGCTGATGATTCTTCTCTGGCAGTGCTTTCTGTTTGGCATTCATCATTTATACTTAAGTGCACTATTGGGGATTTAATAAACCAACTGCAAAACTCTAAGTGGTGTTGGTTTATTAAAGGATTGTGCTGTGAATAAAAGATGATTATAGCATTAGAAAAAAATGCTGGTGATCACAGTCCCAAGGCATAAATCTCCATAAGTATGAATACTTATTAAGGTCCAATGTAACCTTGCTGATCACTGCACAAGCTTTTGTTGCATAGCTTGAGCTGACATGAAAGAGGGTTGTTATCAAACTGCCACATTCTAGTTTCATACAGAAGTTGTAGTAGCACTTTAAACAGTATTTAACATGTAAACACCTACATTTGACAAAAACCTACCTACATATTATCAAAACTCAATGGTGTGCTTGGCGCTGACACCATAGGTATGAGCTTGAGTGGAATCACTTCCATATTATACTGAAATTATAAGAATGATGTTGAAGAATACCTCATAATCCTCATTGATCATCTGAGCAAACAGCTTCTCTGCTTCCAGACATTGTCTCAATAATCGGTAGCATTGCTTTAGTTTAGTGCAGCAGACGAAACAAGCAAGAATCGGTCTACTGTCTTCAGTTACAAACTGCAAAAAAAATTGTCTTACACTATTTTTATGAAGGAAAACACTTATATTGTTCATCATGCTTTACAGAGAAGGCATGAGCATTGATCATCACTCTTGCTTAAGGCAGAGAATATACATTTTCATTTATGTCCATGTTAAGCTCATGTTGTTTTACGGAAAAACTGGAGCCTGAACCTTGGTTTAGGAGATGCATTTAAAACCTAATAGGTAATTTGTTTAACTCTTATTAAAATATCAACTTACTGGAGTATCAGTCAGCTTCTCGTATAGTTTGTGCAAGTTCCTGTTAACCACCACATACATGCGGACATTCTCCGCTAAACATATCCTACATATTGGCAATTTTTCCATCTTTTAACTCACGTAAAGTATTGCGTAATATATTTATATCAACTATGTATTTATATCAGGGCTGCCAGGTGAAACAATTCTGCAATCGTACCACAGCATTAAAAAAGTCGTATACCCAAGGAAAATTCGAAACAAAAAATCGTACATTATTATTCATCCGTTTATTGACTTTTATTACAAAATTAACAATAAAAATACTACGAAATAAGTAATGATATGTAATGAAAATAGTATGAAAATTTAAATTATAGTAATGAAATCACTTTTTTCTGTATAAATTTTCCGTATTCATTAGTTTAATCATGTCATCTGTTGGTTTAAAATCGGTGCAGTTTCCGGTGACTCTTATCATTTGCTTTGCCAGCAAGGTGCCATTGACAGTTTCGTTGGCCAAACTATTTCTAAGTTTGGTTTTTAATTTAAGGAAATTAGAATAAAAGGGAATTCCCTCAACACTCTGGGCAGGCTGAGCACGTTCGTTTCATTATTTATATTATTCTGTCACTGCTCTAGATACTTACTCTTTTGAGACAAAAGTTTGTTACTTTGTTGCCAGACCTAATTGAATAAAATAAATGGATCGAATGTAAAAAATCGTATGTTTTCCGTACGATTTCGATGCTTCGATCGTACTCGTATGAAATCTGCAAAAAGTCGTACAAATACGATTTAAATCGTACAAATGGCAGCCCTGATTTATATTATAGAAAAACGCTGTTGCGATGCGAACAAATAAAGAGGGAGGCTGGGAATAATTACGGAGCGAGCCTTATATTTTAGTCACGTTTGGATCGTAGGAGGTGGTGTCCTGTAGTTTTCATGGGACTTCTTCCCGTGAGTTTATGACATCATTTACATAGATATTTCACAATATTTAAGCTAGTTAGTTATGAATGTACCTAGCAGAAACGAAAACAATTAAAATATTTCAACAAACTACAAATAGTGTTACCACTTCAAAAAAATATTTATGTTTATCCATAAAGTTTGTGTTAAAACCCCTAAAATCGCCATAATAATTGAAATGTCCCCCTAAAATATATAAATATAAATTCTTAATTATTTAGAAATATGCTGTAATATGTTTTAAAAGTCTTTTTATTTTAAGTTACATAAAAAAGTTGTCTTCATCTGAAGATTCAGATTTTTTCATTTACACATTTCTTGTCGACACACAATACAAACCAAAATCGAAATAGCAATCCTCTTATGAATATTGTTAACCAATTTTTTTGGCGGTATTCGCCTCGCATTAATTTTGTATGGGAAATTCGGCATTTAAACAGTGCAACCTAGTTCTCGCGTTTGCCGCTAGGTAACAGACTCTGTATTTATTGTATCGTATTCTATTCTTTATCGTCTAGGTTGCACTGTTTAAATTCCAATACAAAATGATCTTCACATAAACGCGCGTTTTTGTGAGGCGAATTAAACAAAACTCAGTGCACCTTGCCGCGCGCACCGCAATGAAACACATCAACGATGTGCGGTGACTCCCCGGTGTGGTTAATAGTTAGTATACCTTGCCGTGCTTCATTCATTTGTGTTATCTCTTTCGAAATACTCGTAGTCGTTCCTCCGTCATATCACGTGCTCGGGTATATTCGTTTTTGGGCAAATGCCACGAAAAAGGACTGTATAATTTCATAATAATTACTTAATTACTATAATTTTCAAATAAATCAGGTCAAAGCAAAATTATTTCACTTGTATGATGCCTCCCCTCTTTTTTTAACAATAACAGAAGTGTAAATATTTAAAAAATACTCAAGTCGAAGCAACTTCAAACACTCGGGCTGCATTCCGAGTTTTTTTTTTTTTTTTTTGTATGGCATCTCGTAGTTGACCTTGAGAGGTCGTGACTACTTAACCGGACTATCCTGTGGCTGCCTTAAGCGGACTCAAAGCCTCCAGCCAGGGGCGTAAAACTACTTACATTACTAAGCGAACGCTCGCTAAGGGCACCCCCTGTGGGGTACAGACCTCGGCTTAGGGCGTCGCTGACGGGAGGACAGCAAGATGGAACAGGCTGGATCTGGATTATATTATTATTATTCGGGGAATTTAAAGCTACAGGCTCAGCTACGGCGCGGGCTGGCACTTCGTCGAGCAAGGGTCGGGGGGGACAATTACGTCGGGATCTTCGCGAGGAACCTCGGCGGCGAGGTCGGAATGTCGGTCTGTGTTTGTGCACTGTACTGGTGGCCCTACTGCTCTCCTGAATGAGAGTTATGTGGTCATCGGGATCGGTGAGGACATGCTTGGGACGGCGGACATGACTAATGGAGGAGGGAATATAACTAGCGGCTTTAACAACCAGAGGGTTGCGGTGATTCGCGGCGGTCTCGAAGAAACGCTTTGAAATGCGTTTCATGAACTGACGGATAGTGGGAATCCTGAGGTCTACGTGGAGGATTTCGTTGCGAACGTACCAGGGGGAGCCTGTTATGCTACGGAGGAACTTGTTCTGGAGGGTCTGCATTCTGTTGAAGCGAACGGGTTTGGCGTGTGCGAAGACTGCACTGGCATAGGTCATGATCGGGCGGATGCACGCTGTGTAGATACGCATTTTGCACTTTAATGACAATTTGCTACGTGCATTGAGGACAAAATGAAGTCTACCTAGAGCGAAGGCGGCGCGCGAACGAGCCGCCTTAATGTGCTCTGAAAACGAAAGGTGTTCGTCGAGAACTACACCAAGATATTTGGCTCGCTTCTCCCAAGGGATCGGCTTGCCGAACATGGTGATCGGTCGAGGGGGGCAGGGGGTATGACGCGGCTTCGAGAATAGAACCGCTTGACTTTTGTCGGGATTTACTTCAATTCTCCATTTCCTAAACCAGGCGCCAAGCTTGTTGACTTGGGTTTGGAGAAAGCGAGATATCGAGTCTGGATCGCGGCCGGTGTAGTAAATGGCCGTGTCGTCTGCGAACAGAGCCAGCTGTGCCTTGCTGCACTTGGGCATATCGCTGGTGAATAGCGTGAATGCTAGGGGAGAGATCACAGAGCCCTGAGGGACTCCTGCGCGAATAGGGTGGGGGGAAGATAGCGCTCCTTCGATGCGATAACGGAAGGTGCGATTCGACAAAAAGTCCCGTAAGATGAGCACGAGACGATCTGGCACACCGAGTTGGTACAGCTTTTATAATAAGCCGTTGTGCCAGACTTTGTCGAACGCTTTCGCTATGTCGAAGAAAACAGCACCGGTCATCAAACCTCGTTGGAAACCGAAGTTGATGTGTTCGACTATACGGTGGACCTGTTGTACGCACGAGTGTTGGGTTCTAAAACCAAACTGTTCGTTGGGGATGAGGCCCTTTGTCTCGGCGTAGTCTCTGAGGCGCTTATAAATAAGCCTCTCATAGATTTTGCCGAGGACATTGAGCAGACTGATGGGGCGGTAACTACTAGGCTCTGACTTTGGCTTGCCGAGCTTCGGGATACCGATGACGGTGGCTTCTTTGAATGCCTGTGGGAAGATGTTGTTGCTCAGAGCACCATTGAAGATGGTGGTCAGTAGCATTATCAGGTGGGCAGGGAAAAGTTGGAATACCCTATTGGTGATTCCATCTGAGCCGGGGGCTTTACGAGCCTTGAGACCTTTGATGAGGTCGTGCACTTCGTCGGGCGTGACTGGGGGCAGTGGATACTCTGGGTCTTCGACGGGAGGGAGGGAGGCTCTATGTTCGACTTCAGCGTCGACCTCAGTGAGGTGAGCTTGGTCTACTGGTTGAGAGCTAGGCGAGCATTGGACTTCTAGACTGTCGGCTAGAAGCTCAGCCTTGTCGACATCATCGAAGGCGATGGTCTTGTCGGGACGGATCAGGGGGGGCATGGAGTCTATTTCTCCGGATCTAAGTTTCCTCTGGAGTTGCCAGAAGGCTAGGTGGGTGGGCTCTAGTTTGCTCAGCATCTTGTCCCAGCCGGCGGTACGCAGCTCCTCTATGCGTGTTCTTACACTCATTTAATGCATTCAAAAGTCAGCTTAGCATGTATCTAATTGCAAACCGGACATTACTAGAAAAATGAATGCGCTAGGTGGGTCGAGTTTCGGGTAGTATTTATTTAGTTTGTGACGGATGTTGTCGAACCTAATATTAGTATTTAATTAAGTATTCGTTATTGTTCTCAACTACGCGACATGTTATGTTTTTATAGAGAATAAAGTTTCTTTAAACCCAAAAACGCTATTATTTTGATTCGTGTGCATGTCAATATTCTTCCAATATAATTCTTACCAGATTTATAATCACAGGTACGGCCGTTGCGAAAAAACCAAAACGAGACACTCGGAGAAGCCCGAGCCGGCGGTACGCAGCTCCTCTATGCGTGTTCTTACAGTACGCTGTAAGTAACGCATATGGGCTTTGTTCGCGTCGCAGGGGAAGTTGCTGTAGGCACGGACAGCCGCGTTCTTCTCATTCAACAGTTCGCGTACATCGTCCGGCAACTTCCAGCGACGGTCATCCGTCGCTGGAATTTCCCTTGAACAATCGTTCAGGACTGATTGTACGTGAGCTGTGAATGAGTCGATCGCGGCCGTTGTGTCAGCGATAGAGTCAAAATGATCGGGGATTGGGTCCAAGTGGGGGGACGTGGTGGATTTTAAGCGATCGCTTACTCTCCTCCAGTCCGTTACCACTTTGTTGGGAAGGGGTTGGGTGGAATTGGGCAGACCTATGCGGGGGACCAGTTTCATGACTACTGGACGGTGATCGTAAGCGAGCTCTTGTACCACTTCTATAGAGTCCAACCGTAGGTTGACGTTCTGTAGGAGCGCCACGTCGAGTACATCGGCGGTGTGATTGGGATCGGGGGGAAACATTCCGAGTTAGACCCTCTAGTATATATAGTAGTCTATGGTTAGACCATAATCGCTGACAGCGCTCACATCGATAATTAGCGTTCCGATTTAGATATCACGATTATGACAGCTGACAATTCGCTCACAGTTATATTTCTCTAGGGCATGGTCGACGTTATCGCAAGATGGCGCAGGTCATGACGTCATCTATGACGATTCATGGGACATCGTTATCGCGCTCAGGCTAATTCGGTACGGACGTAAGCGCGCTCAAATCGATTACACCCCAATTCCGAAAGCAGCCTAGATGACCACGCTTATGGTCAATGGCAATGGCAACTTAGTTGTCTATTGATACTAAGCCAATTCAAGTCATGCGGCCAAACACGACATGGATATGGTTTACTACTAGGTAGCCTGCAGTCACTTGTCATGATTTTGGTCTTATAATGCGTGAGGTACTTTGTCTTTATTTACGGTCAGCTTAAAAAAAATTTTGCCACCCTTTTATTTTTCTGGGTGGGAAATCATCAAATGACTTCTCCTGGGCTGGGTGGAGCGGGAGGGCGTGTCAGACTTTTACTGACTAGAACCCACCCGTGTTCCTTCAGTTGCCTGTGCCAGGGCCGCGGTTATCTCTTTCGAATTTCCCGCGACCCTGAGGCGTCGGCCCTATCGGACCCCGTCACTTGTGCTGACATGTCTTAGAGTCGCGCGTGGAACACGACGCGCTGTCGACCCGGGCCTGGTCCTTACCGGACGGCGAGCTACCCATTGCTTGCCGTCCGCAAGCCCGCGCCTACGGTGGCCGGGAATCTGCAGGCGACTCCCGACGCCCAGGGCGTCTCCTGCGGCGACTAGGGGGGGCGTGAGGGCGCAAGGCTCTCTCCCTCACGCGCTCCGCCTCCGCCTTCGCGAGCATTACTGCTTCGCAGAAGGAGGACACTGCGGTGCAACGCCCAAGCTGGACAGACCTCCACCGTGTCCTCCGGGCGATCCACACAATGGTGACACCCGGGCGTTTCCTCCCGCCTTTTGCGGAACAGGAACTTCCCGAAACAACCGTGTCCGGTGAGGAACTGTGTCAGGCGGAAGGTGAGGACGCCGCTTTTGTGGTGTGCCCAATGGTTTGCCACCCTAAGGTTCAATGTCATGCAGATCAAATGACCACGTGAGTTTCGCTTGCAGATCGATCTGAAAACTTTTATAGGTGGTATGAACGATGTTAAAATTTTCACACTACTACTCTACTCACTTCTCTTTATGCCGCCCGTAACATACCTGGCGGGGGCGCGTCCTCATAATTAGCCTAGGGCGGTCAGAACTCATGATCAGTCGCTGCATGGATGGATGGGTGCAGGAATGGAGAAAGAGTAGGGATGTGAATGGGAGAAAGGTGTGTGTGTTCGTGTTTGTGAGTGAGATATGTGTGGGGGCGTGTGTCGGGAAACTCTTCAATAAGTACGTCCTTTTAGGTTTAGAAATGTATTTGAGAGTTCACAAATGTCATATTTAAAATATAAAATAGATGTCGTATTAGTTAGGTTTAATGTATCAATGTCCGTTCCCACCGAAGTTAGGTAAAGAAAGACGATGACAATCGTCGGTGCCGTGGGAAGCGCGGTGTCGTAATCCGATCGGTGACTTTATCGGTACGATGTGCTGAGCTTGCAGGTTGGGCTCGTAACATCTCCCACGCCAAATGAGCAACTATTTGGTGACCTTGACGCCAAAAGTTGCGGCTCTTTTTTCATCTTTTTTCATCTTCTGTCATCTCGGTATTAGCTGTTTGAGTTGCGAAAGTAAATATCAATTTACTTTCGCATCTTTACGGCGGCGGCGAATGATATTTAAGATGCTCAGTGCACCTGCACCGAATAGTATGAGTGTATAGAATAGAATTGTGGTATGATACATTCCAAATGTGTCTAATGATTTAACTTCTATTTCGTCTTGCATGGTACGAGTTATTTGGTTCTGAATTTTGCGAAGACTGCTTAGATCTGTAGTCTGCAAATGAAAACTGCGTGTCTTCGCTAATATCTCATAGTGCGGTAGAGCCATGAGTTCTAATGCTTGCCCGATTAATTTGTTATCCAAATTGATTATACTGATCTCTGGGGTTTTTATCTTGCAACCTTGAGGGACGGTGGCCAAAAAGCTTCCTTGTTACATCTGATGTCGTACTTTGCCACAGGATAGTTTAACTTTTGTACTGTTGGGGAAAGCGATTATGTAGTGGTAGCTGTCTAGCTCAATCAGAGCTTCCGGGGTCAGAGAGATAGGCGTGGTTCTGCACGTTACATCTATCTCCTGAGATTGTATGAGTTTTTGAATACAGTCTATTTTTGACGTAATTTGGTGGACGATCCTCTGCTCGCATAGGTGCCAGGAGTTGACCTTCGGGCATTCAGCCTCTATATACACAAATTCCTGAGAATTGGATGCTATATAGGATGCAGGTGGTACTATAATTTCGCTATTCTTATTTGGAACTATTCCTATTACTTTATGACTACTACAACTGTTGACTCGGTAAAAAATTAAACTAAGTTATGAATCTCGTAATAATTTTTATTATTTAAATCAATTATTTCGTCGGAACTATAAATGCGTTTTAATTGACTTATCATATTTTTAAAGATCTTTGACAGAAAGTATAGAATGTTGTACTGATTTATCTCGACTAAAAGCTAATATATTTTCTATTCTATTAATTTCACTCAGTAGTTCTTGTACATTTTCGGTTAGAATCGCGAAAAGTTGCACAAGATGAGCGTAATGAATTATTCGCTCATTATCATTATTAGTTATATAGATGACATAAGAAAGAGCTTTCTCCAGTTTTCTCTGATTAATTGAAAGATTGCGGATTATCTGGGGGCCTAAACAAAATCCAAGCGTTTTCCGTTCACGCTAAGGACTTGACGTAAGCGTGTGTAAAATGGTAGACAAGTTACACATGGAACGCAGAACGCCCATTCCGCAGCTTTACACGAAACACTCTATAATTAGTTTATGGAATAGTGCGTAGCAAGTGTCACTATTGCGTTCACTCGTTCAGTGTTCCTGTCACTGCCAAACGCAATAGCGCGCTAGCAATATTATTCAAAAGTGTTGTGTGTGGTGAAACTTTGAAAGTAATGGGGAAGGCAACTGTCAAATTGGCGCTGTCGTAGCTAGTTCCCAAAAAAAGCTAATAATACAAGGCGTGAGGCGGTTTATATTAATTTTTGGGAAAATAATTGTTTGGTATGTTCCTAAATGCTCGTAAATTTGAGTCTACCATTATCCGAAATACCCTAAGCTTAGTAGATTTTGGCATAAAGCTACTGGAAGAGAATTATTTCAATTACAGAGTTCGAGGTGACATCGGAAATATTTAAAATAAAGTGATGACTAGGAATTAAGCAATATTTTTCATTTTGTTTTCAATTCTGACATATTCCAAATCGAATAGTTTTGATATAAAAAATTGATATCAGTGAAAATAACGAAATAGTGGAATAAAACCAAACTCATGAATGAACATTAAACGGAATGAAAGAACGAAACGTCAAATTTATTGTAGGCTGTAGGGACCTAGCTATGGTCACGCCATCTACAATTAGCTTCAACCGACCTTCCCCATTGTAGAGTGTTTTATTACAAATAAAGTGAGTGAACGGCTGTAAATAGTAATTCAAGTTAATGTAAGAACTGTGATCTAGTCAGTAATTTTGAAAAAATATTAGTTTCTAGTGCGATGAGTACAATCAATACATATTTTTTTAAATTTTAGGTGGAATCTAGACTTCGTGCGAGTCCCGAGCCATTTAGTTTGCTGATGGAATTTATGGAAAGGCAGGTTTTTTCCGATACTTTATCATTTACTCCAAATTTGACTACCATTTTTAACTAGTATTGGACCTACTTGAGATTATGGAATGCAAAATGTAAACAACCGCACAATGGTGCGCTTAAATGATTGTGGTTCTTACATTTGTTATTCCTATAAAGATAAACTCGATTCCAAACCTTAGTACTTCTTTCTTGGATAGGGTATTAGAATGCTAGTAGTAAACTGTATGTTTACTGACTCTTATCCCCACTGTACACTAATCATAACAAAAGTATCACTGTTTACTTTTTTTAGCGTTGGCGTCAGGGTTCGATCTCCCGCTAATGAAGCGTGTTGCGGAAACGCCAAAATATCATTGGCGTCTGTCAAAAGTGGCACTTGTCTACCATTTTGATGAACATTTTTGTCGTTTACGTGTCACGCTCATTGCGACGTTCCTTTCCGCATGAGGAATACTGACTTTGTCTACCAATTTAGCAGCAATCACGTGACATGTGGTCAGCAAATGTCAGCTCCATACAATTTGAGTTTTCCTTTGGCGGTAACGCTTACAGAAAAGGGATTTTGTCTAGGCCCCCTGGTTTTGCTGAATCGTCATTTCTTTATACAAAGTAGTATTGTTTATTAAATGATTGTGACAAAGTTTGATCGTTTTAGTTAAGATACGTAATGCATTTTCAAATTTCAGAGCATCATCGTTGTCTAAATTTCCAGAAATACTTTTGATGATTGTGCCTGTTGGGTTTATCAGGCCTTATCTAACTGCAACATAACTCTATCTCACTTTATGTATAAATGTTTTATCTGAAGGTAGAAGAGAGCGCTGTCCCCGTGAGATAGTTTATGTGTAGCGACAGCGAGTTGAGATTTGATAGTGTTTACATGTGACTCAATTTCTTCGAGGTCAATGTCTTGTAAGAATGTGTGGAAGTGAGATATGATTTTGGTAGCACCGAGATTGAATGGTAGTATACCGGGTCCATTTTCTAGACTGTCAAGACGTATGTCTTGAGCACCAGCTAGGATAAACGACAGCGATAGTAAGTATCTGAAATAATGACATGAAGAATGTCATTTCTTCGGTGGTCTTTTTAACCGTGATTTTGCGACCGGACCACGACTTTTTGCGGTGTAAATATGTACAGGTAAGTTCTTAACTACTTTGTCCTGGATAAATCGAGGAGCCAATTTTTGTCTACTAGCCATTGGATTTCGTACATGTATGACTTTGTTTTGTTCACAATCTAAAACGGGTTCACTATCAGCGTTACGCCGCGTCATTATACCTATACGATCGGATAATGCAGAATCATGAATAATTTTATACACCGTTTCCATTCGACTACGATGCTCTTGAATATAAGTTTGAATACATCGGTCTGTTATGTTTAAATCAATAGGACTTCGAGGATCGAAATGTCCAGATATTACATCAAATGGTCTACATTTAGTTAAACTGTGGATAGAGCTGATATAGGCGATTAGCGCGTACGGTATAAGATTTCGAATTGGTTCGTTTTTTTGCTGAATTTTAAATAATCGTACTCGTAAGTGTTCCAAAAGCGTGCTGTGGAAACGTTCTATGATGCCATTTTCGTTTGTTGCATAGGCACTAATCATATGGTGTTCTATTTTGTGCAAACGGAGAAATTCTGACACTATTTGATTTTTAAATTCGTTACCTTGATCCGTAGTTATATTTACAGGAAAACCGAGATGAGTACTATAAGTTAAAAGG
Organism: Dasypolia templi; assembly: GCA_963555695.1. Taxonomy (NCBI): domain Eukaryota; kingdom Metazoa; phylum Arthropoda; class Insecta; order Lepidoptera; family Noctuidae; genus Dasypolia; species Dasypolia templi. Next base: position 11,211,496 of record OY743164.1, read on the forward strand.
GCTTTTATTATATTGGGGTGCAGTACCATCGGATAAAAGATACGCCTGTGCGTATTTAAAGAATGAGTCTATGATAGTTAAGTATTTGTCGTGGTCAACAGTCAGAACGTCTGCGTGTGCTAATTCGAACGGTTGAGTTGGTGGAGGTACAACCCTGAACGGCGGGCGAAGTGGATTTCGATCGTATTTCGCACATCTGCATATATTATATTGCATTCATTTATAAATTGAGTAATGTCTATTTTAATTTTTGGCCAAAAGTGACGTTGTGATAGCGAAAGATTTGTTTCATTGATTCCGCGATGATTGGTCTTGCCTTCGTGGTATTTTCTAATTATTTCTAATTGGTTTGACTGATTCTCAACGTTACGTACTTCATATTTGACTGAAACTAAGTTCATGGATGAATTTTCAAAAGTTTGCTGTAAAATCGGTATGATACTCAACATTTTTCCTATAGGATTTACAAGAATCGCTGTCCGGAGTTTTGGATCCACGTGAGACTTTATAACGTTAATAAGACTTCCTTCAATGCTATTTTCGTTAACTTCTACGGTAGTTTTCTGAAAGGACTGAAAAGGTTGAATTATCTTTGGTCTACTTTTAGGGTTACCATTTATTATATTAATGACTAACTGCCCTTTATATTTATTTAAAGGTTCTTCCGATATTGGAATTTCCAGAACAGGGCTTTCTAAACTCGTGTGTATGGTTTCGATATGTGGGGAGGCTGTACTTTCTTGATGCTGTGGGTCATTCGATCCATCGATAACTACGTGGGCCGTGAGAGTTGATGACGAATGTATTGGGCTAGCAGTGAGCGTGGATGATGATTGTTGGGTTGGATGTTGTAACTCTTTGTTCGTAGATGAATGAGCAGTAAGAGTGTTCAGCAGTTAATGTAGAAGATGTATCAGAGTTTGTCATTTCAGAGTGATTAACGAACAAGGACATAATCATAATATTGCAATTAATAATAATTTTTGTAATTAAAGAATAATAATTAAATAATATGTATAGCCATAACAAATAATCGAAGGAAATAATATAAATTAATTAATAAACAGGATATAATACATGTACAGGTATCTAAAAATAATCTAAAATATTGTAGTAGGAGATAAAGTACAAAATAATGGTTAAGCGAAATGTTATTATCTTATTCGCGACCTCCTGTCTTTGTTTATATTGTAGTTAAAATTTGGTGTTATAAATACTACTTGATTGTCTCCTGAAACAGGGCTTCCTCTCTCCTAAACTTTTGCTGTGCCCTACAGGGTCCATAATGATCTCTATCATATAGTTACCACCTAAGTACACATTATGGTAAAGCAATAAAAATATTGAGTATAATTTCATTATGGTTGATTTGAATACGTGACAGAGCATCCGCATTGGTATTCATTTTACCTTTTTTATGAACAATAGTATAATCATATTCCGCTAACCTCAGTCTCCATCTCGTGAGGCGTGAACCTGGTTCTTTAAGATTCATAAGCCAGATTAATGGTTTGTGATCAGATATTATTTTAAATTCTCTGCCGAAAAGGTAAGGCCTGAAATATTTTGTAGCCCAGATTATTGCAAGTAGTTTTTTTTTCAATCGTGGAATAATTGATTTCGCTATCGTTTAAAGGTCTAGACGCGTAGGCTATGGGTTTGTCAGAACCGATTGTTCCCCGAGAAAGTATTGCTCCCAAGGCCACGTTTGAGGCGTCTGTGGTTGTTAACATAAGAGTGTAAACAATTAATTGCTCCGTAATAAAAATTCAATAAAATGGTTATATCGTATAAAAGTGACAAATAAAATATGTAACGTGTGTGTATACGAACAGTAGTTGTAACAAAACGTTTGTGAAATAAACTGTGCATAATAACATTAAAATTGACTACTCGAACATTGTGATAACGTTTCGTACCAATAACTTCTAATTTCTCTTTTAATATGTTCCAAACTCGTTACTAGGATAATAACTGAATTAAGTGCGTAGTGCAATAAAATAATCGAAGTTTCTATGTGAAAGCTAGTGGAAACCATATTGTTTTCGAAAATCTGCTCTTTGTAACTGTTTTATTTTGAAATTTTGAACTTTGGCGTCCTAAAATATAACATTCTGTTCCACGAAACTAATCTGCCAAAAATATTAAAACAGCGCCATCTAGTGACGAGTAGAGTAAAAACTTAAACGCGACATAGCTGATTGTGCCCAATGTCACAGTCATTTTAGTGTACTGCTTTCTAAGATACTTTCTGCATACTTTACATTTGTGTTCTGAAAACATGGAAACCTTCAGTAATGTTACTATAAGGAAAACCCGCATGCCACGCTCTCTCTCTCTCGTTTTTCCAATGAATCCATTGACAGTTTAGCATCAAGCTTAAGTGCCAAAAGTATGATGGACCTATCTACACACCTAAAAACTGATGAAACCGTACGCTTAAAAAACACAGTTGAAAATCTTAAGGAGCAGATCATGAGCGTGCATACTGAAATTGAGACACTAGGAAAATGCTTCATTACGCGTATGTTTATGAGCTAAAGAGTCAAAATTTCCAAAGAGCTATTGATATTGAGCGAGCCGAGCCGTCTCATTCGACGAATCGAAGCGCGAGCGGCGTGAGTCAAAAGAGCTAACAGTCGGTGTCAAAGATTAATTAAATTAGCTGTCTCTTCTACGTTTAAATGTTCTATGCGCAAGAGCGATAAGACTTGCTGAGTTCGCATATTGGTACTCACGGTCGTGTCCAATGCTCGAGTGAATGGCATTGTTTGTTCGTTAAAAATATGTGCGCAGATGGGTTTTGTTATAGAAATTACAATGTCTTTATCCGTCGGATTTAAAATTTGTACATTAGTATAATGATTTTCAGCGGATGATAAGCATTCACTGATGTAGCAATCCGAAATTGATTGTTCTTCAACGTAAATGTCTCCTTGCGCAATATTAGTAGGCACCTTGATTAACTGAGTAGTTTGTGCAGCTATAGTAATTTGATAAGAGTTTGAGCAACCAGGTTCATATAATATAATGGGAATTTTAGTGAATTTATTCTGTAAACTGTGCGAAGCAAGGTCGATTTTTGCATTCCATTTTTTTAATTGTTCGCAACCTATCAACCCATCAAAGAAATTATGAAATTTATGTAAGAAGAATTTTATCGGGATTTTGTCTTTAACTTCATCGAAACAGGGCACAGTTAACGACTAATAATTTTGGGTAGTCACGTGGTTATTTGTGACTAAAAAAGTTTCATAGTTAAGTTGGATGTGCGGGTAAAATTTTTCGTAAGCTTCCGGGCTTATTAAGGACTCATTTGCTCCGGTGTCGATTAAAAGTTTTATTGGTGGATCATTTAATTGAATATAAGGTAAATGGAGTTTGCTTTGCAAATTTAGTTCTATTCGGGGGCAGTTTTCTCCAAGGTTGGGTAAAAATTTGTATTCTGATGATTTCATCAGACACCGACTGTTAGCTCTTTTGACTCACGTCGCACGCGCTTCGATTCGTCGAATGAGACAGCTCGGCTCGCTCAATATCAATAGCTCTTTGGAAATGTTGACTCTTTAGCTCATAAACATACTACGCGAATTACTACGGATATTGAGAATATCTTGTTTTTTTTGTGGCTGATATAGGAACGGTCGACGTATGTGTTTGTATCTTATCATTATTGATTTTTGTGAAATAATTTTACATTTAGTATCAATTTAGGTAGTTGTAATAAGTTATAAGTTTTACTGTTTGTTTTTATTATGATTTTACGTAAACTACCGGCAAAATACAATGCCGCTGTTCCTTTTAATAATGTGCCAAAGTATTTTCTACTCTATCACAATGAAAATAAAGATAGTTTTACAGTGACGTATATCGTATGAGTAGATTGCAATGACGTATTGCGCCGGACAAGCGGAGAGCCTTGTTGAAAGAGCGAACAATGCGATCCGAATTCATCCGAAGTATTCCGAAGCGAGCCGATGAGCCGTTCAGTCGGTGGCTTTGGTCATTGGTGTCTCGCTCGGGACGAACCTACTGAAGTGCTGAGCTACTGAGCTAGTTGGCGAGCGAGTGAGTGATTGAGAGCGACGTGAATCGAAAAGAGCTAGCTCTTTTCTATCACTCACTAGCTCACGAGCTACCCATGCCTAGTCCCGAGTACTCCGAGTAGTCCATATCCGGATTGACTTGATTATCTCGATTTTTTTTCATACTTTATACAGGATTTAGGACTGTCAACCAAGAAATATGAGAAGTATTTTTATTTAGTAGTGTTTTGTTATTGATGTAAGCGCTGTGAGCGATAATTATTACCACCCTTAGATAGACGCCGTCGCTAGTCAGACCGAACGTCACCCGACCAACTGGCGAAGTGACACGAACGTGACGTGACGTGTACGAGTATTACATGTGAGGGTGTCGTCGCCTGACGCGGCGCACAGTTGATGCGAACGAAAAGAAAGACTGAACTAAATGAAGTAGAGACACATTTAAATGACTACTGAATGAGTGATAAGTTTATTTTGCGAAATGAAGTAGTTCATTTCCTTCAATCGTTCGCGAACTACCCATGTCTACTTCCTGTTTTCCTTCCTTTCTGTTTGTCAGTAGACATGGTATACATGATGCTTTATAATCTTCAACTTTCTTTCCAATTTTCTCAATGAAGTAGTCCTTGCTTATTAGATCTAAAGTTTTCTTCTTTGCAAAATGACCGTTACTGTGTGCCCTCTTTATAATTTCAGTTTTCCATTATACAAGGTATAATGGAAGTCACGGTGGAGCTACGGTCCACATAGGGTGGCCGGGAATCTGCAGGCGACTCCCGACGCCCAGGGCGTCTCATCAATTGTTATCTAAATAAATAAATAAATAAATAACTAGTTGTTGCTCTGATCCTTTATAAAATAATCCTTGATTCAGATGGTAATCTTTAAATGATTTTCCTTCTTCTAAAATTTTTATTATTGCACTAAGGCCCTCGTCACACTCCTGTGCGCGTTTAACACCCTTTTTTTTTTTTTTTTTGGGTGGGAAATTATCAAATGACTTCTCCCGCTCTGGGTGGAGCGGGAGAGCGTGTCAGACTTTTACTGACTAAAACCCACCCGTGTTCCTTCAGTTGCCTGTGCCAGGGCCACGGTTTTCTCTGTGGAATAACCCGCGACCCTGAGGCGTCGGCCCTATCGGACCCCGTCACTTTGTGCTGACATCTCTTTGAGGCGCGCGTGGAACACAACGCGCCGTCGACCCGGGCCTGGTCCTTACCGGACGGCGAGCTACCCATTGCTCGCCATCCGCAAGCCCGCGCCTACGGTGGAATCTGCAGGCGACTCCCGACGCCCAGGGCGTCTCCTGCGGCGGATAGTGGGGGCGTGAGGGCACAATGCTCTCTCCCTCACCCGCTCCGCCTCCTCCTTCGCGAGCATTACTGCTTCGCAGAAGGAGGTGACGGCTTTCCATTCCCTCTCGCTCCGTACCATGGCCTGGACCAGGGCCGGACGCGAGAGATCGCCGCCGCCAATCGCCTCCGCGAGGACACTGCGGTGCTCCGCCCAAGCTGGGCATACCTCCACCGTATGCTCCACCGTGTCCTCCGGGCGATCCACACAATGGTGACACCCGGGCGTTTCCTCCCGCCTTATGCGAAACAGGAACCTCCCGAAACAGCCGTGTCCGGTGAGGACCTGTGTCAGGCGGAAGGTGAGGACGCCGTGGCGCCTCTCCAACCACTCCTCAAAGAGGGGACTTACCGCCGCTATTGTGGCGTGCCCAGCGTTTAACACCCTGGTGTAAGCTAGATGTTATGGCTGCTACATAAGGGTTTCGACTCAATGCGTGAACATGCCTCATTCCAGTACCGTCACGGTGTTCTACTATAAAATCGTAATCCTGTAGAAATAAAATCTTCCATTCCAAAATTTTCCATATAAATAGTGCCTGTACTTCTTCACACCTTCAATTATAACTAGTGCTTCAAGCCCATAGCTTGTGTACTTGGCTTGCACATCTGTAGTCCTTCTGCTTATACAATGAACTGGGTGTAAGATGCTCTGGAGATTTCTTTTGGATATCGAAATCATCTGCATGTAAAGTTATCCACGCGGTCTCCAGAACTATTTGCACTAAATTAAAAAACTTTATTGAAATGCCGCACACCATAGAAGAAATAAGAGAAGTAGTGGCGAAGTTCTACTCAATTGCCAAATTTCCAAGTGTCATTGGAGCGATAGACTGTACTCATATACGTATTTTAAGCCCTGGTAGGTACATACTACTACTAATTTAATCCTAAATAATAATAAAAATAACTGCATAGGTATTTACGTACTTATTTATATAATTTTTTCATCTAAATATTTAATTGATTTTATTTCAGGGGGTGATAATGCGGAGCTTTATAGAAATAGGAAGGACGTATTCTCTATAAACACCCAGGTAGTAGCAGATGCTGACCCAAAAATAAGGGATATAGTTGCAAGATGGCCAGGCTCTGTACACGACAGCACTATCTTCAACAACAGCAGAGTTCAATATCTAATGAACTGCCAACAATTTGGCAGGTGCTGTCTATTGGGAGATCGGGGCTATGCCTTAAAGAAATATTTATTAACACCAATGGCAGATCCCCAAAACGCCGCTAAAAAGCTCTACAATGAGAGCCAAATCCGAACAAGAAATGTAGTGGAAAGAACATTTGGTGTTTGGAAGAGGAGATTTCCATGCATAGGCTCTCAATTAAGAGTTAAAATAGATAATGTACAAGCTATTATTGTCAGCACTGCAATACTGCATAATCTATGCATTAGGAATAGAGAAGATTTACCCAGCGGTGGAAGCACTTTAATAGAGAATGAGCAAGAAAACATTATCTTCCCAGCAACAGAAAATGATCAGCAGTACAGAAGAGATCTCATAAATACATACTTTTCCTCATTACTAAACTCTGAAGGAGCTCAGTAACTTATTATAAATGTATTAATAATCCTGCATTTTATTTTCTTATTTATCAACATGACAAAATAAAACAGTTTTTAAGAAGTACTTGCTTTATTAAAATCTACTTTTGCCTTTTCAGTCTCATATTTACATTTTTCTAATATTAATTCGTACGTTTCCTTCTTAAACTGTAATTCCTGTTCGTGTAATTCTTTTCATGTTTTGTTCATGTTCTTCCTTGGCATACTGGGACAGTTCACTCTCTTCTTATGAAATCTATTTTTCGATCAGTATGCAAAATGATACGCTAATTTCGGGTTTCCAATGGAGTGAATGCAGTCTTTCTTTTCTTTTCTTTGAAAGCTGAAACATAAAGTAACATTATACAGGACAAATTGCTTAATGTAAAATTTTCATAATGATGCAAGTATTACATTTATCTTACATAGCTCCTTTGACACTGGTTTTCACAGCATAGACTTTGGTGTAGACGAGTCAAATTTGTGTAATTTCGATTGATCTGGAACAAATTTGAAGTTGTAAAACCATTTACTTGAACCATAACAATATGCATCAATCAAATAATAATAGTTACCAATATTGTTGGGTACATTTTCCTTCAAGGGGTCCTCAAACTCTGAGAAGACAATATCTCTATCAACCTCAACAAAACCTGTAAGTAATCTAATAAAATGGTAATTTTTATCATATTAACATTGCACCAAGATAGTTGGTTAAGGGTTTTTACCTATCTATCATCTCTGCATCAACTCAAGCATACAGAATTATTTGTATAAAACTCTATAAGGCAATGCATATTTCTAAGCAATGTAGCATGATCACTTACACCATAGGATAAGTTAATAAAAAACTATGAACAATTCAGACAAGGCACTGTTTATCTAATGCCAAAGTGATAGATGTGCAACACCCTACTACTTACACTCTTCATCAAATTTATTAGCTGATAAATTCAAATTAACATTTGCTGTGGGGTCGAGATCGTCAGGCACCACATCTACAGTGAGGAATTTTTCTGTAAAAAAACACCATTACAAGCAGTTCTAAGAAAAATATTTGCTTAAATCTTTTTAGTAAGTAGGTAGATCCATACCCAAAGCATCACTGTCATAGACTGCCATACGACCAGATATGGACTCTCCCATAATGGAATTTAACCATTCCGTGGTTCCTGACGGTGGTGTAGGGGCTGGTCCCCCACCAGTTTGCCGCCTTCCAAAGTCAAAGTCAAAGCATTTATTTCAAATAGGCCCATAAAATGGCACTTTTGAACGTCAAAAATTACAATAAAAATATAACTGATTCTAGGCGCCACTTCCAAAAAGTAGTTTCGTATGGAGAAGAAGTGGCAAGAAACTCCACCGTTACTCTTTTAAAATATTTTACAATATTTGTATACATTAATTATATTTTTATATGTGAAGACGATGCACCAAGAATAAAAATACTATACCACAAGTGGTAAGAAGAACTAAAAATATAGCAAAAGCAGATAAATGAATGACGCGATAGGTACATTGTGCTCACATATTTACAAACACTGTAAAAATAAATGACTTTCCTAAAATATTAACTAGGAATAGGTCAGTGTGTGAGTAATTAAAAAAAAAAAAAAAAAAAATTTGCAACCAGTGTGATTTTGTCTAGACGGGATTGTCCTATGGAGCTGGACCATCATGTTTCCAAGCATTATTATCTTGTTTAAAGTCCTCTAATTTGTAATAAGCTTGTCTGCAAAGTGTACTTTTTATACGAATTTTAAATTTTCTTTCATTTAATTGCAATATATCACAAGGTATTTTGTTATAACATTTAACACAGTACCCCATAAATGATGTATGTACTTTAGCTAATCTGAAAAATGGTTGATCTATTTTATCTTTATTTCTAGTATTCAAATTATGTCTATCACTTATTTTATTAAAAAGATGTAGATTTTTTCTTACATACATAATATTTTCATAAATGAATTGGCAAGGTACTGTCATAATATTAATCCCTTTAAATAGTTCCCTGAGAGATTCGCGACGAGGAAGATTGTATGGCTCTGACAGCTCTCTTTTGCAAAATAAAAATGGATTCAATGTCAGCAGCCCGACCCCACAGTAAAATGCCATAAGACATAATGCTGTGGAAGTAGCTAAAATAGACCAAACGCGCGGTTTCTACATCTGTTAACTGTCTTATCTTTCTAACAGCATAAGCGGCAGAGCTTAGCCGCCCCGCAAGAGATGTTATATGTGGTCCCCATTGTAATTTCTCGTCCAGCGTGATTCCTAGGAAAACCGTCTGATTAATAAATTCCATACTTCTCTGCTGCCATTTCCTAAATTAAAACAATAACTCAACTCTATTATACTGTGTTTGACTACGGATCAAAAAACCGGCCCTTAGGGCTATGCATCCTATACTTTTCCTCTAAAGAGCTATATGTCAAAAGAGCTATGTAAGATAAATGTAATACTTGCATCATTATGAAAATTTTACATTAAGCAATTTGTCCTTTATAATGTTACTTTATGTTTCAGCTTTCAAAGAAAAGAAAAGAAAGACTGCATTCACTCCATTGGAAACCCGAAAGCGTATCATTTTGCATACTGATCGAAAAATAGATTTCATAACTCAAAAGCAACTGCGAGAGAGTGAACTGTCCCAGTATGCCAAAGAAGAACATGAACAAAACATGAAACACAAACAAGAATTACTGTAACGAGTTTTTTACACCGTTACATGTATTGATAAATCTAGTCGATTTCGGAACGATTTCTTAATTGTATTTTTTTATCTGTGATACATTTCGTATGACATTTTGGACGTCAAAATTGGACAAGTCACTTTTGCGATCTTTGTTGGTGAAGGTGACAGGTCTCTTGATTTTTCCTGAATGGAATCGTAACTAATCTGGTTTATAGTGGCGCTTTAATGCCCTTATCCTAAACCAAAGGACCCGTGGAATGGTCCCGGTGGATATTTCTATCGGATTTTTGGTAAGTTGGACTCTTTTCGAGAGAAAATTTCCTTCGACGATGGCGGTTCGTTTGTGACCATCTTACGGTTTTTCGCAGGTTTCCTCGTCGCCTCCCTACGTCTTTTGATACCAGATATCTTCACGGTACACCGAGGGAGACGCGAGTTTATATACCTGGAATAAGCGGTAAGTTTTTCGTTGGTCGATGCGTCCCCGCGTGTCCGAGTTCGGAGTGAAATCACATCTCAGAGTTCCTTTTTGTCCACAGCCTACAATTGTGGGTGCTTATTCCACCTTTACTTCAATAAATTTCTACTGGCCTTCCACGGGGGCTGATTACCTGAGAGGTACCACCTTCCGGCTCTCGGGGTCACCTTCAAGCTTCAAGTTACAAATTTTTTATATTTTTATTTCCTTTATAACATAACAGCCTTCAGCTGCGAATTTAAAGTTACAAAGATGCAATGATGATATAGCAACTAAAATTTATATTAATATAATTGTATTCATTAGGCTAAAGGTATACAATAAACTGGGAATGTTCAAGGTAGTGAGACTTTTAATCACCATTGACATCCACAGGCCCCCATCCTAAGATTAATGGTCCAATCTCTCCTACTTTATCTGGCTATCTATTAATAGTGTGTCGCTCCACAGCGCCCGAAATTTAATTTCTTACATTATCATACTTTTTTTAGGAGATCACACACTCAGAAACACACACACACCTATTCTTTAATTTTTTATATTACATTACACAAACAGGAATTACAGTTTAAGAAGGAAATGTACGAATTAATATTGGAAAAATGTAAATATGAGACTGATAAGGCAAAAGTAGATTTTAATAAAGCAAGTACTTCTTCAAAACTGTTTTATTTTGTCATGTTGATAAATAAGAACATAAAATGCAGGATTATTAATACATTTATAATAAGTTACTGAGCTCCTTCAGAGTTTAGTAATGAGGAAAAGTATGTAGTTATGAGATCTCTTCTGTACTGCTGTTGTTGTCTGTTGCTGGGAAGATAATGTTTTCTTGCTCATTCTCTATTAAAGTGCTTCCACCGCTGGGTAAATCTTCTCTATTCCTAATGCATAGATTATGCAGTATTGCAGTGCTGACAATAATAGCTTGTACATTATCTATTTTAACTCTTAATTGAGAGCCTATGCATGGAAATCTCCTCTTCCAAACACCAAATGTTCTTTCCACTACATTTCTTGTTCGGATTTGGCTCTCATTGTAGAGCTTTTCAGCGGCGTTTTGGGGATCTGCCATTGATGTTAATAAATATTTCTTTAAGGCATAGCCCCGATCTCCCAATAGACAGCACCTGCCTAGTTGTTGGGAGTTCATTACATATTGAACTCTGCTGTTGTTGAAGATAGTGCTGTCGTGTACAGAGCCTGGCCATCTTGCAACTATATCCCTTATTTTTAGGTCAGCATCTGCTACTACCTGGGTGTTTATAGAGAATACGTCCTTCCTATTTCTATAAAGCTCCGCATTATCACCCCCTGAAATAAAATCAATTAAATATTTAGTTTAAAAAATTATATAAAAAGTACATAAATACCTATACAGTTATTTTTTTTATTATTTAGGATTAAATTAGTAGTAGTATGTACCTACCAGGGCTTAAAATACGTATATGAGTACAGTCTATCGCTCCAATGACACTTGGAAATTTGGCAATTGAGTAGAACTTCGCCACTACTTCTCTTATTTCTTCTATGGTGTGCGGCATTTCAATAAAGTTTTTTAATTTAGTGCAAATAGTTCTGGAGACCGCGTGGATAACTTTACATGCAGATGATTTCGATATCCCAAAGAAATCTCCAGAGCATCGTTGCATGGTGCCTGTGGCGTAGAATCGCAATGTAAGCAATATTTGCTCAAGAGGCGTTATGGCTTGATTCCTGAAACGTAAGAAATAATTTGAGATTAAGTACTGTTGTAAAGATAATTTGCCAATGCAATCATTGAAACTTTAAATATGTAGGTACATTACCTTGCGGTGGGAGTTTTTAGATGGGTTCCAATTTCACCGACTAACCACATACCTAACTGTTTCCTTTGATAACCGATACCGTCGGCAAAAGTCTACACTATCCCAGGTGTCCAAGGGTGGGTTACGTGGTCTTAAAATTTTCGGCCTTCTCATTAACACGTACTCCGCAAAAATTTCATCGTCTGATGAACTTTCCGACGTAATATCATAATATCTAACTATGTTTAAATCTATGATAAATAATACAAAGAATATTTGAGAAATACGACGTTGACAACAAGAAAACTTGTACAAAACACAATGACAAACCATCTGTTGTGGTAGAGTTAACCATCCGCCATACTGTTTAACTCTCCAAAGTTGGTTGGTTAATTTTTATAACTAATAGTTTATTATTTGACCATTGGCTACACTAACAATTGATAAAAAAACACTTTTTACCTAAATTTAACCATTACTTACTATTTTTAACTATTGGTTGAGTTAACTACGGATCAAAAAACCGGCCCTAAGTTCACGTCACAGCCCGAATCAATTAACGCACTACCCGTTTTACCGCGCACAAGCACAACATTTTTAATGGTTTTATACGACGTACGAGGCGTACAACCGGTACAATATCATCAGGCTCCTTGTTTTGTTTATTTACATTGCATGTATCAAACTCAACAACAACTTTTTTTTTTATAAATGGCATCTCGCAGGTCAACCTATGAGGTTGTCGTCTGCTTAGACGGACTTGCCTGTGGTTGCCCTAATAAATTAAGGCCTCCAGCCAGGACTTAAACTTAAATACTAATTAAAACTAAGCGACAACGCTAAGGGCACCCCCCGTGGGGTACGGACCTCGGCTTAGGGCGTCGCTGGAAGAGGGCAGCAAGGGACTAGCTGGATCAGGATTGATATTAATTAGGGACGAATTTAAAGCTAAAGGCTCAGCGTCGCGGGCTGGCTCGAGCAAGGGTCGGGAGGGGCGTGGATTTGGGCGTCGCGGCGGGCCTCGGCGGCGAGGACGGTAGGACGGCGATCGGGTTTTGGGCTTATGTAGTGTGCTGGTGGCCTTACTACTCTCCTGGAGGAGGGTAGTGGCGTCGTCGGGGGCGATTAAAGTATGCCTTGGTCGGCGAATACTGCTAATGCGGGAGGGAGTGTAGCGGGCGGCCGCTGAGATCAAGGGGTTGGAGTGTTTTATGCCACAGTCAAAGAAGCGCTTCGATAAGCGTTTCATGAACTGGTTTATGGTAGGCATTTTAAGATCGATGTGGAGATTTATATTACGGACATAGAAGGGGGCACCCGTGACCTTTCTGAGGAAACGGTTCTGGAGGGTCTGCATCTTATGGAGATGACGTGGGTGAGCGTGCGCGAATACAACGCAGGCATAGGTCATGATGGGACGGATGACTGCGGTGTAGATGCGCAGCTTGCATTTAAGTGACAGTTTGCAACGGGCTGTCAGAATAAAGTGGAGTCTACCAAGAGCGAAAGCGGCGCGCGCGCGAACAGCCTTAATGTGCTGTTTAAACGTAAAGTTTTGATCAAGGATCACGCCTAGGTATTTGGCTTGCTTCTCCCAAGGGATTGGCTTGCCGTACATAGTGATCGGGCTGGGAAGGGGGGTGGGACTCGACGACGTCTCGAGAAGAGAACCGCCTGACTCTTATCGGGGTTGACCTCGATTCTCCATTTCCAGAACCAAGCGCCTAAGACGTTTGCGGAGGTTTGGAAAGTACGAGCTATAGCGTTGGGACAATGACCGGTATAGTAAACGGCAGTGTCGTCGGCGAAGAGAGCCAACTGAGCCTTTTTACTCTGTGGGATATCGCTAGTAAACAGCGTGAAGACTAGAGGAGATATAACGGAACCATGAGGGACACCGGCGCGAATAGGGTGAGGGGACGAGAGTGCACCCTCGATGCGATAGCGGAAGGTGCGATTCGACAAAAAGTCTCGTAAGATGAGCACGAGACGATCTGGCACTCCTAGTTGGTACAGCTTGTATATCAAGCCGTTGTGCCAGACTTTGTCGAAGGCTTTCGCTATGTCGAAGAATAGCACGCCCGTCGTCGCATTACGCTGCAGACCAGCGCATAAGTGCTCTACTATACGGTGGACCTGGTGGATACTCGAGTGTTGGGGACGGAAACCGAACTGTTCGTTGGGAATGAGGCTCTTTGCTTCGGCGTAGTCTTTGAGACGCTTATAAATAAGTCTCTCGTAGATTTTGCCGAGAACATTGAGTAAGCTAATAGGGCGGTAGCTGGAGGGCTCAGACTTTGGCTTGCCTGGCTTTGGGATACCGATGACGGTGGCTTCTTTCCACGCTTGTGGGAAGATGTTGTTGCTCAAGGCGCCATTGAAGATGGCGGTCATAAGCATTATTAGTGGGGCAGGAAGGAGTTTATATACCTTATTGGTAATACCATCCGAACCGGGGGCCTTACGCGCGTGGAGCCCTTTAATGATGTCGTGCACTTCGTCTGGAGTGACGGGAGGCAGAGGATCATCAGGGTCTTGGACGGGAGGGAGGGAGGCTCTCCGTTCGACTTCAGCGTCGACCTTGTTCAGGTGAGCTTGGTCTACTGGTTGAGAGCTGGGAGAACATTGGGACTCTAGGCTGTCGGCAAGGCATTCGGCCTTGTCGGTGCTGTCGAAAGCGACGCTCTTGTCGGGGCGGATGAGGGGAGGCATAGAGACCTCCTCTGAGGAACGCAACTTCCTCTGAAGGTGCCAGAAGGCTTGGTGAGTGGGCTCGAGCTCACTGAGCATCTTGTTCCAACCCTCTGAGCGAACCTCCCCTATGCGTTTCTTTACAGCACGCTGTAAATGGCGCATGTGGGCTTTGTTCGCGTCACAAGGGAAGGAGTCGTAGGCACGAATAGCCGCATTCTTCTCGGTTATCAAGTCACGTACGTCAGTAGGTAGTTTCCAGCGATGGTCTTCCATCACCGGAACTTCCCGTGAACAATCCGTCAAAACGGATTGAACGTGCTCAGTAAACGAGTCGATTGCGAACGTCGTGTCGGCGACTGACACTATGTGATCGGGGATGGTGTCCAAGTGGATTTCCGGGGAAATGAGTCGGACTCATTGGAGCGATAACGTCAAAGTTAAGGGATTCACCTAACTTGAAAATGATCCGACCTCTGGTAGAAGTCGTGCTGCTATTCCACGCCGGGTGTTTGGCATTAAGATCCCCCGCCAATATGACGGAGTCACTCATACCGAAGAGGGCGGTGAAGTCCTTTTGAAGAGAGATGGGATCCTCCGGACCATTGTCTGGTGGAATATAAGCCGAGATGATGGTGATCGGTTAGTGACCGGTCATGCCGAGCCGACAGATAGAGGTCTCCAGATGGGAGAAGAGAGGAGGTGGGTTTATAGGGATGCAATACAAAGATTTCCTAAAGTATATGAATGTGCCACCCTTGTGGCATCGAGACCTATCATTGCGAACTAGTTTAAAGTTGGCAATATTCGGGTTTCGGTGATGAGGTTTTAAGAAGGTTTCCTGTATGAGGAGGATGTCAAGCTGATGGTCGCGGAGGAAAGCGGCGATCTCATCGCGTTGACCTGAAACGCCATTTGCGTTGAAAAAACCTAATTTAATGGATCGGGGTTTATTACAACTTACTCTCGTATTATCCATTGGGAATTAATATTTGAGGGAGTTCAGGACTTGCGCGATATCGGGATACGCGCTGAGGATTTCCATTAGGCAAAATCAAAATCAAAATATTTTATTTCACATAGACCTACATGGGCACTTATGAAACGTCAGATTCTAGGTGCACGGTTCCAATTGGTCGTTTCCCATGGAGAAGAGCCGGCAAGAAACTCCATGGTTACTCTTTTAAAAATATGTCTTTTACAATGTTTTCCAATTATATTGATTAACAGGTATGGGAGGACAGTGTAGGCCTGTCAACAGGTACCATATGTTAAACAAATAGACAATTGTCTATTATTTATAATCCACAGGGCCTACGACGTTCTCACATTTACAAAATATAAAATAATCTAATAAAGTAAAATCAAAAAATAATAAAAAAAATTAGGTATATAATGTCAAATAATGAAAGAATTATGTCAGAGATATGTAAAAGTCCATATCTAATAATAAAAAATAAAAATTAAACACCATTAGGCGACGTGCGTTGCCATTAGCAGCAACGATTTCTTCCGCCATTTTATCCGCGGCGGTGGTGAAGAGAGCCGCGTATGTGCCTAATATAATTTGGGCGCTGTTTCGGCCCTGGGTTCCCTGAGGTGCCACTGGTGAAGCCATAGGGGCCGCGGGGGCAACCGAAGGCGCTGGGATGGCGGTAGCCATCAGCGCTGGAACTTCAGCGGGTTGAGCGGGTT